>CM077205.1:3621349-4221349 GCA_039654625.1 Rhinogobio ventralis | reverse complement strand
GGAATACACTGAAGATTAGATTGTCATGTTGGTTATGTTGACGGAAGTTAGCCTATTTTCAGGCGCTGCGTAATATTGCGCCGCTGCACCCATGGTACGGCAGCAAAGTTCCTGGATTATTACGCAGGAATGAGAGTATAGTCCCATATCGGTCTAGAAAATTGCAACTTTTCATTTTCTGTCGGTACACGATGTAACTACAGAAGAGTCGAGTTTTAAATAGGAAAAATATCAAAACTCTAGTCATTTTTGAGCAAGATGCTAACGGTCTAATCAGATTCAATGATCTATGCTAAGCTATGCTAAAAGTGCTACCGCCAGACCCGGAAATCAGCTGAATGGATTCGAAAACAGTAAAACTCAACTGTTTAACTCTAGGGGAGTTGGAAAATGAGCCTTTTTTCAAAAATAGTGGTGTTTCTTTAACAAAGAAAATAAGTAATTTTACCTTTTTCAATAAAGGTTGAGTAATTTTTACTTGAAGTTTCCTTTGAAATATATTTTACACATCAAACCACGTTTTTAAAGTGTATGGTTTACAATAGATATAACTGTAATAGTAGTACCTAAATACAGAGACTTCAATACACAGTGACGGTAACATTCGATGGATCTTTTTTGAGTATGAATGTCATTTTGAGTGGAAAATGAACTCCAAATGTCACAAAATGACAAGTTACTAAACCTAACAACAAAAGCAATGATAAAACAGTGTAAATACAGCTGGAAAACAGCGAAAAATCAACCTCATTAATTATTCAAACCCCAGTGCATGATGGGAACACCAGTATCAGAAAAGTTCCTTTATAACATTGATATTTACACTTTAATTTCTACAAGCTTGAATTGAGTACTAATATAGAATTAGCTTTTTTTTTATTCTTGTCTGAACTAACTTTTTCATGTAGAAATTACATTACATTTTAAATCCCTTAAAAAGGAACCCTGACACTGAAATTGTGCTCTACATTTCTTTTTGCTAAGTGTTCTTTCTTTCTCATTACTATTTGATTCGTTCTAATGGAGTTTGAGTAAATCATAATGATTAATAAAGAAAACACTTAATGACTTTGCTTTCAGATGGCTTTTGTGAACAGCTAAGACTTTGTTGAAGTTTAGTCAAGCAGTGGTGTGTTTAAGCACAGTGAGTGGATTGTGTGTGTGGTCGGTGCAGTATAAGTCTGTATAAATGTGCCGTTGGTGTAGGTGTAACAGTTGCGTCTGTCTTCATTTGTATGATTCAATTAGCGGCTAATGTATCTAATCCTCTTGTAGTCGTACGGAGAGATTGATGCTGAATGAGGGATTTGATCCCGGCTCTCATTCTCTCGCCGATTCTCTCCTGAGACGCAGACAGAGATGATTATATTCGCGGCGATTAGCGCGTCCTGACAGTCTGATGTCATTATTGTAATGATGTTTGTGTTTTCACATGATGAAAGCGTTTGGCCGCGTGTTGTGCGTTTCTGTGTGTGAGATGATTGTGCTCGTGTTATGCGATATTAATGAGATGTTGATGCTCTTGTTTTGTCAGATTCTGATTAATTCGGTGAGTCCGTCCAGGCCGGCGCTGCTGTACGAGAGCGTCCCGGTGAGTGAGGGCAGTCCGGTGCTACGGGACATGCTGTTCAGCCCCGACCTCCAGTTCATCTACACGCTCACCGACAAACAGGTGAGCACTCACTTTTACATGCTTCATAATGCTGATTTTAATTAAATTACCTGGACAGGGTCATTTTCCAAAAATGGGCTTAATTGCCATTAAAATGTCTAAATGCAAGAAATCTTAATGTTTTGTTATGCATAATCCATTCATTCCAACTCAGATAGTTCTGCACAAAGCTTTTACAAAACTGATGCTCATCATGCAACCAAAAGTTTAAACTTCACATCAGTGCACACTAACCGGACAAAAAAAAGTCTATGATTGGCTCATTATTGCAGTGATTATTATATTTCTAGCATGTTATATGTTTGGCAACAGTTCTTCTAGCCCTAATTGTTGGAGTGTGTAGCTTTTCATTTCGTAAACAACCATAGGAAGACACATCATGGCCATATTCCAGGATGCACTTTAAAAAACACAGGGTTAAAAACAAACCAATTTGGGTTGTTTTCAACCCAAGGGCTGGGTAAATATAGGACAGAACACATGTTGGGGTAATTTTTTTAACCCAGCTTAATGGGTTGATTTAACCCTGCATAGTTCATTTTTACTATAATACTAGTTTTTTTTTTTTTTTACTTCATACATGAATTAATGTCTACGGATTAACTTAAATCCTCTAAACTTTTTTAAAAATACCCGACACAACCACTGTTTGCATTATAATTCCTTTATTTTCAATCATATTTTACAGTATAGCATATATTAAATAGTTTTAATACATATTACGTACCACCAAAATATGCTGTGACTGGCTCCATAACCTGTCCGTAAACAATCAATGTACAGTTCTGAGAAAATATTTTAACATCATAAGTATTTATATTCTGTATCTTTTTGAATAAAATCATAACATTTTATGCAAGGCACCAGGCATTTCCATCCCGCGAAAAGATCGATGCGACACTCGTTTAGGTGACTCACATCGTGCCCCTGTGTGTTGCTTTGCAAATTAAACGATACAGCACAATAACGAATTTATATATAAAATAAAATGTACACAAACCTGTATTTTACCGAAGACATGCACCAATTTGACAGAGCTGCATTGCTCTCTGCTGAAGAGGTCGCAAACAGCCCGCAATAAATAACTCAACACTGGGTTGTTACGTTTGACCCAGGATCTGGGTAACACAAAAACTACCCAAATGCTGAAAAAATAACCCAGAAAAATGACCCAAAATGCTCAACCCAGGATTTGGGTTGAAAAAATAACCCAAGATTTTTAAGAGTATGAAATGTCAAGATTCATCAGGCTCAAACTGAAAGAATGGTTGTGAGGGAGCATGAAGAATCATTTTCACACATGAATTGGCACCTCTGAGTCCAGACCTTAAATTCATTGAAAGTCTTTGGGATGTGCTGGAGGAGACTTTACAGAGTGCTGGACTCTTGCATTGTCAATACAAGATCTGGACCAAAAATTGATGCTTATTTGACATGTGAAACTGACACAATAAAATAGACGACATAATTTTTTTAATAAGCACTGTCCTCAAACCCTCATAGATCTGTCGGTCATGCATGTGTGTTATGGAGTATAGAGGTATTTTAGTCTCTCACACACATGTAGAACATCAATGAGAGAGATCAATGAGATGTAAATTACAGTGTCATCTGATTATTGATATTTTATTGTGGTGATATACATACACACACACGTTTGTTTTTGTGAATTGTGGGGACATTCCATAGGCGCAATGGTTTTTATCCCGTACAAACGGTATTTTCTATCCCCCTACACTACCCCTACCCCTAAGCCTACCCATCACAGGAAACTGCACATTTTTACTTTCTCAAAAAAAAACTCATTCTGTATGATTTATAAGCCTTTTGAAAAATGGGGACATGGGGTAATGTCCTCATAAGTCACCCTCTCCTTGTAATACCTGTGTCATACCCATGTCATTATACAAATTTGTGTCCTGATATGTCACAAAAACACGCACACACACACACCTCTGTAATGCAGCTATGTGTGTATCTGCTCTATACATCACATGAGATCTTTTGTTGAACATTCACTTCTGAATCCAGATAAAACATCACTGCTGGACACACAATCAATGATAATCATCACAAACTCATGATATTATATAAAGTGTGATGTTTAAAGTTAATGATAATACATATTCATGAGTTTCTATGATCTTCATTTTCAGTGTTTGTTTCCCGTTCCGTGAATGATTATAAAACGGACTCTTATAAAACACTACCATGTTTAAGATAAACACACGCAAGCATTTGCACGCTTGCTTCTGACTCAGCTCAATCACGTGAGTTTGGGGCGGGTCGTTCTGCTTGACTGACCAATGACAGATGGAGGGAGTGTTTGAGCTGGAGAAGTCTGTTTTAAAACCAGAAGAATGAACGTTTTCTAATGATTTTGATCAAATGTGAGTGTTATACAGTGACAGTGACATTGTTTAAAGTTTGCAAAGATGAAATGATGGTGTCTCCAGTAGAATACGCCCGCAAAATGCAAGAAGTTCTTCGTCTCTTTGTGTTCTGTCAGTTTCTATTTTTCCTGTTCCTTCACTTTTCTACGTAGGATAATGAAAGCGGCTGGCAGAGAGTCTGAGGCGCTGCTCAGCAAAAGCACAAGCTCCATTTAAAGCCCTGACAGAGTAATTTAGCATTGGCCCCTTGTTCTCCAGCACTTAATTAAAAAGTGTTTGATAGCCTGTCTCCTCTCGCCGTCCGCTCGGCTCGGCCCCGGGCGAACCACCACGCGATATGACACCATCAACCTCTACAGCTCTCCAGATTACAGACACATCTGGATGACACTTGAACGGGAATCAAACTCAAAACTTCCTCCTCAGTCAGCCAGCATTTTAAAGTGCCCCTATTATGCTATTTTAAAGGTTCCTCACTTTGTTTTGGCGTCTCCTACAATAGGTTTACATGCATTAAAACAAAAACAAAAAAACACTTTAATTTTCTCATAATATCCATTGCAGCATCAGCTCTTTTCTCAGTCTCTGGAAATTGTTTGATCAAGGATTCGGTCTCTCTAAACCCCGCCTTTCTGAGAGCTGCTCTGCTCTGCTCTGATTGGTCAGATGGCCCAGTCTGTTGTGATTGGTCAGAAACCAACCGCTCATTATTATATCTGAATCTCAGCTCTTGATGCACAGTGATAAGAACAGTAATGATGGCGTCGGTTTTACCGTATCAATCTCATCCTTTGGAAGTGCAGTAAGGTGGATTTAAACTAACCTGCGAAAACAACCTGTTCAGAGTCAGAATAATGTCATATGGGACAAAAATTCTTGTTTTTTCGTCGAATTAAGTTTATTTTTCTGACCCCATTGGCAGATGTTCTTACTTTTTTTTTTTTTTTTTAACTTAACTCAATTGAAACACACATTTAATTTTTATAATTTTTTTTTACTTAACATCTTAACCCATTAATAACCCATAAATGTGTCTTGATTTTTGAATGTTTAGTTATTCATACTCGAAATACAACAAAAATTATGTAAATTATGTAAATCTGACTCGCGGCACCCATCGTGCATTATAGATCAGCTAACATGATCATTATAAAGGGTTTGAAATGACAAAACGCATTCACTTACACATATTTGAAAATCGGAATATCAGAAAGTTCATGACATAGTTAATAAGTTTGTGAATATTTTGAATAAAAAAGGAAAACCGGAATAAAAGCGATACATCTGTCATACAGCACTATTGGGGCTGCTGTGTCATCTGAGAAGCATGACGTGTTGCCATGGAAACAATAAGGCGATGCGTTCTAAAATATTTAGCCAGAGAAGGCAATATGGTCATATTTCTGCAAAATAAAGCTGAAACTTGAAGCTGGTTTGTAGCATACCAAGAATACCAGATGCTTTGCTGTTATTAGTACTGTAACTGTTACTTACTGTTAATTTAAGCCTATTGTAGTGGAGTTAGGTGGCTTAGGTTTTATTGATTTTTTTTTTTTTTTTTTAATTTGTTGTTTTGTATTTATATATTTAAGTATACTTAACTTTTAATAAATTGTTCAATTTAAATAAATAAAAAAAAAAAATAATAATTAAAAAAAAAATATATATATATATATATATATACACTCACCTAAAGGATTATTAGGAACACCTGTTCAATTTCTCATTAATGCAATTATCTAATCAACCAATCACATGGCAGTTGCTTCAATGCATTTAGGGGTGTGGTCCTGGTCAAGACAATCTCCTGAACTCCAAACTGAATGTCAGAATGGGAAAGAAAGGTGATTTAAGCAATTTTGAGCGTGGCATGGTTGTTGGTGCCAGACGGGCCGGTCTGAGTATTTCACAATCTGCTCAGTTACTGGGATTTCTAGAGTTTACAAAGAATGGTGTGAAAAGGGAAAAACATCCAGTATGCGGCAGTCCTGTGGGCGAAAATGCCTTGTTGATGCTAGAGGTCAGAGGAGAATGCCGACTGATTCAAGCTGATAGAAGAGCAACTTTGACTGAAATAACCACTCGTTACAACCGAGGTATGCAGCAAAGCATTTGTGAAGCCATAACACGCACAATCTTGAGGCGGATGGGCTACAACAGCAGAAGACCCCACCGGGTACCACTCATCTCCACTACAGATAGGAAAAAGAGGCTACAATTTGCACGAGCTCACCAAAATTGGACAGTTGAAGACTGGAAAAATGTTGCCTGGTCTGATGAGTCTCGATTTCGAGACATTCAGATGGTAGAGTCAGAATTTGGCGTAAACAGAATGAGAACATGGATCCATCATGCCTTGTTACCACTGTGCAGGCTGGTGGTGGTGGTGTAATGGTGTGGGGGATGTTTTCTTGGCACACTTTAGGCCCCTTAGTGCCAACTGGGCATCGTTTAAATGCCACGGCCTACCTGAGCATTGTTTCTGACCATGTCCATCCCTTTATGACCACCATGTACCCATCCTCTGATGGCTACTTCCAGCAGGATAATGCACCATGTCACAAAGCTCGAATCATTTCAAATTGGTCTCTTGAACATGACAATGAGTTCACTGTACTAAAATGGCCCCCACAGTCACCAGATCTCAATCCAATAGAGCATCTTTGGGATGTGGTGGAACGGGATGTGCATCCCACAAATCTCCATCAACTGCAAGATGCTATCCTATCAATATGGGCCAACATTTCTAAAGAATGCTTTCAGCACCTTGTTGAATCAATGCCACGTAGAATTAAGGCAGTTCTGAAGGCGAAAGGGGGTCAAACACAGTATTAGTATGGTGTTCCTAATAATCCTTTAGGTGAGTGTATGTGTATATATATATGTATATATATGTATATGTATATGTATATATATATATATATATATATATATATATATATATATATATATATATATATATATATATGTATATATATATGTATATATATATATATATATATATATATATATATATATGTATATATATATGTATGTATATGTGTATATATATATATATGTATATATATGTATGTATTGGTTTAAGCACTGGTTCCATTTTAAAAGTATCGATTTTGCACCGGTATCGTAAAAAAACCAAACGATACCCAACCCTATCTATTCTATCGTGCAGTGTTAAATATGCAGCAATGTGGAGGTGAATGAATCATAGATCAGAGGTGATTTACAGTAACAAAAGACCTTGACTAACATTATAAATGGACTGCAGGGAATAAAATAAATGCTACAAGTGTAGAATGAGCTCTTTAATGGATGATTCAAGAATGAAAGAATTGTGGTTTAATAAAGAGGAGTGGTGATTGTGTGAATGTGTGATGGAGGTTATCATGGACACACAGGAGCGTGTGTTTAAGCCGGTGCGTTTTAGAGTCTTAACCTTTTTGTTCTGTCTAATCGAATCATTGATCATCTGGAGCAAAGTTAATCCCATAATCCTTCATATCAGCACCGAGTGAATCATCCAGTCTTACTGCAATTAAGAACTTCAGTGGTGTGTGTGTGTGTAGGGTAGTGCTGGGTGGTATAACCAAAAATTTGTATCACTGTATTTTTCTAAATTATACCGGTTTCGCGGTATATGACGGTATTTTTTTTCCCCGGACAGGGTGTTAACTGCATTTTCTACTGATTGAGAGAGGAAATACTGCAGTAGATTGACTTAGAATGCCATATTTTACTGTCATGATGACTGAATATTGTAGAAAAATTCCACACTAGAATCAATACCGGTTTGCAAAGCTCCACAAAATGATGCTGTGGGCAGACAACAACCAACAAAACAGGCACCTTAAGCATTTTAAAAATCGAACCCTAACAAACTGCCAAAACGAGGGAGAAATGCGGAGGAACATTTAAAAGGTCTAAGGATATTTTCAATACATTTAAGAGCACTACAGTCTCTGAACAAACAACACACGTCAGTTTAACACAAAGAATAAAGCAGTTACTTTTTTGCCCATTCTTCTTTGAATTGTCACTCTATTAACTTACATCATTGTCTTCGGTGTAGCAGAATAATCCATCGCGGTCGTGATCAGATGTACGGCTGTAGTATCCGTGTCCTTGTTTGCACATATATTTCATTTGAAGAAGACGTGATGAAATATGTGCGCATACACGCTGCTGGTTCCGGACTGTATATGATCCATGTGGTGATCTCATCGCGGCACTCCGCGCAGAAACCGCTCTCATGCGCGCAACGCGTGTGGTTTGAATTCTCTGCTGTAATCATAGGCTGAATCTGAAATCGCTCCCCATACCCTCAAATAGGGCATTATTTGAGGGGACAGCCATCTGTAGTTGTGTCCGAAATCATAATGGACGTTAAGTGCACTCATTCAATCCCATATTGCACCGCAATAACGAGTGTGCACCCCATGTACACACAACGGCTGTCTGAATTCACTCACTTGTTTTTATTCACTCCTTCAAGTGAACTGTATTAGTAGACTAACATAGGGAATAGTGAATGAGGGTTTAGGGGGTGATTTCGGATTCAGCCATTGGATGCGATCTCAGCTGTGTCCTCACTACAATGCAACAGTGAAACAGGACCCCTCTCAAACAGTGTCGCGTCGCGTTCAGAGCGTTGTTTAAGCGACATATACCGGTATTGCGGTATAATCAAAATTAATTTCATAACAAAAATAAACACCGGTATTCGGTATGAACTGGTATACCGCCCAGCACTAGTGTAGGGTCTGTATTTAAAAGCCTCTTGATTCCTGTATTTGTTCATGTTTGTTGCAAAATATATATTATATTTAGGATGTTCTTAATGTAAAAGCATGTCCTGTGTGAATTTCGTCTTTTAACGCTTGTAAAAACTCTCCAACGCAACCGTTTCCCACATCAGCTGATAGCTTCGAGTTTCTGAAATATAGAGGTTGATATAGAGATCACCCGTATGTGTGTTATTCATGTCACACACACGCGTCATCATTGTGTCACATATTTGATTGACGTTTGAAGCCTAAGGTGCTGAGTTTTCCTCATCTCTGAGATTGAATGTGTGTGTTTTGACACCATCATCAGATGGTGTTGTGTGTGTGTGTGTGTGTGTGTGTGTCATTTATCTTGAATTCATTTGCGTGTGTTTTGGCTGCAGGCTGCAGTTTAACACGCTGAATATCAGATGAACGCCGCTCATGGCTGCTCGCCTGTGTGTGTGTGTGTTACATGATGAGTTTCACCATGTATTAAAATGACAAATTAATATTGAGCTTGCATCAAACAGTGTTGCTCTTTATTTTACAGACACTGTATATTTTCATCCACACACATGCTGACAAGCTACATATGGTGAACTGATTTCACAGAGAAACTCGTGCCCTGAACCACACACGCGCACACACACACTGACCTGACCTCGCCATCCTCACTATCTCACCATCTGTTCTTCATCTCTGCTCGTCTTCATCCCTCCATCACTGTTTCTCACTCTGTAAACTGATACTCACACCTGTGTGTGTGTGGATGATTAAAGTGCATTCATAGACTGGTATTTTCCATCATGCTTTCTGGGTTTATGTTTGCCTTTAGATTAATAATTAAGTTAATAATATTTTAATAATTGGTTACAGGTTGTTACAGTGTAAATACACAACTAAGTGCTGAGAAATATGAATTATTTACATGTACTTGTTATAGGGTTAAGGTTAAGTTTTGGTGTAAGGTTATCATGTGTTACTGTCACTATAAAATAAAGTGTTACCTAATAATTAAGTGATTAATAATGTCTTGTATATAATAACTTAATACCGTTATTTTCATTTGACACACATGAAATGATGGACCAGAACGGCACAACTTTGTCTTCCCTGGTTTCACTTTCACAATTTCTTTCTTTCATACTTTTAGTATTTTTTTTGTATTCTTTCTATGTCACTTTCTCCATTTTTCTCCATTTTCATTTGGTAATTTATTCTTTTTTTATTAGTTTTATACTTTGTACTTCCACTCATTCTTTCCCTTTATTTTTCTTTCATTAACTTTTTCATACTTTGTTTTATTTTGTATGTCTTTCCCTCCCTTTTGATTACTCCTCCTCTTCCAAACACACACACACACACACACACACACTGATGTTCTGTTTTCGGCAGGAGGGCTTCAGGGTTCATGTCAATCAAATGCTGATCTCCGTGGTAACTGTCAGATGGCGCAGCATGTCATAAGCTGATTCTGTGCCTTCCATACACACACACACACACACACACACACACACACACACACGCAGACAGCAGCAAACATTTCTCACACTCCAGAACTCGTCTCTAGCCTGAAGCGACTCATGGTTTGACCACAGATGTGCTGCTTTACAGCAGTTATACTCTGATTTGCTCTGTGTGTATGTGTGATATGATTAACATGCGTGCATGTGTGTTGTGCAGGTGACGCGTGTGCCGGTGGAGAGCTGCTCTCAGTACACAAGCTGCTCCGAGTGTCTGAGCTCCAGAGACCCTCACTGCGGCTGGTGTGTCCTTCACAACATGTAAGAAAACACGCTTGCCTTCATATCAACACCTTTCCTTAACTTTACATAACCTCTCATTTGACAGACATGAATAAGTTGAATATTTAACCCTATTAATGAACTGTTTAACCTTAGAAAGCCTACTGTATTGTATTTAATACATGAAAAACATGATCAAAACTTTGAAAATCCAGTTGCACAAAATCTACAACATGCCTTCTTTTGCTTTTGTAGTTCATACTTTTTTTAATCAAGTAAAAGGTTTTCTAGCATGTCCACCTTCAGCTTGTGATTCACGTGTCTTTTTGCTGTGAAATCTGTACCGATAAACAATAACTTTGATGTTGTTAGTAATATTTCAAGCCAAGATGGTTTACTTGATTATCCAAACATCAGTCTCAAATATGATCATCAGACTTTAAAGGAAGGTTTATTTGTCCATCTGTCAATCATCACTGTATTGCATTGCATTATATGTTTTAAAACTACAGAGCTTTGATCATAAAGCTAAGCATTTAAATGTCATCATACTAAGACATTATTGGCAGATATAGAGTGATGATTTTATGTAAGCAGTCTGTTATAAAGATCTCAGTGATTTACATTACAAGCATCAGAATTTCATCTTACTTTTCATCTTTCAGACTCTTACCAGTGTTAAAAATGTTCATTTGTCGCCCTGAACTTGTTTTCTGAGTGTCTGTGTGTTTGCGTGTGGTTTACCACCATCTAGCGTGTCTTTGCACATCAGTTCATCAAACTCTTCCTCAGGCTGAAGTAGAAATGTTCATTATGATTCTCACAAACGGGTCCTTGACGCTCCTCTGATCTCAGTCACGGGCGAAACATTAGCTGGATTTCAGCCATGAACTGAACTGTGGTTAAATAATTAAAAGCCAAAACATACTCTCATCATTCTCTCTTTCACAATAACCGTCACATTAAGTCATTATCCCTGACGATTCAGATGTCAGATTTATCTGATGTTTGAATTTGCCCTTTAGGGGTCTATGAAGTCTGTCTGTTCATGTCTGAGCACTCGGGTCGCGTCCTAGTGCAGATTATTTGAGCGCTGCATATAAACGCACACATGAGCATCAGTCTGTCTGTGTAAAAATATGATGTTCTGCCAAACCTTCTGGCAAACATTAGCAGCAAATAGTCATTTTTACCACAATTTTAGTCACAAAGAAGCAGTTTTGTATACGGTTTAAATAGTTTTCCTATGTAAGATCCACATTAAATGCCAAAGGAGTGTAAAATTCAGCTTCCAGATGTAAAAAAAAATCCCCTTTTATTACATACTTGAAGGCTAAGGTCACAAAGTTATGATATTTGCGTGTGTGTGTGTGTATACACTGATCAGGTATAACATTATGACCACTGACAGGTGAAGTGAATAACACTGATTATCTCTTCATCACGGCACCTGTTAGTGGGTGGGATATATTAGACAGCAAGTGAACATTTTGTCCTCAAAGTTGATGTGTTAGAAGCCGGAAAAATGGGCAAGCGTAAGGATTTGAACGAGTTTGACAAGGGCCAAATTGTGATTGCTAGACGACTGGGTCAGAGCATCTCCAAAACTGCAGCTCTTGTGGGGTATTCCCGGTCTGCAGTGGTCAGTATCTATCAAAAGTGATCCAAGGAAGGAACAGTGGAGAACCTGTGACAGGGTCATGGGCTCATTGATGCACGTGGGGAGCGAAGGCTGGCCCGTGAGGTCTGATCAAACAGACGAGCTACTGTAGCTCAAATTGCTCAAGAAGTTAATGCTGGTTTTGATAGAAAGGTGCCAAAATACACAGTGCATCTCAGTTTGTTGCGTATGGGGCTGCATAGCCGCAGACCAGTCAGGGTGCCCATGCTGACCCCTGTCCACCGCCAAAAGTGCCAACAGTGGGCATGTGAGCATCAGAACTGGACCACGGAGCAATGGAAGAAGGTGGCCAGGTCTGATGAATCACATTTTCTTTTACATCACGTGGATGGCCGGGTGCGTGTGCGTCACTTATCTGGGGAACACATGGGACCAGGATGCACTATGGGAAGAAGGCAAGCCGGCAGAGGCAGTGTGAGGCTTTGGGCAATGTTCTGCTGGGAAACCTTGGGTCCTGCCATCCATGTGGATTGGTCTTTGACACGTACCACCTACCTAAGCATTGTTGCAGACCATGTACACCCTTTCATGGAAACGGTATTCCCTGGTGGCTGTGGCCTCTTTCAGCAGGATAATGCTCCTGCCACAAAGCAAAAATGGTTCAGGAATGGTTTGAGGAGCACAACAACGAGTTTGAGGTGTTGTCTTGGCCTCCAAATTCCCCAGATCTCAATCCAAATCAAGCATCTGTGGGATGTGCTGAACAAACAAGTCTAATCCATGGAGGGCCCACCTCGCAACTTACAGGACTTAAAGGATCTGCTGCTAACATCTTGGTGCCAGATACCACAGCACACCTTCAGGGGTCTAGTGGAGTCCATGCCTCGACGGGTCAGGGCTGTTTTGGCAGCAAAAGGGGGACCAACACAATATTAGGAAGGTCATAATGTTATGCCTGATCAGTGTGTGTATACGTATGTATGTATAAATGCGTGTGTGTGTGTGTACTTATTTATTAATAAATAATAATAATATTTATTTCTGCCATCTCAAGGAGGCTTAAATGCATAATTGTTTACTTTATAAATTCAAGATTTTATTTAATTACTTATTTAATATACTAATATATGTATATTAGTATAAATAGTTATAGATGTTATATGCTTAAAAAAAACATTTTTATTTATGATTCGTCTGGAATGTTGGTCTGATTCATGGCTTAAAACTCTTTGTTGAAGAATGTTTTTGAAATCCCTGTGGAGAAAATGAATGTTTAGCCCATAAGCAGCTTTAATGATGATGTGAAATCCTTCAGTGGAGCACAAACCTTCTCTCATTTTTGATTATATTAGACTTTATTGATACTCTGAACTGCTCAAGGCTGGAACTTTTGTGGTAATGTAAGTTTATTTTTTCTCTCTGGCCTCAGTTGTTCTCGCCGGGATCGCTGTGAGAGAGCAGACGAGCCCCAGAGATTCACTTCCAGAGCGGATCAGTGTGTGGAGCTGACGGTCCAGCCCAACAACATCTCCGTCACCATGGCTGAAGTCCAGGTCTGTGAATTACAGTAGATACTACATGCACAGCAATTTATATCTGCCACTTTTCCATAGATGTTCATATGAAGCGGTAGCAATATGGAGCAGCAGATGTCGTGTAGAGTGTAGTTTAAAAACAAGCCTCCTTCAGTGTTGTGACAGATGAAATATGGGGACGTGGGCCAAGCTTTTTCACTGTTTTCTCCATTGATCTGCCAGCTGGTCCTTCAGGCCCGCAACGTTCCGGATCTTTCCGCAGGAGTGGATTGCTCCTTCGAGGATTACACAGAGACCGAAGCAACAATACATGGATCACGAATCTACTGCCTCTCGCCGTCAGCCAAAGAGCTCGTCCCCATCACACACCAACAGAGTCAGTAAACACACACTGCCACACTCAATCTGGGCTAGATATACACTACCAGTCAATGACAGCTAACTAGCAGCAGAAGCCTTTAAATCTAAAAGTCTTGAAGATTAAGAGTAACATCAATCCAGTCAAGTATGACCAAGCTTTTGAGTGATGTTTATGATAGGTGTTATATCATATCTGCAGTCTGTTCCAGAGATTCACTCAGTGTTTTTCAGATCATAGGCTACATTACAATTCACACTATCTCTGTCCTATATAGTTTGAGGGATTGAGAATCAGCTGTTATTCAGATCCGGTTGCATTAAAGAAAAATACTGAAACTGATGGATTTTGTAATGTTTGCTTGCATTAATGGTTCTGGAAAGTATGCTATTTGTCATTAAATATGCCAATATGTCTGTGGCGGCTCTTGATTTTTGTTCGGTTGAGCATGAGAATCAACACAAAAGTGAATGTTTTGGGGGGGGGGGGGGGGGGGAATCAGTTTTTAAAAATTTGTAGTCCCAAATCATAGTATGTTAGTACAAAAAGGGTATTCTGAATGTGCATGGGTCGTGTACAGCAGGGTTATTACAGTTACAACACCATAAAAAAACATTTGGTAACACTTGAGTTTAGGGTCCAATTCGCACTAATAAAGGTGCAATAGGTGATCTGGGCAATGCTAAGTTTAGCCTGCTAGCGTTGAAAGCATACAATGCAATTAAGGAATACGCCTTTCACGGACGATATATATTTAGGCCGCTTAACATCATGATTGCTATCAGGATATGAGGAGACTTTCAACCAGCTTATTATAATGCATATTATAGAATATTGGCGGTTTATTAGTACTATTAGTAAAACGCATATTAATGTCTTATTCTGCATGACTATATTCTACATTTCTTAATCCTAGACTTAACAACTACCTTACTAACTATTAATAAGCAGGAATTAGGAGTTTGAGGCGAAAGTTGTAATTTAATAGTGAGAATTGAACCCTAAACTGAAGTGAGACCAAAGAGTTTTATTACTTGAAATAAAATAAACATTACCTGAAATAATATATTTTAAAAATCTTATTTACTTATTACTTTTTATTTCAGCTAATTTTTTCAGCCAAATGAACTCTAAACTACAATTAAAAATGAATAAAAAATATATAAAAACTATATAGACATATATATTTTTTAAAAATACAAAAATGCACACAAAATGACGACAACTTTTAACAAATGACAAAAAAAAGTTTAATTTTTCAAAATAGTTTTTCAATAATACTAAAATAAGTAAAATTGTAAAATGATAGTTCTGTCTCTAAATTTTGCTGTTTAAAGCCATTTTACAGCATGTAGATAAATGTAGATAAACACCTTTATACTATATTAATGCTCAAGCACACTAATGCACTGCATTGTTTGTGATACAATATAAGCAACATGCCACTCAAGGTTTCAGTGGAAACACTCCTTACACACAAGTGTTTTGATAGCAGCTGATTCAGTGGCGCAATATTGGACGTATTTGATCCTTCATGATGAGATGTCGCTCACCTCTTCTCACTCTCTCTTTATTTGTCACTCTGAAGGAGACACTCATGTGGTGAAGCTCTACTTGAAATCGAGGGAAACGGGGCAGAAATTTGCCAGTGTGGATTTCACCTTCTACAACTGCAGCATCCACAGATCGTGAGTCCATTCTTCCTCTCGCTCTTTATCTCCGCTCTTCTCATTTTACCCACTCAGGGGGGTGGGGTCATATTTCTGTTGCCGTGGCAACCGGTGGCGTGTTGATTGACAGTTATTCTCTTGAAAACAGACTGTGGTTAGAATCCTACAGATAGTCGGACCCCCAGCTGAACATCTCAATGAATACACTGCACTTGTGTGTGTGTGTGTGTGTGTGTGTGCGCTTTTAAGATGCTCCAGATGGGTTCAGACTCTTTTGGGAGGTCTGTGTAGTGTCTTATTGCAGGACAGATGAGCCAAAGCTGTCTCCAGAGATATAACACACACAGACACACACCTCTCAGAGTAACAGCATCGCAGATACACAATACCTTCCCACACACACACACACTCAGCATTGAGCTTTAAAACTAGGTCACACTGCTCTTTCCTGATAAGACCAGCTTGTGCACTTGAAAAATACACACTACATATGAGTATTATCATAATTGGATAATCACATGCTTCTTTATTCAATACGTCCACAACTCTAAAAGCACAACCACCATTTAGAGGGTTTTATTTTCGATAATAAAGTGTTTTTAATGGACATTGTTGGAAGCTTTGTGTAGAAGATAAAGAAATAAAGCAGGAGGAAGTGTGTGAATTTCATGAAACCTGTCACGATCATTTACAGGTCATATTTCACCAAAAAATCAAAAGAAAGAAATAAGGAATTTATTTTGCCAAAAGAAAATACTGCCTATTTATTCCATAGCAGTTAAAACCTTCAAATATTATGATTTAGTATCTCATATTGCCTTTTCTTTCGAAAAATATAATTTATTATATGTATATGTAATGCAAAAATGTAATTTTCATTACTGTATTGCAAAATAAAGATATTTCACTTAACATGTAAAATGATATTTTATGTACTATCTTTAAAAAAAATTTTTTTTTACAAAAATGACAATCATTGAGAATCATTATTGATATATCTAGATAATTTGTACAAACACAGTACTTTTTAGATAATTACGTTCTTTCTTGCCAATAAAAAGTTATAAAAAGGAGAAAATAATGATACAAAACTCAAAAGTTATATGTTGCATTATGATAATGAGGATTGGATGTGCTTAATTGTCATGAAAATAATCAAATTGCAATGCAAAACATTTTAATGTTTTAAAAATAACCTTTCATTTTCTTTATGCGATGTAGAAATATGACCTGGCTGTGTCCGTGATGAGGCTCTCTGAGGCGTTGGGCTTTAGAACAGCCCAGCATCTTAATGAGAGTAGGAAATGACCCTCCCGGCGAGTGTTAGATTTCCGCTCCTCCAGCGTGTGTGTGCAGGGGTTTATGTTGATCAGGGATCCGTCTGTGGGGGAAGAGAGCTCAGCGTGAGGGGCTTAAACCAGGGGACACCCTGAAATCACCCCCACTCCAGACGGGACGCGGATTAAATCCTCTCTCGGGATTGGTGCAGAGGTCAGGAAGAAAAATAAGGGCACATTTATTATCTTCTTACCACTTATTTTAAGAAATCTCTGCTTTAAGTGAACCAGTTTAAATTTAACAGTTGGATATAATGGATTGGGGGAAACATTGATTTAAAAGATTGGAAGCAAAAGGTCAGGATAGAAGGCAAATTTAATGAAAGGAGTTAAATGAAAATGAAACAGTGATTGATGGACGTACATATATTGTACCGTTTTGAGGCTCTGGGTCATGTCTAATTTTCACAACCTATTTGTTCTGGAGCTTTTATAAAATTATCCACTGGAAATGTTTTGGAAAGGTATAATTTTAAGGGTTCTTTTAGTTGAACAATCATTGTGGCTGTAGCAATCATTAAAACCCACATTCATGCTTGAATGTTCATTATTTTTCTCATATTCTCCATTGTTGCAGCTCCTCTCTTCTCAGTCTGTCAGTAACGCTCTGTTTAGTTCCTGTCTCTATGAAGTCCCGCCTTCTGAAAAGTACACTGTGCTCTGATTGGTCGGCTGGAGCAGTGTGTTCTGATTGGTCAAGCACTTTGGGCGTGTTTGGGAAATGTCCCGCCCCTTACCATAACACACTACTACTCTACACTACTAACTAACTCAACCAGGCCCGCCCCTTTATTCTGCATATTAATTATTTAAATGAGGAATATTGTGATGTTCGTTCCCGGAAGAAAACTCAAGACTACAATGGAGGCGTTTCAGGGAGTTCAGAAACACTGACACTGATATAGAGAAGAACTCCCGCTGGAGGGACTTTTTCATGCTCAAACAGCAACATTACACGCTAAAGATCCTCAGTACTCATCACACAGCAATCTAATCCATACCCAGTACACAACAGTTCATCATGTTGAACATGTACGTCTGTCCATCATGGACTTTTCATTCGTCTGCCCAGACTAAGGAATTTTTGCATTGTGACATTTAAAGATATTCAGTCTTTACAGTCTTTATTTGTGTGTTCTTGCATATCTCAGACATGTTGTGTTTTCACCTGCATCCATTTGTTCTCCATCACAGCCACCCTCTCAATTTATTCATGCTGATTAGCAGATTATGTGTCTCTGGAGATGCAGCATTAACAAACTGACAAATGGCGTCTCGATGG
This sequence comes from Rhinogobio ventralis, assembly GCA_039654625.1. Lineage (NCBI taxonomy): Eukaryota > Metazoa > Chordata > Actinopteri > Cypriniformes > Gobionidae > Rhinogobio > Rhinogobio ventralis. The sequence continues at coordinate 4,202,970 of CM077205.1, read as the reverse complement.
GGGATCATTACCTACACAAGCACACGCAAACACGCACACACTCAACCACATGTGCTTGTGTTTCCTCATGGGATTCAGAGATGCAACAATTATGCACCAGAATCCTTTAATGCTTTTGCTTGTGAGTGTTTTAATGTTTGGCATGCTGAACGATTTAGATCTTTAAAGAAATGAAATTTCTGTTAACCAATATAGTCTCTCTCTCTCTCTCTCTCTCTCTCTCTATCTCTATCTCTATCTCTCTATCTCTCTAAATATATATAAATGTTTTTTTGTTTTTTTTTATTTATCTGATAACACAATCAGATCCTCAGAGAGGTTAAAATCATTGTAAATGCTGATACCAGATTTCATTAAGCAATCATTTCTCAACTCTGATTGGACAGCTGCCCTCAACGCTGCAGCTGATTGGTCAATTAGACTCAGTGCTTGAAACCATTATGAGGTCAGAGCTCTTTGTCCTAAAGCATCAATTAATGTCACTGAGTGAACAAATTGCTGGACTTAATACTAAATAATTGAAACAAATGACTTTGTATTGCAGTCAGAACAGAAGCCTCAGATGGTTTCAGAGTGTCTGTGAGAGAGACGCTTCAATCTGATTAAAAATGAGCCCTTTTCACTAACACTTGTGTGTGTGCTGTATATTTTGCCATCTATATGTAGTGATCAAGGTATGCACCCTTAGAAGGCAGCTGCGTATGTAGGCGCTGCACTATTTTTTTGTCTTTCTCGCTCTCTTTTCTTATCTACTCTTGTCAAGTTTTAATGGGAAATCCTCGTCTCTTTGATTGCTCTCTCTCTCTTTTGTCATCACTTTCGTTCTTAAACCGCAGACACCTAATAAAGTAAATCTTTGTGAGGGAATGAGAGATTATTTCACACAGTTTCATGGGCAGAATGAGAGCATGTGAGGTCAAAGCGCAAGGACACACACGGAGCGGTGTGGTTTCTTACTGTATAGTATGTTTTTAGGGTTGATTCTCACCTGTGTCTTATGTCTGTTCTCTTCCAGGTGCTTGTCCTGTGTGAATGGCTCGTTCCCGTGTCACTGGTGTAAATACAGGCATTTGTGCACGCAGAACGCCAACGACTGCTCCTTCCAGGAGGGACGTGTGAACATGTCAGAGGTAAGAGACGCATCAGTTCCTAAAATTAACGCTCACTACTTTTCAAAAGTTTGGGGTCTGTAAGATTAAGTCACTTTTGCTCACCAAGGCTGCATTTATTTGATCAGAAATACATTAAAAACAGTCAAATATTATTGCAGATTAAAATGCATTTTTTCTATGTGAATATATGTTAAAATGTAATTTATTCCTGTGATCAAAGCTGAATTTTCAGCATCATTACTCCAGTCTTCAGTGTCACATGATTCGTCAGAAATCATTCTAATATGATGATCGAAACATGAAACATTTCTGATTTATTATCAATGTTGAAAACAGTTGTGCTGCTTCATATGTATGTGGAAATAATTGTATTGTATTAAATAATGAATATTTACTTAATATAATGTATTTACTATTTAATTAATATATATTTTAAATGTAATAGCAGCATTAATATTTATTAAAAGTATTAAATAAAAATCTTAATGACCTCAAACTTCTGAATGGTTGTGTAACTAATTATTAAACTTTAAAAATAATTATTGTAAATATTTATTACACTCATCCTGCATAGTTTTTTCTGCAAACAGCCTCAAATTTCTTTATGAAAATTCTAAAGTCATCATGAAATTAAATTTGACACTCTTTACTTACAACATGTATTAAGAGAGTAAATGGAAGAAATTCCTTACGATGCATCCAATCAAATCTGATAAAGAAAATCAAGCCCCGCCCATTTTTTCCTTATTAAATATCCAGTTTCAGTTGTAAATGCATCACACTACAAGTGTTGCACAATGCAAGTATAATGGGTTGCAAACTGCATTTCACATTGAGTTTAAATGTCAAATATGTTCTAACTGACTGAGATGCCATTGATTTGTTCTCGCTTTCATGGAGTTGACACTGGAAACCTGATGCATCCCGGCTGGTTAGGACACTAACTGGCGTGTTTATCTCTCTCATGTGATCGGTCATGGTTCCTCCTCCTACTCCTGTATGTCTGTCCTCAGATTTTCACTCATAAGAAACTTGATCCGTTGTACTGAACCGAGTGAGATAAGACGAGAGAGTCCGGTCATCATGTCGACGGAGCCGCTCACTCATTGGCTGATGCGAGTCCGTTGGGAATCTCCCATAATTCTGTGTTTTAAGAGCCTGTAGGAGAGCAGATGAAACGCACTCATTTCCTCTAATAGACTCCAGATGTGTGAGGGAGAAAGTGTGAGTGAAGCGAGGGGAGTGAGAAAGTTCTGGCACTAACATGGGAGATTACATTATAGATGTGACGCCATGTATTTTACAAACGCTGTAGCGGAGAGTGAGACAGTTTTCAGAAGCAGGGAAGAACCGTAATGAGGAGAGGTGGAAAATAAAATGAGGGGTGCGGGAAGGAAAGGCGTTGGCGTGTGTAACCGCGTCCATCTGTGCCAGCTGGACGGCAGTCGTACCGCGGTTGCTTCTAGTTTCTCTCGTAGCAGCCGCTGACAACACACGTGCTTAATGCGTGTTTAACGAGGTTCTAGAAGGTTCCACAGCCGCTCAGAACCCAAACGGCAGATTCCAGGCTTATTATCAATAAAGAGGCCTATTATGCCTTTTTACAAAATCTTGATGTTGTTTCTGGGCTCTACTAGAACAGGTTTTCATGCTTGAATGTTCATTATTTTTCTCATATTCTCCATTGTTGCAGCTCCTCTCTTCCCAGTCTGTCAGTAACGCTCTGTTTAGTTCCTTTCTCTATGAAGCCCCTCCTTCTGAAAAGCAAAATGTGCTCTGATTGTTTAAGTAGTCTTGAGTTTTCTTTCAGGAACACACATCTCAATATTCCCAATTTAAATCATTTCCACCCAAGGCATACACAAAAAGGGGGCAGGCCTGGTTGAGTTGGTTAGTTGTGTGTTAAAACTCATGGTTATGATAAGGGGCGGGGCCTAGTTGAGGGAGTTAGTTGTGTGTTAAATCTCACGGTTATGTAAGGGGCGGGGCCTAGTGGAGGTAGTAGTGTGTTGAAACTCATGGTTATGGTAAGGGGCGGGGCCTAGTGGAGGTAGTAGTGTGTTGAAACTCACGGTTATGGTAAGGGGCGGGGCCTAGTGGAGGTAGTAGTGTGTTGAAACTCACGGTTATGGTAAGGGGCGGGGCCTAGTGGAGGTAGTAGTGTGTTGAAACTTACGATTATGGTAAGGGGCAGGACATTTTCCAAACATGCTCGCAGCACTTGACCAATCACAACACACTGTCACATGCTTCAGTTATAATAGGCTAATTAAGTTATCAGTGACTTTATTTACCTTCCAAAGCCAAGTTTGACTACTTACATATTTTACACTTAACTTTGCACACTCATTTGTCTTTTCTGCACTTTGTTGTAGTTTGATACTCATTGTTTTGAGCAGAACGTTTGTTCATCATTTGAGTAAAAGCAAGAATATATCAGTGGAGGCTTTAAATCGGAAAAGATTTGAATCAGTGCGGCAGAAAGAGTCTGCGCTTCATTTTTAACACATGATTTGCTTTTATGGTGTCTGTTCCTTCACTTTTCCTGTCACGTCGCACCGATTTTCCTTGTGTAGGATTCTTTCTTATCTTCCGACCTCTTTTCTTGGGAGTGAGCGAATAACTAGACAAGTGACAGCTGGTTTAAGTCGAGATGATAGAAGTGAATGTTCTCCAACAGGAATTTTATCACATGCATGCAGTGAAACACAGCAGTCGTCATGACTACAGCACTAATTACAGCATCTGCATTCCAGACAGACCTTTAAAAAAAACAGGTTGCATGGCCTTTGATGTCACCCCTGAACCTATTACCCACAATTCTTTGGTCCAGTCCTGTCGTTTTCGCCTTTGTTCGCACATTTTCCCTCTCTTCCCTGCTTCTTTCTTCTCAGTTCATATCCGCCTCTCTGTTTTATCTCCCCCTCCTCTTCGGCTATGTAATATTCATCGCTAGGATGCATTGGGCAGCTGAAGCACAGATCTAATCCACTTTCAATAATTAAACCAGAGGAGGAGAAGAGAGAGAGAGAGAAGGAAGTGCAGAGAAATTACTTTATCAAACTGATTACTTCCCCTCTTGTCTTCCCTCTCACTTTCACTTTCTTTGTTCTTGGCGGCCAGCACGCATTCTCTCACGCTTCCTCCTCCTTCCATCGCTTTTATACTTATACTTCGTATTTTTAGCCTGTTGTCTACCCTTCAGCTCTGCTCCAAACACCGGTGAGCTGCTGCCTACCTAGACAGTATTTTTAGGCCTTGTTGGCGCTCCGGATGCGGAGACTGTTCCAGGAGATATGCAGCAGCTCTGTGCTGTCTTGTAAGATAACTCGTTTTGGGCGAATTCTAAAACGGAATCACATTGTATCCTTCACAGAAGAGACTGTTCTAGAATGCATTGTGTTGAATCATGAATCATGCTGCATTCATGCGAATGGTCATATTTATGAGGTGTGCACACGAATAATGCCAGTGTCACAATTACCGGTGGGAAATCTGTCGGGATTTGGAGTTGAACAAAATCCGTGTCAAGTGAATCATGGCTCATGGGAAGTCTTTGGTATCAGTGCTATTTATATACTATTATAGTATTTATTAATATTTTAAATAAGCTTGAATTTTCAGTTTAGTTTTAGTCATTTTGTTTTGTGCCTTTTGTTATTTTTCTTAGTATTAGTTTTTAGTTCCTATTTTGCTTAAAAATGACTTTTATTTATTAATATTTTAAATTAGCTTGTATAGTTTTTATATATATATATATATATATATATATATATATATATATATAATGTGTATATATATAATGTGTATGTATATGTGTGTGTTTGTTTATTTCCAGCTTTTATTTTAGTTTAGGTTTTAGTCATTTTGTTTTTTGCATTTGTCATTATTATGAGTTTAATATTTCTATTTAGCTTACATTTTTTTCAGTGTTAGTTTTATTTATTAATATTTTATTTATTTGTACATTTGTCATTTTTATTAATTTTTTTTATATTTCTGTTTAGCTTAATTTTTATTTCAGTTTTATTTATTAATATTTTAAATGAGCTTTTATTTGTATATTTTCAATATTAATTTTAGTTTAAGTTTTAGTCATTTTGTTTTGTGCATTTGTCATTGTTATTAGTTTAAATTTTTTGTTAATATTTCTATTTAACTAATCAATTTTTATTTCAGTTTTAGTTGTATTTATTAATATTTTAAATTCACTTGTATTTTTATATTTTCAATTTTCATTTTAGTTTGTTTTTTTTATTTTGTTTTGTGCATTTGTCATTTTTATAAGCTTTATTTTTATATATATTTATATTTAGTTTTAGCTTTAGAACTTATTTTATTTCAGTTAGTTGCCAAGGCAATATTTCTATTTTTCTTTAATTTTCTTTAATCTAATTTTCTAATGTTCTTTTATATGTTTTTCATCTAATTTGTATATTGCATTTTATTTCAGCTTTATTTCAATTACTGACAACGGTTTTTAATGCCTTTAGTTTTAGCATCTTGCATTTTCACTGACCAAACTCACATTTCCAAACTTGTAAGCAGGAACTTCCCAAGGGATCCTGAAGGCAGCAAAATTCATCCAAGATTAGCAGACAGAGCCTAGAGAAATGTTGGCTTTCTTGGTTTAATATGAAAAAGTAATTTAATTTTACCCAGTGTTTGTGTGTGCCGTTTAGATGATGAAGTTTTAGTCCAGTAACATGCTAACGACACACTCCGTGTTAATAGAGTCTCTTCATATCAGGGTGTGTTTGCGAAGGGATGCCGTCTTTGAAGGCAGCTCACTAGGGAACAGCGTCTGGACTGAGAGAGTGTGTGTAGATGGGTAATCACATACAGAAGAGCTCTGACATCTAAACGACGTTTGCTTTCCATTCAATTTAACACAGAAATATTTAAATGAGGCTATTTAATTTAAATAAATTGAATTTAAACATTTAAATTAGTTCAGCACACTGACTTGAGAATGATCAGTGGGTTTCTGATGGCCTTCTTCAAGTCGTATTACGGCTCATTTTCCATTTATTGCACGAGGCTGTTGTGAAAGTGGATTTTATGGTGCTTGCGCTTTGGGCCGCTGGAAAGAAGTGAATATGTGAGTTGCTCTGCCCTACTTACTGGAACATATATTAATGTTTTACAGTGGGAGATATGATAATTTAGGATCAGATATGGCATTGTTAAAGAAAAAAACTATTATCTTTGAACCGCTTTTGCTGCTGTATTAACTGTGTTTGTGTGTTCACTACTGTTCAAAAGTTTGCAATTGGTAAGATTTTTTAATGTTTTCAGTCTCTTTTGACCACCAAACCTGCATTTATTTGATCAAAAATACAGTAAAAACAATAATATTGTGAAATATTATTACAATGTAAAACAGCTGTTTTCTATGTAAATATGTATTAAAGTGTAATTTATTCCTGCGATCAAAGCTGAATTTTCCGTCACATGATCCTTCAGAAATCATTCTAAAATGCTGATTTGCTGCTCAAGAAACATTTCTGATTATTATGAATGTTGAAAACAATTGCGCTTCACATTTTTGATTTTTTAGGATTCTTTGATTTTGCATTTATTTGAAATAGAATCTTTTGTAACGTCATGAATGTTGCTTTTGATCAATTTAATGCATCCTTGCTGAATAATACAAAGTCTTACTGATCTCAAACATTTGAAAGTCCCACCTGAAAGTCAAATTGTTGTTTGGACATTTCGAGCTCAAGGTTTGCTTTCTGCAGAAGACCAAAAATATTTAGGGTTTCTACAAATTCTGATGAACAGCAAACATCCTTCCCGTGCCTTAAACATCTCGTTCCTCATTTCCATCTGTAAGGTTGCTGTGGTTGAGTGGGTGGCTGACTGGTCGCTCTGTGGTCAGTCTTTACGCTAAATAAGCACAATACAGGACCAAAAATACTGTCAGCTGAAATCAGTAACTTCAGGAGAATTTCCTTTGGTTTGAGGAGGAATCTCCTCACCTGGAGGATCCAGTGATTTCCTGCTGTTGGTTTTATCCTCTTGATCTCAGTGAGGCTCATAAGTGCTCCCTAACGCTGCGCTGCATTAAGAGTTTCATTTATCAGCGAGCGCTTATGAGATCTTATTCTCTATCAGATTGGAATAACTACTTCCTCTGCTCTCTCTCAGATCTCTGTTCTCCTACCAGATTCACATCTGTAATACTGTTTTTATGGTGTTTATACATAACTAGAGCTTTTCTATGCCTGTGGAGTATCTTCTGTCCTCTCGTTTTTCCATTCTTTGTGCTTGTTGACGTGCAGCATTACTGATCGAATCCATCACATGCTGTATATAAAGTACTGTTCAAAAGTTTGGGGTCAGAATGATTTTAACTTTAACTTTTATTTAGCAAGGACACATTAAATTGATCGGTAAAGTGACCGGAAAGACATCTAGAATGTTCTAGAATATTAGAATGATCGGTAATACTTTATAAGCATTAGTAAATAGTTAAATCATCATTTATAAAGCATTATTAGACATTAATAAGCAGTTTATAAATACATCTGTAAAGGCTTTATTATTGATTTATAAGCATATCTATAATGCGTTCAATAATTGCATTTTCATACTTAACTAATGATCAATTTATCATTTCTAAGTATTACATTATTTACAAACTAGTTATTTAGGAGTTGTCAGTGGTTCATAAGATCATTTAGAAAGTGTAAGTAAATGATTACTAAACTATTTATATGTACATTTATATATCTTATTATTTAGACATAATAGTAATAGTTACTCAGTGTGTTAATAAATGCTTTATTAACATGTATTCCTACTTAATTTGATTAATTCATTTAGTTCTAAAACATTTAGTAGTTGTCAGTTAACTATTTTTGTGAGTTCATCTAAAGTGAGGACTAGTCATGCCTCGTAAAGCGTTTACAAAGGCTCGGCTATCTTCTAAACAGAAAAAGGAAACAATGACAATAAACAATAAAAACAGAAATGTATTAATGTCTGTTAATGCTTTATAAATGATGAAATAACTTTTTACTATGCTTAACTAATGATTCATAGCATGCAGTTATTATAGTGTTACCAAATGACCTTTTGAACTTTGTTCATCAGTGAATTCTGGGGAAAAAATGTATCATGGTTTCCAGTAAAATATGAAACTTTTCAACACTGATAAAAAGCATATATATCAGCATATTAGAATGATTTCTGAAGGATCATGTGACACTGAAGACTGGAGAAATTTGCTCCAGCAATTAGCTTTGATCACAGGAATAAATGACATTTTAACATATATCTACATAGAAAAAAAATGCATTTTAAATTGTAATATTTCACTGTTTTTACTGTATTTTAGATTAAATAAATCCTTGGTGAGCAGAAGAGACTAGATGTGTTGTGGGACTCGACTTATTTGACTCATGTTTTAATCCTCAAGTGTTTTCAAACACACACACACTAAAGTGAGGTATTCTGGGACGTTCTCCAGATAAGCGTCCTGCTCGTTTCTCCTTCAGGTCTTTGCGTGACATTGCTCCATATGTTCCCCATCAGGCTTGTTTAACCAAATGTCAAACATGTCCTGTGGTCTGGCTGACTGATGGTTCGATGTCCTTCCTGTGTTTTGTTGTTTTAATAAGAATAATTTCCCTGTTTGGGTCAGCTGATGATAACAGATTTCCATCTTTCTTTTACAGGATTGTCCTCAGATTCTGCCGTCCACTCAGATCTATGTTCCCGTTGGCGTCCCGAAGCCCATCACGCTGTCGGCCCGGAACCTTCCACAGCCTCAGTCCGGTCAGAGGAACTACGAGTGCATTTTCCACATCCAGGGCGAGACGCACAGTGTGACGGCGCTGCGCTTCAACAGCTCCAGCATCCAGTGCCAGAAAACCACCGTGAGTTACACACACAGTCTCACTGGAGACGTCAGCACTCGATAAAGCGAAGTCTGGAGTAATGATGCTGAAAATTCAGCTTTGATCACAGGAATAAATTACATATTACAATATATTCATATAGAAAACAGTTCCTTCAAATAAGGAAAATATTATAAATATTACACAATATTACTGTATTTTTGCTCAAATAAATGCAGCCTTGGTGAGTGGAAGAGACTTCTTTCAAAAACATTAAAAGGTCTTGCTGACTACAAACTATTGACAGCATGTTTAGTTACAGCGCCTCGCAGCATGAACTTGAGTTGTTAAAGGCACAGTATGCAAGATTTTTGGATTAAAATATCCAAAAACCACTAGAACAGTGTTGTATATTTTGTGCACTTACATTATCGCAGATGTTTCCAAGAATGTTTAAATCCAGAGAAATAAGCGATTTTAACCAGGACACGGACCGTATCCGTGCGTCGCCTATAAATGATGTCATACCCACGTTACCCTCGATTTCCGGTTTTATTTTGTAGAAACCATGGAAACACCAAACACTGCTTTTCTGTAGCATTAATCCTCAAATGTCAACTATACATTAGTTTGGTTTCTTCTTTAAATAATAATAATATAAATTGCATTTAATAATAGGGGCTTTTGCACCGGGTAGTTCTAGGAACTTCGTTATAGGAACTAGGCATCAGGGTGGTTCCCCAAGAACTAAATGTTCCCCTAGGGTCATTTTCCTGGTTGCATTCGCACCACCAGTAGGAACTCTGGTGTGACGTAAGCCACGCTTATTATTGTGACTTTTATTTTGACGGCGCTGAGAACGCGAGAGTCTGAGCACATAGCTTACGATCTTTTTAACAGTCCTGTCTAATATGTTATTAGGTAGAACTGTTATACAAAGAAAGTAGACATTATGTGAAAAAGTATTAGCATTTGCCGTGTGGTTGATGTCCAATGTCTCTAGCTGAACAGAAATACATAATCCTGTTTCACTTGCTCCCCTCAAAGTTGCGTTGGATTGTCTCCTTAGCATAAAGGTTGAGAGGTCCATCTATCACTGTTTTCCATGTTAGTTAGTTCATATAGGCTGTGTTCACGGCTTTTTAAAAATGGTGGGTGCTATTTCGTGTGCATTCGACCAGTCAGCATGCACTTTTGTCATTGGTAGTTCCTATTGTGCTGGGTGGGTTAGACCCTACTCTGAAGTAGTCGTGATTCGCCTCTCACAACGTAACATACTCTAAACACACCTCTTAAGCATGCAGAATAATATGTGAATAATTATTATTATTTTATTTTTTATTTTTTTATAATCGCGGCTTTGAACGATTACATAATTGTGGCATCCGTAATCGTAATCGCGATTAGAAATTTGATTAATTGTGCAGCCCTACTTCAAAATGAAAATTTCCTGATATTTTACTCACCCCCATCTCATCCAAGATGTTCATGTCTTTCTTTCTTTAGTCGAAAAGAAATTACGTTTTTTGAGGAAAACATTCCAGGATTTTTTCCCCATCACAGACTTCCATGGCAATCAAAATGTTGATCCAAATCAATGTAGTTTCAAAGCGCTTCGAAGGGCTTCAGAGGCTCTGCACGATCCCAGATGAGGAATAGGGTCTTATCTAGCGAAACAAAAATAAATAAAAAATGTATATACTTTGTAACCTAAATTGCTCATCTTGCGCTGCTATGCTACGTGCCAATGATTGCGCAATCATGGCGGAAAGGTCACGATAGACGTAGGCAGAAGTACCAACCCGTGTTCACAAAGCGCACATATGAAGACTAATACAAACACAAAAAAGGTAAAACAACGATGTCGGACAATTTTGAAGTTAAAGATTGGAGTGTTTTTTTGCAATTGCGCAATCCATGGGACGTAGCCGAGCAGCGCAAGATGAGCAATTTAGGTTAAAAAGTATATTCATTTTTAATTGTTTTTGAAAATGACCAAGAGGTGACTTCTAACAGCGAAAAACGACATATTGTGCCTTTAATTGTGGTCCAAAACATGTCATGTGATGTGAAATTGAGCTTGCTTGCATAGAGTAACTCGCAGTGAAAAGCATCATCGCTGTATGCTGATATAATCTTCACATTAATATCAGCAGTGCTGCATTGATTTGAAACCTTGATGGAAGGTTAGTCTGGATCCGATGGTCTAAATCAATGACCTTCCACATGATCATATCAGACACATGCATGTACATACAGACACGCCAGCGTATGTGACACTCCTGATAACGCGAGCTGGGTTGTAACAGATCAATACAATAATGAGAATGCTAATCTACTGTTGAGTGTGTGTGTGTGTGTGTGTGTTCTGGTTATTTATCCAGAGTGTGAAGATAAATGTGAACACATTGTTACAAACATACTTAATAACTGGTGCATTGATCTAATAAAAAGAACGCCAGATGAGAACAGTATTTATATCCAAACACTCACACACACACAGAGACACAATGTCTCATTGTTTTGTTGAAGCAGCACAGATGGTGAAGGATTCGTCCTGCTGTCCATTAGTTGAAAGCAGAAACTTATTTGGCCGAGTTTGAGCATTATAAACAGTCAGGCCTGTCTAGATGGGCGTGTGTTTTTGGACACAAACTCTTCTTGTTGTCTGGGTTTGGCTGTGCGTTTCTCTCTGCACAATACGGTTGTATTGTGTTATTGTGGTGTCCATCTGAAGGCTCTTCTTGCACCCTAGTGGTCAGAACCGACCCAAAAACTGCATCAGCGTCACACACAAACACTCTTCTCCTCTTCAGCCTCCTTCCTCGTGGCGTCTGAACCGCATCCAGAAGCTCAGAGCTGTGATCGTGAGCTGGCGCTCGGATGCATGGGAAAACCACAGCTGACATTCCTGTGACTGGATACAGCTGCACACGGACAGCAGGAAGTGAGAGAGGCTCATGGGAAATGTGGTTTGAAGGGCCTGTCAAGCTAAATGATTTATTTCTGAGCTGAGTATATACACACTTTGCTCACCAAGGCTGCATTTATTTGATCAAAAATACAATAAAAACTGAAATATTATTACAATTTCAAATAGCTGTTTTCTATATGAATATTGTTAATGTCATGTATTCCTGCGACCAAAGCTGAATTTTCTTCAGCATCATTACTCCAGTCTTCAGTGTCACATGATCCTTCAGAAATCATTCTAATATGATGATTTGATGCTCAAGAAACATTTATGATTATTATCAATGATGAAAACAGTTGTGCTGCTTCATATGTTTTTGGAAACATACATTTGTTTTAATAGAACAAAGTTCAAAAGAACAGTGTTTATTTGAAATAGAAAACTTTATAAATGTCTTTACTGTCACTTTTGATCATTTTTGTGTCCTAGCTGAATAGAAGAATTAAGAATATACACTATATTGGCAAAAGTTTTGGGACGCCTGCCTTTACATGCACATGAACTTTAATGACATCCTATTCTTAATCCGTAGAGTTTAATATGGAGTTGGCCCACCCTTTGCAGCTATAAGAGCTTCAACTCTTCTGGGAAGGCTTTCCACAAGGTTTAGGAGTGTGTTTATGGGACTTTTTGACCATTCTTCTAGAAGCTCATTTGTGAGGTCAGGCACTGATGTTGGACGAGAAGGCCTGGCTCACAGTCTCCGCTCTAATTCATCCCAAAGGTGTTTTGTCGGGTTGAGGTCAGGACTCTGTGCAGGCCAGACAAGTTCCTCCACACCAAACTCACCCATCCATGTCTTTATGGACCTTGCTTTGTGCTTTGGTGCGGAGTCATGTTGGAAGCGGCCATCCCCAAACAGTTCCCACAAAGTTGGGAGCATGAAATTGTCTAAAATGTCTTGGTATGCTGAAGCATTAAGAGTTCCTTTCACTGGAACTAAGGGGCCAAGCACAACCCCTGAAAAACAACCCCACACCATAATCCCTCCTCCTCCAAACTTTACACTTGGCACAATGCAGTCAGACAAGTACCATTCTCCTGACACCGCCAAACCCAGACTCGTCCATCGGATTGCCAGACAGAGAAGCGTGATTGGTCACTCCAGAGAAACATGTCTCCACTGCTCTAGAGTCCAGTGGCGGCGTGCTTTACCCCACTGCATCCGACGCTTTGCATTGCACTTGGTGATGCAGCTGCTCGGCCATGGAAACCCATTCCATGAAGCTCTCTACACACTGTTCTTGAGCTAATCTGAAGGCCACACAAAGTTTGGAGGTCTGTAGCTATTGACTCTGTGATTTTACATGGCCTACCACTTCGTGGCTGAGTTGCTGTTGTTCCCAATTGCTTCCACTTTGTTATAATACCACTAACAGTTGACCATGGAATATTTAGTAGTGAGGAAATTTCACGAAATGGACTTATTGTACAGGTGGCAACCGAAAAAGGTGGCAAACCTATGGGCAACCTATCACGGGACCATGCTTGAATGGAATACAAATGTTTGTATACATACATACATACATGCATACCTCATCTTTCTATGGCTGCATCAAATATGCTTGGTATCGCATTTCCATGTTTTTTTATGAAGACCGTAAGACTGGCGTACAGCATCAGCACAGACTGTCATTGTGTTTAATTCATCTTCCTTTATGAAGCTTTTTTCAGTCTGTCAGAAAACAGGCTGAACGGAGAATAGAAACGAATAGAGCGGCTCTCGTACAGCTGATGACGGTGGCAGGTGTGTGTGTGTGTGTGTGAGGTGCAGCAGAGTTCTGATGAGAACCAATTAGAGGAGACACCGATAAAAAATGATGATTAATTACAGTGTGAGAGCGACACAGCAGTAATAGATACTACGGTAAAGAAAAATGAAGCCAGAGAGGAAGAGGAGAGATAGAAACCGTAGCCGGGGGCCGTTCAGGAGCAGAAGAGGCTTTTAGAAACTCACTGCACTTGCTCCAGAGAGAGTGAGTGAGTGTGTGAGTGAGTGAGTGCGAGAGTCAGAGAGAGAGATTGTGTGTGTGTGTGTGTGTGCATGAGAGTGTGCGTGAGTGCCGGTACAGAAGATATAGACCTGGTTTAAATTATTAATACTCAGGAGAAATAGTTTACAACTGAATATAGAAGGGCATTGAGAGTAATTATTATTGTAATGGTAGTTATTGTATGAAGATGAATCTGAATGATGCATTATTCTTTCACTCTTAACTGACGTATAGATGATAAAATAAGCCACAAGCCTTAGAGACAGCAATATAAGAGTATTTGCATAATTTTATTCTATACTCTGTTGCTTTTTATGTGTATATATCTTTGCATAAGCAACAAATAAGGTTTTCAAATCTGGCTGAATGAGATGAGTTTGATATGAGAACACTTTAATTGTGAAATCTTAGAAGTAAAGCTTCTACAGTATATGGAAGCTTAAAGGGTTTCTTCAGGCGCTTCATTTATAGAACCTGTAGGGGTTCCATCATTTTATGGATTTTTATATTGTATTCATAGTTTTAATTTTAATTAACTTTTATGCATTAAACCGCTTGTAAACATACTTTATCACTATTCAATCATTTAAGATATTTCTCCTTCTGTAGAACCATTTTGGCTTTAAACTTAAGTAAATAACCCTAGGATTCTATACAGAACCCCATTGAACCTTATATTTGTGTGGGGGGATGAGACATGTTCCCACAGCGAGGGTCTTGCTCCAGGACACAATAGACGGGGTCAGAGGAAGGACAAGATCATTAAAGCACTAAATCAACACCCTTCATGAGACTTGAACCGCCAGCCGTCTGATCACTGCTGTGACAGTGTGAAGATCAGGCCCACAAAACAAAAGAACACAGACAATGACTTGACCCATTATGCTTTTTTTAAAAAGTTTACTTGTTTGTATCTTTTTGGAGTAAGTTCATTTTATTTAGTTTCAGTTGTTCATAAATAGTTATATTTTATTTGGATCTTTGGAAAATGACTCTTTTTTTTAAAAGTATTAGTTTCATCTCTTTTAGCATAGTACAACGAATATTTTTGTCTGATTATGATGACGCACTTTATCAGTAATCCAGAGTTAGTTGTACGTCAATCAGATGAGCACTTCTTGTGCACACAGAACATACATTGCTTTTGTCTGTAATGCATGCATTTATTACTTTATTTATGCACTTACAATATTTGTGCATGCATTAATGTATTTTATTTATTTATTCATGTATTTACACAGTATTAATGAGAAATTAATTGCATTTATTTATTCACTTACAGTATTTATTTATTTATGTGCTTACAAAATTTGTGCATGCATTAATGGATTATTCCCATTTTTACTTTTTACTTTTTTTTGGGGGGTAACGATAATCTTGGTGAGACGAGGAAATAGGAAGCGTGTGTTCTGCTGTGTTCTCTTTATATAGAACACATATATTAGTCAATGAAATTAAACTCTTTGCAGTGATTGTCACCTGATACAGGCCACTCACACACACACACTCAAACACACTGCCCTCTTCAGACCTCGCTGTGTCATTTCTCGTTTATTTAATTAGGCGAGCGCTCGTCTTCCCACGCCGGTGAGAGGTTAACCGGCTGCTCAAACACGTCAGTCTCTCGCCAAATGAATCGATCGCATGTCTGCAGCCTGCAGGGTGAAGCCATTACCATAACATACATGTAAGAACAGAGCTCTTGTTCAGACCATAAATCATGTTTCATTTCTGAACTAATGAGAGACCAAATCATTAGTGCTTAGTTAATTATCTGTGGCTGAGTGCAGATGGAATTAATGAATGACAGTGTGTGCTTTATACTAAGACAGGTATCACTTTTATCGCTTATATGTGATTAGATACCTCTGTTGTGTGTGGGTGGGTTGCTTTCTAACAAATGAATGCAGGCCTGCTCTCAAAATAGCCAATTATCTGAGCACGACTGGTACCGAATCCCTCTCACTCTCTTTCTGAAGCATTTCATTTATTTATTCCTCCGTGCTGCCGCTCTCAGTGAAGCGCTGTAGTGCTCCTTCATTAATCTCTATTCTGTCGCTCTCTCTGTGTCGCTGTGTGTGTTTGACTTCACCAACACATGAATATTCCTCCTCCTCTCCTCTAGTCTCTCATCCATGACAGCGGTCGTGACTACAAACCTTATTTTTCTATATTAAATATATTAAAAACTATTATTAAATGATTTAATATATGTAAATCTAATAAAGTGTAACATAATGTGACATAAATGTGGATTCTACCAGGATTCTGAATTAAACAAAATAGCATGTAATTTACAAAATCTTAATTGCTGCAGTCTATTTAATATGTGTAGTTAATCTGAAAAAGAAACTCGGGTTGAATGAATGATTCAATGACTCTCAAAGACTTGTTTCATTACTGGAGGAATCAGAGTTTTTGAACGAATCTCTTGAATGAACGATTCAATGACAAATACATTTTTTTAACAGTGACTTGTCCCCACCTACTGGTGTAATGATGTAGTTTATATCTGAACTATAAACTTTTATTCCAGTACCTCTGTGATTTTAATATAAATATTTGTAAGAGAAATAACTGTTTGTGAAGCTGTTTCATACCTGTACATGACATCACAGATCTGAATGATTTTGTCAAAGGTTTAATAGACGCAGGCGAATCGTTGCCATTTAGGAATCAGATCGTGTGGGTGTTTGAATCGAGATTGCGATCTTTTAACGATTAATTGTGCAGCTCTAATTCATGTTGAATAAAAATGTACCACATTTACTTTCTGACATCATTACGGAAATAAAATGGGCTGTGAATGATGTTGCATGTTAAAACCATTGTATTTTCAAAACCACTGATTTCTCTGTAGCCATAAAACTACTCAAAAAAAACCTCACATACACACACACCTGAAGCTGCTCTCTGGACCTGCAGTATTATAAGCAAACAACAATTACGTTAAATAAAAGAAGATGTTTGTCTTGGGAAGATGTCCAGTGGGAGAACAGACTCTGAACTTTAATGAGAGTCGCTGACGGATGTTTTTGGGCTGATTTCTTCTGCCCTTTCCTCCGGGTGACCAAAGACACGAGTTCAGAAGGACATTGTTCTGTAAACCCTTCATACATGCAGCGGCTTCTAAATAAATAATATCATATTAATAAAACAGAGTAGCGGTCGAGAACAGTCCCATGTGACCTCAGGAGCTGCTTTACATGTTAAAGCATGACCCTCACGAGTTTAGCATGGTCAAACACTGTTCATATAAAAGTCTTAATTATTAATGTACGTTTTAATCCCATTACATTCATTTGTATTTTTGTGTTGCAGTATAACTATGAAGGAAGTGACATCAGCGATCTCCCTGTTGATCTGTCTGTGGTGTGGAATGGAAACTTCATCATCGACAACCCTCAAAACATACAAGGTAACCATGGCAACCGCTGCGGTATGCTGTAGCCGGTAGCCTAGCAACCTTCACAGGAGGCTGCAGAGAGTTGCAGCATTTATAAATGTTTCAGAGCATCTTTGGCTCGTGTGAATAAGTGTGCTTTCACAGTTTGTAAGCAGGAAAAGGAGGTGCAACATTGTAATAAATGATTCCTGTGCTGCTCATTACTGATTGTTAATGCTAGTATAATTTTGAACTCATTCTGCCGTTTGTTCATAGTCAGATGTGGGATATTTCATATCTCTTACTTCTGACCATCAGTTCCATTGACCGAGGCTCAGAATAGAGCATTCAGAGAAACAGAGGATAGATGCTGTGAGGGGTTTTCAGTCGGACCCCCAAATATGAGCCACGTCTAAAAAATGTTTAAATATTATTTGGAAAATGTTTAGTTTCTATTAGGTTAATTATTACATTGTTAATGATCATGTTTTTCTTCTCGCTATAACACTGAACTGTTAGATTGATTGATTATTTATTGATTCTTTTCATTTAAATTTATTTAATCACATTTTTATTCATTTTAATCTTATTAATTTACTCACTTATTTACTTATTTTCTTATTTTAATATAATTATTTATCTATTTGTTTATTTTAATCTTAATAATTATCTATTTAATCAAATTTTTATTCATTTTAATCGTATTATTTATTAATTTACTCATTTATTTACCTATTTATTTTCTTATTTTAATATAATTATTTATCTATTTATTTTAATCTTATTTATCATCTTATTTTGACACAATTTTTATTAATTTATATATTTATTTGAATATTATTTTTATTTATTTTTTCTTATTTAATATAATTTTATTTATCTATTTATTCATTATTGTAATCTATATTTACTTATTTTAATCTTATTCATTTATTTTCTTATTTTAACATAATTTAAATAAATTTTTAAATATAATATTTTATTTATTTTCTTAATTATAATTATTTTCATGAATCTATTTATTTTAATAAAAAATATTTTAATCTTATTTATTAATTTGCTTATTTAATTATTTATTTTCTTATTTTTAATTAATTAATACATCTATTTGTTCATTTCAATCTAATATTTATTTATTTTAATGTCATTTATTTATTTTATTATTACTATTTGTTTATTTACTTACTTTCTTATTTTAATCTAATATATGTTTGTTTGAATTTATTTATTTTTTTTACACTTTTTTTTCTCTAAATATTTTCCTGGATATCATGCAGAAGCTTTGAGTTGTGTCTTTCTGCGGGAGTTTCCAAGTACCGTTCTGTTGCACTTTTCCGAGCAGCTGGAATGTCGACCATCCTGAGCATGAGATTTAGATGATTTACTGAGGTTCAGTTTGTCCATAATCTTCCCCTCTGCAGCGCACCTGTACAAGTGTTATGCGTTGAGGGAGAGCTGTGGTCTGTGTCTGAAGGCCGACCCCAGTTTCGAGTGCGGCTGGTGCGTTCAGGACAGGAAGTGCTCTCTGCGGCAAGAATGTGTCCAGCCGGAGAACACATGGATGCACGCCACCGCCGGCAACAGCCGCTGCACACACCCACGCATCACCAAGGTCAGTTACACAACAAACCAGGGATAGGGGTTTTTCATATTTATATTTATACAGATTTTCCAGCCTGCGTATATCCAAGGAGAAATTTTCAAATGCATTTAAATACATTTATTTAATGCAGGGATACTGTAGCATTAAATGCTGCTCCATCTTTGTCTTATTTTTTTTGCTTTCAAACATTAGATCATTAAAGCATCAAAAGACTTTTTATGGTCTCCATGTGGTTTCCAACAAAATAAAAGCTCAGTTTTAATGTTAGAAAGCAACGAAAGAATTAAATGTTAGTATTATAATTTTACTGTTATTCTTTAAATGAAAGTATTTAATTTAATTACTTTTTTTAATGAACAGTTCAATAGTATTATCGCAATAATGAGGTTTGAATATTTAAATATTTTTTATTTTATAAATGTAAATAATAAAATAATATTTTGATTAATAACAATAATAATTGTTGTTATTGACTGTTTTTTAATAATTCAAATATTTTATTAATTTTTAAAAAAGTTGTTAACATTACTATTGCTAATTATTATTATTATTATTATTATTAATAAGTATTATTATATATTATTAAAATAAAAGTATTATTAGTATTGTTATTATTAATGATTGATTATAAAAAATTATTTACACTAGTATTATTGTAGTAATGTTTATTGATTTATAAATGTAAATAAAAATGTATTTTGATTAATAACAACATCATCATAATAATAATAATAATTATTATTATTATTGTTAATTATTTATATTAATATTATTATTCAAAATCATATTTTATTATTAAATAAAAAATAAAAAATCTGTAAATATATTTAAAAAATTATTATTATTATTATTATTATTATTAGAGTCACATTGGATAAGGAATAAACTAATTTTTGTGTCATTAGCTGATCACATGCCTGTCGAACCCTTGATATCATGGAGGATGTTACAGGTGCTGATGAGGGACAGTTTTCTTCTTTCTGGACTTAAACAGACTCAGTTCTTGATGTTCTCCCTCTCTCTCTGTTTCTCTCGAAGTAGATTTTCTTTTCTCCTGCCAGTGGAATATTTAATGTAACTTTTAGAACGTCTACTTACTAAATTTACATCTCCTCGTGTTAATTAAACTCTTTGTTCTCGTCATTCGATTTCTCATGCGTTCGCTCTATCTGTGCGGCGCCGCTGTCGTCTTTTACTTATTAGATTAGGTGTTAATTTAATTTGGAGAAGAATGAATTTATCACATGGATTATTAGCACACCATAGGCGCTTTGAGAGCCATCTGTTCAGAAGATGTACACCTATTCTCTGCTCTTCTGCTTTACTCTCTCTCAAGCTGCGCTTTCGTATCTTCATCCGTCTATCTGTTAAAATGTGTGAATGTCAAATTAAAGCAGTCCCTCTGAAACCAATTACTGTTTGCTTCTGTGCTTCTCGTTTTGCTCTCCGTGTGATGTTTGTGTTTGTCTCCTGCGCCGTTTGGCTGAAGGTCTCGGCGGCCGCAGATAAACTTGGATCTGATGCTCTTCACCAAACTATTGCTTTTTAAGAAATATCCATTTATGTTCTTCTGTTGATCTGTCCTGGTCCAGTTGTTTCCTGAGACCGGTCCACGGCAGGGCGGAACCAGACTGACCATCAGCGGAGAGAATCTGGGCCTTCAGTTCAAAGATATCCAGAACGGAGTGCGGATCGGGAAAGTGGCCTGTCAGCCCATCGAGGAGGATTACATCAGCGCTGAGCAGTGAGTCTCTGATACAGACAAAGTTTCTGTGTTACAATTCAATTTAAAGTGCCCGTTATGCTACTTTAAAGGTTCCTAATTTTGTTTTGGCGTCTCCTACAACAGGTTCACATGCATCAAAGGTCAAACAACATTTACATTTTCTCATAATATACATTGCAGCATCAGCTCTTTCCTCTGAAACGGTTTGATAAAGGATTCGGTCTCTCTAAACCCCGCCTTTCTGAGAGCTGCTCTGCTCTGATTGGTCATATGGTCCAGTCTGTTGTGATTGGTCGGAAACCAAACGCTCATTATCATATCTGAATCTCAGCTCTTGATACACAGTGATACGAACAGTAACGATGGCGTCTGTTTTACCGTATCAATCTCATCAAAGTGGATTTGCTTTGGCAGCAGAAAACAGCGTCTTCTCCACATGAACAACACGAACCAAACTCTTCCAGTCTCAGTTACAGCTACAGTGTTTGAGGGCGGGGCAAAGCAGGCGCTGTTCGTCTGCAGCCAATGGGCTGGCATTATGCAAATTACTATAGGAATTACAGCAGGAAGTGAGACTGGAATTACTGACGACTCGTTTCAGTTCAGAATCACTTCTTACTTTTGGGAGACAATAACTACATTTATCTGCACTCTTTGAAATCTTTGAAACTTTTTTACAGAGCTTAACTATAATGATAACTATATTAGCATCCACATCAATACATGATATCATTCTGTTTATTATAAGCAAACGCTGCAGTTTATGTCATCTGCCACTTTAAATGTTCGAGCTCGTTAAAGCAGGATGGATTCTGATTGGCTGTTAATGTTTTTATCATTCATCAGCTGGAAAAAATTATTCTGAAAGTGATTCTAACCATATAATTTCTCTGTGCTGTTATGGTTATAGTTGTGGTGTGAACTCTGATATTATTTTATATTTAGAACGATTATTAGAACTATAACTTTGTTATCCTGATAGATATTGTCCTAGCTGTGAACAAAACTTATAGGTCATAATTTTAATATCGGTGCATCTTTTAACTCGTATTATCACCATCTCTCATTGAGCAGTAATGTCTGTTTGCTGCAGTCGCTTTTTTAACTTAAACGTTCAAATGCGACTGTTTTCAGTCCTGGTGCTGCATGGCAGGGCTTCGCACTTCCTGGAAATAAACAAGCACAAAAAAACTCTTTTCCCATCCGCTGTAAGCTGCTGAGGTTGTGCCATCGGCACTAGAAACGCTCGACACAGAGCGGTTAATATCTCACTGCAGATGGAGGGCGAGCCGCCCCAGGGCATGATGGGAGGGTTCGCTGTCCATTCCATTAATCACAGAGAGCCATTTTACAGTCCAGCAAGGGTTTTACTGCGTCTCATTACAGTGGTGTGTGTTCATGTAGTGCCTGTAAACGCGCCTGTCTCATGTTCGTCCGCTCAATCATTGTTTTGAATGGTGAGTGCCGTCGGCTGCATCCAGACCTGTCTAAGACCCTCGTCTCTCTCTCTCTCTCTCTCTGCAGGATTGTGTGTCGTTTGGCTGATGCCACAGGTTACCGTGTCCAGGAAGCTCAGGTGGAAGTGTGTGTCCGAGACTGTCTGCCGGACTACAGGGCTGTGTCTCCTAAAGCCTTCACGTTTGTGGTGAGTTTAGTGTCACGCTGACACAGATTTGGTTCTCAAACTGATGTCACACACGTCAGATCAGATGAGGACAGCTTCTCTTGTATTGGGTGTTAGGAGTGTTACAAACTGATTGTATGAAATTCAAATGGTTAAAGTGATTTCATTTCATATACTCCTGTCCAGTCGCCGTACTTCACGCGCGTGCTGCCGTCATACGGGCCGATCTCCGGAGGAACGAGAATCACCATTCACGGCAGCCATCTGAACGCGGGCAGCGCCGTCTCCATCAAGATCGGACTCAACACCTGCCGCTTCGAGAGGTACTGCTCATCGGAATGTGCTTTCATTTCAATCAGTCAACACTGAAACACTGTAACACCAGTTTAAACTTCAGATGCACTTTATTTAAGCTTTAACCCATTGAGTTTAACACTTTCAGATGCGTCGCTCAGTGGTGTTAATGTTACTAAAGCTATTAAATTAATTAATTGAAGCTGTAAAGCTGAAATTGAATCAAATATTAATATTAGGAGAGAAAAAACGTAAACAAAAATTTGAAATGTTACTTTGGACCGTAAATAACAAAAAAAAGTTGAAGTACTAAAATTACTAAAACTGAAATAAAATAAATTAAAGCTAAATAGAAATATAAACAAATTACTAAAGCACATGACAAAATAAAAATAAATCCTAAACTAATATGAAAACTGCAAATATAAAATAAAAGCTTATTCAACTTATTAATAAATACTATAATAGTATATAAACAGTACTAAATAACTTATTACAATACTATTTAAATACCATATTTCATCCATAAATCATTATATTATATTTTATATATTTTGCACAAAAAAGAAAACCTTTTTTTTTTTTAGACCATTTAGATATTATTCATTAAAATTAAGAACATTTCAATTTATAATTTCTCATTAGCATAATGCATTTATTTTGCCATTATTCTCAATGGTGATTTAATCTATTATAATAATGGAGAAAAAAAATCACTGCTGTATTGTGCAATATGCAAAAATCATAACATTTTCTTTAAGCAAAATATGATTATCTTTTAATTTTGGTGTGAAATTGCACCTGAAATCTCCCTCTTACCATTGCTAAATGATGGTACTGGCATAGTACTTGTAGGGGTGAAACATGGGTTAATGCATGTCATTTTATGACTTTGTCTCAGGGAAAATGTATTATGCAGTAAGTTTAAAGTAGTATTGTCATCAGACAGGAACTGACTGATTTCTTTTAGGTGTCTTAAAGTCTGAAAGCAAACAGAAATGATTGATGGGTTTGTGTTGTCGGAGCCAATCATGTGACGACAGTCTTGTCAAAATACATCCAGAACTCGGCAGGTATCACCAGTGTGTGTTGTGAACATGGTTGCCTAGGCAACACAGCAACTTCACGCACACGTAGAGGACACTGATCAAACATGGGAACAAACCTTCAGACTGAATCTCATCCTCCTCTTATCTGTCACATGACTAAACGTGCCGTCAGACACGCATGTGTTCGTTTGATCAGATTAAAGTCCATCATGTTCGCAGCCGTGGCTCTGTGATCTTTGAACCTTCAAACCTGATGCAACCTGATGAAAGCGTGTCGTCACACACCCTGCGCTCATGCACACATGATCCGCTTCACATGAGTTTATGCTGCTCTTATTCTCAAATCTAATTCTGCATTAAAACCAGTCAAATTCTATGTTTACTTCATTTTATATGTTTTAAATATAGGTCCATGATCAATAAAATGCCCATGTATGTGCATAAAATACTTATAAATAAAAGTATAAATATATATATTTTTTTTAAATAATAATAATAAATAAAATCACACAATGAAATAAATCAGCATAATATTTACTACATTACTCAGGTATAATTTAGTTATATGAGCATAAAATACATTTAAAATTAAATACATAAAAATGAATTAATAAGTAAATAAAATATTTTTTTTTTAAATTAAATAAATCAGCATGGTATTTACTATATTACTCATAGTTGTAATGTATTTGTGAATAATGTGTATTTGTGCATAAAATACAAATAAAATAAATTAAATACATAAAAATGAACGAATGAATAAATAAATAAAATCACAAAATATTTTAAATGAAATAAATTAGCACAATATTTACTACATTACTCATAGTTGTAATTGAGTTGTGGATAATATGTGTGTTTGTGCATAAAATACCTAAATAATAAAATTCATAAAAATATATAAAACACTTATAACATAAATAAAATACATAAATATAAATGACTGAATGAAAATAAATTAAATTAAAGTCACACAATTTTTAAATGAAATAAATATTTACTACTTTACTCAGTTGTAATTTAATAACTAAATTGCAATTAATTCTCTCTGGGTTTGTCGATGGCTGATGGCAGTTGAAATGCCCATATATGTGCATAAAATACTTGATAAAAAATAAATGAAATAAAGTCATTTAATAACTAAAGCATGTAACAGTGTTGTGCAATTTCAGTTTTCCATGATACGAGTTCTTTAACAGAAGGAAAACTTGAGGTTCTGCTCGTGTTGTGTGTGTTTGACAGGCGAAGCACCCGTGAGATCGTGTGTGTGACTCCGGCGGGTTTGGGGTCTGGCGGGACCCCGGTGATGGTGGACATAAACGCAGCCGAGCTCAGAAACCCGGAGGTGAAGTTCAACTACACGGACGACCCTAGCGTCCTGAAGATCGAGCCCGACTGGAGCATCGCCAGGTGTGA
The DNA here is from genome assembly GCA_039654625.1 of Rhinogobio ventralis. NCBI lineage: Eukaryota > Metazoa > Chordata > Actinopteri > Cypriniformes > Gobionidae > Rhinogobio > Rhinogobio ventralis. Next base: position 4,177,946 of record CM077205.1, on the reverse strand, counting down.
CTCATTAACACATCCTGACCTGTTCCTTTAGGTTTAAATCCATGAGTAATATGAGAGTGTTTCCACTAGTGGCGATAGCAGGTGCTTTAGCGTGAGCGTTTGCAGCTCCGTCTCTGGAGGTTTGAATAACATCACATCATAAAACTGATGACAGAGAAAAGCTGCAAACAGACCAGCGCTGAACCGCGAAGAAGCGTTTCACATCCACAGGAGAGAGAGAGAACGAGAGGCAGACATGAGAGACAGAGATGTGAAGAGAGAGACGTGTTAAACAGGTTTAAGCTCTAGCGTAAGGAGAGAGACCCTGTTAGTTTTTGTGCTGGAAATTGTGGAAAATGGTTTACGACACTTAAAAGCACCGTTCACATACACAAATAACAGCTGTTTCTTCTTCACATCTGTTGTTTCTCTTATTTCATACAAGTCGACATTTATGTGATTAAAGTCGAGTTGACTAGTCGCTGATGACATCATTAATGAACAAATAAGCCTGAACCTTGAGCTGAGACTCAAACGCAGGTTGTCTTTAGCACAGCTATGGCATATGACAGTATATGTGTGTTACAATGCAGCAGTGCATTAGATTAGAACGGCAATTAACTTACAATAAGAAACGAGCATTCACCCGATCAGTTTTGAGCATCCAGATGGTATAATCAAACATATCTTGTGGAGCACTCTCAGAGTAAGCATTTATTTGTCATTTTATCTGTTGGAAACGGAGCGTAAAAGTGGACTTCAAAGATTTCTTATTCTGTTGCGCCCTCTATAGGCCGTGATCAGCGACTAGGCGACGTCAAGCTTAAAGCGTCATGGCAGAACGTTAAAGGGTAAAGCCTAACTCCACCCACTGGCAATATTTGAAAAATGCTGGAAAAGTGGGCAGAGCCCAGCGGAGACAAAGGGGACGAACCAAGGGCGGGGGCGTGCACCTGAGACCCGCAGTAACATTTTAGACAGCTGTCAGACTCGCAAAACTGCGGTCTTAACTCCTGATGCCGACGACGCTAGCGAAGCAGCAGCGCAAGAGAGAATGGGACCACTGACCTAATCTATGAACAGTCAAATCCTTATACTGAATGCCGCTAAAAATAGATCAGATGCATGCGATTGTATTTTTATTCAAATTTTATTCAGGACCAATAATTTTAAACCTAATAGCCTATTATAAACAGATTTCCTCAAATAAAATTTGGACTATATACGCCAGCACGTTACGGTATTGTTGTTCGTTACCACGGTAACATGCCGTACACATGCCGGGCGGCAAAAATATCGCAAGAAAAGCCTGACGTGTACTGACAACTGCATTTAACCGTATTTTCTTCATTATAATGTTGATAGCAAGTGTCAAGTAAGTTTCTTTCATAATGTGTCTACTTCATGTAACATGAGAATTCATACTGGAGTGAAGCCGTTCTCATGTGATCAATGCGGGAAAACATTAGGGTGTGGTGAGCTCGTGCCGGGGCGTGGATAGTGAGCCGTTGGAAGAGCCAACATACGCCACGATGACCAACAACGTCCAATATGAAAATTTAACTGCAGTAGCCACCGTTCAACCTTAAGAGGGCAGCACTCAGACGTTTTTACACAATATATTGTAGAATTAAAACACTTTATACCCAAATGTCAAAACATTTACTCGAATCAATGAACAGCATTAATAAAGCCCCAGTCTTGCAGATCATGAACTTAAAAAAAAGTTGTTTTAGGGTTTAGTTACCCTTTAAAGTTGACTAGTCTGTGCAACCCCTAGTTAACCGCATCCTGACTAGTTATTTATATATTTTTATGCACATTTAAACTATTCAAACGTTTGGGGTCTATACGAAAGTATATTCTGCTCACCAAGGCTGCATTTATTTGATCACAGTAAAAAAATAAAATATATAGCCAAAACAAAATATTAAAGCTGAATTTTCAGCGGCATTACTCCAGTCTTCAGTATCACATGATCCTTCAGAAATCATTCTAATATGATTATTTGCTGCTCATGAAACATTTATGATTATTATCAATGTTGAAAACAGTTGTGCTGCTTCATATTTTTGAGGAAACCTTTCTTTCAGTATCTTTTGATGAATGGAAAGTTCAAAAGAACGGCATTTATTTGAAATAGAAATCTTTTGTAGCATTATTAATTTCACTTTTGATGAATTTAATGCGTCTTTGATGAATTAAAAGAATTTATTTAAGAAAAAAAATCGTACTGACCCCAAACTTTTGGACGGAAGTGCACTACATTTTTAAAATGACAGACTTTACCGTCCTTCAGCAGTTCAGTACGTACTTTTAGTGCACAGAAGTGTTCGAATTGTCAATCAGCCAAAGCCTCTCCTGGCTAAAGCGGCTTCAGGAGGAAATGAAAATGTTGTGCAAGGTGATGGATGGTTAAGAGGATATCCATGTTTTCTTGAGGTTTACTCTGTTGTTTTCCTCTCTGCTAGTGGTGGAACCCTGTTAACGGTCACCGGCAGCAACCTCGCTACCGTCAGAGAGCCGAAGATGAGAGCCAAATACGGCAGCGTCAATGCCGTCAACGTAAGTGTCTTAACATACCGATTCACTGCTGCAGATTGAACTTATCAAATAAATGCGGCCTTGGTGAGCAGAAGAGACATAAAAGAGACTTTCAAAAACCATACCAAGAATTGTACCGACTCCAAACTTGTGAACTTTACTGTATAGACTAGTTTTATGGTGTTTTTTTTGTCTCTTCTGAGCTCTAAAGCAGCAGGAACAGACAAACAAGTGTGTTCAACCGAAGCCCTGTGTGCCTGCACATGTTTTTCTTTGCGTATGTGTGACATTGAATCACCTTTTCCCAGTTTAACCTTTAAAATGTCAACGGCTGACGGGATACAGAACATAAAATCTCTATAAAGCCTAGAGAAAGTCCCGCAGGGCGAACGTAACCTTTCCTCCTCCTTGATCTGTTCATCTGAACTGTTTTTCTGTGTCTTCATTTTATTGGCTCTTAAGCAGCGTTAGTGTCTTTAGTAATCCATGATGTTTTTCTCTTTCTCTCTCACAGAACTGTACTGTGCTGAATAACACTGTGATGGTGTGTCTGGTGCCGTCCGTGGCCGGCTCTGAAAGAGGGTTCTCAGAGGTGGGCAGCGGGCCGGATGAGATCGGATTCATCATGGATAACGTTCAGACGCTCCTGGTGGTGAACGAGACCTTCAGTTTCTATCCCGATCCTGTGTTTGAACCCTTCGGTCCGTCCATGCAGGAGCTCAAACCCGGTTCTCCTCTGATACTGAAGGTAAGAGTGTGAGATCTCTTTGCACTTATACTGTATTTCTTTATTTTTGGCTTAAGGCTAAACTCTACAGACTTGAAACTGCATAGCAACACCCTGGTAACCACCCACAAACCCTGCCATTAAGCCAGCAGGTTTTGCACAGAAAAACGCCTCTCACTTTTAATTCAAAAATCTAGTTCATCAAAATGTTGGTGCTGTGGTGTTGAGGTCCTGTCTCTCACTTCATGCACAGTGTTAAACAATTTCAGAAAAATGACATGCATCGGATTATCTTTGCAATTTAATTTCACGTGCAACACCTTCTGGGTAATGTGCAATATGAGTTGAGTCTACATAGTAAATGGAGCCCTTCAGTATCACACGTCTCTTAATGAAGCATGCAAATATTTATGCATGCTTCTGCCTCTGTTTTTTGCCATCCCATAAGCCCCTTGGCCAGAGAGAGGTAGGGTGTGTTGAGTGAATGCATCGTATGCACAGACATATGGAAATCATGAGATTTTAGTGAGATTTATTTAGTATTAATATGTTGAATTAGCTTTTTATTTTTATATTTTCATTTTCATGTAAGTTTTAGTAATTCTTTGTGCTTTTGTCATGTTTTTAAATATTTCTATTTAACTTTAATTTATTTTTAGATACATTTTAGTAATTTTAGTATTGTGCCTTAAACTTATTTTATGTCAGGCAAGATTTTTAATCATTTTAAGTTTAAGTTTTTCATCTAATGTTTATATTTTATTTTATTTCAGCTTTATTTAAGATATTTTTAATAGTTTTAGTGAACGCTGCTTTACAGGTTTAGATTTCACTTTGGATTCTGGCTCTTAACGATTTAATGGACATTAAGATATTATGCCCCAAACTCTCCACTTGCTACAGTAGCCAAGCCCCAAACGCTCCACCTGCTACAGTAGCCACGGCCAAACTCTCCACTTGCTATAGTAGCCACGCCCCAAACTCTTCACCTGCTACAGTAGCCACGCCCCAAGCTCTCCCCCTGTTACAGTAGCCACGCCCCAAACTCTCCACCTGCTATAGTAGCCACGCCCAAACTCCCCACCTGCTACAGTAGCCACGCCCCAAACACACTCTCCACCTTCTACAGTAGCCATGCCCCAAACTCTCCACCTGCTACAGTAGCCACGCCCCAAACTCGCCACCTGCTGCAGTAGCCACGCCCCAAACTCGCCACCTGCTACAGTAGCCACGCCCCAAACTCTCCACCTGCTATAGTAGCCACGCCCAAACTCCCCACCTGCTACAGTAGCCACGCCCCAACAACACACTCTCCACCTTCTACAGTAGCCATGCCCCAAACTCTCCACCTGCTACAGTAGCCACGCCCCAAACTCGCCACCTGCTGCAGTAGCCACGCCCCAAACGCTCCACCTGCTACAGTAGCCACGCCCCAAACTCTCCACTTGCTATAGTAGCCACGCCCCAAACTCTCCACCTGCTATAGTAGCCACGCCCAAACTCCCCACCTGCTACAGTAGCCACGCCCCAAACACACTCTCCACCTTCTACAGTAGCCATGCCCCAAACTCTCCACCTGCTACAGTAGCCACGCCCCAAACTCGCCACCTGCTACAGTAGCCCTGCCCCAAACTATCCAACTGCTACAGTAGCCACGCACCAAACTCTCCAACTGCAACAGCAGCCACGCCCCAAACTCTCCACCTGCTACAGTAGCCACGCCCCAAACTCTCCAACTGCTACAGTAGCCACGCACCAAACTCTCCACCTGCTACAGTAGCCACGCCCCAAACACACTCTCCACCTGCTACAGTAGCCACGCCCCAAACGCACACTCCACCTTCTACAGTAGCCACGTCCCAAACTCTTCACCTGCTGCTGTAGCCATGCCCCAAACTCTCCAACTGCTACAGTAGCCACGCCCCAAACTCTCCACCTGCTACAGTAGGCCTGCCCCAAATTCTCCAACTGCTACAGTAGCCACGCCCCAAACTCTTCACCTGCTGCAGTAGCCACGCCCCAAACTCTTCACCTGCTGCAGTAGCCCTGCCCCAAACTCGCCAACTGCTACAGTAGCCACGCCCCAAACTCTCTACCTGCTACAGTAGCCATGCCCCAAACGCTCCAGCTGCTACAGTAGCCACGCCCCAAACTCTCCACCTACTGCAGTAGCCATGCAATGAACAATTAACTGGGTTAAGAGAATGCAGTTTAACCTAAGAAATCTCACATGCTTCACTGGAAACACTAGTAGAGTATTTTAAGATTATCTTCTGCATATGACAATGTGATTAAAAAAAACATGTTTGTATGTGTGTTTGCGTTTCAGGGCAGAAATCTGATTCCTTCAGCTGCTGGCAACTACAGGTTGAACTACACCGTTCTGATCAGTGACAAACCGTGTGTGTTGACCGTGTCAGAGGCGCAGCTGCTGTGTGACTGGCCAGACGTCACCGGCCAGCATAAAGTCACCGTAAGTGTGTCAGCATTGTGCATTTCAATACAGATTTGATGGTTCCCTTCTCTTCTTCTGTCTTACAGCGCTCTGCTCTTTCCCACGACTATCACACCGTCTCATTTGTGACTGTTCTTCTCATTCATCTTTTTTCTTCTGTGTTTCAGTGCGTGTTTCTCAGCATCAGATTACTGATGGGAGTTTCTGTCGCTGCTCTCTGGGGGTTTTGTGTTGTATTTATTTACACTGAGTTTGCAAAGACTCTGAGAAGCAGATCTGTATTTACATGTAGTCAGTTTCATCTTTAAATAGCTGTCTTTATTTGCTGAACATGAGCGTTCAATTATAGAGTTATTAAAACATCACTCCCGATGTTTTTTCCCAAGCTGTCTGCTCTCTTTCTGCGTGAGACGAGCCTGAAGGGAGAACGACAGAGATGCTTTGACACACATGTTTGTCCTCGACCTATATATTATGACCCATATTGAAGCTGTGTGACAGCGAGAGACCGCCGTTTAGCTCTGTATCTTTACCGGTTTACTTATGAATAAAACTTCACACAAGCCCGTTTGACCCCCACTTAAAATGATAGTCTTGGTTTCTAGCACCATAGTTTAGTTTTTCATGACCATTTTCCCACTTTCTTTCTGTTTACAATTAAAGTCACCATGAAATGACAATTGACAGTTCTTGTTTTTTATGGAATATTGTAGTTTATTATAAATGATTTATCCGTGCACATCATTATTGTTTTTAATTTATGTGAATCATAATCTTGAATCAGAATAACTCCCCCTCCTCTTGCAGTGACATCTATTCTCTGATGACGAGGGCGGGGCAACCTGTCACTCACATGAGATCCACCAATAACAAACCACAACCATCCAGTCAACTCCCCATTGACAAAATCAAGCCCCGCCCTACATTTGTTCTTGTTTTAGAATCCGTTTCATATACGTCACAATAGGGAAGAAAAGACTAACGTAACTTCCTTTTCATGCTGACTTTAAACAGGCTACTCTGTAAATCTATGTAAATGACCTCTGTCATAATTGGCTGACCTTTTTGCATATGAAATGAAGAGCTGTGCTGGACAGTCATGTGTTCATGATTTCTGAACTTTTTTTTGAGGTTTAGTTTCAATAACTACTCTTTGCGGACTTGTAAAGGACAAACAATATTATTACATAAGAAAAATAAAATTCCTGTTCTCCATGCAGTGACCGCTTTGACACCTGTCAGTCATCTTGACGTGCTCAGCGTGTGTATATGTGTGCGTTGCGCAGATCCTGGCCGGAGGTTTCCGCTACTCTCCAGGAACTCTGCAGATCTACTCGGACAGCCTGCTGACGCTTCCCGCCATCATCGGGATTGGGGGAGGAGGAGGCCTTCTTCTCCTCGTCATCATCATCATCCTCATCGCCTACAAGCGCAAGTCACGTGATGCGGATCGAACGCTCAAACGACTGCAGCTACAGATGCACAACCTGGAGTCCAGAGTCGCCCTGGAGTGCAAAGAGGGTAAAACAGCCGTCATTTCAGCACGCACTTTCTTTCTTATGCTCTTTTTTTCTTTTGCTCTATCTTTCTTTTGTGCTTTTTCTTTCACACTTTCTGTCATGCTTTTTTGTGCTTTCTTCTTTTCTTTTGCTCCTTCTTTTGCACTTTTTCTTTCGCGCTTTCACACATTCTTTCGCTCATTTGTGCTTCACAGCTTTTACGCTCTTTCATGCTTTCTTTCACTTTTGTTCATGCTTTCTTTCACATTTCTTTTGCACTTTCTTTTTTATGCTTTTGCTCTTTCTTTCTTTCTTTTTTGCTCTTTTTTCACACTTTCATGCTTTCTTTCACACTTACATTCACACTTTTTTTCACACTCACTCATTTGTGCTTTTTTCTACTCTACTCTTTCATACTTCATACTGTAATGCATTTTCACACTTTCTTTTGCAATATTTTATTATACTTTCTTTCACTCCTTTTGCTCTTTTTTTGCTGTTACTTTCGTTTATTCATGCTTTCTTTCTTTCTTCTGCACTTCCTTTCACACTTTCTTTCACACTTTCTTTCATGTTTTCTTTGGCTCTTTGTTCTTTTTTTTGGTTCTTTATCCGTTCTCTTCTTCTCTTTAGTTAATTTGTTTGTTCTCTCCATCTCATCACTTTCCTTCAATCTTTTTCAATTGCTTTTCCTAGTTTAATTTCATCTTTCTCTTCGGTTTGCTCGTCGCCGTCTCTCTGTTTCTCTCTCTGATTGGCTTTGTTTTCTCTGGTCTTCTGTTAGCAATGACCTCATGATGCACACATCATTTATCATACACACGAGCACTGAACGCCCGTCTCATTCCCTCCGCGGTCACAAGGGCGTGAGACGAGTCGCCGATTATCTGTCTCGGTCGGGCCTGAGGTGATGACCTTGTCTGTCTCCAGACTTGGAGAGAGGGATGAGGACAGGGAAGAGAGGATAAAAGAGATGGATAGCAGGAGGCGAGAGTGACAGGTCACTGATAAGTGATTAGACGTCCTCCAGGATGAATAAATATAGGCGATAAATAACCACAACATCCAGATTGATTAGGCGAGCGACAGCCACAGCAGACTGGATCAGAAGTACTTGCATTGACACAGAGATTCACCGTTTCTCTGACTCTCTGTTTCCAGCGTTTGCGGAGCTGCAGACTGATATCCATGAGTTGACTCAGGATCTGGATGGAGCTGGAATTCCGTTCCTGGATTACCGCACTTATGCCATGAGAGTGCTTTTCCCTGGAATAGAGGACCATCCGGTGCTGAAGGAGATGGAGGTACATGCTGACAGATTTAACCCAGGCTAATCTTAGACCCCAGAGGAGAACTAACCCCGGACTAAACTTTCTCCAAAGGTTTATTCTGCACTACTGTTACCTGATGGAGTTTGGGTTTTTTGCCACTGTCGCCTTTGGATTGCTTAGTTGGGGTTTAAAAGACACATTCAGTAATAGTATTAATAAACTTTGCAAAATTTTTTTTAATTTGCAATTTACCCTAACATATTTATTTGTTTTATTTATTTAATATTATTTGTTTACATTAACCCATTTATTATTTTTATTATTATTTATTTTATTTATCCTAATCCATTTATTATTATTATTATTGTTGTTGTTGTTGTTGTTATTAGTTTATTTACTCACCTTAACCCATGTATTATTATTTATATATTTATTTTATTTATCCTAACCAATTTATTGTTATTTATTTATTTTTGTCCTAACCCATTTTTATTATTTATTTATTTACCTTAACACATATATTTATTATTATTATTATTATTCATTTTATTTTTTGTACCCATTTTTTTATGGACCGTTATTGAACTGAATTGAATCAGCACTGAACTGAATTGAGCTCAATAATGACATGTCTTCTGCAGAGCTGCTTTACAGCTGAAATTAATTTTTTCATACTTGATATATTTTGCAACATTATGCCTGTTATTTTCCTGTTTATTACCGTGAAGCTGTTTTGAAGCAATCTGTATGGTATAAATTGCTATATAAATAAATGTGACTTGATGTTTTCTCGTCTCCATCTCTCTCAGGTGCCGGCGAATGTGGAGAAGGCTTTGACTCTGTTCGGGCAGCTCTTGAATAAGAAGCACTTCCTGCTGACGTTCATCCGGACGTTAGAGGCTCAGCGCTCGTTCTCCATGCGTGACCGCGGGAACGTGGCGTCTCTCATCATGAGTGCCCTGCAGGGCGAGATGGAGTACGCCACCGGTGTCCTGAAACAGCTGCTGTCCGACCTCATCGACAAGAACCTGGAGAGCAAGAACCACCCCAAACTCCTGCTGCGAAGGTACGGCATCTTACTTCATGCTCAAGTTCCCATGTGGCACCTGTTTGGTACATGGTGTTAATGGACTTGACTAATGTGAGTTTGACTTATAGAGGTCAGATTTTTTCTCCCATCACTCATTCGCTCTCCATCCCCCGTTTTCTGGCTTTGCCCTTTCGCGGCCGTATGTGGTTCATCCCTCTGTTACTGTCAAATGATATTACACACCTGAACACACACACGTTCCCTGCGGAGCGTGAGCGTGAGGGAGGAGCACTGTGGGAGATGAAGCTCCAGGAGGAGACGTGACACAACCAGCAGAGATGTAATGAGAGATTGAGCGGGAGAGTCTGAGGAGTTTATGACTTTAGTCTAGAACATGGTGTATGTCAGTCTTTCATCAATATCACAAAAACAAATTTGACAAAAATAACAATTTCTGAAATGGCTTCAGTGTTTCATCTACAGTACCTACAGCTCTCACCATCTCACGTCCTTCACTTTGGCTTTACCATGAAGGTACAAAGACTCCGTCTGGATCAATCTAACGATAGCATGTCACAGGACATTTTCCCCAAAATTAAAAGGAAAAAAATATATTTTGCATAAAGAAATTTTTTTTTAGGACCATTTTGATTCTTTAGCATTGTAACATTATTTGCATGACAATTAAGCTCTTTTCATGCTGATTACAGTAGAAATTTGTGGTGTGTTTAATCAGTTAATTTACAAATATATACAACAAAAGCTATTTTGATGTACAGTATCTGTACCATTACAGTAATGAGAATTTTTTTAATAATTGTCTTTAAAATACTGTTAGTATAGTTATTATCATGAAAATAATGCAAAAAAAACCCAATGGTTCTTAATAGGCTCCATTTTCTTTAAACAAAATATATTTTTTATTAATATTTTTTATTTATTATTGTTTTGTTTGTTTTTATCATTAAACTAAATATTTATATTTTTTAACATCCCATTTTTATTATTTTTAATTAATTAATTGTAACAATGTAATCATGTATTTATTTATTTATTTTGCTTAACAATTTATTATATGTTTGATCATTTGTTTACCTTATCCCATTTATTATTATTTATTATTTTTTCACTTAACCATTTATTATTATTTGTTTATTTATATTTAGCTTAACCCATTATTTTTATTATTAATAATATTATTATTATTATTATTATTTTGCTTAACCGTTTTTATTATTTGTTTATTTAGCTTGACCATTATTTATTTTGCTTAATTTATTATTATTATTATTATTATTATTATTTTGCTTAACAGTTTTTATTATTTGTTTATTTAGCTTGACCATTATTTATTTTGCTTAATTTATTATTATTATTATTATTATTAATGAAATGTACATTTATTATTATTTAACCCATTTGTTGTTGTTGTTGTTGTTATTTTGCTTCATTTATTATTTATTTATTTTTTCACTTAACCATTTATTATTATTATTATTATTTGTTTATTTTTATTTAGCTTAACCCGTTGTTGTTATTGTTATTATTATTATTATTATTATTATTATTATTATTTTGCTTAACAGTTTTTATTATTATTTGTTTATTTAGCTTGACCTTTATTTATTTATTTTGCTTAATTTATTATTAGTATTATTATTATTATTATTAATGAAATTTAGATTTATTATTATTTAACCCATTTGTTGTTGTTATTGTTATTGTTATTATTATTATTATTTTGCTTAACCATTGTTTATTTATTTTGCTTAACAATTTATTATTATTTATTTGATTAATTATTTATTCTATCCCATTTATTATTTATTTATTTTTTTTTCACTTAACCATTTATTATTTGTATTATTATTATTATTAGTTTATTTTTATTTAGTTTAACCCATTATTATTATTATTATTATTTTGCTTAACAATTTTTATTATTTATTTAGCTTGACCATTATTTATTTAATTTGCTTAATTTATTATTAGTATTATTGTTATTATTATTATTATTATTATTAATCATTTCATTAAACATTTATTATTATTATTATTATTATCATTATCGTTATCATTATCATTATCATTATCGTTATCATTATCATCATTATAATCATTATCATTATTGTTATCATTATCGTTATCATTATCATCATTATAGTTGTTGTTATTATTATTATTATTATTATTATTATTATTTGGAAAAGTAAATTATGACCAGGTCATATTCTTGAAATGTTTTGAGATTCATACCTAAGCCATATTCATGTGTGTCAACAATATCTCACTCTCGACGTTGACACTGTCAGAAATGATCATTCTGTCGTACTGATCTCTCGTCTTCAGAGTGATTTTGTTACGCTGCAGCTTCTCCGTTTCTCTTCTTCTCTCTGACATGACAAACATCACCTAAAGATGAAATAAATGTGAGCAGTCAAATCTCAATCTTTCACCCCTCCGGAAACATTTCCAGCACAATGTTCTCATTTTTTTAATAACTCCTCACAGTCTGTGTTTCACGTTGAGCTCTCGTGCCTTATCATTCTCCTCTGCATCTGTCTTGGCATCAGAACGAGTGAATAATTCAGCAGAGATGGTAAAAACAAACATATTTCACCAGATTCCTCGTCTACGCCTCCTCTTGCATGCCGTGAGCAGATTAGCACTAATAAGGTCCGTTAATTACCAAGCCGTGTAATTAGCCTAGTTATTGTACGCCAGGTTTCTGTTTAATGACAGAAGATACCGAATATTTTTAATTGGTGTTTTCTTAATGAAGTTTAGGGGTTTGCTTTGCGAGGGAAGAGAGCAGCGCTTTGGTTTGTTATTAATGCTAAATTATTAGCGTTTGTGCTTTGCGCTCGGGTCCTTTGAAGGTTTTTCCCCGAGCTGCGTTCACCACTGCTGGTGGAATAATTCGGCTGTGGCACTTTGATGTCAAATGAGAGTTTAATACAACCCCCCCCCACCCCCCAAAAAAAGATGTTGGTTATCAGAATGGCTGTTTTTCTTGTTGTGAGGCTTGGGAAACTGAGGAATGAAGAAGCCTTCAAAGCATCTCTCTGCTCTTAAAGGTTCCCTCAGGGACTCCGACGCCCAAGTAAATAAATCCTTGACATTTATTTTTTACTCTGTTTCCCCCTCAGGACTGAATCTGTGGCAGAGAAGATGCTAACAAACTGGTTTACTTTCCTCCTTTACAAGTTTCTTAAGGTAAGTGGAAGGAACTGGAATGAATGACTGTATTTCCGTGAATCTTGAGCGGTGTTACTCACTATATAAAGAAAGCTTAATCAGCTGAAGGTGGTTTGCTGCTCTTCTGCTGGTCAGTCTGGTCTGGTTTACAGGTTTTAGAGAGGTTTTGGACAATTGTCAGTCCTTCAGGCTGGGAAACCAACTAAACTAGCCATCTTGTCAACAAAATTGTTGACTGATTGTTGTTTTTAGTTTTAGATTTGTTTTTAGTTGCCCTATTTCCATACTCACACCAAACTCGAAATATTTCTATTTCACATAAATGCTGTTCTTTTGAACCTTCTATTCATCAAAGAATTCTAGAAAAATTATTCATTATCCACAAAAACTTTTTTCTACATTGATAATAATCAGAAATGTTTCTTGAGCATCGAGTCCTCATATTAGTATGATTTCTGAAGAATCATGTGACACTGAAGACTGGAGTAATGATGCTGAAAATGCAGCTTTGATCACATGAATAAATTATATTTTAACATGTATTCACATAGAAATCAGCTATTTTAAATTGTAATAATATTTCATAGTTTTACCCTATTTTTTATCAAATAAATGCAGCCTTGCTGAGCAGAAAAGACTTCTTTCAGGAACATAAAAAAAATACTTTTTTCTATTTTGGCATGGCAAAATATTGTCCAAAGTAAATTTTCATCAACTGACAATGATTAAATGACTATGACTGAAACCAGCAAACCACTTCAAGCAGGTTTAAGGTGTTTTTAAACAGTGTCCTGAGAGCGAATTAATAAATGCAATTATTTTTGATTTCATATTTGAAGTGCAGACACATGCAGCCCGACGTCTGTACCAACATCATGTTGCTCTCGCTGTGACAACGTGGGGTTGTTTTTGGGCTGCATCTTGAGATTCAGATACAAGACAAACAGATGTACTTTATCAGTCCCCCTGGGGAAATTCCTTATTACAACCTTTAAAAACCTGCATTAATATAAAGCGCTTCCATAAACACACACTGGAGTAAGAGTCGTTGCGTCTATCAGAGATGTGTGTGTGTCGTCTCCTGCTGCTCATTAACAGCTGTGTGTTTAATTATCCCCTGTGCTAATGAGCCCAGCGTGGCAGGGCCAGCATATGGATGGGCCGAACCTTCACGCTACGGGTCCCAGTGAGGGACACAAGAGACAACAAACATCCAGCCGGAGTCACGGGCGGCTGTTTGTCGTTCAGTGTTTTTCACCTGAGAGCGTGAGCTCTGCTGATTAAAGTTGTCTGAGTCTTATACAGTTTAATTACTTTGGGTAATTAGCCATGAGCTTTTTAAGACTGCTTGAAGTGGTGTTCATTTAAAGAGGAGCTACTCAGCTTTAGTGTGTAATGTTTCTGTTTGAGCATGGAAAAGCTCTGAAAAAGCACAAAGTGCTGGTTGAGTTAGTAGTATGTTGAGACTTGAAGTTATGGTAAGGGGCGGGATATTTTTCCAGAGACGCTCGAAGCACTTGACCAATCACAACACACTGCTCCAGCCAACCAATCAGAGCACAGTGTGCTTTTTAGAAGGAGGGGCTTCATAGAGAAAGGAACTAAACAGAGCGTTACTAAAGTTCCTTTAAGACAAGTAATTTCACTCGGTGGCCATCTTTGAAACACCTCTCGGGCATGCAATTGCAGCTCCTATTTCTTTGAATGGGAAAACCTCAAATTCAGCAAAATTGTTCACCAAGCTGATAATCAAATTTCATATTTTTGAAATCACTAATGAAATCTGACAGCAACTGTTAAATTGCATTTTTCAGCCTAGACAAAGCTAATGTGCATGCGCAATCCTAAACACGCATCTCTGACTGTTTCTATAGCAACTGCAGTGACGCGATGACTTTACTAATCAACGATTGGCTCTTTCGTTTAGAAGGCGGGGCTTATTCGCTATATCGGGCGTTGCGCTTTCTCCCATTCAGAAATAATTGACGTGTATATATTAAATCTTTGGCGTTACTAACAGACTGGAAAGCGAGGAGCTGCACCAATGGAGAATATGGGGAAAATGTGTTTTTCGAACATTCAAGCATGAAAACGGACTCTAGTAGAGCCCAAAAAACAAAATCAAGACTTTGTAAAAGGGCATAAAATGGCCTCTTTAACATTAATAATGTGGCTTACTTTCAAACTGGTCTCCTGAACATGCCCCCCTTCTGCCATTGGTCAGTCAAAGCGATAATCCTGCCTTCAAACTCTCAGCATTAGTTGAATCAGCTGTGTCAAGCAAACAAATCCATGTTACACATTTTTCCCTCTGCATATTAAGCTGGAACACAAGAAGGTATTTAATTTTTTTTTTTTTTTAAATCACACATCACCTTTAAGAAAGTAAAATCTGATATGTTGTCTTTAAAGCCTAATGCACTGATCTTGTGGTTTGTTCTGCATTCTCGTTTGTGAACATTTGCGTTTGGCATCAGAGACAAACTCTCAGGAGACTGATAGAACGAAGATGATGATCAAATTAGTGAGACCGAGACGAGAAGAGCAGCATTTGTGAATGATGAAAGCCAGAGAATGTGTGTAGGAGGAAGAGACTGAGTAAAACGGAGAGAGAGAGGCGTGTGATTGGCTGTTTGACACCTATCACGCTCTGAAGTGTTTCTCTAGCTCTCTCCTCCACAGTCATTAGCCTTCTATTAACCCTCCATCGCTCGTCTGTTCGCCTCGGGTCTGTTCACGCGCCCCGCCGCTCATTTCCACGTCTAAACAGCCGTTTTTACCCGGCTGACGCTCCTGGGAGTCACAGGATTCTGTGTTTTGTCTTATTTCTTTTTGTAGGAGTTGCACATTAGCTCTTCAAGACATTAGAGTTTGAAACAAGCCGTTTGATTGTGTTTTTACTCTTGTTCAAGTGATCAATGAGTGTCAGTCAAGTTAAATCGATAATATTACTGAATACTACTTTGCATGGGTTGTTTTAGATGAGTGAAATAGTAATAGTGGAATAATAACTGATTCAGGAGTTATTGAACTATAATTAAATAGATAAAATTAGCGATTTTTTTGTTATTAGTGAGATAAAGTGGCTGGAGTAGATTTATGACTCGCAACATTTCATGGTGACATGAGGTGATTTTGAGAGCGGAGGAGTGCTGTGAAATGGGCAGAATGAGAGCGACAGGGACGAGTACAAATATATCCACAAGTGTCAATCATTGGGCAAAGTGGAGAAAATGACCGCTATTGGCGAAATTGGAAGAATAGATGCTGCAGACACAGTTATCCAATGGTGGAAAACTTCCTCGATCACACAGTTATGGAGACACTTTAGTTATAACGACCCGCAGGACCAGAAATTGATGTCATTTTGTGACGCGTCCTCAGATTGTCCTGGTGTCCACATTTTTCAAGACTTTTTCCAAACCCCAATTTTTCTATAAATGGGGCTGTGTTTGATATAGCCATGGGAAGTGCATTGGAAAAAAGCAAAGCTTTTTAGGCACATGCAATTTTAAACATTCATGAACACTTATTCATGAATGAAGGAATCTCATGTTGTGTAAATTCCATGATGATCAGCCGTTCGCTATTAATATTACTGCTGAGTGAATCTTAAAATGGCATGGTGCTTTTACCAGGATGAAATGGAGAAACTGAAGGGAATTAATTTACCTCATACGGTCCTGATTTATAAGCAAAAGCATGAATTGCCTGGTTATAGCTCCTCCTAGAGTCAGACAGGTGTGCATGCATGAGTTATTTGGGTCTGTTTTGGAACTATTTTAGGACAAAAAAATGTCTGTTATCTGACCCTTCAATATACAAGTGCTTCCCTTTGAGTGTGTGTCTTCATGTGTTATTCTGAGGTCTAATCTCACTCTCTATTATCTTTCGTGTGTGTTCAGGAGTGTGCAGGCGAGCCTCTCTTCATGCTGTATTGTGCTATAAAGCAGCAGATGGAAAAAGGGCCCATAGACGCCATCACCGGAGAGGCCAGATACTCCCTCAGTGAGGACAAACTCATCCGACAGCAGATCGACTACAAAACGCTGGTCAGTCCCGCTCAGTTCCTACTCAGAATCAACAAGTAATGGTTCTGAATGCGCCAGAAGCTATGACAGAATCTTATCATATTTGTCAGTGTTAAAGTGCCTCTATTATGCTTTTTTGGATATTTCATGTAGTGTGTAATGCTGTTTGTGAAAGGTCTGCAAAGTTTCAAAGATCAGTGAAAGAAGTGATTCTGAACTGCCTGAAACGAGTCATCAGTAATTCCACTCTCACTTCCTGCTGAACCTGTGTATGTTTGTAACTAATTTGCATAATGCTCTTCATTGGCTGCTAGTGAACAGCATCTGCTTTGCCCCGCCCTCAAACACTGTAGTTGTAGCTGAGACTGGAAGAGTTTGGTTCGTGTTGTTCATGTGGAGAAGCAAATCCACTTTGATGAGATTGATACTGTAAAACTGACGCCATCGTTACTGTTTGTATCACTGTGTATCAGGAGCTGAGATTCAGATATAATAATGAGTGTTTGGTTTCTGACCAATCACAACAGACTGGGCCATATGACCAATCAGAGCAGAGCATCTCTTAGAAAGGCGGGGTTTAGAGAAACTGAATCCTTGATCGAACCGTGTCAGACATTGAGAGAAAAGAGCTGATGCTGTAATGTACAGTATATAATGACCTATTATAGGAGAATCCAAAACAAAATTAGGCACCTTTAAAATAGCATAATAGATGCACTTTAAACACTATAATTTTATTCAGCTTGTTTCAGATTTGTATTTAATACTCTGTTGCGTTTGCTGTGGTCTCAGACGCTGCACTGCATTAACCCGGAGAATGAGAACGGCGCGGAGGTCACCGTTAAATGCCTGAACTGCGACACCATCACACAGGTCAAAGAGAAACTGCTGGACGCCGTGTTTAAAGGCACTCCATACTCGCAGCGGCTGAAAGTTGGAGACATGGACCTCGGTATGAAAATGAGCGCTGGAAAATCAAGCTGGTTTATTGTGTTTAGAATGTGGTCTATCAACAAGTTGCTCAACCAGGTTGACTTTAACCCCACCAGCAAATGATCATGAATAACCAGCTAAATGTGTTGATTAGCTGTACATAGAATTATTTTTTGCTCGTGTGTTTCTCTGAGCAGAGTGGCGGCAGGGTCGCATGGCTCGCATCATTCTCCAGGACGAGGACGTCACCACGAAGATCGACAACGACTGGAAACGTCTCAACACACTGGCACACTATCAGGTAACCACAGCGGCCTCTGCACATCTTCTGCCAGGTTACTATGGCAACACCTCTACACCCCGCTGCCCAGTAACCATGGCAACCCCTCAGCAGGTTACCTGGTAACAAATGAAGCATTTTAACACATAGCGCACGGTCAGGTAACCATAGCAACACTTCACAAACCATAACCACAAAAGCAGTGTTGATCAGTAGAGATGCACTGATATAGATATTGATACCTGATCATTATTTTTGTTATAGCTGATGACTGACATAAATGTGTTCACAAAAAACTCTATTTTATATGTTTATCTTTACAAATGTACAATATGGAACAGCAGAATTTTACATTTTTATGTTGACAAATTAAAATAAAATTAAAAGTACTTGTTCATCTTTGACAAAACTTTACAATATAGAATTTATTTAGAATTTATGGCTTATAACGGATATGATGAGCGTCATTATAAGTCTGTGCTCGCAAAAAGCTCTAGAATTTACATTCTACAATTTTACATATTTGCAAATGTACAAATTTAACATTGAAGAATTTTACATTTTCATGTTTACAAAATTGTACTTTTTACAAGATTTTTTGAAGATTTGTACATGTTTGTCTTTACGAAATATCAGTTTTATAATTTAGAATTTATGGCTGATATCTGATATGATTCATCTAATAAGAAGTCACAAAAAAGCTCTAGAATTTAGAATCTTTACAAGTTTACGTGGAAGTATTTAGCTTTATCATGTTTTCACAAGCTTGATCAGATTATTGGAGATACTGGCCAGTGTTGATTGTCTGATGTATTTGTGTCAGTAATAGACAGCGTCAGTGTGAATCTGTCTCTCTCTCTCTGTTGTCTAGGTAACAGATGGGTCAGCGATCGCATTGGTCCCTAAACAAAACTCCGCCTACAACATCTCCAACTCCTCGACGTTCACCAAATCCCTCAGCAGATACGGTGAGAGAGTCTCTCTAGTGCTGTATAAAATCAGAGCACACTGCATCCCACAGTGGACTAAACCTGATCTTACATAGACCTTATTCAGAGCAGTGCCATGAACGAGGCTGTGAGGAATACACTTACTGTGTTTTCAAAGGCATCTGCTGGAAAATGCTGTATGAAGCTCCTAGATCACTTATCATTTTTCACAGCTCAGTTTTTTGTCTACTGAAATTTCTCTGAAAGATATTTTGGATTGTTTCGTCAGCAGAACAATCCAAAAACACATGAAATAACAGTACAACCCACCGAAGAGATGTATGTCTATCCCTCACAGCCTTGCTTTCATTCCCGTTAAAAATCAAAGATGGCGCTGATGTGAATAAGGTCTATATCAGTGTATAGCTTGATATTTTTTTAAGTGCTTTTGTAATTATTAGTTGTTTTTTTTATACATTTCTATTTAGTTGAATTTTTTTATTTCATTTTAATAAACGTATTTACTACAGGGCTGTTTGAATCACGAATGCTTGAATCTGATTGGTTGATGAACGGAAGGTGTGCAATTATCTTCAGGGAAGATAATTCTTCCTAAATGATTTCAGTTATTTCAAATGTCTTTACAGCCAGAAACAGCAGAAGAACCAAAACCCACAACGACACTGACCAAGCCAATAAATATAGTAAACGATAGGATAAAAACGACAAATAATTTTTTGGCCACAAAATTACATTTCATTATGTACGGAAAGCACATGCTCTTTCTCCCACTCAAGCGCACACACACACAGTGCGGACACACACTTGCACAGAAACGTGTTGTCAGCGCTGCTCTGATGATTTTATCAGTAAAATAGTTTAGCAACTTAAAAAGCTAAAAGCATTTCTAAATAGTGAGGTAATAGCGGCACTGTTGTTAAGTAGATAAACTTATAGTAGAGATGTTGCTGATAATTCACACACTTAATCTCTCTCTCTCTCTCTCTCTCTCTCTAATAACTGTATTAATAACTGCCTTAGTCTGCTATACAATGGCTCAAACCTCTAAACACTCTAAGCTCTAAAATTAAGTTTTTGAATTAGCAACAGAGGCTTGAAGTGTGGTAACCGTAGTATGAGCGGAATAATTGACTCCGGACCGTTGAATTATTAGAAAATAATGCACACCTGATGTGTAACGGATGCATTACCACCTCAGGTGTGCATTTTTAATAATTCAATGGCCCATTGTCAATTGTTCCTTACTTATTTCAGTTTTTGTACTAGTTGCCAAGGCAATATTCCATTGCTAGTGTAACAAACTGGAAGTAATCAGCATAAATGTTAATGTCTGAGTTTTGTACACAGAAATGAATTAAAATGACAAAAATGAAATATTTTTTTCACATGTCTAAAAATAGGTAGTATACAGAATTAATAATGCAGTAAGCATTACCATAGTATTTTATTCCAAACATAGCCTTTCTTTATTTGTTTGTTTCTCTTCAGCATGGTTTCCTCTGCGCAGCAGTGTTGTGTTTGTGTTGTTGCTGTGTATCCTAAAGCGCTGGTCCTCAGTGGGAAGAACACAGCACTCCAGAGCTTCAGACAGACTGGAAATGATGGATATCAAATCCAGAATCTGTTTGGCAGTGAGGGAGGAAGAGAGAGAAAAGAAACCGTTTTTACTCTCTACCCAATTTTGATTTATCACTAGGTTTTTGTCACTAGGCAATATTGTTTTGGACTATGTCACGCCCTCTGTATTTCACTCTTAATTTATAACTTCTCTCCAGTCCAGTTTCTCTTCAGTTGTACTGTTTGCATGCTTTTTTTTTTTTAGATCAAAACTTCTCATGAAAGAGAAGACAAACCGCTAAATGTAATTAGTCATTTCTCATCTCACTTTGTCTCAACAGAGAGCATGCTGAGAACCGCCAGCAGTCCAGACAGCCTTCGCTCGCGGACGCCCATGATCACGCCAGACCTGGAGAGCGGAACCAAACTCTGGCACCTGGTGAAGAACCACGACCACATGGACCAGAGGGAGGGCGACCGCGGCAGCAAGATGGTCTCTGAGATCTACCTGACGCGCCTGCTGGCTACCAAGGTGAGAAGAGAGACATGAGTCGTGTCCCAAATCACACACTATACACTATGCACTTATGCACTCAACTGTGTAGTGTGTGAACATAAGGTTATTTGGTCATTCATCATTGGAGTCTGATAGCTCCTCCCCCTTCGCTACTTAATTAAATCTGCAACAGTCGAGTGCATGAACATTGCTTTTTCAGTTAATTAAGTGCATCATCCGGGCACTTCTTTTATTTGGAATTTTCAGTGTGAACACATGCACTACTCACTCAATTTATACTACAAAACGGCATAGTGCACAAGTATGCGAACTGGGACGCACTTAGTGTTTTACATACTGCAATTATATCAAAAGTACCTTGAAAAAGCAGCATATTCTTCAAAATAACAGATGACATCAATAAAAATCACTCACTATAAATCATTTGTTTGTCAGACTGGAAATGGAATGGTGAGTCGAGCATTGATGCATTGTGGGATACAGTGTTCTGTCATATACTTCAAATGTAGTAGATCATCTGGGTATTTGTGCATATAGATTTG
Organism: Rhinogobio ventralis; assembly: GCA_039654625.1. Taxonomy (NCBI): domain Eukaryota; kingdom Metazoa; phylum Chordata; class Actinopteri; order Cypriniformes; family Gobionidae; genus Rhinogobio; species Rhinogobio ventralis. The sequence goes on along the minus strand of CM077205.1, from coordinate 4,156,433 downwards.
CACATACTATAGTACATACTGCATACATACTTGAAGTTATTGTACTGTACGTAGTATGCCATTCTAAAAAAACTAATTTTAGTATTTTATGAGCCGTCTCATTTCGAATGTTTAGAAAAATAACCATTGTAAAATTGACAGTTATTCCTTGTGAAGCGTAAATTTTTGTTGTAATTTCTTGTAATAAACTTACTGTATTTATTCATATTTTTAATTAGCTTTCATTTTTATATGTTTTCAAGTTTTAGTAGTAATTTTTTTGGTGCTTTTTGGAGTTTCTTTTTAATTGTGTTTTTTAATATTTCTGTTTGGTGTTATTTATTTTTTTTAGTTTTAGTAATTTTAGTACTTCACAACTTAAACACATTTATTTCAGTTCTAATTTTCATTCAAGTTTTGTAGGTTGAAGTTTTTCATCTTATATTTACATTTTATTTCAGTTACTGAAAACAGTTTTTAATAGTTTTAGTTAACTATAACAACGCTGTCAGTGAAAATCACTATCATTTACTGTATTGTTCTGTTTAGTACAGTGAAATCTGTCACTAATATTCTCCGTCTTGACGAACACACACACACACATTCAAACTAATTGCCTCACTTTTGAAGCACGTCTGATTTTCTTTGCTGAAGTCCTCAGACAGTTAGTGTTGACCTTTGTGTGTGAATGACTAGTTGCTCATTAACATTTACCAGTGGTCCCACTCTCATAGAGAACTGTATCTTAATTAGACCAATGACCTTTGCTTATTGAGCGGTTTGGGAAAAACTAGGTCTTTATCCATCCTGTGCTCCCGTCTCCGTCTGACAGTACACAGAAACCTCAGCTGCATTTCCCAGCAGCTCCGTAGTGCTCAAGAACACATGCACCAGAAACTACAGCAGCTGTAATCAAGTCGCACTTAAAAATGTCTGAATGTCACTGCATTACAAATCAATTAAGGATATTTACTGTAAAGAAAAATGTACAAACACTTTTTACAAGCAAGAAAATCATACCAGCTGATTCATTTAGAATCAAAAATGTTACATGTTTATGCTTACAAATATACAAATGTAAGGTTTGCATTGAAGAATTGTACTTTTCTATGTTTAAAAAATGAGTTGTGCAATGTAGAATTGATTTAGAATTCATGGCTGATAACTGATATGATAACCAAAATTATAAGTTTGTGCTCACAAACATTTTTTGCAATTTAGAATTTTTTAATTTTAAATCATTTCATTATTTAAATCATAATTTTTAAATTATTTTAAATCAGTAATTTTAATCATGTTTATCTTTACGTAGAAGAAATGTACTTTTCTAGTTTACAACATGACATTTTTACCATATAGAATTGACCTGTAAATGTTTTCAGTAGCTTCAAATGTGTGTATGTATGGTATGTATGGTATGTATGGTATGTATGGTATGTATGTATGTATGTATGTATGTATATATATATATATTATTAAATTAAATGTTACTTACTGTAAAGAAAGATGCCCTTGAAAAGCAAACATCACCAGCTGATTCATTTAGAATCTAAAATTTTACACATTTACGTCTGCATTGAAGAATTTTACATTTTCATATTTACAAAAATTCAAATTTTATGAAATAGATTTCATGTAAGTTTGTCTTTACAAAATGAGTTAACTGATTTGATAACTGAAATTATAAGTCTGTGCTCTCAAAAAGCTGTAGAATTATCTTTACAAAGGTCACAATTTTACATTGAAGAATTTGACTTTTTTTTACAGTATGGATTTTATATGTAAATCTGTTTTCAATAGCTTCAAAAACAAATATCAAATCAAATGTTATTTACAGTAAAGAAATATGCACAAACGTAATTTACCAGCAGAAAATCACCAAAACCCCAGCTGATTCATTTACAGTGTAACATTTCACATGTATCTTTACAAAAGTTTGCATTGAAGAATTTAACATTTACAAAATTGTGATTTACGAAATATTGGTTAGAAAATGTGTTTTACAGTATAGAATTTGTTTAGAATTTATTGCTGATAACTGATTTGACAACAAAAATTATGTCTGTGCATGTTTATCTTTATAAAGGTTAACAATTTTACAGTATGGATTTTATCAAATGTTATTTACTGTAATAAATCCCCCAAAACAGCAGCTGATTGATTGATCGTCTCTCACAGGGTACACTGCAGAAGTTTGTAGATGACCTGTTTGAGACCATCTTCAGTACGGCCCACCGGGGCAGCGCGCTTCCTCTGGCCATCAAATACATGTTCGACTTCTTAGACGAGCAGGCCGACAGACACGTGATTTCAGACCCCGACGTCAGGCACACGTGGAAGAGCAACTGGTGAGTTTGTGTGTTCTGGAAATCGAGGAGCTCATTGAAAGCATCATACGTCCTCTCTTTATATTCTAATGTGGTTTCTCCTCCTCCGCAGTTTGCCGTTGAGGTTCTGGGTTAACGTGATCAAGAACCCTCAGTTTGTGTTCGACATTCATAAGAACAGCATTACAGACGCGTGTCTGTCCGTGGTGGCTCAGACCTTCATGGACTCCTGCTCCACGTCAGAACACAAGCTAGGCAAAGACTCGCCCTCCAACAAGCTGCTCTATGCTAAAGACATCCCTAACTACAAGAACTGGGTGGAGAGGTACGACACGGGCATGTTCATGAAGGCCTCACTTCACTTCACACAATGTTTCTTGGTCTTTTGAAATAAGAGTTTAGACTTCAAAAGCTAAATGCTACCATGACACATGCTGGATGATGTATCACATATTCACAATATATTCATGTGCAATTAAGCTACATTGTAGATATTGCCAGGCTTTTGCACTTTTTATCTGACCAGCTTTCCTATAGTTTTGCATTACGTCAGATCTTTTAATAGCATCTCTGACTTATACTTATACGGAAAAATAGCATTAGTTGAGTTGGTAAGTTTGATTCATTTACATGATTCAATTTAAATTGTCTGTTTGCATGAATCAATTCATCATTTAGAATTTAGAATTAACAATTTATGGCATAACTCAAAAAAGTTCACAGAAGTCTCTGTGTGGAAGCAAAAACATATGCTGTAAATATTTCTTTTCAGTACAATGATTAAATATTATGCCCCATTTTATGTATATAGTGAAAAACCATTAAAAAACATGCCTTGACTATTTTAGCTATATATTTTTTACTGTATTTTAGTTTTTACATTTAAATAGTTTGTGTGTTGAATATCATCAAAAACTGAAAATATTGAGCTATAATTGTTTTACACTACCGTTCAAAAGTTTGTGGTCAGTTATGTTCACCAAGACAGCATTTCAAAAATACAGTAAAAACGGTAAAACTGTGAAATATCATTACAATGTAAAATAGCTGTTTTCTATGTGAATATATTGTAAAATGTAATTTATTCCTGTGATCAAAGCTGAATGTTCAGCATCATTACTCCAGTCTTCAGTGTCACATGATCCTTCAGAAATCATTCTAATATGATGATTTGCTGCGCAAGAAACATTTCTGATTATTATCAATGATGAAAACAGTCGTGCTGCTTCAGATTTCTTTGGAAACTGTGATACATTTTATTTTTCATGATTCTTTAATGAATAGAAATAAATATTAATTTGAAATAGAAATGTTTTGTAACATTATAAATGTCTTTATTGTTACTTTTGATCAATTTAGAGCATCATTGCTGAATAAAAGTGTACATATTTGGATTTGGATTTTTAAAAAAAATTTTTAAACCATACTGACCCCTAACTTTTGAACAGTAGTTGTGTATATTGTCCATTCCTACTATGTAAACATACTATATAGACTAGCGTTCACAATGCAAAACAACCTCTCTACAAGTTCACCATTTATGTAAACTAAACTGCAAAACAGTTTTTTGGTGCTAGAAATGCTGATGTTATATTTGAACATGCAGTAAATAACAAGTGTAGAATATGAAACTTTGATCTTTGAAGCTTTTAGTGCATCTAAAGATTTGCAGCAGATGTCTGGAATCTCTGGATGAATATGTTTTGCTGTGTTTGATCTGCCGGTTGTGTTAAACTGCTGTGTGTGTGTGTGTGTGTTGTGCAGGTATTACTCTGATATCTCGCGGATGCCTGCGATCAGTGATCAGGATATGAGCGCGTATCTGGCTGAACAGTCGCGTCTGCATTTGAGTCAGTTCAACAGCATGAGCGCGCTGCACGAAATCTTCTCCTACATCACCAAATACAAGGACGAGGTGAGTAGGACAAACAGCTCAAGCTTCAATATGGACTCCGTCTGCGGTCTTGTTGTCATGTATTCATTGTTTTTTTTTCTCGTTCTGCTTGTGTAGATCCTGTCGGCGCTGGAGAGGGATGAACAGTCCCGTCGGCAGAGATTGAGGTCGAAACTGGAGCAGGTGATTGACACGATGGCTCTTTCCAGCTGATCGGGACTGTCTAAGTCAGCTGGTGTGTTTTTACACAAGGACAAAACCTCAACGCTGAATGTAGGTGGTGTAGACTTTTTTGCGTTGTTTTTGGATGATTTGTTGTCGAGTGCGGTGGACGTTTTCACACAACACGGACAAAGATGCTCTTTCCTGTTTTGAAGAGACAATGAGGACGTTTGGGACCTCTAATGAAGTCATGTGACTGTGTCACGAGCCAATGATCGCGGCGGATCAAAGGACACTGATTGCGTGTTTACTATGTTTTATTGTTTTGTACAAATGTTATCGACTGCCCCTCTGCTCTCTTTGCCACTTGTGTTTCTGCTGAATTTGCACAGTTTACAGAATCAACGAGCAACTGCCTCCATCTCTCATGTACACAATGTCCCGTTTACGGTCAGGCAAACGCAACGGTGCGTCTGTTTTATCCTTTACATACAGTAGTGTTGACGAAGGTGAGTTTGACATTACACAATGACAAAAAGAAGGAAAAAAAATGACAAAAATATGAATAAAAATCTTGTCTTGTGCCATGTTTTATTTGAATGTTGTTTAATGCTGAAAAAGGTTTGTGAAGTAGGAATGTGCTCTGATTGTTTTACAGTGAAAAAAAAACAACGCATATGACACATTTTTTCATTTTGACTGAACTGCAAAGCTTTAATTACTATTTCATCAGATGCTACAGGACGGATTCACTTTTTGTTCGCGTGCGCTCTGATCATTACACTCGATCATCCCCCTGGTGTTTCAGCAGGTTCATCTTCTGAAAAAATCACTACATTAACTGAGACTGAGCTCAAATAAATGAGTGAAAAGGAGGCCGAGTCAATTGTTTCAGGACCATGAGTCAGTGTTTCTACGGCGTGTCGATGCGGAGGGAGGAGGCGCTCGTTCATCAGGCCTTCAGCCTCCGTGATCAGAAAAGAGAAAAGGACTTTTGTCTTTAATGAGACGGACCTGAGCAATCCTGATTGACTCAGTCGCTCTGGTTTCATCGAACACTTTCATGTTTGAAGAGCTGCTTTTGTTTTGATACGTTTGTTTCCTCGAGAGATCCGTCGTTCATGAGCGAATGTTTATGGCTTCATAACGCATTGAAGTGGTACGACCAGGTATGAAATTTTAAATGGATACAGAGAAAAAGAGATCATCATTTTCAGTGGTGAAATATTGTTCTAGTTTACTCAATCTTCCATGTTCTCGATGAGTCTCCTCTGAAGTGTTTTTGGCCAGTTTCTCTCATCAGATTCAACCTAAAGACCCCGTGAGATCAACATGTCTATTAGATTTGAGTGCATCATACGCTGATATACTCCTAAAAAATTACCAAATTAAATAGGTTTAGCATTTAAAATTTGCAGTTTCTCTTCAAGGAAACCAGACCGTTTACCATTTTTCTTCAATAACATGTAACTAAAATGGCTAAATAAAAGCCATTAAAATTAGCTGTTTAAATGTAATTGGACAAATGTTTTGAGTCCTTTTTGGAAATATGTCAGCACAGGACAGGCCATTTCATGGGGTCTTTAAGGCTGATTTCACCAAAATATCAGTCTAAAAGCATGTTCACACCAAGGACGATAACTATATTAGCATCCACACCAATGGACAATAACATTGTATATTCTAAGCATGCACTTCTGATATGTTCTGTGAATAAAATCTTTAAATAGAAAGAATTTTAATTGGCAATGTTTTATCATTCATAAGCTGGAAAAATATTTTCCTTTTTATGATTAAAGTTATCATTCCTGGTGTGAACAAACCTCAAAACCGGTTTATTTTCATGGTTGTAACTAAAGTAACCTGCTCTGCTCCGATGGTGATGCCAAAGGCAGGTCAACAGGTGACCATCATCATCCTCAATGACATTCATTCTTGCTCAGAGACAAAAAGCAGAAAAATAGTCTTTTATCTTAACACTAAAGTTTAAACTTTGACTTTTTCCCTGCTCAACTGGTTTGCTCTGACAGACATTAAAATCTGCTCTACACAATCTTCATGCAATAACCTTGTGCTGTCAGTGAGATGGTGCACGTCTGCACTTTGCAAAACGAATCTGTATCACACAAACTCACGGTTGGTTTCGACTGACTGAATTTGTGTTGAAGTTGTTTTTGTTCAGTGTAACGGGCTGTTGACCTTCTAATCAGTCTGGTTTGACTTCACATGCTTTAAAATGAGTTCAAAACATCTCAGGATCTTCCTTCCACTCTTGAGTTTATAATTTCTTGACCAGAGAACAGCTGTGGTCAGTTTGCTGGTCTCACTGCTGATGATCTTTGACTTGAGGTTCTTCCCAGGGACTTTCAATGTTTACACCTGAATTTCAAATCACATGTAAAAAAAAAAAATAATAATAATGATCACATTGTGTTTTAATTTATTTATATTTTGATCCTGTCATTGTGTTTCTTAGATTGAAATGTGTCTAAACTGGTGCTTCTCAAGTGTTCTCTGCTCTTCCTGTAATGGCTTCTGCTCTTTAACTCGAGATCTCCATGAAGGTCCACCTTGACATGCAATGCAAAAACTCTAACCTCATCCCTCCTTTGCTTCATTTCTTTACAGTAATTTCTGAAAAATAATGAAATATCTGTCCTTCTGACCTGAACAAAGATGCAGAGATGAAGATAGACCGTTTGTGTTGTTGGTGAAACTGAAAAAAAGACATTTGAAAAACTATGATTCAGGACTCAGACTGTCACTGGTATATATTCATGTGTAAATATTTTTATTTTATTTTGCAGATTTACTACTTGTAAATAAACAGGCATCAAGGAGATATTAAACATGTTTTTGCTAAAAGCTCCTGATTTTCCTTCTGTCTTTCTGAGGGTTAATACTTGATCTTTTCAGATCAGGGATTTTCAATTATTTCTGTTGAATCAGTATGATGTCAATTTAAAGAACACACACACAAAATTATGCACACACATATAAATTGTGATTTAATAATGCAAAAACTGACACTCCAGATCAACATTTTTTTTTTTAAATCTTTATATCTATATATACACTCACCTAAAGGATTATTAGGAACACCTGTTCAATTTCTCATTAATGCAATTATCTAATCAACCAATCACATGGCAGTTGCTTCAATGCATTTAGGGGTGTGGTCCTGGTCAAGACTCCAAAACTCTCCTGAACTCCAAACTGAATGTCAGAATGGGAAAGAAAGGTGATTTAAGCAATTTTGAGCGTGGCATGGTTGTTGGTGCCAGACGGGCCGGTCTGAGTATTTCACAATCTGCTCAGTTACTGGGATTTTCACGCACAACCATTTCTAGAGTTTACAAAGAATGGTGTGAAAAGGGAAAAACATCCAGTATGCGGCAGTCCTGTGGGCGAAAATGCCTTGTTGATGCTAGAGGTCAGAGGAGAATGGGCCGACTGATTCAAGCTGATAGAAGAGCAACTTTGACTGAAATAACCACTCGTTACAACCGAGGTATGCAGCAAAGCATTTGTGAAGCCACAACACGCACAACCTTGAGGCGGATGGGCTACAACAGCAGAAGACCCCACCGGGTACCACTCATCTCCACTACAAATAGGAAAAAGAGGCTACAATTTGCACGAGCTCACCAAAATTGGACAGTTGAAGACTGGAAAAATGTTGCCTGGTCTGATGATTCTCGATTTCTGTTGAGACATTCAGATGGTCAGAGTCAGAATTTGGCGTAAACAGAATGAGAACATGGATCCATCATGCCTTGTTACCACTGTGCAGGCTGGTGGTGGTGGTGTAATGGTGTGGGGGATGTTTTCTTGGCACACTTTAGGCCCCTAGTGCCAATTGGGCATCGTTTAAATGCCACGGCCTACCTGAGCATTGTTTCTGACCATGTCCATCCCTTTATGACCACCATGTTCCCATCCTCTGATGGCTACTTCCAGCAGGATAATGCACCATGTCACAAAGCTCGAATCATTTCAAATTGGTTTCTTGAACATGACAATGAGTTCACTGTACTAAAATGGCCCCCACAGTCACCAGATCTCAACCCAATAGAGCATCTTTGGGATGTGGTGGAACGGGAGCTTCGTGCCCTGGATGTGCATCCCACAAATCTCCATCAACTGCAAGATGCTATCCTATCAATATGGGCCAACATTTCTAAAGAATTTTTTTTTTATGACTACAAAAGTTTGAGGCAGCGTGTAAACATGATTGGCAACGTGAGATTGTAGATTTTTGTGCGCAAATTTCGGAGGAGAATTTCGGACTTGCACTGTGAGCGCAAATTACATTTGCGCAGAAAAGAGAAAAGGAGACATAATCAAATAGATTAAACATCATACTGTATCTCTTTAATGTCTCTTTAATGTTTTTCGCATTGGCGCTTTGCCAATAATAACACGTCATTTGAATTGGCCGATGAGGATTGGCTGACTCTCTAAGGGGGTTGCTGTCCGCGGCAAAGTTGAAATTATTTGAACTTGGAGCGTTTTCCGTATGGGTGCTCGATTCCAGTTTTTTTGGAGTCGACTCTGATTCCCGACTCCCAGGCTAAATCCGAAATCGCCCCTAAACCCTCATTCACTATTCCCTACTTTAGTTCACTAATACAGTTCACTTGAAGGAGTGAATGAAAACGCTGTGTGTACATTGGCTGAACACTCATTATTGCGGTGCAATGTGGGATTGAATGAGTGCACTTAACGTCCACTATGGTTTCGGACACCACTACAAATGGCTTTCCCATTAGGGTATAGGGGGCGATTTCGGATTCGGCCCAAATATAGTTCGCTGTATTACAACTACAAATGAGACCAGCATGCATCTTATATTGCAGCCAATCAGCTTTCGTGTTATTGGTGCGAGTCGGATTTATTCTTCAATCACAGTTCTCCAGTTTATCCAGTTCCGCAATCGTGAAAGCGAAGGCGAATCTTTCTCACCTGCCATCTCGCATATGTCCAAATAAAGCTATGATATGCCTGATAGCACTAAAAAAAAGGGTTAATAAAAGCAATGTAAACCTATAACTAACGTGTTCGATTTATAGGCTTATTGCCCTTGAACGATCAATTACACACATTATTATGCCTATGTCCATATTGGTGGTTATGTCTTGAGGAAAAATTGGATCTGTGCATTACTGTGGGTCTTAAAGGGAAAGCAACCTAATATAGCCTATACCCGCTCCTGTCTGTGTCATTCATGTTAAGCAAAAACAACAACAGGGGAAAAACGGCACTTAAATTTTAAAGCACTGTTTGTATCTATATCTTTGTTGTATTTATTTGACCTATTGTAATTTTGTTTATAAGTTCTTATTTTATTACTGACCATTTACTTAATTACTTGAGAACTTTTTACTTATATTAAGTGATTGCTTATTGCTGTGGTTTACTTGTAAGATTTTGGTCACATTTCCCACCCTAAGCAATCATGTTAAAGCTAGATAGCACACCACTAGACCAGCCTTTTTTTTTTTTTTTTTTTTGTAATACCAAACAAGATTCACGCATTTTGTTTGTTTTATTGTTATGTGTGACTATTGTGCATCTAACATAATGATGGTAAATGTGGCATCCTAATTATGGAAGAAAGAAAAAAAACATGCAAACTTTTCACACAAATTTCTGGAAAAGCCCACCACAAAATCAGTCATTTTGATCTCCAAAAATCACCCCCCCCAAAAAAAAAAAAAAAATAATAATATATATATATATATAATATAATATATATATATTGTGAAATCCTAGTGGGATTGAGCTATGAGGAAGTGCAAGTTTACTACTAAAGTAATTTTGTGATTCTGCATTTCCTTTACTGCGTGATAAAGGTCTTAAATTTAATTCATAATGGTCTTTAAAAGATCTTAAAATGTCTTGGTGAAACTTGGTGAAAACGTGCAGGAACCCTGTCTTCCGTTTAAGGACGCCAGGAGTGAACTCTGAACTCCATAGCCTGCAATGCATTGGCTCGCAAACCACGAAAGATTCTTTATTAGTCAAAGTTTGATATGTACTTTTTCCCCCCAGTATGTTGTTCCATCAAAGAAAATCAGAAGTTTGTGAGTAAATATAACAATTTGCTTATTATTAGATTAACTATTCCTTGAAAGGCTGCAAAGTTCTCAGAACTGTGCTGGGAAGTTTTGAAATAAACACAGAAAGCTTCCTAATTAGCAGACGTCAGCGGCAGTGTTATTTTTTCATTGTTTTTACATGTATTAAATTTCCGCTAGCTTTTAGATGTAATTATTTCTGGCCTTGTGTGGGTGTAAGTATGAAAAGCACATTTTAACTAAGTTCTGTTAATTACAGAATTACAGGCTTTCTGCCTGTCTCTCCGTCACCTCCAGCTCCAGCGGGACGCAGGACACTTCCCGCCCCTCTGCTGCTCAGGTGAGGAGATCTCACTGGTGAGTGTGTGTGTGTCTGATGGAAACAGACCCAGGGTGCATCAGTCATGGGCCAGGTGGCTCTGTGGGGTTCAGTGGCACCTGTTCTCCCTCACCTTCAGCCTGACGACAGTGATTCAGCTCTGGAAGACTTCCCATAATGTCCTGATTTACCTGGTTAAGTTCTTTTTCGTTCTTCAATTAGGGGTAAAAAAAAAAGGTTTTGTTTTCATGAACAATGATATACTGTTAGTGAACATCCCAACAGCACCCACACTGCTGATATATCTATATCTAAGTATAAAATATCTAGCTTCCGCCAAACTGCCTTCCATTCAACATACAAAAATAGCGTACCTGGTGCAACATATCACTAGAATGCAGCGTAAGCGTTTTGAACTGCGAGAGGCGTTACACTTTCTGCGTAAGTTGAATACGGAAGTCGGTCTGGCAGAAGCTAGATATTTTATACTTTTATAGTTTTAAATATGGATATTTTTCTTACAAAACAGTAACAGTAATTTACATGTTACCTGGGTCTTTTGCCGTTCGGCAGCACTTGGCTATAACTGGCATGCTGGTCAGACAGTCCACAGTTCGCTTTATATTCATCATTAGTTGCTGGAGAAACCCTCTGATAATGTGAGATTACAGCAGGAAGTGTGTGGCCAAAATTGTCCAAAATAAAAATATCCAAAAAAATCACAAATTTTATTTAAATAGCCAAATGAGCTCCTTGTCACAAACATTAATAAAAGTCGTTGCAACAACAACAAAAAAGTCACTAAATTTGGCGACAAATTCCTCAAATAGGCAACACTGGGCCTGAGAGCCACACCTACCTATTATATCATCGCCACGGACCAATGGACTTTTCCGGAAATATAGAGTATGCATGTGACTACGGTTACTCCCACTGAGTGGCAAAAGGACTGAGTGGCAGCATTGGTTTTCAGCGTGAATGCCGCGAAAAACACAAAACACATCTAAAACGGGAAAGCTGAGAGATTGACTGCACAAACAGATTTGACAAGAAATCTGAGCTATATTTTTACAGACTTCTGAAAGCTACAGAAAGAGAAGCAAATGGATCGCCACAATTCACAGAAACATCTGGACTCCAGACAGCGAAACGTGGATTTGCAGTTATCATTTTGTCTCAATATGTTGAATTTTGGGGTAAAATCATACCCTATATATTGTATTGTATTGACATCTCATCAATTATGTTTTATCATCGTATATTCTGCCTAATTTGATGTTTTTAAATAAACACTGACAAAAACTATACAAGTTTTAGGGCTGGATGATATGACGATATATATATAACATTGATATAAGTGATCACCTGGATTTAGACATTAATACATACCGTCTAGTTGAACTCCAAACAAACTTAGATTTGGCCTGGTTTTCTTTTAAATTGTCACACCTGTGTTCGTTGATTTCGCTTGAAGTAGCCAGTGGAGTTTGGCATCAGTTAAATAAATGTGCCTTTTTATAAAACGTTATTTATTGACTTTTGAATTAGAATGACAATACGAATCGCATGCGAGGTTCAGGTGGTGAAGCCGCTCTCATCTGGGCTCACAGAGGTATAAATGTGAGCATCACTCTGATTTACATGCTCCACGCACCTTCATCCCGCCTGGACTAAGAGCACCACAGTCGGTATGTCCTTTGATTTTTCCGGTGTGTTAATCACAACCTCACATCTCTGGCTTATGAAGCAGCTCGTGATGATGCAGGCAGACTGTTCAGAATGGAATACTAGCATACTACTTAGTGAATACTACACAGTATGCTTGTTTATTACGTTCTTTTTAAAATTCTTACTGCTAAATGAAATGCATCACAATTCGGTGGTATGAAACATTGCGTATTAGTGGTGTCAAGTTATCAACTTGGAAATATTGCATATAAATGTCTATTTGGTTCAACTTGGTGTTATCATGAAACAGTCAAAAAAGATATTAATACTCAAGTTAATCTCAACTTAATGCATTGTGAAATGCAGTATCCAATGCACAACTTTGAGTACTTTGAGTAAAATGTTTATACTGTGTATGCTACTTTTTTTTGAAGTGTTGTTTAGACCCGTAACCAACAGGTAGATCATAAATAAAAATCATTTATAAAAAGCATATTGAATTTTGATGCTTATGCAAACAGGGATGCAGCTTCTTTCCTTAAAGGCCTTGCTTTCATTAAATGTAAATCTAAACTTAATGCTTGGTTGTTTTCTCAACAAATTCTTGAACTAAAATGACTAAAAACGAAAATATAGAAATGTGCATAAAATAACTAAACTGCAGCTACTAAAAGCATTCCTTAAACTAATCTGAAATGTGAAGTGCATTTGAAAATATAAAACAATCATAACCTTGATTAAACTATCAATAATTGTAATTTGGTGAGGAGTCCAACACCAGCGCTACCAAACAGCTGAACAAAACGCCTGAGTGAGTTTTGCTACTCTGGGAGTCACTGAAGACTGATGCAGAGAAAAGCTGGTGGCCAAACTGGGGTGTATCATGAATAATTCTGCTCATCCTCTACGCAGCACTTTGTCTTAGAGCTGCTTTAGCCACCGGCATCTTCCAGCACAATGTTTTAAGACGTGCTGCCGGGAATCTTCGCTGCCTGCTGGAATGTCTTCTCTTTCTTCTACCACTGAGTTTGCCTGCGTGTGACGGCTGGCTGATACCCGAGCCAAGAGGAGTGACATTGCACAAGGACACATCATCTTATTCATGGGCCCTGTAGCATTATGCATATTACACACTCTGCGCTGTATCAATGTGTACTGCAGTGCTTCATGCTTAGTAGTTTGCCGTCTGTATTTCCCCATGTATCAATAAATGCATCTGTCTGTTTATCTAAATAGTAATTGCTTCAATATGTCAATGTTACATAGATTAAAGTGGTCTAATTTTGTCTTCAATTACATTGAATTAAATGTAATGTTCATCCATGACACATTTACTATTTGTACGGATAGATTTCCATTCAAAACATTAGATTTATTTTTCAATGCAAAGCTTAAAAGGGAATTTTTTGGATAAATATAAGTGGGAAGAAAATGTTTTTGGCCCATATAAAGGCAGCATGCGTTGCATTTTTCCAAATTTTCTGCTCTCGTTTTCTCTCTGCCTTTTCCTTTCCCTCGCTTCGACAGCTATCTTACGATGTTTTTACTTTTTCCTCCAATCAGGTCAAGCCCTAGAGGAGCAGCGTGTCTTTCTGATGTAGCAGTCGAGTGTCTCATCCGCACTGAAGGGTGGAGGGGGGTTGGATGGATTAACAAGGACCAGAGTCAGCACAAGTAAAACAGACACACACCTGTGAAAGTGGATGATTGGGCATTTCTGATGGTTTTATTTGAATGCTGTACATTGGAGTTCACCATCATGGGTTCAATTAAAATTAATTGACAAATTAACTAGAAACCTCTGCAGAATTCCACAAAATTAACTTGCCCTGCCCTTTTAATATTTCTACTATTTGACCTAACTTACTAGTGCAATAATCTTTTTAAGACATACTTTACCATGTTTAAATCTATTATGCAGAATTTACACCAAACCAGCACAAACAAAGGAGAAAAATGATTTCCTTTTTCAAATGAAGGTTCACCGCTATGCCTCTAATGCCGGTTTCTCAGTCCACTGTCTCCTAAACATATTTTATTAAATTGTGCTGTTTTAGTTCTCTTAGTAACATTTGACCAAATTTTACCAATGTCAGCCCTGTGTCCAACATTTCTATTCAAATTATACTTTAAAAGCCTTTTCAATTGCTCTTGTATAACATTTAAACTTGTTACTTGCCATTAAGCCTAGAAGCTGCCATGTGTTAAACCACTCAACCACATATTTGTCAGCTAGGGACATTTTGTCGTGTTGTATAAAAAGCAAGGCCACTAAATATTGGTCCGGTTCTTCCATCAGGTTTTTGACTGCCAGCATTGATTTGCTCTTAATGCTAATGCTTGATTTGATGAAGTCTACACCAGTATCTGAAATGTGTCCATTAGCACAAGCATCTTGTTCATGTTCTCTCACGTGGTTTCTCAGCCTCCAGCGTCTAGAGGTGTTCTGGTGTGGTGCTGTTCTCCAGGGTACTGGAGGTCTGCTTGGTTCTTTCACCAACCCAAACCCACTCTGACTCCAGGCATTAAGCTGATCTCTGTAGACCGTTGAGAAGAGTATTCATCCCTATGAAGTTTTTTTGTGTTACCGTAAGTTGTTGCCAAGTATCATCAACCCCAACTTGGTGGTATTCATTGGTGGTCTTGGTCTTACATCATTTCATCATTGTTTGATGGCATTAGTGATTACTCAAAAGCACTCATTTTATTAACCAGGTGTCTTGTAAATGTGACTATTTCTAGGTGGTCTGGTGAACCCTGACACCTGGAAGTTGCGTACGGTAACCAAGTAGATTTGAGCTACAATTTTTGTGTTCAATATGCATCAGAGGTTCACGAACAGACCGTGGGCGGTCCGTGGGCCGAAGGGTCTCAGGTGTTGGATGGCATAATCAAACACGAGAATCTCATGATCCCAGGCAAACCACCCACCAACTCCAATCATTCAGTGGAACCAAACAATTCGGCTGTGCATTTTTTTTTTATTGCGGAAAGTTTTCCTCTCTACAACCAAGGGTGACTCGCATATGTTGAGAGTCTGTGCCCATTGAATCAGTTTTCTTCTCGTCCACATCTGTATTCTGCAGGATAGAATAGGATGTTTTGAATCAAAGGGTGGGTTGCACCAATAAGGATTAAATTAAGCACAGTTTAAAGCTAATCTAGGATTTGTTGATCCAATTTTAAATCGAGTTGTGTTGCACCAGTTAATTTTAAACACAGATTAACAAATCAGGGATTAGAATTCTAACCTGCGATTAAAACCTCCATTTACGGGATTAATTTCTTTCTTTATTGACCACCAGAAACTCTCTTTCTGACATAAGCAGCTCTTAACGATAAAGGAAATAGGTTTATGAAGCTTATAAACTACGTAGAGAGACCGTTACTGATCAAGCAGGAAATGAAAACCTCGCGGCAGCACGTACGGATTTCATAAACTTGGAAATATATTTATAGTATCAATTAATGGAGCAATATGGCAGCATAATGTATGACAAAAACAACTGGCATGATTCGCCGAGTGACGTTCTCCACTCTTGATAGCGGTGCCCTGTCCGTTTGTTCGCCGCCCAGCAGCCACGCATGGAGCGGAGGCGCGGCAGTGATCACTGGCGCTCACCTCTTCATCACCACTGCCATTAAATGCTAAATATATTCCTCTCTTCTTTTCTTTGTCCAACACCAAGATGAGTGACGTATCCGCATCCCGGATTTTGATAGCAGGTGTAAGTTTACAGGCCGCCACGACTCCCTCAATTCGCTTTATTTTTCATTTTTATTGGTAATAAACACCTCTCTGAGACAGGACGACACACCCACTGTTTCTGTCTTTGTTCAATCAGCCAAATATTTTAATTGTAGGTGCACTTTTATTTTATTTAAACCTCCTCACATGTAAATTTAAAGTTAATCCCTAATTGAAGTTATGGAGCAACAGGATTAAAGTTAATCTATTTTAAATATAAATTAAATCCAGGATCAAAATGAAGGTTTAAAGTTTGGTTCAACAGAATTATCAGATAAACCTTGATTTAATCTAGATTTAAGATTAATTCTTATTGGTGCAACCCACCCAAAATGTATTCGTCTGTCTGCCTGCAAGCCAACCGTGACAAAGACAGATGAACAATGTTCAAAACTTAGTTTAATCTCAGGTAATTCACGACAGGTAAACGCACATCACAACGTAATGGTGATCGGACAGAGAATGAGTGTGAGGGACAAACTTAAATAGCAAACACAAATGAGGATGATGAATAGAACACAGCTGACACATATGAACTAATGACAAGGAGCCGGAAAACTGAACAAAGGAACGCATGATGAATATGAAAACAAACTAAAAGTCCATGATAATGAAACTAACAGAACATAATGGTGACAGTATTCTGGGTTAAATTGGCAAAATATCTTATATTCTTCATTGATCTGACATTAGCAGTTTCAGAGGTGGTTGGCGTAGTTCACCCAGAAATTAAAATGTCATCAATTACTTTTTGACATCAATAAAGAGACATGCAAGAACCAATGACATTTGATGAACCATGGTGTCAAGAACCTGTTATATTGAATGTCATTGGTTCTTGCATGTCTCTTCATTGACATTGAACCTGGTGGGATGTGCTTTGATACCATATGAAATTAATGTGATTTGTAGTGATAAACTACAATGGAGGGAAAGATTTAGCAAATAATTTCATTGTGAATTTCCATACTTCAGGCTATTGTGTGGCTTCAGAAGACAAAATGTTGTATGGGTTTTTCTTTGTGATACCTTTAATGGTGCTTTTTAACCTCTTGTGTTCCACAGAAGAAAGACAGTTTGGAAAAACAAGGTTGAGTACATGACATCATTTTTATTTTTGGCTGATTTATTTCTTTACATAACCTCAACGGCCCTGCAAACTGGTATTATAGTGTTTTTTCTCCATTATGTCCCAGTATTGTCCTCTCCTGGATTGCTAAAACCCAGTGCTGAGGAACAGGCAGATTTCCAACACCAGTATCAATTGGCCATTCCCATTGGATGATTAACACTCGTATGCTCTGCCAGAGCCTGGCGAGTGATTCCCTGTATGAAGATGGCATGGAGAGAGCCAGAGGAGAGTAGCACGTCTAATTTTGCATTCTCCTGCTCACCTGTGTTCACCTGACCCTGTGTCGGCTAATTTCCTTCTGTTCTGCTGAACCTGCTTTACCCTGTCAAGCATTAAATCTTAAACTCCTCAACTCGAGATCTGTTCCAAAACCTGTCTGTGTAAGAAGCATTTTTAAGATGCTACTTTTTGGAACAGATTTAATGTCAGAAGTGCAAGCATGATGATGGATATGATGGGCAGAAATCTAATTCAATTTTCAAATATGACTTTCCACACCGTCATTTTGCAAGTGATAAAATTGTATCAATTTGTTCAATATTTGATTTATGACTAAAATTAGTTAAATTGGCAAATTATACTGAAATAAATTGTGAGTCAAATCTCCCTGTGTACAAGTGGAGTGCTATTCGTATGGTGTACTATTTTGAACAAGTTGCTGTTTGTAGATCAGTGACTTGCGTTACATGACAGTCAGGATACACGCTTAGAAGGTAGTTGTCTAGGTAGGGATTGGAAAGGAGCTATTGTTGAGCTGTTCCAAATGACCTGCAGATAAGCTCACAACACACTTGGCAACATTACAGATGAGAAACTAGCTCTGTGTGTTTAATTAATTATGAGAGGGCAGTCGGGCCAAGAATCACAAATCTGACCGAGACAGAAGACCTGATAGGCCCAGATCGGCTTCCCATGTACCTTGTTCTATTTCAACTAGAGAATCAGTTTTTTCTCTTTTTCAGTTTCCTTTTGACGTCGCTCTGTGCATTTGTTGACTGCAGAAATACTAAGAGTAGTATGTTAGTATGCCACTATGAACACAACCATTGACAACTCAACAGACTAGATGTGAAGTGTAATGTATATAGTAAGTATACTTTAATGCACAGTATGTGAATTGTCTGTGTGCATACCCAAATGACCTACTACATTTGATTTAAAGGGCAGAATACAACACAGTATACTACATCCCACAATTCAGTGTGCTCATCTTTTCCTTGTCTTTCCAGTCTGATGAAGGAATTGTAAATGATCTCACTTGCGATTTTTAACTCAACTTTGGCTCGTTTGATTGGACTACCAAAAGTTACTGTAGTTTCACACAACAGCTAATTAAAAATGCAACCTAATTTGTTTTTTTAAAATGATTAATTACTGGAAATAATTTTCGAACACCACTGACTATTCTTTATAAATAAAATAGTAGGCTTTATATAGTGTGCAGTATTGAGTATGTATATTCCACACACATGCCCTGTATCTCCTGTTTTCCTCAGGCCATGTGTCTTATTAATGATGGGGGCGGAAAGAAGCCACACTTTTCATTAACCTTCAGGATTCATAATTCACAAGCTCATGTTCTTCCTGCCTTCATTTAATGTTCTTCTCTGCCAGCCGTCACAGATACTGATGACTTCCTGTAACTGTTCCTACTTAAAGTAGCCAATCAGTGTTGACATGATGTAATTCTCCTGCAGCTCCAGCGGGATTAGTCAAGTGGCATTTCCCACTCAAAGTTTTGTGTTCCCATTATGTGCAAAGATGGACTTGTGTGGGTCCTGCAGCAGTTGTAAGTACATAATGACAGTATTTGGTGAGCCATTCCTTTTAATCGAAGCTAGAATATAACACATGTAGATAAGGTACAAAAAGATAAAGATACAAGACTGAATACTTTTTGAGGTAATGAACTACTTAATGCCAATAATATGTGTTCTTCCAGAATTGTTGTTGCTCTCTGACACACAGCACACAGGACAAATGTACTGTAAAGAAACTCTGTTTCACTGTAGTAATAGATCAGAACTCAGTACTGAAAACTTTATTCAATGCTCAGATCCATCATGGTGGATCTTCATCTTTTGTTGTGTAACGTGAATCTCTCAATGCCGACTCATTCTGAAGCTTTCAAAGCAGCATCACATAAAGGATTCAGTTGATAATGTAGTTTCTGAAGGTCACTGTAAAGCAGTGTCGAGCTTGAGAGATGGACAGCATATTACCTGCGCAGAGAGCTTGACTTGGCACATTCTACTTAAAAGCTACGTTAGTAGTCGTACAGTTTATTTAAAAAAAAAATGGTTTTGTTAAGGAGGTGCTTAACCTTGCACATGGTTCGTTTGTTCATTTTAACTTGAGAGGTTGTAATAGTGCTGGGCGATAGGGCCAAAAATATTATCACAATTTTTTTTATATCATATGTTATCGATATGCATCACGATATATCTTTAACATTAATGAGGAAGGAAATGCTTTCCACATATTTGTTAGACCCTTTGAGAATTAATGTAAACTTGTTTTATGATTTTATTAAGCTACTAAAATGTAATCAAACGAAATTATATTTTCCACACTAACTCAAGTTTTTGGTAATAGGTGAAGGTCCTCCCTTATACCAGAGTCCAGTATCTCTGAAGCTAATTTCGATGCACTCTGTTATAGACTCTTTACTTTTCGGTTGATAGTTAAGAAAATATATATATTTTTTAAATCATAGATAAACCAGTCTGTACCCCATTCATGTAAAGTGCCACCTTGTGTTTTCATTTACTCATTCTCTCGTACTGCAGAACCAGACTTCACTGTCAGACTCCACCCTGATGCTGCATCCTTCTGATCTAAAGCGAGAGAGAGACGCAGAGGACAATGCAGGAAACTGCATGGAACATCTTGGTCTCCATGGTAACATGTTTTTGCTGTATATACTGTGTTTTAAACGAACACAGCACAAAAGCCATAAAAGACTGTTTACTCTGTATAATCAGCATGATGCCCTAGTAAATAAGAGAAACATCCACATACATTCACTGCATGCATTTTCTCATTATGAAGAGTTTTCTGTCTCTCACCATCTCCTGTATCTCTCTCCTCTTTGTGAACATCAGAAGTCTATTTGTCAAAAGTCCCATGTGGACATTGATATTAATGTTATTTTTTTGTGTTGAAATGAAATGTTTTGGTCGCAGGTGTGGATTGTCTGGATCCTCCTCCATCTTTCATACTGCTGAACTGGAAGGACGGATGTTGGAGTCTCTCTGATTCTCTCGCTGTCTTCCTCTGGTGCTCCCGCTGTCACATCGAACAGGCCCAGCAGGTCTGTCGCGCCCCATTTCTCTGGGTTTGCTCCACAGATGTTTCTGGGTCAATAGCTTGACCATGTTTAACATGACCGTGCACTCGCTTTCATCACGTGTTACTATGGAAACACACCCTCCTGTCTGTGTTGATTCATCATGGATCAGGTTTCTGTCTATTTATCTTAATGTAATATTAATTTAGGAACAGTCTTGTTTTTTCCCAAATATAAAAAAAACACTATAAGATAAGACTTATTTTCAGAGAATGACATATTTTTCATTCTGTAGACTGTTTTTTGTATTATAGACTTTCAATGCAGACATGGAAGATATTCTTATATATAATTTAGTTGCTCTTTATTAGCTGAGAATGATTTTATTTACTCTTAACACACTTTTAGTCTTTCTCTGCGTCCTTCTAAACACACACACACACACACACACACACACACACAGGGAGCATCTAATGCTCTTAATCTGCTTTATACAAGGAAACTGTTTGATTGAATTTTGTGTCTTTTAGAGAGACTTGTTGCAAATTACATATATTTGCAGCCAATTTTCCCCCTTGAAACTCTTTTCTTCCCAAGAGGCTCTATTGTGTGTTTGCTAGACCTCAAAGATAATTACAGGTTGTATCATAAGGAATATTCCACAAATGTTCTTTTCAGAATAAGCTTTATTCAGCTTCAGAGTTAGTTCATTGCATACAATGAAAGTACATGGTGATTGAATCTGCCAAGCTCCATAAAATCACCATAATAAAGTATATTTGATTCATTCACTATATTCCAGATCTTATAAAGTCAAACCATAATGTTACAAGACACAAAAAATGGTTTCCAGCACCATTTATATGCCCGTGCATCACACAAAGCCTTCGTATAGCTTCAGAAGACAAGTTGGAATATGAACTGTATGGAATATTTTATGAAAGTTTTGTTGTGTTTTCTCTGGAGCTTGACAGCATCTGTCCAAATTTACCTTCATTGCTTAGAAATTGGGCAGCATAAAGAAGAAAGTCATACAGGTTCAGAACGACATGAAGGTCAGTAAGTAATGAGAGAACTTTCTTTTTTTGGATGAACTAACCTTTTAAAAGCGATGGAAAAACTATTTTCATACCTGCAGAATAACTCATGCCACAGTCGATAATAGAGCTTAAATAATAGATCGCAGCCAAATATATATAATGTATGATGAGTGCTAATGACTGAACTTTATGAGGCTCTTTGTCATGATGTTTGGTGAGACATACACTGCTATATGATCATTAAATAGGCTATATTTTTCTCAAGGAAAGCATTTATAATGCATCTGAATGATGGTTTCTGTTCATTATCAACAGTGAGATATTCCGGACATATTCCAGCTCTTGTCAGAACTTCAAGTAGTTTGATGGTTTTTAAGATAAAGCCAGTGATGTTAATAAACAATGGTGCGTAAATGATCTCATATACAGCACATTTCTCTCGACTGTACAAGCAATTTTCACTGCAATTGCAAGAGATGTTAGTAATGTACAATAGTGAAATATAGGTTATAAGCTAAAGTTTATTCCGTATTAACAGTTGAATTTGGTATTTTTAATTCTTACCCCACTATAATCAAACCTGAAAAGCAACAGGTTATTAAAGCGGATATAACACACACAGTTTCTGCCAGTCTCATGTTAATCTTGACTAGCTATAGAGTAGTATTGCATCCTTCATATCTCAGAAGAGTCTTTACTTTTATCAGATTTATAAAAGACAGATACACTGTACCGATTCTTTCCAAAACCAGTCGAACTCGTGCAGGCGTGTAGTGGGCGGAGCTAAAGACTCACAAGCACACACACACAATACATCGCATTATCCATGGATAACTTTTGATTCACTATACGTTTGTGTTGTTTACATTATATGCACTTGCGCACCAATTGCCAACAAGACATTTGATGCAGTTTCACTCACCGCCTGCGGTTTCCACTCATGACCGTGATCTTTTATTTCTGGGACCACTCCGTCTTTCAGTTTCAAACGATCTGCAAATCCAGCGTCGAACAGGGCCTTGTTTATAAAACATTCATCACCGAAATGCCAGGAACAAACAAACACACTTAAACAACTCACTTGCTGCCTTAGAAAAGCAAACTGCACCCACTGTTCCCTTAACGCTGGGTTATTTTGGAAGCTGAACAAGGTTATCTATCCCTCACAACCAAAAAAACACTTCATTAGTGACATTGTTGATTTCGTGGTCTTAAAACAAAATGACAGCGCTGGCGACCTGAACGAAGCTCGTTGATGGGCGGCTCTTGCTCTCGCTCTGGTTGATGTGCGTGCGCTCTTCCGGGAGAAAAATTCCAGCTCAGATATTGAGTCGCTCCACACGGTCTCCTCTAGAGTTATTCGGATTAAAACTGTTGAGTCTTTTTATTTCTTCTCAGGAACATCTGAGACAGAAGTGATAGTTGAATAAAGTACGAGACCGTGCACAGATCTGATATTTTGACATTTACATTCACTTAAAACATGATTTAAAGTAGTAATCAGCCTGTATTACTATTTTAAAATTATCTCCATTATTCAAAAATCCTTTCAACTATAATTTCTGTTTTCAAACCTCTATTTTGCACAATATTTATTCATTTAATTTCCATGATTTTGTGTCTTATTTGGTGTTTTTGAGTTCTAAATTTCACATAACTTTATTACATCAACCATCCTGCTCTTAAGATATTGATATCTGCATTTGAAAAACATCCATCAGGTGACGCATCAGGTTTAGAGCCACTTTTGAAAGCATCCCTAATCGGATAGAAAAAATCCAAACCGTATGTGTTTCTGCCACCAGCCTGTAACAAGGTTCGATCTGTGATAGATACCGGCGAACAAAAATCATAATTGGTTAACAGTATAAATGCGGCCTAGGTTTCCTGAACTACAGTATAAAAGCCTGAGAGCAATAAAGTTTTCCTCTGGGATTTACAGACAAGTTTGCGGCTACCATGGCACAGATTTGATGCAACCGTTACGCACAACGCTCTGACTTTACACTGTTCTCCGTCAGCATTACAGGGGTCTGAGAAGAGGATTGTGTCAAAAGCAGCAGCAGATGGTGAACAGCATCAAAAGACCCGCTGGGCTGCACTGCTGTCATCAGAGATCAGAGGCCACGGCACTGACCAAACGCCATAAGTGAAGAGCATAAAGAGTCCAACAAAGCTCATTTTCTGAGATGTGCAGATGGAGGGTCAGAATCTGGCATAGATGCCGTGAAAACATGGACCCAAACGTCAAATAGAGACTTCCTGCAGGAAACTGTGCCATGACACCAAGCAAGCCGTCAGCCAGCTCCATGAACACATCTGCAGTGGCCTATATAGTCTAACTTCTATATATCAGTATAAAGTCCAGACCACATTGCAGTTTATTCAAGCCAAGAACTGTTCAGCATGAAAAGCATCCAATCATAGTTCATATGTGCCATTTTGAGACTAGTTTATCTAAAATGCATCATGCCACATTAATAGACATAAAAGGTTCATTTAAATAATGGCACATAAAATGTGTGTAGATTGTGATCAGGATTTGTTTCTTTCTAAACGTACTGTATGTATTTCTACTGAGTAAAGACATTTTTGTTTTCTGGCAGATTGATAGAAAAACCCTGTGTGCATTTACTCACAGAAGTTGCATAAATCCAACCAATCAGATGAGAGCTTACCAGATCAAGTAAGTGCTTTCCATTTTTGTTTGCTGTATGCTTTACATGGTCAGTGAATGAACTGTGGGCGGTGCATCTGATACATGTTTTTTTATTGTGTCTGCTGAGAGACTGTTAAAGTGTTGGGGAAAGTATAGTGAAAAGAGCAGGAAGTGTTTAAATAGTAGGATTATCTTGAGTTTGCTGTAGTTCTCTCACGTGTATTCAAATTCCTATTCATAGACTGTACGACACCCAGAGAGTAAAAACTTCACTATACACATCCAATCTATTAAATTAACTCTAAAACTATTTCATGTAAACTTTTTTTTTTGTGGCAGCAGGTCTGGTTTTCTGTCAGATCTTGACACATGTTTATCTGAGAAAGCTCTTTTTAAACATCAGAAAAGGTAAAGAGAGAAGACGAGAATAAAATGGCAAAGGCCAGAGGAAGGGTGTGATACTGCAGACAAGACAAGCTTGCATTAATATGTTTTTCTGTTGTTGTATATATAAATAATATAAATGCATTTTGTGCACATAAATATATCACTCCCTCATAAACGCAACTTTCATGTATACGCATGCAGACATGTTGAGCAGAGGTTTATAGTTCTCAAGGTGTTCCACAGTGAGCACGTCAAAACGTATAATGAAAGGAGACAGATTGAGGTCATTTTGACTCTCTTTGTTTCTAAGGGTTTGAGGGAAGAAATAGACACACTGAAGCATGAAAAAATCAGTATGACTAACAGAAAGAGAGTGATAAGATTTGTGTGTTTGAGATTGTGCGAAGGACTGGGACGTGTTTGTGTGTGTCTTGGCAGTCAATGTGCTCACTGGGGAGAACATGCAAACACACTTGGATCTGTTATAACATATTTTATGTTATTATTCATCTTTTTCCTCCTCATGCCAAAAGAATCTGCAAAAATCAAGCATAACACTTTCTATTCTATCACACGTTTTAGAAATTGTCCACATATTTTTCACAGTATCCAGTGTTGTTCCCTGACGGCACCTTATGTGATGACTGCGCTAGAGAAAAATCATGTTCGGCATCAGTATTTACAGTGATAATGTCTTTGTAATAACGTTTCATTTCATAACATTTAACTAACGATGAACAATACAGCAATTTAATAACTAACATTAACTTCAACATTTAACAATACGTTTTTAAAATCAACTTTACTTTAAACTAACATCAACAAAGATTAATAAATGCTGTAAAAACATAATTGCTCAGTTTGTTCATGTTAGGTAATGCATTAACTAACAAACAAGACTGTAACAAACAATTGTAAAGTGTTAACAAGTATCTAAACATCCTAAAAGTAGCTTAAAGCCATTTGCAATATATCTTGAATATTTTTTATGCATAAATCTATCATTAATCTTTTTTTTTCACAAAGCGACTGACATTTCACTAATTGAGGCAAAATTAAAATCTTGTCAAGTCAACACCTTAAACTCGTTGTGCTCCTCAAACCATTCCTGAACCATTTTTGCTTTGTGGCAGGAGCATTATCCTGCTGAAAGAGCCACAGCCACCAGGGAATACCGTTTCCATGAAAGGGTGTACATGGTCTGCAACAATGCTTAGGTAGGTGGTACGTGTCAAAGTAACATCCACATGGATGGCAGGACCCAAGGTTTCCCAGCAGAACATTGCCCAAAGCCTCACACTTCCTCCGCCGGCTTGCCTTCTTCCCATAGTGCATCCTGGTCCCATGTGTTCCCCAGGTAAGCGACGCACATGCACCCGGCCATCCACGTGATGTAAAAGAAAACGTGATTCATCAGACCTGGCCACCTTCTTCCATTGCTCCGTGGTCCAGTTCTGATGCTCACGTGCCCACTGTTGGCACTTTCGGCGGTGGACAGGGGTCAGCATGGGCACCCTGACTGGTCTGCGGCTATGCAGCCCCATACGCAACAAACTGAGATGCACTGTGTATTCTGACACCTTTTTCTATCAGAACCAGCATTAACTTCTTGAGCAATTTGAGCTACAGAAGCTCATCTGTTTGATCGGACCCCACGGGCCAGCCTTCGCTCCCCACGTGCATCATTGAGCCTTTGCCGCCCATGACCCTGTCGCCGGTTCACCACTGTTCCTTCCTTGGATCACTTTTGATAGATACTGACCACTGCAGACCGGGAACACCCCACAAGAGCTGCAGTTTTGGAGATGCTCTGACCCAGTCGTCTAGCCATCACAATTTGGCCCTTGTCAAACTCGCTCAAATCCTTACGCTTGCCCATTTTTCCTGCTTCTAACACATCAACTTTGAGGACGAAATGTTCACTTGCTGCCTAATATATCCCACCAACTAACAGGTGCCGTGATGAATAGATAATCAGTGTTATTCACTTCACCTGTCAGTGGTCATAATGTTATGCCTGATCGGTATAGCTGCTAATAACAGTCATTTGACAGTAGAAATTAAATCTCAAACTGAGAACATTTTATATTAAATTTATTATGAATAACATTTTTATTTTATCCACCAGCAGCCAAACCTCGCTCACATGATTGTGAGATTGTAGGAAACATCTAAAGGATCCACAGTGGTTTAAAATGTCATCTAGATGAAGGCGTCTCAGTAGACAGGATGTTTTACACAATCAAATTGATGCCTTTCCTTATATTGTCTGAGAAGGTATTTCTGCACATTTCTTACACAGCAGGTATGCTTCTTTCTTTCTTTTTTTTTTCTTCTTTCTTTCTTTTTTTTACTTGACCAACAGAAACCTCCAACTGTCTCCGTTTTCTTTCTCTGAAATCGTCCATCTCTCTTTCTTCTCTCTGTCTGTCACATTCGATCTGCGTTTGCACAGATGGAGGGGTTTGGGGTCCAGACTGCTGCTTTACTCAGTCGGTTAACATCGACTGTTCCTCCCTTGACAGTGTGTCAATACTCAGCAATTTACAAGCACATTAAAAATCGACCCCAGATAAAAGGCAATTTCTTCTGTTCTGCTAGAAATACATTTGAGCTGAGAAAGAAACAGAAAAAGACAAAACGCAGTGAGTGAAATTAGTTTTGTTTTTGTGTCTTAATAGGGTTTTTTGTATACTAGCACCAACTGTTTTGTTTGACAAACAGATGCAGTGCATAGAGGGACAAACAGATTTCTTTCTCATTTGTGTATGCTGACTGAACATCACTGCTGATCCAAAGACTATGACTCCAAAACCTAGTGAGATGCCTATGTGGGCAGCATTTTAAGGCATCATGTGTGCATTGTCGATAGATGCACTGCTTAATTATTAGTAGGGTAACTTCTCGAGGTCAAATTTATGAAAGCATTGCATGAAGTCGCTGCAAAGGAAAACCGAGAATGCATTGTAACAAGCCCACTGAAAACATTAATCCAAGATGGTGGATGAGGCGAAAGAAATGTCAATTTTATATACACTTATTCATTCAGTACTAAAAATATAGAAGTGTACTATTTTACACTATTTATATTAGTATATTAGGCCTATTATAGTTAACAAACCATAAAACTTTCATTACTTAAAAAGAAAATAAATATACAAAACTTAAACTTTTTTACAACTATTTGCCAAGACAACATTTCTCATTTTCATTTAGTTTAAGTTGAATACAAATGAATAAAAATAGAAAGCTATATAAAACAACAAAGTTACTAAAAAATTAAAACGAAAACAGAAAATATAAAACTAATTCAAAATGATTAATAAAAATGTGCCGTTGCCACATGACCTTCATTTCAGGCCAGTGCCAGAATTTATTATTCACAAAACTTTCATGGCTCCCAGAATATTTAGTTGTATGAATATCTGAACATGCAATATATCAAAAGAAAGAACAGACCCTCTGCTTTTAAACAAAGCTTCATGCATTCTTTTTTCTTTATCAACACTTGAATGTGGATAAGTTTCATTAAAAAAGGTTTTTGTTCAACATTTTGAACAAAAAGCTTAGGGCCCTATTTTAACGTTCTAAGTGCATGGTCTAAAGCGCTTGCTAATTTAACGACGGGAAAAAAGGTTGGCGCGCCCGGTGAATGGTCTAAAAGGGTTGGCCCTATTCTCTTAATGAGTAATGGGTGTGTTTTGGGCATAATGTGCAATAAATCAATCGTCTCATAACCCATTCCCTTTAAAAGCCAGTTATGCTCGCGCCATGGCGGAATTTGCGAGCGGAAAGACTGAACGCTTCTCCAGAGAGGACTCCTTTTATTTTAAATATTAAAAAATGTTTCTGTGTTGCTGCGCATCCCTGTGTGTGTAATAAGCAGAGTGTATGCGCGTTGTGCACCCGCCTGTAGTCGCATATTGCTAACGCGCTCTTTAAATAACAAAAATACTGCGCTATTGACTTTAGACCAGGTTTCAGTTGGTCAATGACTCAGTCGTTTTCAGCAATGCGCCTGAACACACCTGGTTTTCAGACCAACACGCCCATGGGGGGAAATGCATTTGCTATTTAAACAACGTGGCACTGGACGTGAAAATGATAACTTGCTTCGGGCTGAAACTAGCAAAAAAACACTTGCGTCACGCCTGGGGCAACATTGCGCCTGGTGTATGATAGGGCCCTTACACTGTAAAAAAAGAAAAGTTGACATAACTTAAAATTGTAAGGCAACTTGCTGCACAGCTTTTTTGAGTTTACTCAACTTTTAAACAAAGTAGTTCACTTAACTCAATTAACTGAGTAAGGTCACATGTCTCCCAATTTAAGATCTTTTTGTTCAGCTTTTGTTTTTTAATTTTTGTTGAATTTGTAAAAAAAATTTATGTCACCATCATGGTGATTAGTGTTTTCTTTAGTTTGACGTCTTTTTAATGTTTGGCAAGAAAAGCAAGAGAAAACATAATAAAATACTGTCAGCTGCTCGATGATAAGAATATAATCATTGTGTAGTGGCTTAACTCACTGATTTTATGACTGAGTTTAATATGAGCAATATACTATTAACTTTTTTTTCTAGAAAACATCAAGCATGGTTTTAATCAGAATAGCTGCTTAAGGTTTAAAAAAGATTGTGAACTTTGACTTGTGAGATATACTCCCACAGACATCAAGAATCAGCCTATGAATCTCAACAATGGTGATATGCTGATGCTGCAATGCATTCTGGGAGTCATGGATGAGTTTTGCATGATGCACCCAGAATGCATTGTTAACTTGTTGCAACTTGTATGCTTGTTAACTTGCATTTACAAATCGAATTTACAATTAATACTAGGTTGGTCCAACGATTGTTGAACCAACTTCTTTTCACTAGTTAAGCCAACTTTTTTGCATTTAATTGTCCAGTTAACTAAAACATAATCATTAGTCTAAATTTTTGTGAGTTGGATTTTTTACAGTGTAGTCTTGCGTAGCTAGACCTTCAGATTGACTCCATTGCAGCTTTCATTGGCCAAGGACCGCCCTGAGATGTCCATCAACCAATGACGATGTCCGTACGATAACAGACTGGTGTGCAAAGCTCATGGACGTATTTTAAAGAGTCTATGCCACGATTTCTTACTTCACATACTTTTGAAAATCCAGCGTTTAGTTGATCCTGATAAGTGCTCATGGAATGATGATCAAAACACAGATGGAGTAGATCGAGTCCATCAACACCCCCAAAGCTTCACAGTCGTTTCTTCTTCATTGACATTTCATTCAGTAACATTAGACAGTTTTGATTTATATTCTGTTTAATGTCAGCAATGCTTCTATCGCTTGTTTCTTCTTTGCCTGTGTCCGGAGATTCTGCACTCTCTCTGAAGATGTGTAATAGCGCCCCCTACCTTATAACAGTGAAAACATGGATTGCCAGAATTTCTTCAATGGCGGGGAAAGAGTTTATTCAGCAAGTGCATTGCAATGTGTTCTGGTTGTGTACTGCATATTTTGGCAATGTGGTAAGTAGGTCATTCAGGCATTTCATGTAGAAAATTGTCATACTTAGTATGCAGTATTCATAATGCATACTACAAAAATAAGGAGTCAAGTAAATCTCAAGACCTCCCAATACGCAGCTGACACCTTCATATGTGGCCTTCAGGATGCCTGAGAGGAAATCACTGCTTTGCATGACCTCAATATTGCCTTTAGAACAAGATGAGAGAGTGTCTTCTGTGATGATTTATTGATCTGAATTTATATAATGAATTTTATATCTATATCAATATGTTTATAATGATTAATTCATTTACGACTGTGTTAATTATGCATGTGTCATGAGGGAAGGGTCTTGTCGTTAGGGGCAACGTTTTTGCAATGATCAGATGTGTTGGGGGTTGATGGAGTCTCTAAAGTATGTGTGTGTGTGTGTGTGGTGTGTGATGATTAATTTATGGCTTCTGAACCCTTGAGACCTCTGCTAGTCAGAGCAGACGAGTCTTAGTCAAATAAAGAACAACTCAGGAAGATGAAATTCTCCTCTAAAAAAACAAACAGCAGCAGGACTGTAGTACGAGTCTCTGTGTTGGACTCAGCCATTCTGTGATTAGTTTTGTTGATGGAAAGCCATATTCTACCCAGGTTGTAATTTGAGTCACAAGTAATAGTACTAAAAAATGCCATAGTGTTATTTCCCTTTTTTGGATAGTGTTATTTTATTGGACCACTTGTATTACCATGGTTTCTTTGGAGTATTTTGTAAGTAACTCATGGGTTTCATAAAGCTAGTATTTCGGTTTGACTCTTGGTGTACTGTTTTACCTAGTGGCCACTAGTTAGGTGTTCTTCATTGAGAGACGGTTTACCAGTCACAACAAACATACGTCTATACAGCATATGTTAATACACCCACAGTTAAACAGCCAAATTATTTTCTCTTTGAATATCAGACAGGTAGCAGCTCCATAAGAGACCAGGAACAACATGATCGGGGAAAAGACATTTCTAAATATAAATTCTAAGAACTTTGTAAGAATGTTTAAGAAAATTGAATGTGCCTTGTATTTCAAATAGTAAAATTGTAAAAAAAAGTCTGGTCCTCTCTCGTCCTTCACTGTCGTTGCTCCTCCTTTTATGCATCCGAGCTCCTCCGTGAGATACGAGCCCGGTGCAGCTGGCGCTCATTTTCAATCACGTGCCTCGACTGCTTGCCACACATAGGATTAGGTTCCCTCAACTCTGTGTTTTTCCCCCTCCGCTCATATTTTAATATTCATGTGTCTGTAAAATGAGTGTGTTGCAGGTCTGTGTTTTATTGGTTGTTCTCCCCCCCCCCCCCCCCCCCCTACACTCCTACTTTGCCACAGTTTTACACGCCCATTTCTAGAGAGCTTTTCAGCTCTGAGGTGTGAACACCAGGCTAAAACAGAGAGGATTTCATGACACTTTAAGAACATTCTTTTCAGGAATTCAAATCCTCCTTATGTTTTGTCTTTTAGAACAGTATTAAGACAAAAAGTTCAGGGGCCGTATTCACAAAACATCTTAAGGATAAAAGTAGCTCCTTACTTGCAGATTTAGGAGAAACTCTTAAAAATAATGGGCTTGTCAGTCCTAATTTTAGGTCTCCTAAATTTTTGCTCTAAGAGTATTTCACAAAGCATTTTAGCACTAAAAACAGCTCTTAAATCTGTGAAACGTTAGGAGTAGTCAAGAGGACTCCTAAATCACTAAGTCCAAATCACAAATAATCCTAATGGCTGTTGTGGACCTTTCTCCCCTTTCTCTCTTCCACTTCGCTTCCTGTCTACTCACTGTCCTATCATAATAAAAAGGCAAAAATGCCAAAAATAATGTTTATTTCTTAAATAAGTAAATAAAAAAGGAAATAATGTCTGATTACCTGTGGTAGTTGTTTTACGAGTTCACACAAATGATCGAATAGAGTAAAAGAGTAAAATAAGCCTATTTGAGGAGTCGGGGTGACGGAGGGATGCAGAAAGCTGTCGAGGAAACTCGGTGAGTCGGCTGTGTATAATGTATATACTTGAGCTGATTAGATAGTGCTCCTCCCAAACTTTATTTATAAAACATAATTTGTTCTGCAATCTCTTGAGATGAAGACATGTAAGACGCTGACAATTAGCTGAACATAAACTTGTTTAATTAGTGACACTTAGCCTACTTTTTAAAATCTTAATTTGAATATGGCAAAACAATTATTTTAAAATCTCTATTTGAATCTCATTCTACAATATTTCTATGATTAAATAATTGACAGAGACTCCTCCCCTATCAGCCAATCACTGTGGTCATAGTTAGGAAGCGTGATGACATCATCCATAGCAACGAGGTCAACCCCGCCCTTACTCTTAGCTTAAGACTTCTTTCTATTCCTTAGTAAAAGTTGGTCTCAGAAGCTTTGTGAATAGGCTTTAAGAGAAAACTCTTAACTAAGAACTTTTACTGCTATTTAGGAGAACTCTTAGTGCTAAGATAAAATGTTTTGTGAATACGGCCCCAGAACATGTTCAAGAAATGTTGATCTTTTATTCAAAAATAATTACAAAAATCTATCCTTTCTTTGAAGTAAAAGAATTGAAAATGTGGGGAAAATATCTTTATGAAATAAATATTTTTCTCCAAAACACATTGGACATAATTATTAGCACCCTTTTATTCAATACTTTTTCAACCTCCTTTTGCCAAGATAACAGCTCTGAGTCTTCTCCTATAATGCCTGATGAGTTTGGAGAACACCTGAACAGAGATCAGAGACCATTCATCCATGCAGAATCTCTCCAGATCCTTCAGATTCCTAGATCCATGTTGGTGCTTCTTCTCTTCAGTTCACTCCACTCATTTTCCATATAGGTCAGGGGACTGGGATGGTCATGGCAGAAGCTCCATTTTGAGCTCAGTGACCCATTTTTGTGTTGATTTTGAACATTGGCCTGATGGAAGATCCAACCACTGCCAATTATAAGATTTCTAGCAGAGACGGTCAGGTTTTGATTTTTTTATCTGCTGGTATTTACTAGAATCCATGATGCCATGTATCTGAACAAGATGTCCAAGACCTACAGCAACAAAAAAAAAAGGCCAAAAGGGTACTTTTTATCCCTGTGTGCACCAAAGCCATCTGGTGGATTTGCTGCCAAAAAGCTCTTCATTTAGTTTCATCTGACCATAGAAGCTGATCCCGTTTGAAGTTCCAGTCGTGTCTGACAAATGAATATGCTGGAGTGGAGTTTGTTTTTGGATGAGCAAGGAGGATGTTTCTTGAAACCCTCCTGAACAACTTGTGGTGATTGTAGGGTTTTTTTGTTTTTGTTTTTTTAGTCTTTCTGACCCCAAAAACTCAACTAATCTCTGCAATTCTCTGTCTGTGGTCCTTGGAGAGTCTTTGGCCACTCAAACTCTCCTCTTCATTAGGACGATATAGACACACGTCCTCTTCCAGGCAGATTCGTAACATCTTTAGTTGATTGGAACTTTTTAATTATTGCCCTGATGATGCTTTAGCTGTTTTCTTACAGCCACTTTGTATTTGGTGAATCTCAACAATCTTTTTCTGCACATCAGGGGCCGTATTCACAAAACATCTTAAGGCTAAAAGTAGCTCCTAATTTGATAATTTAGGAGAAACTCTTAAAAATAATGGCTGTGTCAGTCATAATTTTAGGACGCTCTAAGAGTATTTCACAAAGCATTTTAGTGCTAAACCCAGCTCCTATATCTGTGAAGGTTAGTAGTCGTCAAGACAAGAGGACTTCTAAATCACTAAGACCAAATCACAAACAATCGTAATGGCTGTTGCGGACCTTTCTCCCCTTTCTCTCTTCCACTTCACTTCTGTTTTGTATACTCACTGTCCTATCATAATAAAAAGCAAAAATGCCCAAAAAAAAATAATTTTTTTTTATTTATTTAAAAAATCATTAAATAAAAAAGAAAATAATGCCTGATTACCTGTGGCAGTTGTTTCACGAGTTCACACTTACAAATAAATAGAATAAAAGAGTACAATAAGCGTATTTTTGCGTGCTGTCCGAGGAGATCGAGGGCTCCGAGCTCGTAATTTGGCCCAATCCAAGAGTACTCCCCCATATCCCCGGCTGAGAGTGAGTCGTCGGGGTGGCGGAGGGATGCAGAAAACTGTCAAGGTAACTAGGTGAGTCAGCCGTGTATACTGTATATATGGCTCCCCTCGAGATGATTAGATAAAACATCATTTGTCGTTTGAATTCTGCAATCTAGATGAAGAGATGAAGACATGTAAGAGGCTGATAATTAGCTGAACATATACTTGTTTAATAAGTGACACTTAGCCTACTTTTTAAAATCTTTATTTGAATATGGGAACATTCTTATTTTAAAACCTTTATTTGAATATGGCTAATAATTCTGAACTCAACTGTATGCTTATAATTTATGAATAAGTTGGCCTAACATAAGTGTTTTGTGTGTAGAATGCAATCATGCCCATTTGACCAGTACATCTTCAGACTGTACTGGTCAAAAAGCTTTTTGATGTACCACGCGTTCACATGTAATGCATCAATGAATTCAACATGAGGACACCAGACAGGATCTGAGGTTATTTCAGCAATGCTTTGGTGAACTGACACAAAAGCTTTACACGTGCCTTGAGCACAATGTTCTGAAAATTGCAAAGCAATTTGTGCCACCTATTGGTCAAAAGTCATACGCATTTGTAAAATCTGCAGGCATGCTTTATCCTATTAAATTTACTTGTAACGTTTATGACACTGAAGTGTTTTGCCCTGTAATTACTGCTTGAAGCGATATTATTCTGATTAGTTCTGATTGGCTACCAGCCAGATCACTCTCAATCACGTCTCTCTCTCCTTCACTCTCTCCTCTCTTTCTGTGTGTGTGCATCTTTCATCAATCTCCTTGTGTCGTGCATCATGTCATATCATGTGTTACATCCTGTAGATGTTTGAAGCATTGATGAGTTTTAATGATTCATTCATTTGACCATATTTGACTCTCATCATTAGTTCTGCTGTTTAGGAAAATGTTCTGTCAGTCTTCATTACTGTGACTGGATGACCAAGTTTCTAATCGGTGACATGTAAATGTGGGTTTGGATGTGTGACGACTGGGTAGGAAGCTTTGACTTCTGAAAGTTACAGTTAGTTTCATAGTACACTGAACTCATTTATCTGAAAATAAAGGAAAATTTTGTTCCTTGTGATATGAGCTCTTTAAAGTAAAACAGCTGTACATTATTACTTTGAGAAGAGCAGTCAAGTCACAGTGTCCTCATGTCTAGTTAGGTGTGTGCACTGTGTGTGTGTGCGAGAGAGCAGGTTAAAATATGTAAGTGTGTGTGTTTGAAAGAGATAACTTTGACAGCTTAAGGTTATGTGGAAGGGCAGAGCTCATCTGAAGATGAAACGCCTTTGATCACAGTATAAGGCAGAGAATACTCAGAGTCAGCTGTGTGTGTGTGTGTGTGTGTGTGTGTGTGTGTGTGTGGGAGTGAAAGCACTCTTGATCTGAATTCCAGGACATGTGGAATGCAACATAAGCATGTGTTTGTTCTACTGGTCAAGAAGTCTCTTATGTTCACCAATAGTCCACAGTAAAACCAGAAATTTTGTGAAATATTATTACAATTTAAAATAACTGTTTTTTATTTTTATAATATTTAAATTCATTCATGAGTTTATTCATGAGGTGACAAAGCTGATGTTTAGCTTGGTGCTTAAGAAACATTTCTTGTCATTGTTGACAGTTGTGCTGCCTTAATTTTTTTGTAAAAATTGAGCACCAATAATAGAGCAGCAAATCAGCAATGATTTCTGAAGGATCATGTGATGCGGAAAAATAGATTATTAAAATAGATTTATATAGAAAACAACCATTTTAAATGTGAAATTGTATTATTTCACATTATTACTCTTTTTACAGTATTTTAATAAAAATAAATAGATAAATAAATAAATAAATAAAGGTGATGTAATAATAATAATAATTTAAATGTCTGTATATGATGTCTTTCTCTCTCTCTATATATATATATATATATATATATATATATAGTACTGTGCAAAAGTTGCACGTTGGTATTTTCACACGAAAAATGTTTTTAAGCCAGTTATTTATATCTTTTACTGTAGTGTGTCAGTAGGAAATATCAGTTTACATTTCCAAACATTCATTTTGCAATTAATTTTAATAATCCAGTGAGACTTTTTTTTTTTTTTTTTATGCACAAGAAGTCTGATAGCAGCCGGTCTGATCTGATCTCACCATCATCGAGTCTGTCTGTGATTACATGAAGAAACAGAAAAAACTGAGATGGACTAAATCCAGAAAAACTAAGGCAACGTCTCCCAGACACTTGAAGAAACCTTCCTGCAAAACTACATGAATAGGTGTAGGAACAGATGCAGGTGACAAAAGCCGTTTTAAACGCAAAGGGTGGTCACCCCAAATATTGATTTGATTTAGTTAATAGAAGTTAATTCATAAATAAAAGCTATTTATGTTATTATTTTTGACAGCATTCTCACTTTAAAGCATTCTGACAAGTGCCTAAACTTTTCACAGTACTGTAGTTTTGCAGGAAGGTTTCCTCAAGTGTCTGGGAGACGTTGCCTTAGTTTTTCTGGATTTAGTCCGTCTCAGTTTTTTCTGTTTCTTCATGTAATCACAGACAGACTCGATGATGGTGAGATCAGATCAGACCGGCTGCTATCAGACTTCATTTGCATAAAAAAAGAAAAAATCTCACTGGATTATTACAATTAATTGCAAAATGAATGTTTGGAAATGTAAACTGATATTTCCTACTGACACACTACAGTAAAAGATATAAATAACTGGCTTAAAAACATTTTTCGTGTGAAAATACCAACGTGCCTAAGACTTTTGCACAGTACTGCATATACAGGGAGTGCAGAATTATTAGGCAAATTAGTATTTTGACCACATCATCCTCGTTATGCATGTTGTCTTACTCCAAGCTGTATAGGCTGGAAAGCCTACTACCAATTAAGCATATTAGGTGATGTGCATCTCTGTAATGAGAAGGGGTGTGGTCTAATGACATCAACACCCTATATCAGGTGTGCATAATTATTAGGCAACTTCCTTTCCTTTGGCAAAATGGGTCAAAAGAAGGACTTGACAGGTTCAGAAAAGTCAAAAATAGTGAGATATATTGCAGAGGGATGCAGCAGTCTTAAAATAGCCAAGCTTCTGAAGCGTGATCATCGAACAATCAAGCGTTTCATTCAAAATAGTCAACAGGGTCGCAAGAAGCGTGTGGAAAAACCAAGGCGCAAAATAACTGCCCGTGAACTGAGAAAAGTCAAGCGTGCAGCTGCCAAGATGCCACTTGCCACCAGTTTGGCCATATTTGCACAAGGTGTGCAATACTCAGAGACATGGCCAAGGTAAGAAAGGCAGAAAGTCGACCACCACTGAACAAGACACACAAGCTGAAACGTCAAGACTGGGCCAAGAAATATCTCAAGACTGATTTTTCTAAGGTTTTATGGACTGATGAAATGAGAGTGAGTCTTGATGGGCCAGATGGATGGGCCCGTGGCTAGATTGGTAAAGGGCAGAGAGCTCCAGTCCGACTCAGACGCCAGCAAGGTGGAGGTGGAGTACTGGTTTGGGCTGGTATCATCAAAGATGAGCTTGTGGGGCCTTTTCGGGTTGAGGATGGAGTCAAGCTCAACTCCCAGTCCTACTGCCAGTTTCTGGAAGACACCTTCTTCAGGCAGTGGTACAGGAAGAAGTCTGCATCCTTCAAGAAAAACATGATTTTCATGCAGGACAATGCTCCATCACACGCGTCCAAGTACTCCACAGCGTGGCTGGCAAGAAAGGGTATAAAAGAAGAAAATCTAATGATATGGCCTCCTTGTTCACCTGATCTGAACCCCATTGAGAACCTGTGGTCCATCATCAAATGTGCGATTTACAAGGAGGGAAAACGGTACACCTCTCTGAACAGTGTCTGGGAGGCTGTGGTTGCTGCTGCACGCAATGTTGATGGTGAACAGATCAAAACACTGACAGAATCCATGGATAGCAGGCTTTTGAGTGTCCTTGCAAAGAAAGGTGGCTATATTGGTCACTGATTTGTTTTTGTTTGGTTTTTGAATGTCAGAAATGTATATTTGTGAATGTTGAGATGTTATATTGGTTTCACTGGTAAAAATAAATAATTGAAATGGGTATAAATTTGTTTTTTGTTAAGTTGCCTAATAATTATGCACAGTAATAGTCACCTGCACACACAGATATCCCCCTAAAATAGCTAAAACTAAAAACTACTTAAAATATTGATACAAAAATATTCAGCTTTGATATTAATGAGTTTTTTGTGTTCATTGAGAACATGGTTGTTGTTCAATAATAAAATTAATCCTCAAAAATACAACTTGCCTAATAATTCTGCACTCCCTGTATAATGATTAAATCATTAGACTGCACTACAGCAAAACACTTTTGGTTCAACTGTTATGTTCGAACCAGATTTCTGTTCCACCTCCTTTATTACATTGACACAATTGCTAACCATACTGGAGTTCATATAAATTGTATTCCAGAGCTTGTGTCCAGGCAAAAAAACGCTAGTGTGAAAGTGCCCCTTTATTCCAGAATGAGTTTCAGGATTCAGCATATAGATGGTAGAAGTGTGTAGATGGAAACAACTTTTAAGATTGACACTGAATGAGAGCTCTGCAGTGAAATATTCCCCAGGCACTGAGAATGGATAAAATAATAATGCATTGAAAAGTATTCATGATCCGGAGCTGATGGGACACTCCAAGCAGATGATAAACGAAGACTTGCTCAATATATTCAGCAGTCCGTTATATTGAGCAGCGATTTCTTACACAATTTACCAGACAAATCACATAGTTGACTATGAACCTTCTGTATGTGAACACTCACTGTGAATGAGATTTTGGACTTATATTGATGATAGAGTATGACAATAAATGGCAGACGCCTTGTTCATTGAGATTGTATGTTGTCAAGTAAGTTTGACCAACAGTTTTATGGATTTATGTTTATTTGTTTTTTCCCAAAGAAATGAGATTGTGTTGGAAGAGTAACAGCTTCAGTGATTGCTAGTGGTCAACGTTTTTCTACAACTTTCTGTAGAAAAGTCAATTCATCACTGGACGTCCCTGCACCCTCAGTTGTAGTCAGAGTTTACCACTGTTTCATCCCAGAAACATCACAATTGCCTAATGCTGGTAGAGAATGTATGTGTCTTGTAATGTAATGTAATGTTTCCTGAGATCTCTTAGTCATTGGTGTTTTGACCTATTGCTTTTGGATTATATGGATTTTGGAGCTTTTCCGCTTGATTTATTGATTTAGAGACCTGAACTGTGCTGGTGGATTTACGTTAAATTCAGTGACTGCATCCGTCATCAGGTTGAGTTCATTTCATTATGTTGTCATTGATTCTATTGCTGAAACGCATCCTGAGTACAGAGTACATGAGTTTTTCTTTTTAAGATTATGTACGGAAGCAATGATAAACACAAAACATTTTAGACCCACACGGCTAGTCAGAAATGACAACAATTTCAGTTTTGTAGGCTTAATATTTTCTCTGTCCCTCTAAGCCACAGAAATCAACCCTATAAGTGTTGTTCTGATCCAAACTCTCATCTTTTGAAATGCTCATTGATTTGCACCGTGGGCCGAGTTCACAGTCTAGTACTCTCTAAAGGCCCGAGGATGATACAGTACGTGCCTGTCTGACTGTCAGCTTCAACGATGTGTGACGCCTTGAGGACGCTTTATGTTTATTACTATGTCCACAGTTTTACAGAAGGTGCTAGTCCAGGGGTTGGGTCAATTGCATAAACAGCCGCTATTAAGACTGTGTCTTAAGAACTAGTCTAACGAACTAGCAATTAGTTAGGACTAATCAAGCTAACGTTTCAAATTCAAATTAGACCAATCTACCTTTTCATGTAACTGACTTAAAAAAGTTTCAGTCTGGAAAGATGAAAATGAGATGACTGACTTGTAATACTAGTCTAAGCAGTTTATACAACCGGCCACAGGTATTCCTGAATCTGCCCCCTTTATAGAAAGATTGTGATAATATAAAACATAGAAACAGTCTGCTACGTATACTAGTGTAGTTTATGGCAACCAGAATTTATACCATGCTAGTTACCCATTCAGTTCTATGGTGACATACACTATATTGCCAAAAGTTTTGGGACGCCTGCCTTTACATGCACATGAACTTTAATGACATCCTATTCTTAATTCGTAGGGTTTAATATGGAGTTGGTCCACCCTTTGCAGCTATAAAAGCTTCAACTCTTCTGGGAAGGCTTTCCACAAGGTTTAGGACTTTTTGACTTTAGAATTTTTGACCATTCTTCTAGAAGCTCATTTGTGAGGTCAGGCACTGATGTTGGACGAGAAGGCCTGACTTGCAGTCTCCACTCTAATTCATCCTAAAGCTGTTCTACCGGGTTGAGGTCAGGACTCTGTGCAGGCCAGTCAAGTTCCTCCACACCAAACTCGCTCATCCATGTCTTTATGGACCTTGCTTTGTGCTCTGGTGCACAGTCATGTTGGAACAGGAAGGGGCCATCCCCGAACTCCTGGCAACCGCCAAACCATCGGATTGCCAGACAGAGAAGCGTGATTGGTCACTCCGGAGAACACGTCTCCACTGCTCTAGAGTCCAGAAATCTTGGCCAACTGAAAAGTATGAGCATGTACAGCACTCAATACTTAGTTGGGGCTCCTTTTGCCTGAATTACTGCAGCAATGCGGCATGGCATGGAGTCGATCAGTCTGTGGCACTGCTCAGGTGTTATGAGAGCCCAGGTTGCTCTGATAGTGGCCTTCAGCTCTTCTGCATTGTTGGGTCTGGCATATCGCATCTTCCTCTTCACAATACCCCATAGATTTTCTATGGGGTTAAGGTCAGGCGAGTTTGCTGGCCAATTAAGAACAGGGATACCATGGTCCTTAAACCAGGTACTGGTTGCTTTGGCACTGTGTGCAGGTGCCAAGTCCTGTTGAAAAATGAAATCTGCATCTCCATAAAGTTGGTCAGCAGCAGGAAGCATGAAGTTCTCTAAAACTTCCTGGTATACGGCTGCGTTGACCTTGGACCTCAGAAAACACAGTGGACCAACACCAGCAGATGACATGGCACCACAAACCATCACTGACTGTGGAAACTTTACACTGGACCTCAAGCACTGTGGATTGTGTGCCTCTCCTCTCTTCCTCCAGACTCTGGGACCCTGAATTTACTTTCATCAGAGAACATAACTTTGGACCACTCAGCAGCAGTCCAGTCCTTTTGGTCTTTAGCCCAGGCGAGACGCTTCTGACGCTGTCTGTTGTTCAAGAGTGGCTTGACACAAGGAATGCGACAGCTGAAACTCATGTCTTGCATACATCTGTGCGTAGTGGTTCTTAAAGCACTGACTCCAGCTGCAGTCCACTCTTTGTGAATCTCCCCCACATTTTTGAATGGGTTTTGTTTCACAATCCTCTCCGGTGTGCGGTTATCCCTATTGCTTGTACACTTTTTTTCTACCACATCTTTTCCTTCCCTTCGCCTCTCTATTAATGTGCTTGGACACAGAGCTCTGTGAACAGCCAGCCTCTTTTGTAATGACCTTTTGTGTCTTGCCCTCCTTGTGCAAGGTGTCAATGGTCGTCTTTTGGACAACTGTCAGCAGTCTTCCCCATAATTGTGTAGCCTACAGAACTAGACTGAGAGACCATTTAAAGGCCTTTGCAGGTGTTTTGAGTTAATTAGCTGATTAGAGTGTGGTACCAGGTGTCTTCAATATTGAACCTTTTCACAATATTCTAATTTTCTGAGATGCTTAATTTGGGATTTTCCTTAGTTGTCAGTTATAATCATCAAAATTAAAAGAAATAAACATTTGAAATATATCAGTCTGTGTGTAATGAATGAATATAATATACAAGTTTCACTTTTTGAATGGAATTAGTGAAATAAATCAACTTTTTGATAATATTCTAATTATATGACCAGCACCTGTGTATGTGTGTATATATATATATATACACTCACCTAAAGGATTATTAGGAACACCATACTAATACTGTGTTTGACCCCCTTTCGCCTTCAGAACTGCCTTAATTCTACGTGGCATTGATTCAATAAGGTGCTGAAAGCATTCTTTAGAAATGTTGGCCCATATTGATAGGATAGCATCTTGCAGTTGATGGAGATTTGTGGGATGCACATCCAGGGCACGAAGCTCCCGTTCCACCACATCCCAAAGATGCTCTATTGGGTTGAGATCTGGTGACTGTGGGGGCCATTTTAGTACAGTGAACTCATTGTCATGTTCAAGAAACCAATTTAAAATGATTCGAGCTTTGTGACATGGTGCATTATCCTGCTGGAAGTAGCCATCAGAGGATGGGTACATGGTGGTCATAAAGGGATGGACATGGTCAGAAACAATGCTCAGGTAGGCCGTGGCATTTAAACGATGCCCAATTGGCACTAAGGGGCCTAAAGTGTGCCAAGAAAACATCCCTCACACCATTACACCACCACCACCAGCCTGCACAGTGGTAACAAGGCATGATGGATCCATGTTCTCATTCTGTTTACGCTAAATTCTGACTCTACCATCTGAATGTCTCAACAGAAATCGAGACTCATCAGACCAGGCAACATTTTTCCAGTCTTCAACTGTCCAATTTTGGTGAGCTCGTGCAAATTGTAGCCTCTTTTTCCTATTTGTAGTGGAGATGAGTGGTACCCGGTGGGGTCTTCTGCTGTTGTAGCCCATCCGCCTCAAGGTTGTGCGTGTTGTGGCTTCACAAATGCTTTGCTGCAAACCTCGGTTGTAACGAGTGGTTATCAGTCGGCCCATTCTCCTCTGACCTTTAGCATCAACAAGGCATTTTCGCCCACAGGACTGCCGCATACTGGATGTTTTTCCCTTTTCACACCATTCTTTGTAAACTCTAGAAATGATGCAATTAATGTATTAATGAGAAATTGAACAGGTGTTCCTAATAATCCTTTAGGTGAGTGTATATGTATGTATGTATGTATGTATGTATGTATGTATATATATATATATATATACACACACTCACCTAAAGGATTATTAGGAACACCTGTTCAATTTCTCATTAATGCAATTATCTAATCAACCAATCACATGGCAGTTGCTTCAATGCATTTAGGGGTGTGGTCCTGGTCAAGACAATCTCCTTAACTCCAAACTGAATGTCAGAATGGGAAAGAAAGGTGATTTAAGCAATTTTGAGCATGGTATGGTTGTTGGTGCCAGGCTGGCCGGTCTGAGTATTTCACAATCTGCTCAGTTACTGGGATTTTCACGCACAACCATTTCTAGAGTTTACAAAGAATGGTGTGAAAAGGGAAAAACATCCAGTATGCGGCAGTCCTGTGGGCGAAAATGCCTTGTTGATGCTAGAGGTCAGAGGAGAATGGGCCGACTGATTCAAGCTGATAGAAGAGCAACTTTGACTGAAATAACCACTCGTTACAACCGAGGTATGCAGCAAAGCATTTGTGAAGCCACAACACGCACAACCTTGAGGCGGATGGGCTACAACAGCAGAAGAACCCACCGGGTACCACTCATCTCCACTACAAATAGGAAAAAGAGGCTACAATTTGCACGAGCTCACCAAAACTGGACAGTTGAAGACTGGAAAAATGTTGCCTGGTCTGATGAGTCTCGATTTCTGTTGAGACATTCAGATGGTAGAGTCATGGATCCAT
The DNA here is from genome assembly GCA_039654625.1 of Rhinogobio ventralis. Lineage (NCBI taxonomy): Eukaryota > Metazoa > Chordata > Actinopteri > Cypriniformes > Gobionidae > Rhinogobio > Rhinogobio ventralis. Next base: position 4,112,461 of record CM077205.1, on the reverse strand, counting down.
CATGCCTTGTTACCACTGTGCAGGCTGGTGGTGGTGGTGTATTGGTGTGGGGGATGTTTTCTTGCCACACTTTAGGCCCCTTAGTGCCAATTGGGCATCGTTTAAATGCCACGGCCTACCTGAGCATTGTTTCTGACCATGTCCATCCCTTTATGACCACCATGTACCCATCCTCTGATGGCTACTTCCAGCAGAATAAGGCACCATGTCACAAAGCTTGAATCATTTCAAATTGGTTTCTTGAACATGACAATGAGTTCACTGTACTAAAATGGCCCCCACAGTCACCAGATCTCAACCCAATAGAGCATCTTTGGGATGTGGTGGAACGGGAGCTTCGTGCCCTGGATGTGCATCCCACAAATCAACTGCAAGATGCTATCCTATCAATATGGGCCAACATTTCTAAAGAATGCTTTCAGCACCTTGTTGAATCAATGCCACGTAGAATTAAGGCAGTTCTGAAGGCGAAAGGGGGTCAAACACAGTATTAGTATGGTGTTCCTAATAATCCTTTAGGTGAGTGTATATATATAATAGAGAGAGAGATAGATATAGGTTATATATGTTTGCGCAAATGATATCAGGATATGCAACAGGGAGGTGACGGTGGTGTGTAAATCGAGTTACCCCTCCCACTTCTGATTTCTTATCCCATGCAAATTGGCCATTAATATTACAGACGTCCTATGGTAAAATTATATTACTTCATCTACCCTTGTAAAACAAATCCTGTCTGAACAGGGCTATAGTCACGATGTTGGCCATAACAGTTCGGTACAGGCACCAGAATCGTGTCTCCTCGCAGCAGATCTTTGTTTGTGTGTGTGACGGAGGGATTCCTGCCGCTGTTTCCACTCCTTTACACATTTTATAAGCTCTTCAAAAGTTTTGGTCTGGATCAAAAGAACCAAGAGAACTGAACTACAAGTGTGAAGACACCCTCTGTCGAACCGCACCAGAGTTTGTTTGGAAACAGACCAAGAATCATCTTTTTAGCGATCTCAGTGCGCACGAGGGTTCGAATGGCACACTTATTCAAATTAACCGCACTAACAGAGTAATCGTATCAGAGCTCATTTTAATCAAACCAAACCTGCAAAGTGTGAACAAACCCTAAGACATATAGGCTTAACATAGTGAATGTTCATGCAACTTACATTGCATTCAATATATATTTTTTTATCAGTTTAGGCATTTACTGAGAATCAAACTCACAACCTTATTGTTTGATCAACAGGAGCGCTGCTACATACAGCATCTACTGTAGTGAAGAGAATGACAAACGTATCTGAGATGTGATAAAAACAGAGGAAGACAGTAATGTTGCTGCTATTGAGACAGGTAGAGTGTGGACGAGCGAGAGGAAAAATGGTCAGTAATTTCATGTCCTGAGATGAAATGTGACTCTTTAGTGGCCAAAAGTCTGTTCACAAACAAGTTGTGAGAACATTACAGTCCATTAATGCGGAGCAGACCGCCGGACACCATCATATCACGAACAGTTGGTGATGAGATTTGAGAAAATGACCAGAGAAAGAAAGATAATTAACATTGATCAAATTTATTGAACAAACACTGACATGTCAAGATTGCTGTTTTTGTGTAGCTTTTTGCATCTTCTGTTTTGCAGTATAATCCCCTTCAGTTGCGTCATTGTTGTTGGATTCTTTTTTTTTGTCTTTTAGTGTAAGTAAATACTTTTTCCATAGCTTGATTGTTTAAAGCTGCAGTCCGTAACTTTTGGTGCTCTAGCGGTTAATAAACAGATCTGCATGCGTCTTGCGGAAGAACATTGTAGCCGGAGCTACTTCTCTCTCGCAGGGACTGAGCTCCTCCGCAGCGGTGCCGACCTGAACCAGTCAAAATAGTCTGTAGTGTACCTTAGTGATTCAGGACAAGACAAAAACACAGTTTGGACAATGGATACATGATGTACTCGCTCATTATATATATTTTGTACGTTTTGAACACAAAAAAAGTTACGGACTGTAGCTTTAACTACTTTTAAAATAGTAGTTTGTAGCTTTCACAAAAATGTATCTGTTATCCATTTCATGTAGCGTATCAGCCTGATTTCTTTTCTGCATTCTCTCCATTATCTCTTCAATAATCCCACCTTTACATTTTAATATCTGCGTTTCTTCATCTCGGTCTAGATGGAAAGGTTTTGGATGCACATTGAAGCGTATCTGTATGGAATTGAGTGAGGAAAGCTCAGGTCAAGAGCAGGAGAATCTGCAGTTCTCAGATAACACCGTCCTGCCCTTTGGAAATCCAAATCCAATGATTTCAGTTTGATCGTCACTGTCTGTTTGTCTATGAGAGTGAAAATATAAAACTGGTTCTTCAAATTAACTGGAGTTTTTGAATGATTGCAGATTTTTATGGCCATGTGTTTCTCTTAATTTCCTTTTAATGTGCTTTTAGAAGAAAATTAAATCAATAAGGAGAGTCTGGCTCAGAACATTCACATTAGTAGCAGTGTCACGTTTAATTAGCTATAATTAGTCGCCACATATGTAAATCTTGATCATTTCAATAGATTTTGTCATTTGCACATCCAAAGAACATGACCTTCATGCCCACTTAATTTTACCCGCTGTTAAATTAAGTTAAGTGAAATTAACTGATCACACAAATAATATGGTATATAGTTCTTAGGTTTTGTTTTGTTGCATAATTGTTCTAAATTATTTTCATTAAGATTTTTTACTACAAAGAGTTAAAAAATCAACCCTGATTGAGGGCCATGGAACGAAATTAAATGTTGCATTGTATCGAACAATATATATTCTCTACATTTCAATGCAGAAATAAAACCATAAATGTAAAAACAAAAATATAAATTCAAGATGAAGATATTCGTCAAATTGCATGTTTTTTGCCCTCTTGTGATATGCAGGAAAATATGTGATATGGCCAAATAAAAGGGCATCTCTGCACTAAGAAGTCTATAAAGTACACTCAATAAACCCTGCAGCAAGTGTGGGACAAAGACAGATTGGGAAAGAGAGCAACTGCAAAATAGAGGTACGTGGAGACTAGATTTGTAAGTCCGCTTCTATTTGAATTTGTTGGTTCACTGGTTTGTGTGTGTGTGTTCATTCCTTTTTGTCATGTCCAGGTCTGCTCCCCAGTGTGCTTTTGCCAGTCTGTGCAAGCTGCCCACTGTGCCACCCCCAGAAGTGGGCATTAGTCCTCTAATTAAACTTCTTTATGGTTTGGGTGGCACAGAGCGTAGGCACATGTCATGCCAAGCCTTGTTTATACATGCCAGCCTCTGCTGTGCCCTGCCAAACTTTGCCATCTGACAGTATGCCAACCTCTACGTCTGAAGCCAGATCTACACCAGACTGTGCCAGTGAGGAAGGTCCATGCCAAGCAGTGTCACGGTGTGCCAGCCATTACCATTCAACGCCAGTCTCACCATGCCTAGAGTAAGTTCTTCTAAAGCTGCTGCTAATTAGCAGGAAACTTCATGAGTGTATTCAGAAACACAGGACCAATGAGAAAGCATTATTCTTATTTCTCTGTATATACATGGTAAAAAGTTTGGTTCGTAAGATTTGGTAAGAAATGTCTCATGGTCAACAAGGCTGCCTTTATTTAATAAAAAACACTGTAAAAACAGTAATATTACAATTTAAAATAACTATTTTATATTTGAAATTTTAATATTTAAAGGTAATGCATTCCTGTGATCATTACTCCAGGCTTCAGTGTCACATGATCCTTCAGAAATCATTCTAATATGCTGATTTGCTGCTCAGGATACATTTCTGACTATTATTAATGTTGAAAACAGATGTGCTGCTTCATACTTTTGTGGAAACCGTAATCCACTACCATTCAAATTGGCATCAGTAGTAATTTTTTTTTTTTAAAGAAAAATACTTTTTTTCAGCAACTACACATTAAACTGTGATCAAAAGTGACAGTAAAGACATTTATAATGTTACAAAAGATTTATATTTAAAATAAATGTTCTTTTGAACTTTCTATTCATTGAAGAATGCTGAAAAACATCCACACATTTTCTTTAAAGGGAACATAACACACACAGTTTCTGCCGATTCACTATACGTTTGTGTCGTTTATATTATATGCACTTATGCACCGATTACTTACAAAACACAGACATTTGATGCAGTTTTACTCACCGCCTGCGGTTTCAACTTGCAATACTCCGTTGCTGCTCTAGAAAAACAAACTGCATCCACTGTTCCCTTAACGCTGGGTTATTTTGGAAGCTGAACAAGGTCTTTCCCTCACAACCAAAAAAACACTTCTTTAGTGACATTGTTGAGTTTGTGGTCTAAAAACAAAATGACAGTGCTGGCGACGGCTTCCGTAACCTGAACGAAGCTCGTTGATGGGCGGCTCTTGCTCTCGCTCTGGTTGACGTGCGCACGGTCTCATCCGGGAGAAGCGCCCATACAAGGAATTCCACCCCTTTATGACGTCATACTCTGAAAAAACTGTGTACACTTGGCACAGAAATACTCCGTCATACATCAACTTGTTTTTTTTAATTTTGGCCATGTTTAGCATAAGAATCCTCTTTAACAGTGTAAATAAGTCAGAATGCATTAAATATCATGCAAAAAGAAAAAGAAAAAGTAATTTAAGCAAAAGAAAAACTAAAGTTTCTTAAGCACCAGATCAGCATAGAATGCTTTCTAACAAAATAATGATTCAAACTTTTCAATGGTAGTGCCAGTGTGTGTCTTTGTGTATATATATATGTGTGTATATATATATATATATATATATATATATATATATATATATATATATATATATATATATATATATATACACTCACCTAAAGGATTATTAGGAACACCTGTTCAATTTCTCATTAATGCAATTATCTAATCAACCAATCACATGGCAGTTGCTTCAATGCATTTAGGGGTGTGGTCCTGGTCAAGACAATCTCCTGAACTCCAAACTGAATGTCAGAATGGGAAAGAAAGGTGATTTAAGCAATTTTGAGCGTGGCATGGTTGTTGGTGCCAGACGGGCCGGTCTGAGTATTTCACAATCTGCTCAGTTACTGGGATTTTCACGCACAACCATTTCTAGAGTTTACAAAGAATGGTGTGAAAAGGGAAAAACATCCAGTATGCGGCAGTCCTGTGGGCGAAAATGCCTTGTTGATGCTAGAGGTCAGAGGAGAATGGGCCGACTGATTCAAGCTGATAGAAGAGCAACTTTGACTGAAATAACCACTCGTTACAACCGAGGTATGCAGCAAAGCATTTGTGAAGCCACAACACGCACAACCTTGAGGCGGATGGGCTACAACAGCAGAAGACCCCACCGGGTACCACTCATCTCCACTACAAATAGGAAAAAGAGGCTACAATTTGCATGAGCTCACCAAAATTGGACCGTTAAAGACTGGAAAAATGTTGCCTGGTCTGATGAGTCTCGATTTCTGTTGAGACATTCAGATGGTAGAGTCAGAATTTGGCGTAAACAGAATGAGAACATGGATCCATCATGCCTTGTTACCACTGTGCAGGCTGGTGGTGGTGGTGGTGTAATGGTGTGGGGGATGTTTTCTTGGCACACTTTAGGCCCCTTAGTGCCAATTTGGCATCGTTTAAATGCCACGGCCTACCTGAGCATTGTTTCTGACCATGTCCATCCCTTTATGACCACCATGTACCCATCCTCTGATGGCTACTTCCAGCAGGATAATGCACCATGTCACAAAGCTCGAATCATTTCAAATTGGTTTCTGGAACATGACAATGAGTTCACTGTACTAAAATGGCCCCCACAGTCACCAGATCTCAACCCAATAGAGCATCTTTGGGATGTGGTGGAACGGGAGCTTCGTGCCCTGGATGTGCATCCCACAAATCTCCATCAACTGCAAGATGCTATCCTATCAATATGGGCCAACATTTCTAAAGAATGCTTTCAGCACCTTGTTGAATCAATGCCACGTAGAATTAAGGCAGTTCTGAAGGCGAAAGGGGGTCAAACACAGTATTAGTATGGTGTTCCTAATAATCCTTTAGGTGAGTGTATATATATATATATATATATATATATATATATATATATATATACACATACAATGCCCGGCCAAAAAAAAAGTTGCTTATATGTTTGGCAACAGTTCTTCTAACCCTAATTGATGGAGTGTGTAGCTTTTCATTTCTTAAACAACCATGTAGGAAGACACATAATGGCCATATTCCAGGATGACAATATCAAGATTCATCAGGCTCAAACTGAAAGAATGGTTGTGAAGGGAGCATGAAGAATCATTTTCACACATGAATTGGCACCTCTGAGTCCAGACCTTAAATTCATTGAAAGTCTGGAGGAGACTTTACAGAGTGCTGGACTCTTGCATTGTCAATACAAGATCTGGACCAAAAAATTGAAGCAACTCTTGATGGAAATAACATCATAGCATTTATTTTCATCAAGAGGTGCATTAATTTTTGATCAAGATCATGTATTGACAATGCTATATACACCAATCAGGCATAACATTATGACAACTTTCCTAATATTGTGTTGGTCCCCCTTTTGCTGCCAAAATAGCCCTGACCCGTCGAGGCATGGACTCCACTAGACCCCTGAAGGTGTGCTGTGGTATCTGGCACCAAGATGTTAGCAACAGATCTTTTAAGTCCTGTAAGTTGCGAGGTGGGGCTTTCATGGATCGGACTTGTTTGTTCAGCACATCCCACAGATTCTCAATTGGACTGAGATCTGGGGAATTTGGAGGCCAAGTCAACACCTCAAACTCGTTGTTGTGCTCCTCAAACCATTCCTGAGCCATTTTTCCCCAGGTAAGCACGCACTCGCACGCAACCATCCACGTGATGTAAAAGAAAACGTGATTCATCAGACCAGGCCACCTTCTTCCATTGCTCCGTGGTCCAGTTCTGATGCTCACGTGTCCACTGTTGGCACTTTCGGCGGTAGACAGGGGTCAGCATGGGCACCTTGACTGGTCTGCGGCTATGCAGCCTCACACGCAACAAACAGTGATGCACTGTGTATTCTGGCACCTTTCTATCAGAACCAGCATTAACTTCTTGAGCAATGTGAGCTACAGTAGCTTGTCTGCTTGATCGGACCACACGGGCAAGCCTTCGCTCCCCACGTGCATCAATGAGCCAAAATGACTTGCTATGCTGAGAATTTATTTTCTTTTGTTTGACAGTGGTGGCTTAATACAAAGGTACTTTGTATTACTTAGTTTTAGTTTTACTATACTAACAATAACTGCAGAAACAATGGAAATATTTTTAATTATGGTCTGTTTTCTAAGAATTAACATGATACAAAGATGTATTAGGATAAAAAAAAAATTCCCTAAAGTAAATATTCTAAGCACAGGTATGTTTAATTTTATTAACATTTCTAGTCCTGTAGCTTGATTCCCAGGGAATGCATGAACTGATAAAATGCCATTCAAGTCACTTTGGATAAAGGGTTGGGATCCAGTTCATGTTGCTCTTTTGTAGGTTACAGTTTGCAATTTGAGAGCCTTTTGGCTGAGGCTTTGAGATGGTAATGCAGTGCAGGGTTAATCTGGTAATGGTGACCTGTAGACATCCAGGGTAATGGAAGAATCCTGTTACCAGTGCTGTCTTCACCAGGACACCTACACCACAGGATGGCTCCTATGAACTGCTGCGAGTTAGAAAATTTCTCTTGAACAGATATGAACACAGTGGACAAACATAAGACCAAACTGAGAGCTGATGCTAAATACAAACCCCCGTTTTGGCCGACTCATCTGAAAGCTGTTTCCCCATTGGACCCGCAAGCTGTTCCCACAGCAGCCAAATGAGAGAGACACCCCAAGGGCTCATGGGTAGTCCACCTGTTTTTAATACAAGACAAACAAGGACCAGAGATTATAGAAGCTTGGTTGAGGTATATAAATTAAGATATTTTTGGATAGTTAGATGTATTTGTCAAATATTGTGACTGTGTGTTTATAGACACTGTATTAATGGCCGTGTGTTTTAGTGCTAACACACTCATGCACTCCTGTCTTCCTCTCGTGTAAGCCTAATATGGATGCTGAAAAGATGCAAATCTGCCATAAGTTTACATAGCTAATTTGCATTAATATGCATTTCCATCCATGCCATGTTTTTTGGAGCAGGTGTTCAAACAGGCTGATGAATAATGAGATCTTTGCTGGTCTCCATCCAGATTTGAATATAAAGTATGCTGATATACAGCAGTCTCAAATCTACCATTAACCACCTTCAGTTTTTCTGAACTGTCCCTTATTAGCGTACATTTCTCTATTTAAGTGTCTCCCATAGTGTCATAATGTCTTAATAATGTTTTACTAGTGATTTGAACTTTTTGTTCCCCCTTGAAGGAGTTCAGGTGTTGGTATTGAAACTTAGACTTACTTTCTCCTGTGTTATCTCAAGGAAATTAGTCTAATACAACTTTACTATGTCAGCATCTATTTAGAATAGTGAAATTTCTCATTTAACTGTATTCACTGTAAAAGCTGTAAATGACAGTCAATAAGAAGTGATTCTGCACACTAGCTGACACTTAAACATTGGTCAGTAACTTAATGTTTAACTAGTCAACTTCAAAACGCAACTACAACATGGTTCAAGTAACATTCTCTTTATTAACCATGTGGTTAAAAAATGTTCTATTCCAAGTGCAGCAGACATGAAGTGGTCAACACGGTGTAAACAAAAAACATATGAATTGTTAAATATCTTTGCAGAAAAGATGCATGTAATATGAAGGCAAAAATTGTACTAACTTATCTTAAACATATCCTTTATGTTCAGAAATAAAATAAAAAATAAAAATTCTTGGCCAAAAAGTAGATATTTAGTTTACCCAAAAAGTCAAGGCAATTTATATTCAAAATGACTAAAAGTATAACACCACTAGTATGCTATGATTAACCGTAACCTTTTAGCCTGTCGCCATCATGCAACATTAAATATCAGTAATAGTATACAGTAGTAGTTCTTTACAGGTTTTTGCATTACACAGCATTGTTTTTTTCTATGTAAATATGCGTTTGACGGACGTGTTTGGCTGTTGCACTCGCATCTTATGCAGCATCTCGCACATGAAAAGACATTCTAAAAATGCGCCGCTCAAGTTAAAAACTACAACTTGCATCTCATAATCTCCTAACGCAAAAAACACATTGTGTGTGAGTAGCCGCTTAGGACTAGTGATGTGTTCTATGTTAGGCTCAAAAGTGTGCGTCACACTGATTCATTTTGGTAATGAAAATTCAGGAGAGAAGCTACTGTCTGATGGACTGAAGAGCCCAAACTGTCAGCTGAAGATGCTGGGTACAGATTTGTCCCCTGAAGTGAGTTTATTTTAACAAAACCTCCCTTTGTGGACATCTAAATTTAAATTCATAAATGCATTTGATTTAAATAAATGTAATTATACAATCTTATTATTTTATAATCATTTTAATTATAAAATGCAACAAGTTTGGTTTAGGGTAACATTTGGTTAATTGGCTATTTATAAAAACAATAAAATTATATGGTATGCCCTTATTAAGATAACTAAGTAAACGTGTGTTTTTGTAGTGGTGATAATGGGAGAGAGTTCAAGATTACCATATGACTACGACACTGTAGATCTGTTGTTTTGTGATGTTAAATGTCTCTTTTTAGGTTCACATCTCTGTGATCTCACACTGGATCCAAACACAGCAAACACTCGTCTCATTCTGTCTGAGCAGAACATCATAGTCACACATGTGAAGAGGATCAGTTCTATCATCATACAGAGAGACTTGATGAGGATCGTCAGATTCTGTGTAGGCCGAATGGAGTCACAGGTGGGCTGAAATATCACTCACATATAAAGCAATCAGCAGGAGGAAAACAAATAGACACTGTAAATTTGGATTTAACAAAAATTCCTGGAATCTGAACTGCCTCTAACAGAGTAGGAGTGTTTATGGACTGGTCGGCCAGAACTTTTTGACAAACACACTCTCACACATTTACGCACGTCCACTGAACCTGTCTACGCTGGGTTTGGGGTTTCTCGTCTTCAGTGTCTTGTGTGATGAACAGCAGAAACACAGATGCAGGTGAAACAGTTCATTAGGTTGTTTTCACTGCTTCTTTACAAATTGAATTATTTCTGAGGTTAGTTATATGAAAGCACTTTACAGGTACCTGAGAAGAGCTTGTGTTGACAACCATTAAATCATCCGTTAGCCGGAAATAGAGAATATTGTTTGTCTGTGTTTGTGTGTATGTGTGTGTGTTTAATCAGACTGTCTAAACATATTAATTTAAGCACTATAATGCTAATTTATGTATGTATTTGGCAAAACAATTACTGTTTTTCTTTCTTTTTTTCCACTCTGGTGATTGTCTATTTATTTATTTTTTTTGCCTGTAGTAATTTATAGGTGTTGAGATAGTATTTTGTTCAGATTACGGTAAACACAGTCTGAAGTCTGTAAGATTCTAAAATTATTACAAATGAAAGTGAAAAATATCTATTAGCCTAACAAATGTGACATTTGTCATCTAAAAATTATCTTGATAGAAATCTAATAATCCAGTCTTGAAAATAACTGTCTTAATGTAATTAGTATGATCTATTCTGTAGCATTAATATCAGTGGATAATGCTCTCCCATTTCCAGTGGACTAATAAAGTATCTGAACTGGATCATTAGGCAAGTAAGGGTTCAGATGGTAGTATTTTTAATTAAGAGATCATTTGAGGATATAATATTCTGCTAGAATAAAAGCTAATAATCCCTGTTTTTGGCTGGATATATTTCATTTTGACAATCACACACACGTATCCACACAGACTGCGTTTAATGACCTGAACAGAGATGTATTTGGAAGTGAATCAGTGTAAAGTGTCTGCATTAGGTGTGGGTTTTTCTTCATTAAGACTCTAGTCTTTAAAGGTTGAGAAAGTCGCAATGAATAAGTTAAGTTACCATTCTGCTTTTCTCTCAGGGAGGAACAGCTTTATAAATGCATTTAGATTCAATGTAATGCTTAATAATACTGTATACTTTATTGATTAGACTCACTGTTAATATTTAGGCATATTTTTCAGGATTCTTTGACGGTTAGAACGTTCAAAAGAACAGCATTTATTTGAAATAGGAATCTTCATTATAAATGTGTTTAATGTCACTTATAGCCAGTTTAATGTGTCCTTGCTGAATAAAAGTATTCTTGTTTTTAAATAAATGGTAGTGTACATTTTCTATGTAATTCATCAGTCTTTAAGTATAGCGTCTTGTTTGATAAAATGAATTCAGCATTGAGTGTCTTTGAAACAGTGCAGTCTTTGTTCACATGTAACTCTTGTGTCTCAAGTGAAGGACCCTGTACAAATAGCTATATGTTGTACTGTACGTACATTATCCAATATTATAAATACAAGCAATATATTGTCAAGCAGAAATTACAGGGCCAAGCACAGCAGCAGATACTCTGTAAATCAATCATGATCCACGTGATTCACAGGACAGCAGAACTATGATTTTAAGATTATTTGTTCAGAGGTTGTGAACCATTATTTACAAGATCACACTGAATTGCATGTTGGGAAAGACTTTTACCAAGCACTGTCCAGCCTTCTTGCATTGCATTCAGCCTGTATATCACTCCTGTGACCTTAGAAACTCCAGTATAATTACAGAACAGATTCAGCTCAAACTCATCCTCGGGAAGGCGGAAATCCTCTTCCTCTCGGCTCTCCTGCCCCTCTCAACCTCTCAGTCTCCTCTTAAATCCAGTTTCTCATGGTCTGTAGAAATCCAGGAGTTGTTCAGGACAGCCGACTGAGCTTCACTGATTTAATTACTGTGACTGCAGAGTCCTGCATTCTGTCTTCCTTATGAAATCAAGATCTTAATTCATTCTCACCAGCTCCATGTTCAGGCTATAGTCATCTCTCGCTTGTGGCTGATATCAGAATATGCCGTATGAACCTTTGCATGAATCAATAAGCAGCTGTCTGACCAAGTTCTCACATGCTTGTCTCTTAAAGGCACTTAGTCACTCCAAAAACATTTAAAGTGCTTTTAATCTATCTCTGGTTCAGCATGACAATAAAAAAAGACCAGTAGAATAAATAACATATACTAAATAATTATTTTTTTAGATTACTGGCCACATCAGATCCATTTTACTTTGTTGTGCAGTACAAGAAGTTTACTTTGTATACTGAACACTGAGAATCTATGAACAGAGAGAGAGAGAGAGTGTGTGTTACACATTGTCTTGTAAATGAAAAGCTGTTGTGCCTGTTTTCTAGTCTCATGCAGTATGCATATTGTCGTAAGAGTGTGTAATAAGTTGTTTGCCTCAAGGCTACCATTATAAATCCAGGCTCGTTGTTCTGAAAAAACTCTATTGCAAATGAAAATGGATTGCTAAATATATATGTTATCGAATATATGTTAATCTACTGAATAATTCAAGGCCATACACACTTGTGTCTGTCGTGACTAATTTAAAAACAAATCAGCACCAACTTCATCAGCGACACAAGAGGTGTGTGTATTTGCTAAGGAGAGACAGAGCTGAAACCACACACACATTCATGCACATTTTTATAAATAAAGCTGCTTAATTAGTAAAGGCTAATTTGTATGAAATAATTTTCATGCTGCAGTGAGTCCTGCCATGAATATTTTAATTGATTATTGCTGCCTGAGGTGCGTTTCAGTAGCGTTAATTGTTCCTGTTCCATATGAAAATCTTAATTCTGCAGTTATAAATTAGTTGGTAACACTTTACAACAAGGTTCAATTTGTTAACAGTAACTACATTATTTAACATAAACGGACCCACTTTTATTAGGTGGCCTTAACTACTATGTACTAACATTTAAATGAATTGGGTGCTCCCCAAACCGGACACTCTCATGCCCCTGGCTGCGCCTAGAAATTCTGTCCATAAAAATTATGAACAAAACCGGTGACAAAGGGCAGCCCTGCCGGAGTCCAACATGCATCGGGAACAAGTCTTACTGCCTAACTTACTAACTTACTGACTTACTGCCAGCAAAGTGAACCAAGCTCCTGCTCCGGTCGTACAGGGACCGAACAGCCCTAAGCAGGGGGCCCCGGATCCCATACTTCCAGAGCACCCCCCATAGGACGCCGCGAGGGACACAGTCGAATGCCTTCTCTAAATCCACAAAGCACATGTGGATTGGTTGGGCAAACTCCCATGAACCCTCCAACACCCTGCAGAGGGTATAGAGCTGGTCCAGTGTTCCACGACCGGGACGAAAACCACACTGTTCCTCCTGAATCCGAGGTTCCACTATCGGCCGAATTCTCTCCAGTACCCTGGCTTAGACTTTCCCGGGGAGGCTGAGAAGTGTGATCCCCCTATAGTTGGAACACACCCTCCGGTCCCCCTTCTTAAAAAGAGGTACCACCACCCCGGTCTGGCAGTCTAAAGGTACTGTCCCCAACCGCCACACGATGGTGCAGAGGCGTGTCAGCCAAGACAGCCCGACAACATCCAGAGACTTGAGGTACTCAGGGCAGATCTCATCCACCCCCGATGCCTTGCCACCGAGGAGCTGTTTAACTACCTCTGTGACTTCAGCTTGGTGATGGACGAGTCCACCTCTGAGCCCTCGGCCTCTGCTTCCTCAATGGAGGAAGACGTGTCGATGGGATTGAGGAGATCCTCGAAGTAGTCCTTCCACCGTCCGACGATATCCCCAGTTGAGGTCAACAGCTGCCCACCTCCACTGTATACAGTGTTGGTACGGCACTGCTTCCCCCTTCTGAGGTGTCGAACGGTTTGCCAGAATCTCTTCGAGGCCAACCGATAGTCTTTCTCCATGGCCTCACCAAACTCCTGTCAGGCCCGATTTTTTGCCTCCACAACTACCCGGGCTGCAGTCCGCTTGGCCTGCCGGTACCCGTTACTTCTAAAGCATTTATTAATCTCAGTTTATGTTAATTTCAGCATTTACTAATACATTATTAAATTCAAAAGTTGCATCTGTTAACCAATGGGACCTTATTGTAAAGTATAGTCACATGATTTCAAGCACATTTGAATGTAAAAATGCTTGAAATTATTGCCCGAGTCTACTTTTTGTAACCAAATGTCAGGTTGGAAATCTGAACGTTGCCCTTGGGCTCCATGGCAAAGGAAGGTTCTAATTCAGTTTTCCTTTGTTGTGCATCTGGCTGAATAGAATATAGAAATATGGTTCTGAAAGGAGCCGTGACAACAAAAGGAAATTAATTTTAATAAAGCCCAAACCCCATTGAGACGGACACAACCTGATTCTCAGTGGTATGATGTGCTAATGGTGCTAATCTTCAAAGAACGCAGCAGGTTGTTTAAGCCACATTCACACTCCATGACGCTGGAATGAAAGGGGAACTGTATTTCTGTGGCTTTTGTTTCTGTAATGGATACCCGCATGTGGGGGACACACAGAGACAAATGAATACGCAAATGTTACGCAATAACATAAAACCCTCCAAAAACAGAAGAACGGAACAAAGGGAGACGATTTACCATATCTCACAATAATCAATTGCTTTTTGGGCTTAATATATTGTACCTTTGTTCCGTTTTGCTCAGTGATTTGTCCTCTTTGTGAACCACATTGCAGCACAATGAGGGTTGTGCAGTTTATGAAACCAAAGATTAAAATGTATGCGAGTCTGGGGGTTATTTAAACACGTTTATATTCCATGAAATATTTCTAAAGGTGGGTTTATGGTTCAACTTCTGTAAAGATAAAAATCTAAAAAGTCTTCCAGAAACAAAGATTTTGAGTACATTGAACACAATAGCAGGTCATACTGTATATTGTTGCACTACATGGGGTAAGTTGTCACACCCGTTTAAAAGCCTGTTATAAGCTTTTAGGTCAAATTTAAATACATTATAATTATGATAATTGGCCTTGAAAGTGTTAATTCTATGGAGGGGCCTGAGAGCTCTCGGATTTCATCAGAAATATCTTAATTTGTGTTCTGAAGATGAACGAAGGTCTTACGGTTTGGAACGACATGAGGGTGAGTAATTAATGACAGCATTTACATTTCTGGGTGAACTAACCCTTTAATTGTCTATGATTGGATCATTATTGCAGTAATTATTATGTTTCTAGCATGTTATATGTTTGGCAGCAGTTCTTCTAACCCTAATTGGTGGAGTGTGTAGCTATTCATTTCTTAAACAATCATGTAGGAAGACACATGATTCATCAGGCTCAAATTGTGAAAGAATGGTTGGGAGGGAGCATGAAGAATCAATTTCATGAATTGACACCTCTGAGTCCAGGGGCCGTATGTATAAAGCCGCTCAGAGTAAAATTTTAGTCTTAAGTGTGTCAAAATTCTAAGAATGACGTTATTTTATTCTTATTCCTAGACTTAAGAATAAGTGTGATTTATAAAGGTTCCTAAGTGTTAAGACTAGGTCTCAGCCCCTAAAGAGCTGGGGAAGTATCCTAACCTAGTTAAGAGCAACAAGATGGCAGCAGAGAGGAGGAGACACACACTTTCCAACGAAAATATAATGTATTGGAGTTAAATGATGACAGGGAGTTTATAAAATGATAAAAGCTTGATCGTCAAGATATTCTTTTTGTAATTTTAATTCGTTACATAAAAGTCATAATTACATATTTTGGCAACAGAAAAAGTGCAGCAGTGCACCGGTGATGACTGGTGATGTATAAGCACACAGTATACAGGGTCTTAAATAGCACTATTGTGGCACTGACCACACCAAACATACTAGTGGCCAAAATGATGTGTGGAGATTTTTTTTTTAAATGTTTGCTTAAACATCAAAATATGAGGACAATATTTTTATACTTATATATTTTAAATATTTTAAAATATGAGGGAAGAACAAATTACAGTAAATTACACTAAACTTAGTAAAGGTATTTATCTGACAAAATAATGTGGCAAAAAAGGCAAACTACAGCTACATGTTTTAGAAAAACAAAAAAGCTCACAGGAAAAAAAAAAAGCATACATTGTCTGCAACATAATCAGTTATTATATTTAATTATATTTAATTGGTCCTCTCTTGTTTTTGCAAGTGTTCATAATTTATTTGTATGACAGCCTGGAAAATTATGCAACATTCTTACAAAATCATTAACACATTTTTAATAATATTTGAATAAAGGTTGAAGATCACTTTGGGCCACTACAGTATGGCAGTTTATTGACTTCCCAACTAACATTCAAACCAAGCGGCAAAAGCAAGACACTTTTATGGGGATTTCGGGCTTTCCTGGAGTTGTTGGAACCGTTGATGGAACTCGTGTTCACATCATTGCTCCAACTGTAAATGAGGAGAGAAAAGGATCCCACAGCATCAATACTAATTCATGATAATTTTGCACAATGCAATTTTTTCCAAATAAATTTAAATATTAACCCTTTCATGCATGAATTATGATAACCTCAGTAAGGATTTTTTCCCAATGTGTTTTTATTGCTCTTAGGGCATGAAAAACAAGATTTGAAATGTAATTCTTTTTTTACACATTTTTCAAAAGAGATTTTCAGATGTCTACTAGAGTGGACAGTATGCGTTTATGGTTTAAACTGAAGAGATACTGTATTAAACATAATACAGTAATAACACAGCAATATTGTGTGTAACAAACCAATCAATAAAATTGTATAAAATCATGTGAAAACTATAAAATATATACAAAAAATATAGATGTGAAATAATGCAAACGCAATTTAACTGCGCGTATCTTTGATATAAGCACATGAGGACGCAGATCTCTACAACCTGAAACCCAACCCAACTCAGATGCTCCCTCCAGTGTACTAGAGTGTGTCGATTTAGCTGATGATTCTGATTATGTTCAAGATGGACACATTTCTACCATAGCTCTCCTCTTAGAAAACCTAGCGATCAGGTGTTTTCAATCTCATCTGAAATGAGCAGTGTTGGGGGAAACGCATTACAAGTAACATGCATAATGCAATCAGATTACGTTTTGATGTTACGAGTAAAGTAATGCATTACAAGTACTGTGCATTATGTAATCAGATTACTTTTTGATGTTATATCATAGGACATTATTGTATGAAATGTAACTAATTCCCCCAATAGATCCGTCACTGATTCTGATGTGTGATAAGTTCTGACTCACTGTGTAAAACATTATTGACAGGAAAACTTTGAGAAAAGCGACCACCGTCCTAATCTCAGTAGCCATCAGCTCGGCTGTGTAGATGCTTTCATTTGATTGACAGCTGTTGTGACAGTGTTAGGCTGTTATCAAGCTGACCAGATCATCAGATGAGACCGGCCATACGTTCATGATATCTCCAGCAATCTTTATCTGACAGAACAGACCTACACCTGCCTCTCTGATGTGTCTTCACATGCACATAAAAACACAGAGCTCTCAGTCGCTCATAAGGAAACCCATTCTTCTCTGAGATATTTCAACCAGCAGATATCTTGCTTATTTTGGTACTTTTAACAAGTTTCTGAAGCTGTTCTGGGGATATATTAAAAGTTATGCTGAGTCCCAATTCGCTTACTTATACTACGCCCTAAAAGTATGTTATTTTTTTTGTGAAGAAAAAGTACATATTTTTGAATGTGTAGCAGAAGAGTAGGTAAACTTTAGGACGTACTACTTCATTGAGCACATTGAGCATCACGCTCTGTCGCTTGGTTACATGCATCCTGTCACTATTTAAACTGCCGTGAATCATCTTGTCACAGTTAAAACCCTCCATATTCAGTTTAATTTCCTACTGTATCGGAGAGAAATGTAGTAGCACGTTGATCTGCCAGTCGTGGGTCTTTCATGTGGAGACTCTCCTCATGTGTTTGCAATTTGAATATAATTTGAATATAATGATGCATTTAAAAGTTAATGGCCAAACGTATCTTTTTAAAAGTTCACAATGCTGTTGCAGATGAAATATAATGTGAATAACATTGAATAATTATCTTTTCGTCAGGTTAGTTACTGATTTTTAATCACTCAAACCCTTTTATCTAAACATCTCTACATGATCGTCAGACTTTCACACCCGCTGTGTTTGTAGTTCTAATCGAATCCTCGTCTGGGGATCCATCTGGGTATCTTTGGAATACTCATTTTAACATACTACGATTTGGGACATACTAATTCTATTTTCGTACAAATTCATTAGGTTGGATAGTATGCGAATTGGGACACACCATTACCACGTCTGTCCAATCTGTCCACTGTCCTGCAGAGTTCAGCTCCATCTCACCTGCAAATTCTAACATGCATTTGCTCTAATCAACATGCATCATGGTTTGTTATAAGCTTTGTCAATTTGTCAAAGGGCTCTGGAGAAAAGTTTGTTTAGTTAGATGAATGAGGTTGTAGATAATGAAATTCTGCAGATGTTGGCATGTGTGGATATCGTCCTGTTCTGTATGGTGTGAAATTGGGTGACCTTAGATCATATTTTGGTGACTTTAGACAGGAGGCTTATGGACGCTCACTATCTGAACAGTAGTTCAGTCTCATCTCCCATTCCCTTTAAAAGCCAGCTGTGCTTGCACCATGGAGGATTCATTATTTACATGGCAGAATTTGCGAACGGAAAGACTGAACGTTCTCCAGAGAGGAGTCCTTTTATTTGTATTAATATTTAAAATTGTTTGTGTGTTGCGCGTCCCTGTGTGTGTAAAAAGCCGTGTGTACGCGCGTTGTGCACCCGCCTATAGGCACATATTCCTAACACACCCTTTAAATAACACAAAAAATACTGCGCTATTGACTTTAGACCAGGTGTAAAGACTTTAGACCAGGTGTTGGTCAATGGCACAGTCGTTTTCAGTTGCCTCAAAATAGCAACGCGCCAACAATGCGCCTGAACACACCTCGTTTTCAGACCAGCACGCCCATGGGCGAACATGATAACTGCGCCCGGCTGAAATTAGCAAAAAACACTGGCATTGCAGTGCGCCGGGTATATGATAGGGCCCCGTGTGTGTCTTTGTGTATGTTTATACGACAACGATGTACTAAAAAACGGAAAAGCTTTTCCTTCTCGTTTTTCATGTGCAGACAACAACATTGTCAAAATGATCCATGTTCACATGGATCCGTGAAACCGTTGTCACTTTGTAAAGAAACACTACACGCCAATAGACTGAACATGTATATGCATGTGCATGACATCATCATTTTCACAAATTCACGTTTTTGTAATTTACACAGAGACGATAACGGTATCGTTGTCAAAGTTTGCATTTTCAGGCCGCCAAATGCTGTTGTCATGTAAATGAACGGCCAAAAACATATAAAAGTTTTTAGTTGAAAACGGTCTCGTATAAATGGGCATATATTAGGACAGGGTAACATATATTGATTTATTTATTTTGCTGGTCATATTCCTTTAAGCCACATCATGAAATTTGATAAATCTATTGCACTTTCTATTTGAAATTTAGAACGTTTCTGTGTCGTTAGTTTTACAATCCTTTTCCCTCTTCTCATGAGTATGAAAACGTTAGGACAGAGATATTTTTATTGAGTCTCCGATTTAAAATGCAGTAGCAAAAACAGTTGGTAAGCTCAATTCATCTGTTTCAGTGAACCGCTATAGAAATCACTCAAACGGGGCATTCTCAAATATTATGTTTCAATAAAAATATGTTTATATAGGCCTATTTTAAATATATACACTCACCTAAAGGATTATTAGGAACACCTGTTCAATTTCTCATTAATGCAATTATCTAATCAACCAATCACATGGCAGTTGCTTCAATGCATTTAGGGGTGTGGTCCTGGTCAAGATAATCTCCTGAACTCCAAACTGAATGTCAGAATGGGAAAGAAAGGTGATTTAAGCAATTTTGAGCGTGGCATGGTTGTTGGTGCCAGACGGGCCGGTCTGAGTATTTCACAATCTGCTCAGTTACTGGGATTTTCACGCACAACCATTTCTAGAGTTTACAAAGAATAGTGTGAAAAGGGAAAAACATCCAGTATGCGGCAGTCTTGTGGGCGAAAATGCCTTGTTGATGCTAGAGGTCAGAGGAGAATGGGCCGACTGTTTCAAGCTGATAGAAGAGCAACTTTGACTGAAATAACCACTCGTTACAACCGAGGTATGCAGCAAAGCATTTGTGAAGCCACAACACGCACAACCTTGAGGCGGATGGGCTACAACAGCAGAAGACCCCACCGGGTACCACTCATCTCCACTACAAATAGGAAAAAGAGGCTACAATTTGCACGAGCTCAGCAAAATTGGACAGTTGAAGACTGGAAAAATGTTGCCTGGTCTGATGAGTCTCGATTTCTGTTGAGACATTCAGATGGTAGAGTCAGAATTTGGCGTAAACAGAATGAGAACATGGATCCATCATGCCTTGTTACCACTGTGCAGGCTGGTGGTGGTGGTGTAACGGTGTGGGGGATGTTTTCTTGGCACACTTTAGGCCCCTTAGTGCCAATTGGGCATCGTTTAAATGCCACGGCCTACCTGAGCATTGTTTCTGACCATGTCCATCCCTTTATGACCACCATGTACCCATCCTCTGATGGCTACTTCCAGCAGGATAATGCACCATGTCACAAAGCTCGAATCATTTGAAATTGGTTTCTGGAACATGACAATGAGTTCACTGTACTAAAATGGCCCCCACAGTCACCAGATCTCAACCCAATAGAGCATCTTTGGGATGTGGTGGAACGGGAGCTTCGTGCCCTGGATGTGCATCCCACAAATCTCCATCAACTGCAAGATGCTATCCTATCAATATGGGCCAACATTTCTAAAGAATGCTTTCAGCACCTTGTTGAATCAATGCCACGTAGAATTAAGGCAGTTCTGAAGGCGAAAGGGGGTCAAACACAGTATTAGTATGGTGTTCCTAATAATCCTTTAGGTGAGTGTATAAACTATTCTTTATTGTGTTTTTTTACCAAAGTGTGCAAAACATGCTTTGATCATTTTAAACTAGATTTGTACTGCATTTTACTCTTGTTCAGTTTAATGAATTAAAATGAGCTGAAGTAACAGGATTTTTTTTTTACATTTGTCACAACTTAATTTAATTGTGTTCAGTCAACCTAATATATTTAAAACTGAAGTTGACTTAATTAATTTGTGTTAAAACTACATGAATCAAGTTGAATGAAGTTAGACCAACTCAATTACATTTAATTGCATGAATTTGTTTTTTATGAGTTGGGGCTACACATTTTATTGGATGGAAATCCTGCCCTCAATTAAATTTAGTTTGTCCAGTGAGTTATTTTTTTTTAATGTGTACTTGTATTAAACATCTTTTTTTTTTTTTTATTCACAATATACATTTTTACACATTTTGAGATATGTATATATATTATTATAAGGCTCAAAAATATCAAAACACAATGTTTTAAGCTATATCGCCAAGCCCTGATATGTAAGTATTTATGTTTTTAGTGCAAGGCAAGAGAATTCAGCTCAAAGAGTCGACACTGCATACATTTATTCCAGGTTTTACAATGAATTGTGTAGTTTGATGTCATGCTCATCTTTTGCATATTGCAATATCCATTATAGAGGATCATTACTCATTCTCTCTCAAGTCTGTCAGAGAGAAACTACTGCAAACTCCATGTAAACAACAGGATATGATGTGACGATGCCACTAGAAATAGAAAAAAAACCTTTCGAACCTTTTGTCTGTGGAAACAACAGCACTAGCACCTCCTCAAAAAAACCTCCAGCATTCACTGTTTTTCTCTTAGTCTGCGTGGAAATGCGAATGCAAACTGTCACCCAGTGAATCCTCAATGGAGTCAGATCTCTTTGAGGATTTGCTGGGTCTGGTGTGGAAATAACAGCCGTGACTCTGAACGGCCTGAGAATGAGCTTGAGTGAAGCATCAAATATGCAGCAGCTGAAGCGTCGAGGAATCGTGTGTCCCGCTACACTCCAAAACTTTTGTCACACACTTCACCGCCTTGAATGCTGCTCTCTTGCCCTTCCCCTTCTCCTTTTAAATCTTTTAATGTTTAAATAGGTTTCTTCAATTCTGGGTTGTTCTGGGTTATACCTCCATTTTTATTATTTTTCCTTTTAGATACATTCAATAGCGTTCAAATAAACACTTCAATTGGAAAATAATCATTACATAGAGCTTGAATTAATTTATCTTAATCTATATCTGGTTATGCAGATATTAAAGGGCTCAAATGAATTATTGCATGCTTTATTTTCCCGCCTTAGTTCCACTCATACATTGTTAGTTGCTTTTTGTGACAAATGTGTCATTATTTAGTTTTATGTCAAAAAAAGGAAAGAATGGGAAGTAGCTAATGGATAGCTTTCTTCAGATACTATTGATTTATCGATCTCTTTCAGGGTAGATTTTTATCTTTTGGTTGACAAGTTCTGACATTTTTACACATAAAAAAAAAAAAAATCTCAAATAGTAGATCATAGAGCTAATAACACCAAGATCATAGGTTCTTTTCCCAGGCAGTGCATGAACTGATAAAATGTATGATTGGATTAAATGTGACAATAATGTATCATACTTTATTTTTGAATTAGCATAGCAAAATGTGTATATAGTTTCATATATTATTTTCTTTAAAAACATTTTAGTATGTAGTGTGAGCTGTGCAGTATTCAGTGAGTTTCTGAAGACTGTCAGGTTCACCTTGTGTTCTGTTCCAGGCGGTTCTGACTCGGGTCCAGAAGAAACAAGCACATGTTTTCAGTAATGCTCCCACCGGTCTTATTAGAACTGGCATTGGGCTCTGTCTGGTTCTCTGCGGCTCATCTCAGACAGTGAGGAGAAAACGCTGTGGCTTCACATGGAGGAAAATAAAATCCTTAAACAGCATTAGCTCTCCATTTCAACATACCACCTGTTCCTAATGAAGGCCTCTAGCCAAGAGTTACATTTTTCTTTCTCAAAGAATGTTTCTTTCAACTAAATTAAATGAAGGTTTTTCATTTCAAATAATAATACACTTAAATATGAACATAATGTTCTAAAAATGTAAAAAATAAAAAAAGCCAACATTAAACATTGTTCATGGAACTTTTTTCCTGAAATGTTTCAGATGGACATTCGTCTTAAAGTGCCCCTATTATGCTATTTTAAAGTTTCCTAATTTAGTTTTGGAGGTCTCCAACAACAGGTTTACATGCATCAAAGGTCAAAAAACACAATAATATACATAATATACATTGCATATCAATGTTCAATGATTCTCAGATGACTCAATGGATGAATCAGTCTCTCTAAGGCTGAATCCGAAATCACCCCCTATACCCTCAAATAGTGCACCATTTGTAGTGGTGTCTGAAACCATAGTGGACGTTACTAAGTGCACTAATTCTATCCCACAATGCACCGCAATAACGAGTGTGCAGCCGATGTACACACAACGGCTGTCTGAATTCACTCACTCGTTTTCATTCACTGAAAGTGAACTGTATTAGTGGAGTAACGTAGGGAATAGTGAATGAGGGTTTAGGGGGGCGATTTCAGATTCAGCCTATATCTGCAAGCCTGCTCTGCTCTGATTGGTCAGACGGCCCAGTCTATTGTGATTTGTCTAACCTTTACAGAGCACGTCGGAAATAAATGCCCATTACCATAACTGAACTCCAGTTCCGTCCAGCGTCCGGAGGCTTCCTAAAGCTCAGCAATTGTACACACTGTAAAGACAGTAACGATGACGTTGATTTTACACCAATCCCAGCACGAGTCTGAATCATAGACCGTAAAAAATATGGATGACGAGACTTCATTCTCTTCCGCTGAAGAAAAGTGAAGCCTCCGGAGGTCCGAATATGACACTGACATCTTGCGCAGATTTGGGACCGAGTCTGCACAGTAGTGATTTCGGGACCGGAGTCTGCGAGGTAGAGAGCAGGTAGTAGAGCCACGATATCAAAAGCCCGCCCATACTCTCGCAGATGCAGACCAATTCATTATGTCGGTGTGAAATAAACAGTTATGGAAATGTAGAAATTAAAGCTAAAGCTCCAATCTCCTCCCGAAAATCCCGAAAAAAAGTCTGTTGGTGCCTCAGTGACAACTTCACTCAGAGAAGCTCTTAATCTCAGCTGTCAATTGTTACACCCCCCGTTTTTATAGCATCAAATAACTAACTAAAACCTTATTTAAAAAACTAACACTTTAAATGAAATCAGCATGATAAAAACTGCCTAAAATGACAGAAACCAACTTTGGGGAAAAATTATATGAAGTGTAATTTGATTGTTTAGTTTGTCTCGCGTCCATTAGAATACATGGAGGGGCGGGGGTTATGAACTATACTGGGACCAACCACCTGGGGGCGATCGAGACGTTTTGGCTTCAGTTTTTGACACGAGTGCGGCAGTCTTGGCCTGAATTGATGAAACATTGGAAGAACTAGTTATTCAACCCGAACCTTGAGCAGGACGTTTCTCAGTGATGCTACTCAGTTTGAGGTACATTATGAGATGTTTGAACTGTAATTCTTTACCATCAGCATTAACAAGTGTGCGTTCATCAACAAACCTGTGTGTGTGTTTGCACATGCAGGAACTGTATCAATAACAGCTTATACGTTAGCCCAGCACTAACGTGAATGACTGATGTAATATTAATGTTTGCAAGACAAATCTTGCTCCATCCTTTATCTTTACTCAAAGTAGTAAGAATGACAGACAATCTGCATTAATAGACACAGTTTTAGGTAATAGTGCAGCTCACAGCTGATTTACAGAAGTGTTGCAGTAAGACAGTAATAACGTGAGTTAGCCGGTTAGCCAGATACTTACACAATAAACACATTGTAGAGCACAGCGTCTTCTCAACATGATGCTATCCAGTATCCACAGGAATCAGCTGCAGTGTTTGAGGGGGTTCAAGTTTTCCCTGGTGTCTGCACGTGCCATATGCTAATGTTTCATCTTGACGTCATGTTTTCATTCACTTAGAGCTATGTTACACACTACATGAAAGGTAATTTTCAAAAATCCATAATAGGGGCTCTTTAAATGTTTTAGAGCTTTCAGAGAACATTCAAAACTAACGTTCCCATTTGAAGAATGATATAATGGAATGTTCCCTTAACATTCTCATAACCACGTTTTTAAAACATTTTTTTAAAAATTTACATTTTGAATATTCATAAATAGTGTTTTCATAACTTAATGGGAATGCTAGCGAAACATTCTTAGAACCTATTTTTGTCACCTGAGTACATGACTAATAATGTTGAGTTGTTTCAACCCATGTTTGGGTCAAATATGGACAAACCCAACCATTGGTTTACATTTTTATACCCAATAGTTGGGTTTGTCCATATTTGACCCAAACATGGGTTGAAACAACCCAGCAGTTTTTAGGGTGTTTTTCTACTGTATTATAAATACCACTTTTGCACTACATTAGTGTTCAGCACAGATCATTAGATCAGGAATAGGCACATATTTTCTTTTCCTCATGTCCAATGATACAGTATTCACACATGCTAGTGTAATGTGTATTGGGTGGATAAAATACAGACGTTAAAGCAGGAGCAAGAAAGAAGGAAAAACTAAAACAACTATAAGAATTCACCGGCTGCCGTTGTGGCTTAAGGTGCTGGAGTAAGTGTGATAAGAGGCTCTTGAGTGATGTTTTATAGTCCAGAGGTTTCTCTCACGTACCTGATTAGAGCTTTTCACCTGCTGACAGTGTTCAAATATGCAGCTACTTCTGTGTAAGAATCATATCAGCACGCTGCCAAGAGCAGTACAGGTTATCAGCCAACTAATATAATACAACAATTATACAGTCGCCACACAATACAGCATATAGAATAACCCCCGCTTCATCTTTAATTCAGACTCCCTTTAGTCTGGCAGTTAGTGTGTAGGCAGGCAAGCGATGATAATAGCGCTGAAAGAGACTCTGTGCAGCTAATTGAACATCAAACAGATTGTGTTGGAGTGAGATTAGTGTTGGTCCAGAGGAGCTTCTCAGAACAAACGCGATCTTTCTCTTTCCTTTTGTCTCCCTTCATTCTCTAATCGTTTTTTCTGTAGGAAAATGTGCCGAATTTTGAGTATATATTATTATTATTTCCATTTCAATATTGTTAGTGTGCTTATAGTGCTGTTTTTGATTGATCTGATGTTTAAAGCCCTCATGATGGTCAATCACCACCACACAAACCTGACAAAAACTCCCAAAACCCCTTTTTGGGGATGTCCTCATTTGTTAAAGGGGCCCTATTATGCCCCTTTTTACAAGATGTAAAATAAGTCTCTGATGTCCCCAGAGTGTGTATGTGAAGTTTTAGCTCAAAATACTCCACAGATAATTTTTTATAACATGATAAAATTGTCACTTTTTGAGGGTGTGCAAGGGTGGGTGGGTGTCCCTTTAAATGCAAATGAGCTGCTGCTCCCGCCCCCTTTCAAGAAGAGGGCGGAGCTTTAAGAGTTTGTGTTAGCAGCTCAGATTACCTCACACAGACACGCACTGAAAATGTCAGAAACTGTTCAGCCTTTTATGTTCAAACCGGAGTCGGATAATGATGGAGAGACTCAAGAAGAAGTGACAACATGTAGAATGCAACAGGACGTTTCTGAATGGTTAGTTGATGAATTTAAGTAGCTGATGTGGAGTTAACTATCTTCAAGTCATCGATTAGCATATTCTGTCATGATAATCTATAAATCGCTCATGTGGGAACTGTTGTAAGATGCCTTCAGAGCCAGAGAATATCTGCTGCATGAAGAGAGAACAGGTATAGTTTAGTTTAATTACGGTTATAACGTATGTGGTCATCTTGCTTTTATGACATACTATTGCATTTGTGTTACGTACTGTATTGCAATAAATGTGAAAAGACCGATGCGACAGCTTCAGCAGACTCCTAAATGTGCTCTACTACAACAACTTTTCCTCTTCTCAACATGGCCTTTGTTTTGCGTGTTCCCGGGGGTGGGGTTTATGTAAATTTTAGGGTTTGTGATGTCACCAACCCAGGAAGAAGCTCATTGTAGTCCCTACCAGCCGTTTGTTGTAGTTCTTAAAAAGCGTGTGTGTGTTTGTACCTACTTAACCATATTTTCCATCAATTAAAGCCAGGTCATGGCTAACAAGCTTTAAAAGGCCTGTAAAACCTCAAACACAATCATGGATGGATGAGATCAACAGAACCGCAGACCGATTGAGCAGTGCCATCATTTTAACACCAGCAATGATCATCATGCATGTTGCTTTTTCATATCCGCCTACAGTAATGCTATGAAAAGACTCGTCTGTGTTCCTCTCTCTTGGAGGTTGGTTGATTAAGATGAGCGTTTTGTGTGCACTCGGCTGAGATCCTCTATATTTGTGTTTTACAGAATTAAATATATGCAATGAAATCAGCAGGGAGCACATGGAGAACCGGATTAGAATAATTAATATATAAATAACATGCAGTGCTGGCGTGCACAAGCGTGCTCAGGCACAGATACATGGAGTGAAGGAGGACAATTCAGCAAATGTAATCTGGAGTGTTGAATGAGCTGAATGCGTGTTTGATCTACATGTGTGACACAGGCATGTTCATACGTGTAAATAATCTTGTTATGAAAGTGCACATAGATTTGGATTTCATAATGATCAAAGGCATTCTGAAGCACTTTGATTGTTTAGTTCTGGATGTGAGGTGTTTCTAACAAGATATTATGTCCAAAAATATACATTTAATTTGAACTATACCTTCTTGTGTTTCTGGTCTGGTCCTCACAAGATTGACATCTAGCTCTTATTGCATTTTGAAATGTCCGAGTGCAATTCATAATGCAAAATAATCTTGCATTCCTAGTGTTGCCACAAGGGGCGCTAAAGACATAAGGCATAATCAGTCTTCTTCTACTATCAGGTTTTTCTTTCTTGTCAACATGCTTATATCTAACAACCTGAATAATAACAGCTAAACAGTCTGGTTTAATGTATCTGGTATTCAAAGAAGAGATTTGTTACTGTTTAATGAGTTTAAAATTCTTAAATGCAATAGATTGCTGACCAAAATAGCGCCTTCAGAAATCATTCTAATATGCTGATTTGCTGCTCAAGAGACATTTATTTTATAACAAATAGTTATTTGCACATATATATTAAGACTGACATTAAAAATCATGCTTCATCAAACTTGGAAAAAAAGAAAGACTCTTTTGCATAAAACAAGGTTTAATTCTATATAGAACTTTACTCTATTTTAAAGAACCCTTTATTCCAAAAAGGTTCTATATAAGGATAAATGTCTTAATGATTGCATAATACTTTCATGTTTAATGGGTTATTTAAATTTTTTCTAGTGATAAAGTATGTCAAGCTTCTTAAAGGGGACATATTATACAAAATTCACTTTAATAAGATGTTTGAACACAGATGTGTGTCCACAGTGTGTGTAAACAACCAGCCTATAATAATCCACCCAATACTTTTTTTATAATCCCCATTAATCATTATCAATCTCTCAAAATGTGCTGTTCCAGATTTTCCCCTACTCCAATTTAAGAGTAGGGAAACCCCGCCCATGACTGTTAATGATCTGCCCTTTTAGCATAGACACACCCCTGAGTGAGAAGCACAGAGGCGCCATTTCTGTTTACTCACTGTATCAGCTAGCTAGAGTATTACAATGTCTGCGCCAACAAACATTACAAGTGTTCTGTTATTGGATGTACCAACGAACATACAAGTCTCATAGACTCCCGGCATCTGAGACACTGAGGACACTGTGGTTGAATTTCATTTTTGAAGGAAATGTGGCAAATAATTTTTATATATTATATATTTTTATATATTTGCGAATGACTGCTTCACCAACGAGGGTCAGTACAATGCTGGATTTGTGAAAAAGTTGTTTCTGAAGGATGGGTCAAAACCAACGCTTCATGCTCTAACTTCATATCCAGAACAAGTAAGGATGGCACTTAATATTCTGTGAATGTTTGCAAATTTCCTTTCTGAATGAGCTTTCTAGAATGCTGTACGGCTAATATGACTAAAGGTTTAATAGTCTCTGTGAAAAAATAGAATATTCACAGAGACTAGAGCTATGTCGTTAGTTTTAACTCGAAAACACTGTCTGCATAATTCATAAATGCACATTTATTATGCATTGTATAGTCAGTTTTTTGCGTTCCCACACCAGCACCTACAACAATTTATAGATTAACATGACGGTACATGCTAGTCAATGAGTTAAATCACCGTAACTCCATAAAAACTTATGTTACATAAATGTATCCACTAACCATTCAGAAACGTCCAGGTGCAGTCTAAAAGTTGCAACCTCTTCCTGAGTCTCTCCATCTGTGTCTGACTCCGGTTCAAACATGTAAGGCTGCACACCACAACTGGTTATTTCTGACATTTTGGCTGAGTGAGATTCGTTTTGTTGTTGACGTTGTATCAGAAGCTCATGTAAAGGAAGGCCTCTGGAAGGTGGCGGGGAGGAGCAGCTCATTTGCATTTAAAGGGACATACACAAAAACGGTGCGTTTTTGCTCACACCCAAAGAGACACATTCTGGGGACACCTAAGATTTACATTACACCTTGTGAAAAGGGGCATAATATGTCCCCTTTAATACATAAAATATTATTAAAAATTATACATTTGGAACCCCTAAAAGGTTCTATAGCGCCTGACAGAACCCTTTAAAGAAACACGCCGACTTTTTGGGACTTTAGCTTATTCACTGTATCCCCCAGAGTTAGATAAGTCCATACATACCATTTTTATCTCCGTGCGTGCCATAACTCTGTCTGACGCACCCACCGCTAGCCTAGCTTAGCACAAAGACTGGAGGTAAACGGCTCCAGCTAGCCTACTGCTCAATAAATGACAAAATAACGGCAACATTTTCCTATATATATGCTGTGATGTGTATAGATACATCGTGTACTAAGACCGACGGAAAATGAAAAGGAACTTTGCTGCCGTACCATGGGTGCAGCGGTGCAATGATATTACGCAGCGCCTGAAAATAGTCCCCAGCACGCTCTCTGTGCAAGCAGGTTGTCACGTTGGTTATGTTGACAGAAGTTAGCCTACTTTCAGGCGCTGCGTAATGTCATTGCGCCGCTGCACCCATGGTACGGCAGCAAAGTTCCTGGATTATTACGCAGGAATGAGAGTATAGTCCCTAGCTATATCGGTCTAAAAAATTGCAACTTTTCATTTTCCGTCGGTCTTAGTACACGATGTAACTATACACATCACAACATATATATATGAAAATGTTGCCGTTATTTTGTCATTTATTGAGCAGTAGGCTAGCTGGAGCCGTTTACCTCCGGTCTTTGTGCTAAGCTAGGCTAGCGGTGGGTGCGTCAGACAGAGTTATGGCACGCACGGAGATAAAAATGGTATGTATGGACTTATCTAAATCTGGGGGATACGGTGAATAAGCTAAAGTCCCAAAAAGTCGGCGTGTTCATTTAAGGTTCTATAGAAGATTTTCTTCCCAATCTGAATATGAAAGTATAGGCAGTATTCATGCAATTTGGTTTAAGATGCTTTTAGAAGTCAACGGACAGATCTCTGATCCACAGGTATAATGTTGATAATGTAATGTGCTTTTTTAAACTATGAAATCACAGGTGCTAATTGAAATAGAGCAGTAAAAAGATGAGTGTTTCATACATGCAGTCAACCAGGAATGATGTGTAAAATGAAGTCATAGCACTTTGTGAGAAGTGAAAGTTAACTGCAAAAGACTGAAATTCACCCTGTCACTCAATATGGCTCTCATTCTGGAAGTTTTGCACAGAAGCTTTTCGCTTAAATTTATTGAGACTTTAATTAGTTGAGAAACTTTTACAAAGCACATTTCCTCTAAAATGTCCCTTTATCACACAATATAAAGGACTGTTTGGCTTTATTGTTCTGCTTTTCTTGCGCTGAGACTAAATAACTATCGACTTATCACAGCTGCATTGCATTCGTCTCTGTTACTTTAAAAGATAATTTAATTTTCTGCTTTATGCAAACTCTATAAAGCAATACTTTGTGTTTTGGACAAAAGGATTTTGCTTTAAGTGGCTAAATAGGGATTGATTCATAAAAACGCATTTTTTAAATTGGAAAAGAATAAAAAAAACAAAGTTGACTTCTGTCACATAGAATATGCAGAATAAATGACAGCGAATTGAGCCAGTCTTTAATGAAAATTTCACAGTAAATCACTGAACACTATAAACAACAGCTACAAGAAGCAAAACCAACAGAATATTTCCTCATAAGGAGTTAATAAAGAGGTCATATCATGTTTTTTTTCCTGTTACATAAGACAAATGCCAATATCTTTGATTGATTTGTAGCAAAGTTCAGATCATGTCATTGCATCACATTAAAATCACATTTTAATCACTCTAATTTAAATAAAATTGTTCATCCTTATAACAAACATACAATTTATACCTGTGGAGTCACGTTTTATTGCTTTTATTAAATGAAATATCATCTGATGATGACAAAGAACCTCTTTAGTTTTTATTTAAGCCTTGTGACAAGATTCCCCAATTTTTATCTGTCTCTCTGAATGTTTAATTATACAAAGATTTGCCTGGTATGTAATTAGTCTCACAGGGAGTCTGTGTCTCATGTCTCATACAGAGTTCAACAGCACCTCCTAGTGTTAGACTCAGGAACGGCACACAGGCTCTTAAAGGCACAGTTCAGCCAAAACTATTGTCATTATTTACTAACCCTCAAATCATTCCAAACCCATATGCTGTCATGTATTCTGTGCAGCACAAAATGAAGGATGTTGAAGAATCTTCATGCAGCTAATTTCCATACACTGAAAAAAAATTGGTGTTGGAGCCATTTTCACACGGAAATTCCACAAATAATTACAAAGAACTGGTAAGTAACATGATGAATTATATGAAGTCGGCGTGAAGCATATGTTGCTCTACTCTTTTCTTCCCTATTGTGACATATATTTGAGTGAAACGCTTCTGGAACAAGTACAATTGTAGGACGGGGCTTGATTTTGTCCGTGGGGAATTGATTGAATGGTTGTGGTTTGCTATTGGTGGATCTCATGTGAGTGACAGGTTGCCCCGCCCTCGTCATCAGAGAAGAGAAGAGATGTCACTGAAAGAGGGAGGGGAAGCTATTCTGATGCACATGAATTTGAAACGATAATGATGTGCACGGATAAATACTGCAGTATTCCATAAAAAAATAAGATTTGTCAATTTTGATTTCATGGTGACTTTAAACATGAAATTTTGAAGTAAAAAGACTGAAATAGTATTTTCTTGTGAAATGTACTCCAATAATCTTTGTTTTATTTACAACATTGAAACAATCAATTAACAATTACCCTTGCACACTTGCAGGTAATGGTTAGGTGCCTAGGAGAAAGAACATAAAAAAATAAAAAAACAAAAGAATGTCCCGCACATTATCTACTTACAAAAGTATCAAAAATAGCTTTATTTGCAACGTTTCGGTCATCAGGCATATACATTCAAAACACATTCAAAACATTCTTTGTTATGCTATAAAGTGATAAAATGTGTTCAATATATTTTGTTTATTTTATATTGGATCTTTTGTTATGAATTATACATTATTCTTTGTGATGCTATAGAGTGTTACAATTTTGACATGTATGATGAAACAATTCTCAATATCCTCTTTTATATGATGATGATATAATGATGTATGAAATCACTGATTGTGACGACTGTCAAAATGATCATTACAGTATATTCTGTATTACAAGTCTTTTACAAAGTATTTTAATGTTGTTATTGATATATGAAGTCTCGTTCCACAAATTTGAACTGGTGCATTATGTTCTTGTTTTGCCATAATTGGTATCATATCTGGTGTGGCACATGATGGCATGATCTTGTTTTAATTATTATTATTATTTTTTTATTTAATTTTAGTTGTCTAATCTGAGGAAGCCTTTGATAGTGAGAATGTTGTTGTGATTGACAGCAGGATTTCTGGGCTCTGAAGTCCCTCAGGTCCATGTGCTGAATCATAATATTAATACAAATCTCATATTAACATGTCCAGATTATATTTCACTTATATATATATATTGCACATTTAAGCTTGTTTAAAAACATTGTAATATCAACAATACTCCATTTGTGTATAAATATTGTAAAATTAGATATATAATGGTCATAAAAATGGTTGAATTTAATTTATTTCTCTTCATTTTCAGGTGAAATGAGCCAGGCATGTTCTTGACAGGTTTTGTGAGAGTCACTCATTCAGAACAAAACTATCAGACTAATAATCATCTGTCAGACTCAATAACTCCATCTGACAGCCTACAAATGGACAGTCCGCCTCCGTCCACTGCACTCGCTCCACCAGTGACCAACTGACAGCGTTTCCATAAATAATGCATCAGCACCTCTCAGGGAGTAAATATAATATATTTAATTGAAGGTCTAGCAAGGCCACATTAGGTAAAGTTCTGCTTCCTCCAGCAGACCGTGCCACAATTAAAACAGAAATTTGAGGAAGATTTGATCACTGGATGAGCCAAAGTTTAGTGATATCAAATGTTTGAAATGCATTCAGACTTTTTGAAGCACTTAATAGCAAGTAAATTATGAGCAGAACTGTATATTATGCTTTATTTTCTAAATTTTGTTTTCTGTCTGTGAAACATTATTATATTGGATGGACAGAAATTCTGATCAGAAAATCTGCACACTATTTCCATTATATTTCAGATCACTGAACTATACTTTTAAGGTGTCTTTGTTACATTGTAATAATTAACTACATTTATATTTACTGTAGCCATATAGTAATTTTTAAACAAAAGTTGGGTTAAATAAAACTGCCAAGCATGTTGGGCAAACATTTAACCCAACCGCGGTGTTAAAACAACCCAGTCACTGGGTTTGTCCATTTTCAACCCAACTTGTGTTGTTTTTAACCCAGCATTTTTGAGTGTAACGTGTAACAAGGACACTATAAAATAAAGTAAAGTTTCCTATGCTTATATTGTGTGCATGTCAGTCAGACGGTAGAATAACCTGCAATGTGAACCAATGTGAACTATGCAAGCATTTCCCTTACGAAAATTAACCGTGGTTTTACTACAAATAAAACCAAAAAAAAACCATGGTTATTATAGTTAAACCATGGTAACCACAAATTAACCATGGCTTTGCTACTCTAACCGTAGTTTAACCATGGTATTTGTGGTAAAATTGTGGTTATATAAATGGTAATCAATTAGCCAAAAAAAAACATGGTTACTTCACTTTTACTATAATAAAACCATGGTTAATTTTCGTAAGGGTTATTATGATAATTTCTCATACTTATAGGCTGAGTGTTTGTGAAACAAATCCCTCTTATTAACAGTAGGCTCGAATATTGACTTTAAAATAAAGGTTCTTTATTGACATACGGTTCTGTCAAAAACCTTTAACATCCATGGAACATGTTCAGTGCACAAAATGTTTGTTGTGGAAACTAAAATGGTTCTTCAATGACATCACTGTGAAAACGTTCTTTTGGAAGCTTTATTTTTAAGTGAAGTGCATATAAAGATTATAAGGGCCACATGTCAGTGACATTCACGTTCTAGAACCTCATGGAGTCTGTTGTGAGTGAACTCAAGGACGCTGCGCTGCTTTCCTTCTGTTTTAAATTTGCATGAATCACTCTCAGATCAAAGGAGCGGCGGGGAGGCCGTCACTCGGGCGGGAGCGCGCGGTCGCGAACCTGAAATATGATGGAATGTTTATTTCTGGGTCAGTGGGGGTGCTAATGAGAATGTATTCTAAGAACGAGAGCGCGAGCGAATGCCTAAACCGCCGCTCTTGATTGGTTCGATTTGACAGCCGCTCACCAGGGAAGGACATTGACAATGACACGCTGCCTGTGACCGTGCGAGAGCTACACCTACCGAATATACAGCCAAAATAACACGAGAGAGAGAGAGAGAGAGAGAGAGAGAGAGAGAGAGAGAGAGAGAGAGAGAGAGAGAGAGAGAGAGAGAGAGAGAGAGAGAGAGGAGAGAGAGAGAGAGAGAGAGAGAGAGGAGAGAGAGAGAGAGAGAGAGAGAGAGAGAGAGAGCAGTTCGCAATGTTTTATTTATGGGCTCGCCTCCTGAGCTAGACTTTCACATACAAAACTTTCTATTCAGGAAAAAACTGTCATATATTTACAGCAATAAAACACCAGAAATGTCACTTTTTCCATTGCAGGCCAAGTGAGAGAAAAATAATCAAATATACCCTTGTGAAAAAGAATATGTATAATATGTAAGTGCAGATCATATAATATTAATGAAATAAAAGGCCACTTAAGAATACTTCAAGAGAGCACATTTTCATGCTTCTTAATAAAGTACATAACTTTAAAGTACATTTTTAAATGATTAGGCTATGTTTTAAAGGTTCAGTGTGTGAATTTTAGCGGTTTCTAGAGGTGAGGTTGTGAATTGCAATCGTCCACCGCTCACCCCTCCCTTTTGAAGCTACGGGGACCGACAAAGGACAAAGATGTCGTCTGAGACAGTGGAGAGTAGCTAGCGCTCTGTAGAGCAGTTTGTCCGTTTAGGGCTACTGTAGAAACATGGCGGCGCAAAATGCCGATTTCACTGTAAGGGGACCCGCGGTTGTATGGAGATAGAAATGGCTCATTCTAAGGTAATAAAAACATAACGTTCATTATGTAAGGTCTTTATACACCACAGACATAGTTATGTATATTATATTGCATTTCTGTCAATAGATGCTCATAAATACTACACACTGCACCTTTAATCCTTTAAAAGTTAATATATTTTAAATGTATTAAATTACAACTTTTTAACTTTGTGTATTAAGTAGCCTACTACTTTTAAACGTGTACCAAAGAGTGTGCTACTGTAACTCTGTCATCTATTAGTAATTGCGTCTAACAAGATGAACAGACCCGTGAAGGTTAACCGAAGATGTGTTTCTTTTGAATGCCACACAGTTGAGGTGATCCGTAAGAAAACATGCGACCCCAAATCAATGTGCTCCAATCAGCAATGCAGTCACAGAGTGGAATACTAGTTCACTAAATACTGCACTACTATTTATTTATATATAGTATAAGAAACATTATGCATTATGATTAATATCAAACACAGTGGTCACATGATCTCATCACATAGTTTGTGTTATTACTCAGCATTTTTAATCCAATTTTAGAAGGTCAAGTGAAGTGCATTGTGGGATACAGTACATGCTACATACTATTGCATACTATACACACACTATATTGGCAAAAGTATTGGGACATCCCTCCAAATCATTGAATTCAGGTGTTCCAATCACTTCCATGGCCAAAGGTGTATAAAATCAAGCACCTAGGCATGCAGACGCTTCTACAAACATTTGTGAAAGAATGGGCTGCTCTCAGGAGCTCAGTGACTTCAAGCATGGTACCGTGATAGGTTATCAAGTCCATTCGTGAAATTTCCTCACTACTAAATATTCTACGTTCAACTGTTAGTGGTATTATAACAAAGCGGAAGCAATTGGGAACAACAGCAACTCAGTCATGAAGTGGTAGGCCACGTAAAATCACAGAGCGGGGTCAGCGCATGCTGAGGGTCACTGTGTGCAGAAGTCGCCAACTTTCTGCAGAGTTAATAGCTACAGACCTCCAAACTACATGTGGCCTTCAGATTAGCTCAAGAACAGTGTGTAGAGAGCTTCATGGAAAGGGTTTCCATGGCAGAGCAGCTGCAACCAAACCTTACATCACCAAGTGCAATGCAAAGCGTCAGATGCAGTGGTGTAAAGCGCGCCACCACTGGACTCTAGAGCAGTGGAGACGTGTTCTCCGGAGTGACCAATCACGCTTCTCTGTCTGGCAATCCGATGGACGAGTCTGGGTTTGGCGGTTGCCAGGAGAACGGTACTTGCCTGACTGCATTGTGCTAAGTGTAAAGTTTGGTGGAGGGGGGGTTATGGTGTGGGGTTGTTTTTCAGGGGTTGGGTTTTGTGTACCAGTGTACCAAGACATTTTGGACAATTTCATGCTCCCAACTTTGTGTTCCAACATGACTGCGTTCCAGTGCACAAAGCAAAGTCCATAAAGACATGGATAGGTGGGTTTGGTGTGGAGGAACTTGACTGGCCTGCACAGAGTCCTGACCTCAACCCGATAGAACAACTTTGGGATGAATTAGAGCGGAGACTGCAAGCCAGGCCTTCTCGTCCAACATCAGTGCCTGACCTCACAAAAGCGCTTCTAGAAGAATGGTCAAAAATGGTCAAAGAGTTGAAGCTGTTATAGCTGCAAAGGGTGGGCCAACTCCATATTAAACCCTACGGATTAAGAATGGGATGTCATTAAAGTTCATGTGCATATAAAGGCAGGCGTCCCAAAACTTTTGCCAATATAGTGTATCTATGCAGAAATTGATATGTTTAGATATAAAACTTATTTCAGCTCATGTTTTGTTCTCACTGTTGAAATATTTCAAATCAGATGCAGTAAAAGCATATTATATATTAATAATGAATAACTGACATTTCTCTTTCTAACACCCGTATATTTATTGCTTGCAAAGTTTCTAAAACTAATTAGACATATAGTATAATAGATCCAGATTTGCCACAATAAACCAGTACATCTGAGGATTCAGTACGACTGAGAGTCATTGTTTGCCAAAGAATAGTTCGTCTTCTGTTTGAATCTCTAATCTAGTGTGTTTGTCTTTGAACAAAAGAGGGAACGTCATTCAATAAAACCCTGTTGATCTGATCTGACAGTGAACTCAAAGTCTCCAGCTGTGAGATGAGAACAGTGCTGATGATCAACAGCTCGACCTGCTTATCTAACACAGAAACCATAAAGCATCGTTTACAGCCTCAGAACTCAAATCACTGATCATTCATCCGCTTAGTGTCCTTGTTTTGGGCAGAAGATTCATGCTCTTTAATATGATTATTGCTCATTGTAATGGTTATTGGTCTTCAAAATCTTTATGGCATGTTATGCAATGACAGGAATATTTTCCGGATAACTTAAATATGCAGTGTGATGCTATATTTCAGATTTAAATCAAACAAGTTCAATATATAAGTTAAATACGTTTTTTTTAAAAATTCAAAAAATAATAATTTAGAAACTACATTGAATATTTGTTCTTTTGAAAATGCACCTATTGCTGAATATTTCAGCGAACTGTAAAAAGCAAAAAATATGTTTAAAGAAAAAAGAAGCTCATTGTTTCACATGTTCGGTCTCTACATAATTCTATTTCCCATATGTCCATTTGGGTAATTTTATTGTTTTATTTTACTTTGACTTAAGTATTTTTACTTTGGTAAATAGTAAAAAATATAATTAATAATGAATATGTGTGTCCTGACTTTTTACTCTATATACACAAATATTGATATTGAAAAAACAAATGTTCAAGTAGAATTTGCTATAGAATAAATATGTAGCACTTGCGCCATCTAGCGGTAATTTGATATACCACACTAGAAATACAGCACAACTTAACAACAACACAAATTACTATAAAGTCAAACATAGCGTATATTAAATTCAAATTTGTTTAGTTTTAACTAGTGATTTGTATGCAAATCCGTTGTGAATTAGTTGCAGATGTCCAGTTTCAATCACCAGGTGGCGCATGTGTCCGTGTCAAACACTGCGAGGCGTCTAAAATACTGCCTGATTGTTTTTAGACATTATTAAATAATATGAATGATAGTAAATCATAGTGGCCTATATTATGTTTCCATAAATTATCAATGTATTTATTCAGAGTTAGAAGGATTCACA
Organism: Rhinogobio ventralis; assembly: GCA_039654625.1. Classification (NCBI taxonomy): domain Eukaryota; kingdom Metazoa; phylum Chordata; class Actinopteri; order Cypriniformes; family Gobionidae; genus Rhinogobio; species Rhinogobio ventralis. The sequence continues at coordinate 4,073,664 of CM077205.1, read as the reverse complement.
TTCCCGTTTTCTCTAACTTTTTCCGCGTTTATTTGACTTTATAAATTATAACAGCCATAACAGACGATATCAAGTGAAGATGTGGGATGATTTTCACTCAGGCGCGTGCGGGTCAGACTCGTGGGGTCTTATGTAAGAGGTGCGCGCGCGGCGGAGCGTCATTCGACGGCGGCGCGAGATGAAGTTGCAATAATGATTACTGACGAGTGATTTTAATCTTATTTATCATGTTAGTTAATGTCACATCATGAGTTTATGTTGAGATTAAGCTTCACTTTAATCATAATCATCGACTCAGGTAGCGGGAAAAGAGCGGAATATTGATCATCATGCCGCCCATCGAGAATGACGCGGGTCGTGAGCAGATCCGTTTGAAAATCAAAGAGCTGATCGATTCCAATCAAGTGCTGGTGTTCAGCAAGAGCTTCTGTCCTTTCTGCGTCAAGGTGAGTGAAGATCCGTCCTCTTAAACATAACTAATATCTCCTCAAAACAGTCCTGTCATGTGTGAAGTTTTGTCAAGGAAGCTAAGTGTCTATTTAGTTAAGGTGATTTCTTAAAGGGATAGTTCACCCCAAAATAGTTGATAGTTCACTATTTAGTCTCCCTCAAGTTGTTCCAAACCTGTATAACTTTCTTTGTTTTGCTGAACACAAAAGAAGAATTTTGGTAACCCAATAACTGTTTGGTTACAAACAATCTTAAGAATACCTTCCTTTTGTGATTTATTTTTTTATTTTTGGGTGAACTGTCCCTTTAATTTTGTATGTACTGTTTTGTCTTTGTTTTAAAGCACTTTGAGAATGCAACTTTAATAAAGTTATTTTCTTCACATGTTTCTAAACTAGTATAATTTGCTGGAAAATATCTTCAATTCATATGGTAAAATTATTTATTAATGATACAAAATTTTCATATTTCCATGTTATGGCTGAAATTAAATCATCCTATAGTTGTATGTACTAAAAGTTAATGTTCATAGTGATTTTAGGATCAGAGCATTTATAATGTACAGTGAGAAATATAGGTAAATATTTGTTTTTGTTTTTTAATCTCCTATAGACACATCTGTTTAAATACTAAAATGTTTAAAGGTCTAAGCTCTAATAAAAAAATCTACAAGAAATCAAGCTCTTACAGGGTTAAATCCATGCTGTAATCCAGCAATATCACTTTTAGTTAACGTTAAAAAGCGGCAAAAGTAACGGAATAGGTGGAAATGAACATTCATAATTAAATATCCATTAATGGCTGATGGTGATAACACTTCACTAATGTAAAATATATGATTCTGTGATGTCGTGCATCTTTAGACCGAACCAGGCAAGTGTGTGTTAAAGTGCTGTGACGTTCGGAGTTCATGAATAGACAAATTAGTCTTTTCATTTGCTGGGATTCTGTAGTAATTATTTTACGAATCACAGAGACTGTCGGTTCAGCCAGGTAAATGTGCTGGTTTTGACGCTTTGAGTTCAGAATAAACTACTAATGGTTCCACAATTAAACCAGCAGGTTATGAATGATTAGGTACAACGTAGTTACAGATAAAACTGTTTTTGCCACAACTACTCATTTATATTGTTGTACTTAACGGATGACCTGAGATTTCATGTAGTTTATGTACCGTAAGTTATATAATTGCATGTATTTAAATGGATCTTTTTCTGCTAAACCGCTGCTAAATGTTGTCATGTTTGAGTCTTGTTAAATGACTAACATGCAGGGATTTCTGTGTTTTCAGGTGAAGGATCTGTTTAAAGAGCTGAATGTCAAGTGTAATACCATAGAGCTGGATCTGATGGGTAAGAGAACAATCACTATGGATCAGTTATGTTTTATAATAATTCCTTGCTGAGAGGGAAATGAAGTAATGGAGGAAGTGCCAGTTACTGCCTTTTCTGTACTTCAGTCCATGAACAAATCTCAGATTATTTCCACATCAGAGCTCATTGTCTGTCAAATATCTTTTTATTTAATTTAAGAAACATGTGTCTTGAATATCTAGAATATTTGTAAATATTTTATGTTCTACGTTGTAATGACTTGAGTATGGTTTACGCCATCAAAATAACCAAAGAAGCTAGCATTGCATTAACAAAAAAAATTTAGAATTCAAGAAGAAAATTATTACAAAAAGAAATTTTTGCACCCTGCTCTGTATGTATTTATTTATTTATTTATTTATCGGGACTAGGGCTGCACAATTATGACACAAAACATAATTGTCGATTATTTATTAATTATCACAGTTTACATTGAATGCTGTTCAGCTTTATACCATTGTTTAAAGCAACTGCATGCTATATTTTTTTATATGAAAATAAGCTGAAAACACACTTCCTGAAAACCTTTTATTGCTTTTCTATAGTAATAAGCCTCAAATGTAAACTATACATTAAAAAAAGGTAAAAATATGCATGGTATTATAATGTAATATTAAAACAATGGAAAAACCCTTAACCTGTAGAAAGTCAAAAACGCATATCTTAAGCACATAGAGTAATGCAAGTGGACATTTTTTGCACGACATTTTTAACAATTACGTAATTGTGGCATCCGTAATTGAAATCACGATTAGAAATTCGATTAATTGTGCAGCCCTAATCAGGACTATTCAACGTCAACACAATTGGGCCAAATTATTAAACTGTTGAGGTTATTTGAGTCTTATTATTTTTCAATGATTTCTGCTGTCTACAGATGCCAGTTCTGAGATTACAGTATACTTGTTGTCCACTACATATTTAAAACAATGTTTACTTTGTTTTGCTGAACATGCAGTTGCATAACATGTTTACCTGAAGTTCTTTCTAATATGCAAGATTAATGCATGTCTTCTGCATGCTGTGATTATTTAATGTCCACGTTTAAGGTTACTGAAGTTGACCCCTCATTGACTCGACCCATTGACAGATGTGCTGAAGTGCTCGTGCATGTACTCTCTGAACATTGCTCTGAAGTTAATGTTTAATTGTTCAGACCTGCTGAGTCACTCCAACTGCAGCGTTATGGGCCATGTCTCATGCTTGCCTTTATCTCACTGTACATGCACAGCTGTGCTTCTCATGCTAGTAGCATCACACTGATAATGGATTCTCTGCTGAAAGACTTTTAACCTTATTAGCTGCTTTGTAGCTTGGAGCCAAACATTAGTTTCAGAAGCGGGCTTGCAGTGCCAGATCCGAACCCGGTTAGATTATCCATCTTGGAGGGCTGCCCATGTGGTGTAGATGTGAAACATGAGCGGTGAGATCCTGACTGATCACATCTGATGTGTTTTAGAGGATGGAACCAACTACCAGGACTTGCTGCATGAGATGACTGGGCAGAAAACAGTCCCCAATGTCTTCATCAACAAGAAACACATCGGAGGCTGTGACAACACCATGAAGGTACTGATTTTTCTGTCTTGTCTCTTCATGTGTTCGACAGTGATTCTTACTTGCTCTCGCCGGCCAGACTTTTGTCCCTTTTCATAATGTCTGTGCATTATTTATTCTGTCCATGTAGACATCTGTAAAGCCAACCATAGTTTGATTCGTTTGCTCTGAAATACTGCACAGGTGCAGAAGTGTTCATTAGGGGTGTAACGATACATTGTTAATCGATATATATCGCAATATAAAAATGTGACTATGTATTGTTTATTGTAAACGATATGATTCGCTCGACTTGCTGGATTTATAAGGTATAATTCACCCAAAAATTTTAATTGCATATCGTATCGTGAGTTCAGTATCGCGATTTGTACCGAATCGTGACACAAGTGTATCATTACACCCCTAGTGTTCATGAATGTCTGTACAGAACAAAGACACCAGAGAAATTAGTTTTGTTAATTTTTGTTAATTTACAGAAATAAAATGACATTTCCTCAAGCAAACTGTTCACTTTTAAATGTCTTTTAAAGATTTCATGGAATAAAACCTTACTAACTTTATGGAATGATGAATTCCCAAGTGATCATCTACATTTCCTAAAAAGCATCATTTCTTGCATACCGTTCCAACACAGTTTTCTGGGAAATAACATGCAATGCAGTGTTTAGTGTAGTGTGCTGGTTTTCCACTCTGAAGCCGTTCTCACTTGACTTCACTGTCATGGTCAGTTAGTGAACTTTCTGCTGCACCCACACACACCCTTTCATTTTAGTTGTAGTAGAAGATTATGAGAATAAGTATAGGTAATTTAAAGGGCCATTACAACATTTCTGACTGTTCCACATGTCTGCTAGAAGGTATTTTTCCCATCTAATTAACAAAATTGCTGTCATCATTGATTCAGGGCAGGACTTTCAGTTCCTCTGCCACAGTTAATCCAGTGTTTACACTTCAGGCATATCTTTGGTGGAAATAAAGCTTCGCTGTTTGGTCCCTCTGCCACAGTTAATCCAGTGTTTACAGTAGTCACTGTGTCTCTGATAAGCACGGCACTTTAAGCTGGTGCACCTCTGGTGTAACTTTGTTTTCGTTTTGTGCAAGTTGCAACAGTTTCGTTCCGCGCAAAAGAAACACTCGGTGTAGCAGAGCCTTTGCGGTTAATAAGCGCGGTTAATCTAGAAATCGGTTAATCACTGCATCCCTATTCCCAGTATAGTGCATTAGCGCCCGCTCCCTTTTTCAGGGACACTGGGTTTTTTTTTTTTTGCATGCATTTCTCTCATTGGGATTTGAAAAAGTCTTTGTTAATGATATGCCATGATTTAAAAAAAAAAAAATTTGAGCCATGAACCAAGCCCGAAGGACAGCTACGAGCTGAATCATAACATTACAAATTGCGGGCTGACAGCTTAAACCGAAGCAAATACCATCAGTTAACAACTTTGTTGCTCACATAAGGCCTGTCTTTTAAAGGTTTTAAAGTTATTGTTAAAAATCAATTTCCTTATGGAGAAAATGAATGGAGTTTTTACTTCCAGAACTGACTATTGCACTCTACAGACCTTTAGCCGACTGGTGGTGGCCTCGATTTTTTTTTAAAAATGATTGAGATCACCTTTTCAGAGCATTCCAGCATGTTGGCAGCATCCATAAGTCTTGTTTATTTGCATTGAAACATGCCATTCTGCGACTGGGATGCACATAAGCTGTTTTGTGGGACTTTGTTTTGGAGCCTTTTTTATGAGGACTTTGGCTTTGTATAGGGCTACCAGCACAGCCCTAGTTTTGTACTATCAACTGTTTTTTCATCTATTTATTTGTTGGTTACCCCATCGGAGGGCTACTCTTGGAATCTACATATGAAATGCATGATCATCATGCCTGTTTCTATCAGTGATATATCTGTCTGTAGATCTGTCAGCTGTCTATAAAAGCCCTTTCACAATTGAGTGTAAAGCAGCTCTGTGGGAAAGACCTTTGGTAATCGAGCTGAATAATGCACAAGTGCCTCTTCACGGTGGCTGTTATCAGCATTGTTTTTATGCTCCTAATGATTGGCTGGTTGTTGTGGTAACAGGCACACAAAGATGGCGTCCTGCAGAAGCTGTTGGGTGAAGAGAGTGAGGTGTACGACTATGATCTCATCGTCATCGGTGGTGGTTCTGGCGGTCTGGCATGTTCAAAGGTGAGTTAAATTACACAGAGGCAGAAAGATCCTTCATCTATAATGCGGTTTAAATACTGTATGTGTGTGTCTGATTAAGTCAGGTCAATCAGGACACTTGTCACCTCAAACTGAGGCTCAAGTTACATGGCTTCACCCTGTATTAGATCTTGTTATAGCGAAAAGAAATTATATTTTAGTCTTTTGACTTGAGAAAATTAAAATGCAGATCAAGAAACGTCTACTTCAGGCAGTTTTTCCACTAAAGGAAAAATATGTTGTATGCAATACCTAGTAATAAACAGTAATATTTAACTTTTAGATAATTTATATATTTTATACATTTACCTCTTTTTATGTAAATATTTTATATATTTACCAAACTTATTTTTTCAACAAAAAAAATGTAAAGTTTAAAATGATTCACAGAATTTAACAAAACTATGTAATGACACAATTTTTAGGTTGCTTAATTTTATGTTGCCAGCAAAATCATCATTAATATTAAATATTGCATATATTGATAGTACATGTAAAGCCCTGATACAGAATTTAACCTGGAAAGTTTAATTTAGCCAAACTCTGTGGGAACTCTTAACATGGGCAGCTCTGTGGGTTTTGCACATGATTTTGATTTTAACACATCCCCTTCCTGCCCAAACAGGAAGCAGCTGCCTTGGGCAAGAAGGTAATGGTTCTGGATTATGTTGTTCCCACACCAAAGGGCACAACCTGGGGTAAGAATACCAGAATCAAACATGGAAGTGTGTGTGTATATATATATATATATATATATATATATATATATATATATATATATATATATATATATATATATATATATATATATATATATATATATATATATATATATATATATATATATATATATATATAATATATATAATATATATATAAAAATGACTTATTATAAGATGGTAATATGAGGTTTCTCTCCAGGTCTGGGCGGCACGTGTGTGAATGTGGGCTGTATTCCTAAGAAACTGATGCATCAGACGGCCCTTCTGGGAACAGCCATGGCGGACGCCCGCAAGTTCGGCTGGGAGTTCAGTGATCAAGGTCAGTCGTAACATTCCACACGGCTGGGAATATGAAGCTGCACATGATACACTGGCTCTATGATCTGGATTATAGACAATAATTACACCACATGATTTAATGCATTGTAGATAGAAATGATTTTAAAAAGTGCCTGTATTGATAATGTACAAAGAAACGATAGTTCTTCATGCCTCCTTTTTCCATGAGTGGTAAAAGTTGTGATGCAATTTTGTGTTTTTACTCTGAAGACATTTCAGTTGCAGATTGGTTTCCTCTTTCTCTGGAAGCATTTTAGTAGATTATTCATTTTATTAAATGTTTTAAATGACTGCAACCTTGTGAATGTATCTCGAAATGGTTTGAAAGACTATTTTCAGGGTCCTCGGTTATAACTTTAATGAAAGAATTGTTAATGGGTGATTTAACACCAGATAACTTCCTAATACACAGGACAAGTGATAATTACGACATTCAATGTGTTGTAAAGGTTTTGCTTTCAAACATGTCCATTTTTGCTCTTAATGCAGATTTCTTCTGTTTCACTTTTTCATCAAATATTGTTATATTAAAGTGACTCACAACTGGGAGGCGATGAGGACTGCGGTGAATAACTACATTGGTTCATTGAACTGGGGCTACAGAGTTTCCCTGCGAGACAAAAACGTCAATTACGTCAACGCCTACGCTGAGTTTGTGGAGCCACACAAGATCAAGGTAAGCCTTTTGATCCAGCGAGCCAGTTGTTCTGAAGCTTTCACTGTATTCACTACAAAATGCATTGTAAATGCAAAGCTGTTTTCTTGGACTGAGCTAACAGTCACAGCTAAAATGTGCCAAAAGGAGGGCTGACTTCACTACAGATTCCAGGTGCAACATGAATGCAAAGAGAACTGGATTCTTTACCACTTAGTTCACTTTTGGGAGACTAAAAGTAGATGTTCATTTTGAGAACTCAAGTGTGAAAGGTAGTTCATTCCTCCTTTTGGCAGCAGAACATGGAGAAAATGTGCCTTAAACACACAGAAACATCAGCTCTCCGATGTAATTTAAGGCCTTTCTTTTAGATTTATTTAAATGCCAGTAGTATAAGAGATGCTGAAAGTTGCATATTGCAGTTCAAATCACACTCACAGTATGCCTAAAGCTGCCCTCATCTTATTTAAATTTTTTGCTGACTCTTCCCAACAGGCCACAAACAAGCGTGGTAAAGAGACGTTCTACACAGCGGCTAAGTTTATTCTGGCGACAGGAGAGCGGCCTCGTTACCTGGGCGTCCCGGGAGACAAAGAGTACTGCATCACCAGGTGAGCTGAGACTCTGAGCTCACAACGGTAAACTTCCTCTAGAGAGCTGGTTAAACGCAGCTGGACCTCAGGGGGTCGTTACAGGAGCCGTGCTGACTTATTTACAGGATTTATTGATCTAAAGCTGATTCATTCTCAGTCACCAAGGGAAGGAAAGCTTCCATTGAATGACGTGTCAAGTAAGAGGAGAATTTCCTTCTGTAGCTCTGATATGAGTGGCATAAATGTGGAAAATTATGAAGGTGGTTCATGTTGCTTATTTAAAAAATGGCACGACGTACATGTACGGATTTCTGCAACATGGAATCACAGAATTCAGTCATAAAAATGGAATTGTATAATGTGGAATGTCAGAGAATTTGTTTAATTTTGGATGAATAAAGCAAAAGTAGGACTGTGCACTTAAATCAATTTGCAATATGAAAAGTGTCTAAATATTAAATTGCAAAAAAAGACTATTTAAATGAAGTCTGTTTGATGCCTTCATTTGGTTACTAGAGTTTTTAATTTATAAATGTGTATAAAATTATAAATCCAGAAAAGTTAAAAGGGATGGATTAGTCAGTACGGCATAGTGATGTTCACTTTCAAAATGGAAAACTTTGCATGTGTGTGTTCTTTTATGACTCAAGGTTGAAATTTCCTGACGGTTTATTCATCTTATCTGATGAGGAAGTGAACCGCAGGTGTTTAGCAAGACTCAAGCCTCTGTATTTTGAGCATATTGAATTTCTCTTTGACTTTTGTATACATAGGAGAAAAACGTTATCTGTCTACGTTGTGTCCTCATCGGTTTTGTTCGTTCTTCACAGTGATGACCTGTTTTCATTGTCCTACTGTCCCGGGAAGACTCTTGTTGTCGGGGCGTCGTATGTCGCTCTGGAGTGCGGGGGTTTCCTGGCCGGTTTGGGGCTGGACGTGACCGTCATGGTTCGCTCCATTCTGCTGCGAGGATTTGACCAGGACATGGCCAACCGTGCGGGAGATTACATGGAGACACATGGGGTCAAATTCCTCAGGAAGTTTGTTCCGACCAAGGTTGGTGCATGTGTGCTGTTAAATATTACTGAAATCTGAAATGATGCATTATCTATCGCTGCTGCGGTTGTAATGCTCTTTAGGAGTATAATAATCATGGTCTCTTTACACACATTATCACAGTGATTCGTTCTTCCACAGATCGAGGAGCTGGAAGCTGGAACTCCAGGCCGACTTAAAGTGACGGCCAAATCAACCGAGAGTGACGAAATCTATGAAGGGGAATTCAACACTGTGAGTGTCATGCCTGTGTGCCTTTCCATTGGCCAAAAAATTTAGTTCTGTTCCGATATCATTACAGGACATCTGTTTCTATCTTGTCTGTTATCTTTGGCTCTGTTTCAATCCTAGTGAGAGCCTTTTGTTTTAATAGTGCAAACGCTTATCAATCGTTTTACATTCTCTTCACTGAAATGAAATGAACGCAGTCACTTTGTTGTGAAATTTGTGGATCATGTCCATAGTAGGAATGAGCGCAACGGCTAATTTCATAACCGTTTAAACAGATATTTTGTAACCTCCCTTACTTTGCTCCGCTTCCGAGTGGACATTTCACTGAAGCCGCCGCGAGCGCCACAGAGAAACCTCAGATTTTGCATGCGTTGGTTTTGTTTTGCTGCAGATACACACTTTTCCAAATACATTGATTTCAAGATGTAACATTAATATGACGGTAATTTAAAGGTAGCCTTTGTAAAATTATAAAGCAAAACATTAAATGTGCAAAAAAATAATAATTGTAAACGACTAGTATTTTCCAAGTCGACTAGCAGCAGCAGTATCATTTAATCGCACATCCCTAGTCCATAGTTAATGTGGTGAACTGCTCCTATGACACCTGAGACACCATTTGCCTAAAAGTCAAGGGGAAATATGAGCAGCTGGAACACGATTGTAGTTACAGAAGGTTTAAAAGCAACTATTATTGTAAAAAATCACTTGCATCAACTATTCAGTATAAACCTTCATTTGAGCTGTATAGTTGTCTAAGAGTGTGAGGTCTTAATATACAGTTTAAGGTAAATTAATTTCTGGTCATGTTGTGTGTTGTGGGTGGAGTTTTCTCCATATAAACAATACTTTGCCTCATTTTGGGTTTTTTTTTTACCGACGGCAGATTCACTTATTTCAGTGGTAATCGGCATGGTCACATGTCTCTCCCTCTCTCTCTCTCAGGTGTTGATCGCAGTGGGTCGTGACGCCTGTACAGGAAAGATCGGTCTGGACAAGGCTGGAGTTAAAGTCAATGCCAAGTATGTCTCTTTCTTTTGAATAGTTTATTTTTGGCATCTGTCCTCATTCCTTCCCCAAACCCATAACAAAGTCCTTGTTGTCACGGTAGCATTTGAGGGGGTGAGGCCAGAGTGAGTAGGGGAGGCGGGGATTTGGAGTGTCATGGTGAATCAGCAGTATTTCCTCTGGGAATTTGGAAGTGTGTCCAGTGTCTGACCTCAATGACATGGAGAGTGTTTACAGAACACAGTGGCATGTAGACGTGCGGGATGAGTCGAGCAAAGTACTTCCATTGAAAAGCATGGGAAATGGGCATATTAATTCACACACAAAATAATGTGTGTGTGGTTTGAGTCTGTCTGAGGGATTAGTGCAGCACAGAGGTTTTAGATCCATTCTCAAGCAGAGTCATATGATTCCATATGACCAACACCCATATGAGAGTGATGCATTGCTCTTTTATGGTTCCTCTGTATGAGTGACTCGCTGAGCATTTACTGATTTATGACTCGTGGTTTTAAATGAACTGCTCAGTTTTGTTTCAGTGTTTCTGACATAACCCAGACCATACAGGATTTAAGGTCATTGTGCATTTGTTACAGTAACACTCATTTCTGACATTTCCTAAATTGCAGAAATGAACTAATGATGTAATGTGGCTGATATTACAAAGCAATTTTCATTGAAGCTTCTTTTCAGAGAGCAAATATCTAAAGAAGTTTTCCTCTAAACAAACTGCTTTTCTGTTATCGAATTAAGACCTTTAATAAAACTCGCTTCAAGGATCTGATACAGATTGAGGAAAAATAATTGTAAAATATGAAGTTTCACTGCAGTCCCTGCTACTCATGATGACACAAACATTTCCACAAAAGTAAACGGATTCAGATCAAGCACCAGAACCAAGTGTGAAATGGATATTTAATGTGACTCATTTTGAGACCTTTTCTGTTCCTCCATCCAGGAACGGGAAGATTCCAGTGAATGATGAGGAGCAGACCACCGTTCCTCACATCTATGCCATTGGAGACATCCTGGAGGGGAAGTGGGAGCTCACGCCTGTGGCCATTCAGGCTGGGAGACTTCTGGCTCGCCGACTGTTCGCTGGATCATCTTTGAAGGTCTGGCCTAGTCATAACCATCACTGTTGTCTCCTGTAGATTTCCCAGGAAGATTAAACTCTTGTTATAAAGAGCACTTAAGCTGTTTTCTGTGACTTACCCTTTTCCTTACGCTGCGATGTGTGTTTGTGTATAACAGTGCGATTATGTGAACGTTCCCACCACTGTCTTCACTCCTATGGAATACGGCAGCTGCGGTCACGCGGAGGAGAAGGCGCTGGAGATCTATGGACAGGAGAACCTTGAGGTGTGTGTTCACAAGCAGACATCACACTGTGTGTTTTTAATGAGTACTGGTGATTGCTGTAATGATGCATGCATGTCTCTGCAGATCTATCACAGTTTGTTCTGGCCTCTGGAGTTCACCGTTCCCGGCCGAGACAACAACAGGTGCTACGCCAAGATCATCTGCAATAAACTTGACAACGTAAGACACGCATAACAGTCAGCATCCTCTACGAATGTTGACTTCTCTCTTTTACTTCATCAAACTGATTCCAAGTCAAAATCATGCACTACATTATATAATTATACACTTTACAATAAGGTTTAATTTACCTTAGTTAACAAACTAACAGTGAAGTGCTTTTACCAGTGTTAAATGCAAAGATTAGAATAAAAACTTAAACAAAATAAACAAATGTTGCCTTGGAAACTAATTGAAATAAGGTCATTGATGTACTAAAATGAGAGAAATAAAAATGACAACCACATAATATTACTAAACTTAAAATGAAAAGTCAAAATATAAAAATAAAAGCTAATTGAAAATATTAATAAATGCTGTAATTATTAAAAATTATATTAAGCTGGAAGTTTGTTTACGCCACAAAACCAAAAAAAAAAAAAAAGGATAGTAGAAACTCTTTATTGCATTGCATCTATTTTTCTCAATTCTGAGTTTATCTCGTAAGTTGTTTATATCTTGCGAGTTGTAAAGTCCTAATTGTGAGAAACTACGTTTTTATTCTACATATACTGTGTATCTGGTTTCTACAGCAATTGTTAATCTTAATTTCTGTATTTTACTAATACATTTTAAAATCAAAAGTTGCATCTGTGAACAAACAATGAACAATTGCATTATTACAATAACACATTTGTGCATCCTGTAAAAAACTTGAGCTGCACTTGTTTATATTACTGGCTTATTTCTAACAAGCAGTGACCGATTTAAAAAATGTCTTTTGAATGAAATGCATTTGATCGCATTCTATCAGTAGTGTGCAATACTGTAGCTCCTGTGTTGTGTGTGTGTGTGTGTGCGTGCAGGGCCGTGTGATTGGCTTTCACTATCTGGGTCCTAATGCTGGAGAGGTCACACAGGGCTTCGGAGTGGCTATGAAATGTGGGATTACCAAAGATCAGCTGGACAACACCATTGGGATACACCCCACCTGTGCTGAGGTGTGTTTTCTTTGACTACTACTTAGAGGACCTATTATTCTTGTTTTCAAAGTTTGTTTTTGGGCTCTGCTATAACAGGTTTTAATGATTTGAATGTTCAAACAAAACATCATTCTCATTCTCTATTGTTACAGCTCCTCTCTTCCCAGTCTGTCAGTTACGCTCTGTTTAGTTCCTATCTCTATGAAGCCCCTCCTTCTGAAAAGCACACTGTGCTCTGATTAGTCAGCTGGACTAGTGTGTTGTGATTGGTCAAGCGCTTCAAGCATGTTTGGGAAATGTCCCGTCCCTTACCATAGCCAGTTTCAACACAGTACTAACTAACTCAACCAGGCCCCGCCCTTTATTCTGCGTATGCCTTGGGCGGGAATAATTTAAATGTGGAATATTGTGACATTCGTTCTCGGAAGTAAACTCAAGACTACAATGGAGGCGTTTCAGAAACAGTGACACTGATATAAAGTATAAATCCCGCTGGAGAGACTTTGTGCTTTTTCATGCTCAAACAGAAACATTACACACTAAAGAATGATGAACATGAAAAAAAGCATAATTGGTCCTCTTTATTATTACTCATGTCATGTTCTTATTTAAGCACATGATCATAACATGTCCTTCCCTTCATTTGTTTCAGATATTCACTACGATGGAGGTCACCAAGAGCTCCGGCGGTGACATCACTCAGTCGGGCTGCTGAGGTTAAACCCTGCTCGTTTAATAGGCTGTCAGTACTCTTTTAAAATGCTAGTTTATTCTGGTGATTTTATCCCTCTCCTCTCAGCATTAACACACTCAAGTCTCTTTCTAGGAATCTAGAGGTAGAATATCATGATGTTTCCCTGCTTACAAAAGGCTTTTGTGTCTCGTTCCCTTTCACCCTTTACAAACCATGTGGTCATTCCCACATGTGCTGGAGGGGGTGGAACAATAAGACACAACAGCCCTTCAGAGGCGGGGCTTCACTTGCTGTAGAGACCAATGATTGGGAGAGGAATGATGATTGACAGCCTGTTAGACAGCGGGGTTACTCTGCTCAAAAATCCTTGTCCAAGTCAGAAATGCACCAGATGCGTCTGTGATTTCTTTTCTTTCATACACACACATGTGCACGCGGTGCTCTGTGACGTTTTAGCCCCTAACCCACGTTCAGTGGCGGGTTATGACTGATTTCTTCTGCACTTGGACTTTAAATAGGTGAATCCATGTTAACATGCACACTCTGGACTGACTGATCTGCGGCATTCAGACTTGCGAGGGCTGTGTACTTTCGTTTTGTTTAATTGTAGAAGACTATTTTTCTGTATTTAATAGTGGGTTTGTCATCAGTTGCTCGTCAGGATTCTACAAAGAGGGGTTTCACTTCCCGCTCATCATTTTGATTTAGTTGCCGAGTTAAGACGTGATTGAAGCGCAAACCAAATGCAGCATGTAGATGCTTCCTCGTGAAAGTATTTAAACTAATGGGCATCACTAAGATGAAACCGCAAACTCATTTATAATTTGTGATGCCTGTTAAAGCACTTAGAAATATCAATAAAATGTCTGTTCATATTTTTATAAATATATATATTTACACCACTGGATTCCATGTGTCTGTCTGGAGGTTTCATTCAAAAATAAATGCATGTCTATTTGTTTGACGTTTGCTGTTTATTTGCTTTCTGGTTTATTTGACGTCCGTCAGTCTCTTGTTTTTCACTCCCTTTAGCTTTCTAAGGATTGTTTAAGGGTCAAAGTTCAGCACCTGTTGAATGTACAATATTTCCATAGTATCTCTGTTCATGAACTTTAATAAAACTATGTACACAACCTAATTTTCTCACAGGTCTCTTTACACTAATTTATCTACATGCATTAATCTGAGTGCCATACAAGTCAAACTTTAACGAACATTCAAGAAGTTTGTGGTTATGCATTCTATCAGTTTGTCGCTATAATATAACTATAACCGTAATATGTTCTGCTTGAAAGGGAAAGCAATAAAATACATTTATATATTATTTTAAGCAACTGAAAATAAATATGGGCCCATTTCATATCTATTGACCAGAATATAAAGATGTTTTGTGCGTTATTTCACGTTGGTTATTACTTTAGCTCTGCAATGGTTTGTTTCCAGTGATTTCATTAATGAATATATAAAAGCAGCTCTAAGAGGATTTACTGAGATTTAAAAGCTTGTTTTGTCTTAACATTTAATGTAACTCCAGCAAAGTTGTTTCATTTAAGAAAGCGATTGTCTTGCTGTCCTAATGCATTTCTTCTTGTCTCTAATTTGGAGGCCAGGAACATTTATTTGTCTCAGACTGAAGTTTCTTTCTCTGTAAATTGAACTACAGTTCTTAAAATATTTTCAGATGATTGGATTAATGCAGAAACAGAGAATCTGGAAAGAATGACAGCAGCTGCTTTGCTGGGAACTCTTTATAAACAGGAAATGTCTACAGCTCCATTTCCTTCAACAGGAATCAGCCATTACAGACAGAATCTGTTTAGGCCACTACAAACACATGACGTTGTTTAGTTCCGGTCAGCTCGTCCTTTTGATGACTGCATGAATATTCACACACATGCAGTGGCTTGAAGCACTCATTCAATTCCTGGACAGACGGCACACCTGTTCCTGTGATGTGCAGCCGTAATCATCTCAGACAATAAACATCGGAGACCCGAGAAACGGATGATGAAACGCCTCATTTTCATGCGTTCCATTCAGTGAGTGAATAATCACAGGCCCACGGATCAAACACACCCGAGCAGAGATAAGTGAGTGTGTGTGTGTGAGAAAGAGTTGGTGTCTCATTTTCTTTGGTTTTATATAATGGTGCTCTAGTTAATTAAATCCAGCCTGCTGTAGACCGATATTATGCGTGATGTTTCAGAAGTGAGGGAGAGAATGCAACCACACATTAACAGACATGACAAAAGTAAATCCAGGCACAAACATACACTCACCTAAAGGATTATTAGGAACACCTGTTCAATTTCTCATTAATGCAATTATCTAATCAACCAATCACATGGCAGTTGCTTCAATGCATTTAGGGGTGTGGTCCTGGTCAAGACAATCTCCTGAACTCCAAACTGAATGTCAGAATGGGAAAGAAAGGTGATTTAAGCAATTTTGAGCGTGGCATGGTTGTTGGTGCCAGACGGACCGGTCTGAGTATTTCACAATCTGCTCAGTTACTGGGATTTTCACGCACAATCATTTCTAGAGTTTACAAAGAATGGTGTGAAAAGGGAAAAACATCCAGTATGCGGCAGTCCTGTGGGCGAAAATGCCTTGTTGATGCTAGAGGTCAGAGGAGAATGGGCCGACTGATTCAAGCTGATAGAAGAGCAACTGAAATAACCACTCGTTACAACCGAGGTATGCAGCAAAGCATTTGTGAAGCTACAACACGCACAACCTTGAGGCGGATGGGCTACAACAGCAGAAGACCCCACCGGGTACCACTCATCTCCACTACAAATAGGAAAAAGAGGCTACAATTTGCACAAGCTCACCAAAATTGGACAGTTGAAGACTGGAAAAATGTTGCCTGGTCTGATGAGTCTCGATTTCTGTTGAGACATTCAGATGGTAGAGTCAGAATTTGGCGTAAACAGAATGAGAGCGTGGATCCATCATGCCTTGTTACCACTGTGCAGGCTGGTGGTGGTGGTGTAATGGTGTGGGGGATGTTTTCTTGGCACACTTTAGGCCCCTTAGTGCCAATTGGGCATCGTTTAAATGCCACGGCCTACCTGAGCATTGTTTCTGACCATGTCCATCCCTTTATGACCACCATGTACCCATCCTCTGATGGCTACTTCCAGCAGGATAATGCACCATGTCACAAAGCTCCAATCATTTCAAATTGGTTTCTTGAACATGACAATGGGTTCACTGTACTAAAATGGCCCCCACAGTCACCAGATCTCAACCCAATAGAGCATCTTTGGGATGTGGTGGAACGGGAGCTTCGTGCCCTGGATGTGCATCCCACAAATCTCCATCAACTGCAAGATGCCATCCTATCAATATGGGCCAACATTTCTAAAGAATGCTTTCAGCACCTTGTTGAATCAATGCCACGTAAGGCAGTTCTGAAGGTGAAAGGGGGTCAAACACAATATTAGTATGGTGTTCCTAATAATCCTTTAGGTGAGTGTATGTAGGCAAAAAAAAACATTAAATCCAGACACTGGACAAGGTGGGAGAAACAGAACTGAACACAACACCAAACCCTGAGCAGCTAACTAGGAACAGGTGAGGGTAATCAATCATGTCAACAAACCAGGGTAACTATAGAAACAAGTTAAAACAGGAATAAACACAGGACGTGAACGATGGGAACAGAAAACACGCTTCAAAATAAAAGTCCAAAAACAAACCAGAGAACATGTAACACATATATTACATAATTTTCTTATATATTGGTTTAAAATATATTTGTCTAAACTATTCATAAAGTCTAGAAAAGCAGCCTCATGTCATATTTGGTTGATTTATTTGCCTTGAAGAACCTTAAAACAAATGAGCCTCTCTATTGATTGAATAAATAAGTAGATAAATAGATTAGATATAAATAAATGTGTATTAATGTGTGTAAATATATAAGTTTTTAATCTATTATATAAGATAAAAATAAATTAAAAAGTAAATTAAACAAATAAATAATACATGAGATGTCAGACTTTTGAGTCCCACTGTATGAACTGTAGTTGTGCAATGAAAGTGATTAAACACTGAGTAATTCCTGACATCATAATTCTATTGTAATGATTCCCGGGAAACCACATAAACTGTGATCAATACACAAGCACACTCACACACACACAGTCACTGTGAGCTGGCACTTTAATTCCTTGATTTAAAAGTATAAACCTTACTATTAAGATGGTTATATATATATATATTACCATTAAGATACTATTTTAAATTAAAATATAAGATAAATTGTGATTACAAATGTTTGTAACTATGATGGTAGTAATTTTAGAGGTTAATAACAATTTTGTATATTTAACTATTTATTAACTGTCTATTTAAATATATTCCCCATCATCGCATAGGGTAAGTAGTAAAGGGGTTGCTTTTTTATAATCTTTTACACTGTACATTGTGCTCATACCAGGAGATGGATTACACATTAACTCTTCTGAACATTTCTCAAGCACTTCCTGAGGTGTGGTGCACTAGAGCCGCCTGCCGGTCAACAGCGACACATATATATTTTTAATTATTATTATTTATTTAATTTAATTATTATACAGGGTAGATGACAGAACATTTCTACGTGTTCCACAAGGATTATAACTAAATATATATATATATATATATATATATATTTTTTAATGATGAGCCTTTTATTAATTTCAGTTAGCGGAGCGCCGCCTGTCGGACTGTTCGTGTATCGCATATGATAAACCTGCTTCAGTCTTTCCTCTGGATTTCGTTCTAAGTTAAACTGACGTCAACGTCCCTTCTAGCGAATCATTTCTACGATTCAGAGTCACATGATCTGTGACGTGTGCGCAAAGCGGAAGAGAATGCAGTGCAGCGGTGAGATGGAGGAGAATCTCACTTGACAGAGTTATTAATCATCAAAGTTTAATTAAGTGATCAGATTTAATCTCTGTCAGGATGCCGCTGTTAACTCAGAATAAGCGAATAGAGCGCGTGAACTCAACCGCAGAACTCTTCAGCAAATACCCGCATCTGAAGGTACAAAATCATACAAAAATAGTCATCGGATATCCATGTTAATATTTGAGGTAATATAATATGGCAGTATGTATGCACAGACTCTTTATATTTAAAAACTTGTGATGTACAAGATACACAGGTAGAAATCCTTAAAAAAAATACTTTTGCATGCATTGCAAACTCATTAATAGGCTACATGTATAATTGTATAAATGTATTTTTTACACTACAGTACTATCCTCAACAAAGACTTTTGAATTTAGATTTTTTTTCATGTCATTGCATTGTTCAGAGCATTTTTAGAGCAATATGGATTTTTTTTGTTGAAAAATTATATTTTATTCGTATGTTATGCTATGTCATCATAAGTGGACTCAGTTGTTAAAAAAAATAAAATGACAAAAAAACAATGGGATTTTCAGGTTTCAGGTTTTTTTTTACCAAACTTTGTTTAAAGATGATTCAACGATGTTATGAAAGATAAAACGTAATGAATTGATATTGCATTTTACTTTATGTAATATGTGGGTAAAATGGCCATACATGGGTTTTCCCATTCAATGCAGTGTATCTGTATCTAATTTGCTTATTAGTGTGTTCTTGGAGCAACATGTAATGAAAAATGTGTAATACTGGGAGTAATAGTTGGCAACATTTTCATAATAATACCTAATATTTTATAGGCACATTGATATGTAATTTCTTTCCCTTCTTACTTGTTGTGTCTCCCAGAATGCCTGATAAACATGATTTAAGATCCCGGTGTCCTCTGAGGACATGTATGAAATCAATGCCGTTTTGTAACAGAAAGTCATATTTTGATTAGAAAAACCCCATAACATTTTCCTGAGATGTTGATTTATAACAAACATTTTGAAAATGAGTCAGATTTAAATGATAATTCCAAAATATCATATTTCCATAAGAGTGCTAAATTTGATCATTCAGTCATTTTTAAAGACCAAGGAGAAGTTGTTGTCCTGGTGAAACCTCAAAACAAATGGTATCCCTGAAAAGTGAATGTCCTATAATGTCCTTGTACGAGGACAGTGGCACCCAGGAGGCTATTAAAGTGAATTGCAAAAATGTATAATAAAAAAATCTTATTATTCCTGCATGCATCTTGATGTTAAAAACATTCATGTCCATCATATTTTTTCACCATTCAAATATTGTATATATATATCAGTCATTTGACAGGATGTCTGTGTGTTTTGACACATTGATGTGTCTCTGTTAGGAAAGTGCGAAGCAGTTTGTGTCGAGAAGTCCCGAGTCTGCAGACCCTAAACAGCTCCTGTACGTCCAGCAGCGAGAGTTTGCATCCACCACACCAGCGGACAGTGAGTGTGTGCCGATGATCAGATGAGCTGCTGCCGTGTCAATCAAACGGACACTGATGTTTCTCTTTCCTCAGATTCAGTCTCCATCCTGGGCTCCGATGATGCCACAACATGCCACTTAGTCGTGCTCCGACACACAGGTGACATCAAACCTTCGTCAAATCAATATCTGATGCCATTCTACTGTACGTTTGGGTGTCTGATCCTGTATTTATTCTGTTCTGAAGGCAGTGGAGCGACTTGCCTTGCACACTGTGATGGTTCCAGCACATGGACTGAAGTTCCTCTTATAGTCAATGCTGTCACCTCTAAAAGCAACCCTGCTAAAGACGGCAGGTGCTGTAGATCTCCATGCATCAACTCTAAAGGGTTTTTCAAATATTAAGGACTTCAGGAGTGTCTGCATGATATAATGTGTGTTTGTGTGTGTCTTCAGACTGGAGCTGCATCTTGTCGGGGGATTCGATGACGACAGAAAGACCTCTCACTCACTCAGCCTTAGTATTCTGGGTACGTTGTGGTCAAATGTGCAATGAAGATGAAACACTCACTGTGAGATCAGAATTTGAGAATGTTTTTCTTTACAGCTGCCTTTCAAAAACAGAAGGAAGACATTCACCTGGAGACGTGCTCCATCACAGGTCAGAGGAGAGTTTGTGCCGTTTACTGTCAGGACGTGCCAAATTCTGTTGTTTCTCTTAGTCAATTCACCTTAAGGGTTAGTTCATCCAAAAATGAAAATTAGCCCATGATTTACTCACCCTCAAGCCATCCGAGGTGTATATGACATTCTTCTTTCAGACGAATACAATCAGAGTTAAAATAAAAAATATCCTGGCTCTTCTAAGCTTTATAATGTAGAATGTAAGAGTAGCTTAAGCTTAGATGGGAGTCGACCCCTATCGCAGTTCAAACGACAAACTCAAGCTGGGCGGATTACTCCATATATACTATGTACAGTATGAATTAATCCCTTTTCTTTGCATGACACATTGACATTAAAGTACAGAATGGCTCTTTTGGGATTATTGGCATAAACTTCACACGGCAAAAACATCCCGAGTCCTTCACATGTAAATCAGTCTACAGCTTTGAAGACACCCAGAAAGACATTGAAGGTAGAAGTATCATTACCAGCTGTTCAAACATTGGCAATACAGTTTTAAAACAATTAATACATGCAAATTCTTACCTGTAGCCCCTTTAATGGGATAGTTCACCCTTAAATGTAAACCTGTCATTTTATTCTTTCTGTTGACCAAAACAGAAAAAAAATGTCATATGATGAAATCTTATAGTGACCACATCCAAAAGAACCCCAAAAAAATCACTGGAAAAGTAGCTGCTACAATTAATGTACTTTATTCCAAATCATCTGAGGTCAAATGATGCTTTATAAGAGGAACAGACACAAAATGAAAACATTATTCATGGAAAATTGTATCTCCGTTAATTTGATTTGCATTGAATAATGGCTTAAATGTACATTTACACATTGTGTTTTATTCAGTTCTCTGGGTCTGTTCTTCACACAGAGCTGTTGTACGACTCTGAATGTAGTGCATGATAACATAACTGCAATGCATTAATGTATAACATAACACATGTTTCTTCAGACATGAATGACATCATCACAGAGGGGATTCACCGGCCCGTGGTGTATGGGATAGGTAATATCCCCTTCTCTTCATGATGTGATCTGTCAATTTTTACTATGAATTGAATGTAATGAAAGAGAAATACAGGGTACCGCACAATAACATAAAAAACACTAAATAGACACATTTTTCAGTGTCCTCACCGGTTTCACACAATAATAAACATAAAGTGTTATCAGTGCAGTCAAGTTGAGATTTTTTGAAAATATTGTGATTGCAATTTAAAATAGATTATTTTTAAAGGTCCAGGTTTGTGCTTGTTTAGCCAAAATATGTGTGATGACATTATTTGGGCAATAAAATAATAATACAATTTAATGATTATTATTATTACTAAATATATTATTATATATTTCTCTATAAATAAAAAATAAGTTATTATTATTTATTTGAGTATTTAAAATAAAATATAATAATAGTAATCGCATCCCACATAAAAGTTTGTGTTTACATAATATATGTGTGTGTACTGTGTATAATTATGTATATATAAATATACACGCATGCATGTATATATACCCAAAATAATAATATTATTTTACAGTAAAATTGTAAAATTAAAATACTAATATTTATGGCTGTCTTAATTTCTTAATTTTCAAAAGTTAAACTATCAAGCTTTTATTTTGGAGGGAAAACGTAGGGAGCCTTAAAGCTTCTCTTGTGTTGTGTAAACAGGCCAGTTTATAAGTATTTCTCATTACAAGCCATATCAGTTTTTATTTCAATTAATTATGCAGCCTTACATGTCCGTGTTTCTGTCTGAATGCAGGTGTGAACGTTAAAACGGGTCACATGTTTCCAGCCTCGTTTACATGTCGAGGGCCGGCAGAGGAGCTGCGATCCGCACGCACCTTCTCTGGTGGACAGGTACACAGCGTTACAAATATTTAACTGCATGATGATGATACAATTGACCAATCAGAAGCTGAGAAGCCAGACTGATGGACTGTAACTATATATGATTGACAGATGGTTGAAGTGTATGATTCCAGCAGAGAGCTCGTGAGGATCGGCCCGTGCAGATGGACGCCAAACAGTGACATGGGCTTCTGGCTGTCTCAGGATGATGAAACCATCCTACAGGTCTAAAAAACCCTTCAAACTTTGCATATGTCCTTTTGTTGAGTATCATATTTGATACATCAGGCTTTTATGGCTCATATAATGTGATATAGTGAGAATATATAAGTGTTAATAGCAACTGGATTCTATTTACACTGAGTGCAAATAGCTGTAGATGCTATTTACTAAGTGAAAATAGTGATATATTCTATTTACAGCATGTAAAAATAGCAGTTCTTTGCAATATGTGTAAATAGTAATAACATGCAATTTATACTTTATTTTGACAGATACATACTATCTGCACCTCAGTATTGTTGTACATTTAACAGGATGCAATAATAACAGAGCGTAAATGATTATATTTATTAAAACTATTAAATGGATGGATGCTGCCTTAATGGAACAATAAAAGCCCTCCTTACACCTACCCCTAACCCTACCCAGTAAATGCTTTTATTATTATTAAACATTTCGTTAGGCACTTTATTTCTACTTTTAGAAAATGTTCTTAATTTTTATTGAAAGTAAATACCTTTCCGATGTGATATGTGATGGGAAAAGGGAGAAGAGCGAGCTCGGCAAAGGGTGGATTCGAACCTGGGTCGATCGCGTCAAAACCAAGATCCTTAAGCCTTACGCTTTACTGACTACACCACTGAAGACGTTGAAATACGCACGTTTGGCCCAACCAGGCATTTTGCTCAACCAAACTGAACAAAACTTTGGTGCAGATGCTGATATTTATATGACCAGAAAGATGAAATTCTGATGCTTGTAATGTAAATCAGTGAGATATTTATACAGCATAGCGAAACTGATTTCTCATCTGGTTTGTCCATCAGTTTTTGTCCACGTCTCCGTACGCAGAACCTCCTCACTTTGTCCAGCACATAAAATCCACCATCCGGTTTCTGCTGGATCATCCGAGCGCAGACGGGCTGTTTCCGGGCGGACAGCCGCAGCTCTACCGCCGTTCCGAGGAGGGCCGCTGGAAGAGAGTCTGAAACTCTGACCCACTGAAACCCAGCTAAAGGCCTTGGAACGTCTGACGGTTAAAGTAGAAGCTCCTTCATGCTGATCTGAAACCTGCTGAAACCTGCTGATGGTTTAAAAAGACGACTTCTACTTCAAGAGTGAAATATCTGAAGATGGTTTTACTAATGCGTGTCATTGATGAACTTCTCAAAGACTGCACCTGCCGGCCCTTACATAGAAACAAGAGCCTATTAACTCTTTTATTTCTGTTTTATTTCATATATGTTATGTGTGTACATGTATCATATGACGTGTCCTTTATTTTAAACAGTTTTCTTCCTAACATCCTGCTTTACCTCATTTGCCCTTTATGAATTCATTTGGGAAACTGTAAATACAGTGTGTTTGTGTCCTTTGAGGAGAAATAAAATAATTAAAATATTGTTACCAGAGGAAACATGTCCTCTTGTATATTGAGACCTTTATATAATAATAACAATGGAAATGTTAAATGTATTAATATTTAGGAAGAAACAGAATTATATGAGGGAATCTGTTTATTGACAGATTTTAGAAATGTGCAATATGAAATACTAAAGTACCGCATATCTGTATTTAAAATGTATGATAGGTTATTTAACTGTAAATAAGTTAAACAATGAAACAAAAGCTGAAAAAAATCAAATCAATTAATTGTTTTGGGAAACAGACATTATAATTAATGTAATATAAGGTGCTACATATGAATATAACGTTTGTAATGGTAACACATTGGGTTCAATTCTCACTAATAACTAGTTGCTTAGCATGCATATTACCAGGATATTGGCTGTTTTTTGTACTTATAAAGCACATACTAATGCCTTATTCTGCATGACCATATTCTACATCCCTTAATCCTAAACTTAACTACCTTACTAACTCTTAATAAGCAGTAATTGGGAGTTTGAGGCAAACCCCATAGTTAATAGTGAGAATTGGATCCTAAGCTAAAGTGTGACCAAAATTGCAATGGTTTGAAAATTGAGGCAATATCTTCCTTTGTTTATTTGAAATATTTTGACTGAATTTTCTTTTTGGACCACACAACCAAAATAAAACAAACCTTTGATTAATAATAAAGGTTTCCATGTTTTCCAGTCGCTTAATGACATCATTTTCCAGGAAGTGACATCATTTTGGAGGGAAATCAGCAGCACAAACATCAGTATTAAGTATGTATTAGAAATTTGTGCTGTCTCTTTTCCTGCGGCAAGATGTTTTGGTCTTTACTTATGCATCTATTGGGACATACATGGAAAATGTGAAACATATCAGTAATATTAAAGAAGAGTCCTACAAAATACTACATATGCTTCATCCAGGTAAGCAGGTTTTGGAAATATTTAAGCAGAATATTTCAGATATCTGTGAATTTTGTTGACTGGAAAAATAAATAATTTTGCATCTGTTTTATCATTGCATTTAAGATTATTTTGTAAGTATAGATACCTATATTTGTCAGCAACAGAAGACAAAGCAGATGACTTCAGCGACAGGATGTCTTCAACAGTCTTTCCTTATGCAGGTGCTGACTGGTGCAAGCGGGCTGGTTGAAGGCTAAAGATGACTGCTGAAGACTGAAAATGATCACGGAGCGGAACGTAAACGGTGAATATACTCAGGTAAGGAGACAGGTAAATTGCTCGGCATGAACAACAAGACCAGACATTGGTAAACTGGAAAGGGAGACTACAATGAGTGGGTGCAGGAGTGACTGATCTGAACTCTGGTGATTGTGAATGAGTGGGTGGAGCGGAGAGGTCTGGTGCTGAAGGAGCTGACTCAGTGACAATATTAAAGAGATAGTTCACCCAAAAATGAAAATTCTGTCATTAATTACTCTACCCTCAGCTCACCCAACCTGTAAGACCTTCGTTCATCTTCTGAACACAAATGAAGATATTTCTGATGAAATCCGAGAGCTCTTTGACCCCTCCATAGACAGCTATTTGATTAACAATCCAGGTCCAGGAAGACATTGTTAAAATAGTCCATGTGACTCCAGTGGTTCAACCTTAATGTTATGAAGCGACGAGAATACTTTTTGTGCGCTAAAAACAAACAAAAATAACGACTTTATTCAGCAATTTCTTCATGTCTGTGTCAGTCTCCTACTGTTGAAGAAGTAATTACAGCCCAGCGCTTCCAAGTTACGTCAGAGCTACGTCAGAACGCCGGCTTACCATTGGCCGGTGCTGTTCACATAAGCACCACAACGCATGCGTGTGATGCTGACGCAGGAGCTGACCAATGTAAACTCCGTAGGAGACTGACAGACGAGAAGAGATTGATGAATAAAGTCGTTATTTTTGTTTGTTTTTTTTGCGCACAAAATGTATTCTCGTCGTTCATTATTTTGCTGTCTATGGAGGCAGCTCTCTGCTGTCTCAGACGACGACATTTTTGTCCTGTGTGGGCCACCATGGCGAACAGTGGTTAATTGAAATTCACAACCTCACCACTAGATGCCGCTAAAATTCACACATTGCACCTTTAAAAGATCCAAAAATGGTGCCCAAAAACTATAATATGAAATGAGTAGTTTAACCAAAGTCTTTTGAAGAGATATGATCTCTTTATATTATGAACAGATTTAAATTAGGCTTTTATTTACACTTAAACAATAATTGACACATACATGGAGTGTATCACGTATAGTAAACACAGAAGCTCAAACGTACGTGCTTGAGGCGTGAGAACGTGACCCATGGACGTTTGAACTTCGGTGTTTGACATTTTGGATGCCCCACAAGTACTTTTGATGCATTACTTCAAGCCCATCTCAGTAATGACGGCTGTTTTCAGAGAACTTGTTGCGCCGTTGCAGGAGCTGAATATGGAGTTTCGGGAGCATGTATTGGATTACTTTTAGGAAGCATTCTAGCAGTTTTACTTGCCTTCTTGATCTTTAAAGTAACAGACAACAGGACAGATTATTAACTCTTAAAAAGATACAGTACCGGTCAAAAGTTAATGTTTTTGAAAAAAGGAGTCTCTTCTGCTCGCAAAGGCTTCATTTATTTGATCAAAAACACAGTTTAACTATTTTCTATGTGAATATACAGTGTTAAAATATAATTTATTCCAGTGATCAAAGCTGATTTTTTTTTTTTACTCCAGTCTTCAGTGTCACATGATCCTTCAGAAATCCTTGTTTTTTTTGTGGAATGATACACTGCTATTCAAAAATTTGGTAAAGTTACATTTAAAAAAGAAAAAAGAAATGAATACTTTAATTCAACAAAGGCACATTAAATAAATGATTAAAATAAATGCTGTTCTTTTGACATTTCTATTAATCAAAGAATCCTGCAAAAAGAAAACAAAAAATCAGTTTCCACAAAAATCTAAAGCAGCAAGACTGTTTTCACAATTGATAATAATCATAAATGTTTCTTGAGCATCAAATCATCATATTAGAATGATTTCTGAAGGATCATGTGACACTGAAGACTGGAGTAATGATGCTGAACATTCAGCTTTGATCACAGGAATAAATTACATTTGAACAGTATATTCACATAAACAGTTATTTAAAATGGTAATAATATTTCACAATACTGTTTTTACTCAAATGAGTTCAGCCTTAATGAGCAGAAGAGACTTCTTTCAAAAACATTAAAAAACTTTAATGTTTCCAAACTTTTGACCGGTGCTGTACATGCAACCTAATAATCCATATACTCAACAAGACTGAAAGCCTCCATGGACCTTTAACTCTGAATATTAGCATTTCAAATAGATTTGATCATTAGCCATGCAAACATATGAATCCGACTATCTCAACTGGATCAAACGTTGAGCACATACACATACACATTAACAGATATAAATGTAATGTAATGTTGCTGAATTGACTGTGACCTGACCTGTGCATTATTTTGATATATCTTTGATTTCATGTTTCCTGTGATTTTGTTTTTTTTTACAAATTGAAAATAAAGCTTTTTAGTGTATCTTGCCATTGCGTAAGGTAATTTTGTTTAGCTTAAGTTCACACCTGAAACGGGAGAATCCTGATGCAATAAGTACTTTAAGTACTTTTGAATGGTTGGTCTTTAATGAAATGATAAAATATTTAAGAAATTGTTTAATTTGGTTTTATACACACTCTCAAAAAATGTTGTTTCTTTAAGTATTGTAAAGTTTTGTGGTTTAGGCTACTAATTAAATGATGACACAGGAATGTCTCATCATTTAAATAGCAACATTACATTTATCCGTGCATTTGGCAGATGCTTCAAAGTGACTTACAGTGCAAGCCTGCACCTGTACTGGTTACCCAATGACCTCATAAAGTAAAGTGAAAGTATTTTATATGCGGAAGTAAATAAGAAAAAACAACTTTGCAAGGTATGTTGAAAGCTCATAATATTTTCAGCATTATTTTGATATATTTTTTATTTTATGTTGCTTAATAAATTGAAAATAAAGCTTTTAATTGTATCCTGCTGTTGAATAAGCTTTTGTTCAGCGTTCACTTGATCCTGACACGGAAGAAAGATGATGCAATACTTTCGAATGGTTGTTTTTGTGTGTTTAAAAACGTATAGCTATGTGCTTTCTGTCTTTGTCTTTATATTGGACATACCTTTTCAATATATTTTTGAAAAATATTTTTCAAGAAAATATTGGAAATATATTTCATGTGTGAGAGGGTTCAGATTAGCAATGTAATAGAGCAATGCGAAGTGCTAAAATGCAATAATGATAGCAATGTAGGTGAACCCAGTGCTAATAAACTATCAACAATATACCTTCACTACATACTATGCTATTTTGAATTATTCTGATCAATAATGTTCACCACACTTTGACATTTATACCTGTGATTTGTCCTCTGGGATTATAGGCATTGTTCAATGGTTTTAAAGCTACTGGACAAAATAGTGAGTATTAAATGAAAAATCAACTGCCTCTTTTAAATAATTTTCACAGTAAAAATAAGTTTCATGATTTGTTATCTCATCTTTTATGTCTTTTATGTTGGTTAACTTACACTAATTTCTTTCTTCGTGTTAATGATTTAGTTTCAATGAACTTTAAGGCTTACTTACTTTTGAGTTATTTTTCAAGTTATACCAACAATCACTTTTACAGTGCAGAAGAACATGTAAACTCATCTTCGAGCAGCAACTGTGATCATGGCGTCACCTCAGGGTGAGTGAATCTTCTCTCTCTAAATGTTTTTCCAACAGAAATATTTTGACAAAAAAGCATTATGGAATAATAATTTGTCTATTGATTTTATTCCATCGGTTCCTCTGTACAATCAGAGCTCAGAATTGTGATCCTAGGAAATGGTGGAGATGGTAAGAATAAAGTGGTAAAATCAGTCCTGAACTGTGGGAATCTGACAGGAAAAAGATTTGGGCTCTGTACGTTATATCAGCGTGAACACGCAGGAAGGAGGATCAGTGTTGTTGAAGCTCCAGGATGGGACAGAACCTCAATACAACAAACAGCAGGGAACATAAAAGAAGAAGTGGACAGAAGCGTGACACTTTGTCCTCCAGGACCTCACGCTCTTCTTCTGGTCATACCTGTGAAAGTCTCTGAAGAACCTTCCACAAATGAAATTACAGCAGCACAGACGCACATGGAGTTACTGTCAGAGCGCGTCTGGAAACACACTATCCTGCTGTTTGCTTGTGATGAAGGAGTGGGAGATTGTGTCATCAAAACACACTTCCAGAAAGCAAACAATATCCTGGAAAAGTGCAAAGGCCGAAGCTACGTTCTTAAGAGCCACGCTAAGATAGGTGAGCTTTTTACACAGATTGAAGACCTGGTGGAGGAGAACCGTGGTGATTTCTTCATACCACAAGCTTACTATGAACTGATTCAACACAAGACAAAAGAAGTGGTGTCTGGTGAGAGTGAGCTCAGACAGAGACGTGGAAGTTTGGAGATTCCTCCCAACTGTGAGTATTATTTCACAAAAGCCATAGCTGATCTCACATTTGCAAATGTAATGATTCATTATTGCTCTTTTCTGTTACAGTCAGTAAAAGTGATTCAGAGAAGAAGAAAGAAGCAATAGAGGCTCCCAAACATAGGGATTCAGTAGACATCAACATGCCACAGATCTATACATGGATGGGTGTAGTTGGAGCACTTATTGGCTCAGTTGCTGGTGCTGAACATGGAGTAGTAGGGGCTTGTATTGGAATTGTCTGTGGTGGCATTTTAGGGCTTTTACTTGCAATTCTGACTATTTACATTTACACTCGCTTTTATCAACAGCAACCGTGACACGCAATAGTACATGTGCAATTCCGTCATAATGAGTCTATAGTCTATAAGTGCAAACGAGCTGCCCCAGAGTTTGATGGGACAGAGCAACAAGAAAAGATGTATATATAGACCTTAATCATTCATTATTATGGGTATATTCTTGCATTACTTTATATCAGTTTTATATTAATTACTTTATATTAATGGGATAAACTGGATGACGGAAAAGGGCCTATTTAGTTATTTATACCATATTTTGATAGATCACTGATTCTTGAGATAAGGGACAAAACATGTCCTAAACACAAAAGCCCTATTTATGTTAAAAAGTAGGGATATCAACAAAAAAAAAATACTTAAAAAGTTACATCTAAAGGAAATTTGTATACTCAGGACATTAATTGCTTATACTTTTAAATAATATATGTAGTATTATTTTAAAAGCATTATACTTTGAAACACATATAGGCTAATTTAACCTGTCCTCAGCATGACGTCACAATGTAAAACGAAACAAAGCGTTTAAAAATGTAACAAATAAAAAAAAATACACAGTTACATTAAAAGGCGAAGATCTTTAAGATATCAAGTAAATCTTGAATTACAAAAGTTTATCAAATTATCAAAGTTGTGTCCTCACTTTGCGTCAACTCCGTCAGGATTTTTTATAATTCTGAATAAATCAGGCAGCATCATGGGCAGCTTTAACTCTGAGGAGCACTAGGACACATAGTCCTGGAAGTTATAGATGTTTTAATATTTTAAACAAACAATATTGAAGTCTCTGCGGTCACAGCTTTAACCTGTTAACTCCGTCATCGCAGTGTAATAGTTTCTGTAAATAGTTGTGGGATAAATCTTGCTTTATTTTTTATATGTTTAGTAAGGCTGCTACAACTGAGGAAAAAAACTAAATTGCTCCACAGTACAACACGTGGTTAAGGTGGGGGGTGGGGATTTAATATGTTTTTTGCATATGGGGAAATCTTCAAATGCTGTTTCATGTTTAAATATACTGTAACCAGGGCCCCAGACCGTGACTAAAAATTGCTGAGATCGCCATTGGCGACCATATAAATGTAAATGTTATGATTAAAGATTGCGTGCCTTTTACCTGCATGTTCTGTGATGAGTAGCCCGTCACATCTGTTGTTGTGTTGACATGATAATGTGAGACTATGCACAGCAAAGTTACAATGGAAAAAACCTCACTGAGCCTGCGCGCCAAAATATGCGTATCAAACGGAAAATATCAGGCTTTTTCAAAGCCCTCATCTCTATCGCGCAACAACGCTGACGGCTGTGAGAGAGATAGGAAACGACGGAGACGCATTAATGAAGTAGGCTACTAGTGTCTATTGAGAATGAGAAGGTGACGTAACGATGTTTACTCCGTGTTGCATTTCGGGAAGGCGCCGCCATATTGGGAGGATACGCTATCCGTTGCCATGGTTATTTTTATAGTTAGACCGAGAGCGCAGCTTGAGATTTGTTTTAATTTTTGCAATACGGCGCAGTTTCTTGGGGAGAAATGGTGAAGGGGGAAGCGAAAGGAAAGGGGTTCTGTCGGGAGAGACTAAATAACACCGCCAAAAAGCGTTAAACTGCTTGACATCAACAACATCGACCCGTACGACCTGCCAGCTACAGAATGAACGAAAGACACAGAAACACTAACACCTATCACACACCCTGACATCGGCAATTACCTGGTTTATGGTATCAGTGCCTACACAATGCAATCGTTCAGAAGCTTTAAATCATTAGAAGCGTATGAACAATTCTGCTCCGGTTGGGTGCAAGACTTACAAACCTGTTGCAGTAAGGCTGCACTCCACTTTTATTAATGTTTTTTTTACAGTTCTAATGCTTATTATTGTAGAAAAAATAAATACAATTGTTAAATAATATAATTGTAATACGTTCATTGTAAAAAATGAAATTATTTTCGCCTACTGTCATAGACTAGGTAATGTGTTTGGTGATGATTAGGCTGAATGAATGGCAAGCAGATGGGCAATTGCTGCAGACAAAGGGAAATTGGAAATGTAGCATGGAATGAAATGTATGTACTTTTGTTGTCATGTGTGGTCATGTTATGACTTCAAATGACTTAAGCTTCAGAACGCTTGCATTGTGTAGACACTGATACTATAAACCAGGTAACTGAGTGAGAGGTGGTAGCATCATGTCTGTTGTTGTGTAAAGCAGTTTCTCTAAATAACGCTGCTAGGCAATGTTACTTAGTCTCTCCCGATATAGCACCTTACCTTTCACTTCCTCTTTCTCAATTTCTCCCCAAGAAACCTCGCTGAATCTCAAAAAATGCAAACAAATCTCAAGCTGCGCTCTCTGTCTCACTATCAAAATAACCATGGCAACGGATAGCGCATCCTCCCAATATGGCGGCGCCTTCCCGAAATGCAACGCGGAGTAAAAACATTGTGACGTAACTCCTCATTCTCAATTCTGTGCACAATGTGGATAAACTACAACAGATAAACATGACAGCTGTGTGGACGCGAACTAATCGGTAACCATTCTCGTTTTTAATTGACACTGATATGGATTCACTAGCCCGACGAGCTATTTTACATAGTGAATAAAATTCCTTTCTTTGCGTTGTTGACTCTCTTGACTTGTTATCTGAAGGAATAAGAGCATGGGTGTTTTTGATCATGCTGATTTGTCCGCAGTGACGTTTAGCCGATGTATGTGTTTGCGTGTATTTGAGTGTGTTCGTGATGAGCAAATAATAAAACATAACATTGTAATTAATTGCGGGTGGATGAGAGATAAATAATTAATGTGTTGATTTTATTAAAGACACTGAACTGTAATTTCACTGTAAAACGCAACGAACGTGTGTCACTCTTTCACTTTCGTTTTCAAAACCAGCATCTCTTCAGGGAAAACAAATCAAGGATAATATGCCTAGGACACCTCCTAGTGGACAGTATATAAAACACAAAGGAAAAACCCTATTGCTTAATAACTTAACAGTTTTACCTAAAAAAATACACTAACTTAATAGAAATTATTCTGATAAAAAAAATAATGATTGGAAATATTAACGTGTTTAAAACTTTTTTTTTCTTCAGGCACTAATTTGCAGAATTTACCAAATTAAAAACAAAAGGAAGGAAAGTCGAGTAACATGTGGGAGTGTTTTAGTGAAGTAGTTTAACAGGTTGAATCAAGTGTTGGGTATGTGATGTGTAACGGCTGTGAAGCGCTCTGTGTATATGACAATAAATTAATAAAGCCTATTAGCCTACAATGGAGAGAACTGCAAAAGTCGCTGTGTTAAAATGCTAAGAGGTGCATAGATTTAAGTTGGTGTTTCAGTTCTACACAGGCAAAAAAGACAGGTCAAGACAGAAATTCATAGAAATTTCAGTTCAGGCAGAACCAAATCCATTTGTATTGATGATTGTAATTTGATTATTTTATATACCATTGTTGATATTTGTGATTTTGAAAATGGTTTTGATTGAATGTTTCGACTCAGTTTTGTACATAATTTTTTATTTGGGCTAGTTAAATTCATTTCGGACTATCAAAATCTGAAGAGTGCCTGCCCAAAGGACTACCAGCGATTTTTTAATTTTGCGAGCCTGTATTTGTAGCGCAGCCATCCATAATCGCAGGATGTCACCTTTAATATGTCATTTTTAACTTGTTTGTTAGTTTTAGTAAACAATTAACAAACTTTAAACTTTTAGGCGCTCTTTAATGTGGCCTGACAGATAGCTTAATCAGCATTTCCACCTTGGAAAGCTTGTATAAAACGGCTTAAGAACAATGATGTCACATAGCGTCAAATTTACCTCAGAAAAGCCATTCAATGCTTATAAACGCAGCTAGAAAAGTAACTATAGAAAGGGGCACTTTGCTAAATACACTCACCTAAAGGATTATTAGGAACACCTGTTCAATTTCTCATTAATGCAATTATCTAATCAACCAATCACATGGCAGTTGCTTCAATGCATTTAGGGGTGTGGTCCTGGTCAAGACAATCTCCTGAACTCCAAACTGAATGTCAGAATGGGAAAGAAAGGTGATTTAAGCAATTTTGAGCGTGGCATGGTTGTTGGTGCCAGACGGGCCGGTCTGAGTATTTCACAATCTGCTCAGTTACTGGGATTTTCACGCACAACATTTCTAGAGTTTACAAAGAATGGTGTGAAAAGGGAAAAACATCCAGTATGCGGCAGTCCTGTGGGC
Organism: Rhinogobio ventralis; assembly: GCA_039654625.1. NCBI lineage: Eukaryota > Metazoa > Chordata > Actinopteri > Cypriniformes > Gobionidae > Rhinogobio > Rhinogobio ventralis. Next base: position 4,039,707 of record CM077205.1, on the reverse strand, counting down.
GAAAATGCCTTGTTGATGCTAGAGGTCAGAGGAGAATGGGCCGACTGATTCAAGCTGATAGATGAGCAACTTTGACTGAAATAACCACTCGTTACAACCGAGGTATGCAGCAAAGCATTTGTGAAGCCACAACACGCACAACCTTGAGGCGGATGGGCTACAACAGCAGAAGACCCCACCGGGTACCACTCATCTCCACTACAAATAGGAAAAAGAGGCTACAATTTGCACGAGCTCACCAAAATTGGACAGTTGAAGACTGGAAAAATGTTGCCTGGTCTCGATTTCTGTTGAGACATTCAGATGGTAGAGTCAAAATTTGGCGTAAACAGAATGAGAACATGGATCCATCATGCCTTGTTACCACTGTGCAGGCTGGTGGTGGTGGTGTAATGGTGTGGGGGATGTTTTCTTGGCACACTTTAGGCCCCTTAGTGCCAATTGGGCATCGTTTAAATGCCACGGCCTACCTGAGCATTGTTTCTGACCATGTCCATCCCTTTATGACCACCATGTACCCATCCTCTGATGGCTACTTCCAGCAGGATAATGCACCATGTCACAAAGCTCGAATCATTTCAAATTGGTTTCTTGAACATGACAATGAGTTCACTGTACTAAAATGGCCCCCACAGTCACCAGATCTCAACCCAATAGAGCATCTTTGGGATGTGGTGGAACGGGAGCTTCGTGCCCTGGATGTGCATCCCACAAAAAAAACATCAACTGCAAGATGCTATCCTATCAATATGGGCCAACATTTCTAAAGAATGCTTTCAGCACCTTGTTGAATCAATGCCACGTAGAATTAAGGCAGTTCTGAAGGTGAAAGGGGGTCAAACACAGTATTAGTATGGTGTTCCTAATAATCCTTTAGGTGAGTGTATATGCACTATATCACATAATCCTTATATTTTTACTTAAACTGTTGTCCTCATGAGAAAGAATGGAAGGAGCTAAAATGAAATTCACGTTTATTATTTTGTGGCACTTGAAAAAATTATTTGGCGCCTAACTTTTTCCCTTATAGGAGCCAATGGCTCCTTAATTGATATTTTTGTCTGGAGCCCTGCTGTATATTTGGCCCCAGCTGGACCTTTGTCAACACCGTCAGTATTTAACACAAAGCCCTCCTTACACCTACCCCTAACCCTACCCAGTAAATGCTTTTATTATTATTAAACATTTCGTTAGGCACTTTATTTCTACTTTTAGAAAATGTTCTTAATTTTTATTGAAAGTAAATACCTTTCCGATGTGATATGTGATGGGAAAAGGGAGAAGAGCGAGCTCGGCAAAGGGTGGATTCGAACCTGGGTCGATCGCGTCAAAACCAAGATCCTTAAGCCTTATGCTTTACTGACTACACCACTGAAGACGTTTTTTTTTTTTTTATCTCGTTTGGCCCAACCAGGCATTTTGCTCAACCAAACTGAACAAAACTTTGGTGCAGATGCTGATATTTATATGACCAGAAAGATGAAATTCTGATGCTTGTAATGTAAATCAGTGAGATATTTATACAGCATAGCGAAACTGATTTCTCATCTGGTTTGTCCATCAGTTTTTGTCCACGTCTCCGTACGCAGAACCTCCTCACTTTGTCCAGCACATAAAATCCACCATCCGGTTTCTGCTGGATCATTCGAGCGCAGACGGGCTGTTTCCGGGCGGACAGCCGCAGCTCTACCGCCGTTCCGAGGAGGGCCGCTGGAAGAGAGTCTGAAACTCTGACCCACTGAAACCCAGCTAAAGGCCTTGGAACGCCTGACGGTTAAAGTAGAAGCTCCTTCATGCTGATCTGAAACCTGCTGAAACCTGCTGATGGTTTAAAAAGACGACTTCTACTTCAAGAGTGAAATATCTGAAGATGGTTTTACTAATGCGTGTCATTGATGAACTTCTCAAAGACTGCACCTGCCGGCCCTTACATAGAAACAAGAGCCTATTAACTCTTTTATTTCTGTTTTATTTCATATATGTTATGTGTGTACATGTATCATATGACGTGTCCTTTATTTTAAACAGTTTTCTTCCTAACATCCTGCTTTACCTCATTTGCCCTTTATGAATTCATTTGGGAAACTGTAAATACAGTGTGTTTGTGTCCTTTGAGGAGAAATAAAATAATTAAAATATTGTTACCAGAGGAAACATGTCCTCTTGTATATTGAGACCTTTATATAATAATAACAATGGAAATGTTAAATGTATTAATCTTTAGGAAGAAACAGAATTATATGAGGGAATCTGTTTATTGACAGATTTTAGAAATGTGCAATATGAAATACTAAAGTACCGCATATCTGTATTTAAAATGTATGATAGGTTATTTAACTGTAAATAAGTTAAACAATGAAACAAAAGCTGAAAAAGATCAAATCAATTAATTGTTTTGGGAAACAGACATTATAATTAATGTAATATAAGGTGCTACATATGAATATAACGTTTGTAATGGTAACACATTGGGTTCAATTCTCACTAATAACTAGTTGCTTAGCATGCATATTACCAGGATATTGGCTGTTTTTTGTACTTATAAAGCACATACTAATGCCTTATTCTGCATGACCATATTCTACATCCCTTAATCCTAAACTTAACTACCTTACTAACTCTTAATAAGCAGTAATTGGGAGTTTGAGGCAAACCCCATAGTTAATAGTGAGAATTGGATCCTAAGCTAAAGTGTGACCAAAATTGCAATGGTTTGAAAATTGAGGCAATATCTTCCTTTGTTTATTTGAAATATTTTGACAGAATTTTCTTTTTGGACCACACAACCAAAATAAAACAAACCTTTGATTAATAATAAAGGTTTCCATGTTTTCCAGTCGCTTAATGACATCATTTTCCAGGAAGTGACATCATTTTGGAGGGAAATCAGCAGCACAAACATCAGTATTAAGTATGTATTAGAAATTTGTGCTGTCTCTTTTCCTGCGGCAAGATGTTTTGGTCTTTACTTATGCATCTATTGGGACATACATGGAAAATGTGAAACATATCAGTAATATTAAAGAAGAGTCCTACAAAATACTACATATGCTTCATCCAGGTAAGCAGGTTTTGGAAATATTTAAGCAGAATATTTCAGATATCTGTGAATTTTGTTGACTGGAAAAATAAATAATTTTGCATCTGTTTTATCATTGCATTTAAGATTATTTTGTAAGTATAGATACCTATATTTGTCAGCAACAGAAGACAAAGCAGATGACTTCAGCGACAGGATGTCTTCAACAGTCTTTCCTTATGCAGGTGCTGACTGGTGCAAGCGGGCTGGTTGAAGGCTAAAGATGACTGCTGAAGACTGAAAATGATCACGGAGCGGAACGTAAACGGTGAATATACTCAGGTAAGGAGACAGGTAAATTGCTCGGCATGAACAACAAGACCAGACATTGGTAAACTGGAAAGGGAGACTACAATGAGTGGGTGCAGGAGTGACTGATCTGAACTCTGGTGATTGTGAATGAGTGGGTGGAGCGGAGAGGTCTGGTGCTGAAGGAGCTGACTCAGTGACAATATTAAAGGGATAGTTCACCCAAAAATGAAAATTCTGTCATTAATTACTCTACCCTCAGCTCACCCAACCTGTAAGACCTTCGTTCATCTTCTGAACACAAATGAAGATATTTCTGATGAAATCCAAGAGCTCTTTGACCCCTCCATAGACAGATATTTAATTAACAATTTCAAGGTCCAGAAAGACATTGTTAAAATAGTCCATGTGACTCCAGTGGTTCAACCTTAATGTTATGAAGCGACGAGAATACCTTTTGTGCGCTAAAAACAAACAAAAATAACGACGTTATTCTTAACGATTTCTTCACGTCTGTGTCAGTCTCCTACTGTTGAAGAAGTAATTACAGCCCAGCGCTTCCGAGTTACGTCAGAGCTACGTCAGAACGCCGGCTTACCATTGGCCGATGCTGTTCACATAAGCACCACAACGCATGCGTGTGATGCTGACGCAGGAGCTGACCAATGTAAACTGCGTAGGAGACTGACAGACGAGAAGAGATTGATGAATAAAGTAATTATTTTTGTTTGTTTTTTTGCGCACAAAAAGTATTCTCGTCGCTTCATAACATTAAGGTTGAACCACTGGAGTCACATGAACTATTTTAACAATGTCTTTAATACCTTTCTGGACCTTCTATGGAGGGGTCAGAAAGCTCTCGGATTTCATTAAAAATATCTTCATTTGTGTTCTGAAGATGAGCGAAGGTCTTACAGGTTTGGAACGACATGAGGTTGAGTAATTAATGACAGAATTTACATTTTTGGGTGAACTAACCCTTTAACAGAAAACGGGGGTGTATGGCGGAAATGTGTATTTGATGTGCTTTTTTATTTTCAAAACCACTTTTTGGAAAGTAAAGGACAATACATTATGCAATTATTTATTTTAAGGAGGATAACATACATAAAAAGAAGTGGACTCTTTGCCCAGACAGCAGCATAGTGTCTGCCCAGATCCGGGCTACATCTGGTACATGTGGATTCAACGCGTACCAGATGTGGGCCGGATCTGGGCCGATGCTATGTTGATGTCTGGGTGCAAACCAGATTTTTTTTTTTACTTTATATTGTAAATATAAATTATAAAAACGAAAACATGTGTTTCGAAACCACTGAAATGTAACTTTTAACATGTTTCATCAGTTTAAATCACCTTTTTGCCTTCACTAGTGTATGATGTATCCTGAATGATAATTATTAAAAAAATGGAGTATGAGTTATATGGAGTATGACGTCACCCAGAATAACATGTCTAAGTATTTTGTGAAGTAACCAGACACAAGAAATCACAAATTTTGCAATCTTTATGTATTAAAGGTTGTGTTGTTCTGTATGTATTTGCAACCATATAGCTGAGATTTGAGAGAGTATTTGGATTTTTTAAACAAATGACCAACTACCAGATCCTACGAGATCACACCACCAGACCGCGTATGCACCTTTTTTTGGCCAACTATTAAATATTAATTTACCTGGGTGCGGGTGCTGCTCAAAGTTCATAAACAACACCATAAACACCACAACTGAAAGTACAGAAGTAAGGTACAGAAAACAATGCGAGGTAGGGTGATACAATAATACATTTTGTTTTCTGTGCTTGCATGTTTTTTTGGTGTATTCTGCTTGTTTTAAGTGTATTTTTTAAGTTCTTGAAAACATTTTAAGTGTATTCTTGCATGGCTTTTGTTCAGCATAGGTTCACTTGACGCTTAAAAAGGACATACAACATCTTCAAATGGTTGTTTTCCGCTTTTATGTCTGTTGATATAATAAATACTATTAGTTTTTCATAATGTAAGCCAATTGTGAAAGGATTTAGACTCTAAAAATGTCCTTAGTATAAACTTCTTAATGACTGCAATGTTATTTATTTATTTATTGGTGGACCCAGATCTAATAATGAAAATGTTCCTTTATAGTTTGCAATGTTACATTTTTCTGAGCAATTGTTATGAAACTCACTTCCCTACACATTTTTTCATATAATTCCTCTGAAAACAAAAATCATACTACAAATTAGCATACATAAATTAAATTAATGTTACATCTTCTGTGATGATTAGGCATTGCTTAATAATTTAAAACAAGATAAAATGGCTGTGTGTATTAAGTGAAACCTAGAACCGACTGTGTGTTTTCTTGTTATCAGTTTCCATGAAGGGCAAAAACGCCTGCACATGCTGTGATCATGGCTGCTAAATCTTCTCAGGGTAGGTCAATTCTTCAGTGTGTTTTCCAACAATCAAATGATTTTATTAAACACCACTATGAAATAATATTAATTTGTCTATATTAATTTGATTCCTGTTTGCTCTATAAAGGAGGTTTGTCTGTACAGTCAGAGCTCAGAATTGTGATCCATGGAAACACAGGAGATGACAAGAATAAAGTGGTAAAATCAGTCCTGAACTGTGAGAATCTGACAGGAGTGAAAGTTGGGCTCTGTACATTACATCAACGTGAACACGCAGGAAGGAGGATCAGTGTTGTTGAAGCTCCAGGATGGGACAGAACCTCAATACAACAAACAGCAGGGAACATAAAAGAAGAAGTGGACAGAAGCGTGACACTTTGTCCTCCAGGACCTCACGCTCTTCTTCTGGTCATACCTGTGAAAGTCTCTGAAGAACCTTCCACAAATGAAATTACAGCAGCACAGACGCACATGGAGTTACTGTCAGAGCGCGTCTGGAAACACACTATCCTGCTGTTTGCTTGTGATGATGGAGTGGAGGACCCGCAAATCAAAGAGCACATTCGCAGCGCAGAGAAAATCCTGGAAAAGTGTGGAGGACGATCCTATGTTCTTCAGAAGAACGCTCAGCATGAACTTTTCAAGAAGATAGATGACCTGGTGGAGGAGAACCGTGGTGATTTATTCATACCACAAGCTTATGAACTGATTCAACACAAGACAAAAGAAGTGGTGTCTGGTGAGAGTGAGCTCAAGCAGAGACGTAGAAGTTTGGAGGATCCTCCTAACTGTGAGTATTATTTTACAAAACCTGCAGCTACTTTCAATTACTTAAACCCTAGATCTATTATTGTTCTTTTCTTTTACAGTAAATAAAGACAAAGAAATTTGTGTGGAGAAGAAAGAAACCATAGAGGCTGCCAAACATACACCTTTGGAAGACATACCGAAACTCTACATGGACCCCAAACTGTTTGTAGTGATATTGATGGGTATATTTGGAGCACTTCTTGGTGCAGTTGCTGGAGCTGAAAATGGAGTTTCAGGGTCTTGCACTGGATTAGTCTTTGGTGTTGTTGTAGGGATTTTACTTGCGAGTATCACCATGTACATTTACACTCACATTTATTCACGCTCTTATCCAAAGAAACCTACACATCATACATCATAAGTGTGAAAGCTGAACAGATACAAGCTAGTAAAGATATAAAAGTGCAAACAGTCCATGAAAAGTTTTTTCTGATATTAAGTAAAAATTTATTTTCTTGACAACTGTGATGGACAATTTGTATGAGGGTGAGACTGGACATATTGTACTGTAGATTTGAACTGAAAAACAGGAACAAAAGGCAAAAAAGCAGCTACTGAGAGCTTAAAGCGATAAAAGACTTTTACTACACTAATTTACACTCCTGAATGAAACATAGGACAGTAGGGTGAATGCAGGTGAAGTGGGATTTATAATGATGTTCTTGCATTACTAAATACCAGCTTTCATCCTAAACAATGCCGCTTTAGTTCTGACATAATTTCTGTGGGCATAACACATTTAGACAGCTTTATATGCTATATATTTTAAACATGCATCTGAGGAAGCTAAAAAGCAGGTGTTTGCTAGATTTTGTGCTGTTGAGTGGATGGATTTGCCTGGACAATTGTGTGAGAAAAATGTAGTCCAGAACTACAGTGAAAACAGGAACATACTCTATAAACATGTTACATTTTTATTCATTTTTAATGTTTTCCTTATACATTTTGAAGGTCAGGATCTTAAACATTTTATAAAACTAATAGGATGTCATGTTGTTTTCTTCCTAATATCCAGCTGCATTTGGGAAACTGTAAATACAGTACGTTTGTGTCCTTTGAGGAGAAATAAGAGAATTATAATTCTGTTAGCATGCGGAAACATGTTGTTTTGTTTATTGAGACCTTTATGTAATAATAACAATGAATGAAAATATTAAATATATTCTTTTTTAGGAAGAAACAGAGAATTTTATCAGGGAATGTTTATTGACAGATTTTATAAGAAATGTTTCTCCAATTTGAAACACTAAAGTACAACATATCCATATTTAAAATGTATGATAGGCAATTTGTTTTATAATCACTTTATGTTATACTGATTGAAACTCTCTTCACATCCTAGCAATCATTAATAGAAGTGGTCTAAATATTAAAACATATATCTTCTGTCAGTGGCGGTCCTAGACTTCTAGGGTCCCTAAGGGAAACTTTGTCAGGGGGCTCCTGTCAATGCGTTTCTGAAAACCCCAAAATGACCCCCAATCCCTTAATCTGTTCTTTCAGAGCAGTTTTACTGTCAACAAAATACATTGAGTTGAAACAATCAGTAATACCATATAAATCAAATTACAAACAACAGGACAAATGCTAAATTCCTAACTTTTTCCTTTATAGGAGCCAATGGCTCCTTAATTGATATTTTTGTCTGGAGCCCTGCTGTATATTTGGCCCCAGCTGGACCTTTGTCAACACCGTCAGTATTTAACACTGTCATGTTTTTGTTAATTTGGAAAGAAATGTCTTATTCTTTTTTCAATTTATTGTGTAAAAAAATTTAAACATCAATGGAATTATGTCTTAATTACTTAACATTGGTGATGGAATTAAGGAATTTAGGAACTGGGTTGTTCATAATAGTGTAAAAACAAAGAAAACAACAAAAAACTGAATGTATTTTATGAATTAGCTCCTTTACTGAACACCAATATTACATAACTGAAGACTTTACACTGTTTTTGGATAGTGGATGCAAATTAAATTATGAAGTGAATAAATATGAATTTTTTAGAAATATTTAGAAATATGCCTGTTCCCTTACATGGTTCATTATCTGAGACCTTTGTCTACAAAAATATAAATTTTTAATAATGTAGTGTTGGTTTCTATTTTTTTACATCTGAAACATGTCCCTTATCTCAAGAATCAGTGAGCTTTATATGCTTTATTTTTTGAAGATGAAACGTACATTGGAGAAGCTTGAAAAAGCAAATGTTTGCTACATTTTGCCCGTTGTGTTGATGGATTTGCCTGAGCCATTGTGCGAAGAAGAACTGTTTTGGATCATATTTATGAACATGCTACACTCATAATGTTATGTATTTATCTGTTACTTATCTTGCACATTAGGCTACAAGTGATGTGTAGATGAAGACATTAGCATGCTTAAATGTGTAAATACACACTACACGCATCACTACAATATGTAAATAAAAACTAAGAAAACTTGTTTGGGATTTTACGATGAAGATGCTTCTTTATGTATCACCAACAACACCCATCACTTGGTATGCTTGGAATGGTTTGGAAACTATACTGACTAGTCTAAAGGCACAATATGTAAGATTTTTGGATTAAAATGTCCAAAAACCACTAGAACAATGTTATATATTTTGTTGACTTGTGTACTTGCATTATCCCAAATGTTTCCAAGAATGTTTAAATCCAGAGAAATAAGCAATTTTACTCAGGACACGATCCGTGCATCAATGACATATAAATGACATCATACCCGCGTTACCCTCGATTTTAATTTTTTTTATTGTATAGAAACCATGGAAACACCAAAGACGCTTTAATATATTATGTGTTTTATGAGACAGATGAGCAACTGTCTGGATACATTCATCCACAGAAAAATAATTATGGTTATATAGCTCAACACAGTTAGTCTTATTGTTTGAATCAAATTTTCTTGATTTATCGCGAGTACCATGTTTTACCATGCCTAATATCAGTCTAGCTCACTGCAGTGTGAACAAGTCTCTCATAGCCGCCGAGCGAACGCACAGAGAAGCATTATAACATAACTTTCAACACACTCAAATAATGTATCTAATGGGAGAAGCGGAAGCGACTGCGGCATAATAAAAGCTCTGCGTCATCAAGCTACGCCTTTGTTTTGAATAAGCGACCTCTAGCGGCAACAAATTACATATTGTTGCTTTAAGTCATAATAAGCAATGTCAAGTCATTTTCCATTTCTGGAGATTGCATCCATAGCAGTAAGACAAAGGCCAACTCTGCAATATTATTATCACATTCTCCATCCATCCGTTCATTCTCCAAACGGCTTTGTCGCATGTTTGGTCGCAGGGGTGTGGAGGGGCGTTATATATCCTGTTTGTTGGTTGATTCCCATATGTGGAACGATATACAGGCTTTTATGCATTATTAATAGGAGACTGATTTCAATATGATGTACTATTCATGATTTTAAAGTGGTTCATGTTTTATATACTAGTGAGGCTCAAAATATCCTGTCATTAGCATGTAGTTCAGTCAGTGAGTGGTTCGCTTTGGTGGGCCTCAGAGCGCCTCATGTGGTCGCCGGAAGTACAACGTGTTGGTTCCCGGAAATAGCAGAGTCAGGTGGAAGGAGCTGGTGGCGCGAAATATCGGTGAGTTTATATATCTTTAATTTAGCAGCTAACTTAATAATAAATAGTGTTGCTTTTGTAGTTCAAGTCTTGGTGTCATGCAGCACATCTATAAACAAGCACACAGAAGAATTAAATAACTTTTACTTTTAGCTCAATGTGCTACAATAGACGTACGAGGACATTATATTGTAGTGAATTTCTCTGAAACTACATGTCACAGTTTTAGGTCTGGATGTCCTGTAAAGAGCACATTCAGGGATACCATTTGTTTTGAGGTTTCACCAGGACAACAACTACTAAACAACTAAAAATGACTGAATGATCAAATTTAGCACTCTTATGGAAATATGATATTTTGTCATTATAATTTAAATCTGACTAATTTTCCAATTGTTTGTTACAAATCAACATCTCAGGAAAATGTAATGGGGTTTCTAATCAAAATATGACTTTCTGTTATGGAACAGGGCATTGATCTCATTAAATCATGTTTATCAGGCATTCTGGGAGACACAAGAAGGGAATAGGGAAATAAATTACATATCAGTGTTTCTATAAAATATTAGGTATTATTATGAAAATGATAGTTGCCAACTATTACTCCCAGTATTACACTTATTTTTTCATTACATGTTGCTTCAAGAACACATTAATATGCAGATTAGATACAGTGAATAGATGGGAAAACCCGTGTATGGCCATTTTACCCACATATTGCATAAAATAAAATGGTATATCAATTCATTACGCTATATATTTCATCACATAGTTGAGAATCATCCAAAAAAAATCCTGAAACCTAAAAATGTATTGGTGATTGAAAAAAAAATCCCTTTGTTTTTGCCTGTACATGTCATTTCATGTCATTTTATTTTTTAAACAACTGAGTCCCGGTGTCCACTTACGAGGCATTTAGCATTTGTTTCTTATGCTCTAGTCTAAACAATGTAATGACATAAAAAAATACGAAATTCAATTGGGTCTTGGGAGGTTAAATATTCATATTCTTAAAAATGTACTTGTCACACTGCAGTGCTATTTAAAATACATTAGTGAAGGGTCTTTAAAATAGTGAAAAACCTTTCTGTATTAAAAAAATGTATCTGTTATGTGGTCTGTACCTGTATATTTATCTATGTTAATATTTGCTGTATTTCTGTATATTTGTCCAACATACTGTTTTGTGTAATAGATTGATATATTTGCATGTATTTATAATACACTGTCAGTCAGACATTACATTTGCACATTATTAATTGAGATGTTTTAAATGTGTCTGTAGGTGAAGATGAGCAAACGCAGATCAGCCGCTCTCACTGAAGCCCAGTGCATCTCTCAGGTCTGTCAAATGATTCATATTTTCTCATGATTGTGCCTCTATACATTTCTACAGTTTGTTGGTATTTACTGGTGTGATTGTGTGTGTGCAGGCTCAGAAGCTTCTGCGTGAGAGACTGTGTCACCAGAAGCTGCCGGATCAGCCTGCGGGTCTGGACTCACAGCACAAGTGTGTCCAGTTAACACAATATCTGATCCTGTCTGATGTAAATGTGTGTGTGTGTGTGTGTGTTGATTCTAACACTGAGTGTGTGTGTGTGTGTGTGTGTTCAGGCACTTGCTAGAGCTGTTGAAACGCACTGCTGTTCATGGAGAAAGCAACTCCGTCCTCATCGTTGGTCCACGAGGATCTGGCAAAACTATGGTACGAAACATCTGAGATTTAAGGCCAGTCAATCAGTCACTCACTCTCTCACTCACTCACTCCCTTACTCGCTCGCTCACTCACTCACATAGTCACTTTCTCAATCACTCACTCTGTACTCTCACATTTATGCCGAGTTCACACTGCACGATTTTAGCCCAGATTTTCACTCGCTGACAGGTTTTGCGAAAGCGTGGACGGATGCCCGAAATCATAGACAAATGGTTAATGTGAGTGACAGTTGTGCAGTGTGAATTATCAAAGACGCAATCTGAGAGAAATGCAGATGAGTCGCCGATGCCCGTGAGGCATACTAAATATCTGGACCTGTCGGCGATTCAAAATCCTGCTGTGTGAAATGTGTTCTGACTGAAAATTACATCAGCGATGACCAACAGCCAATGAGAGAGCAAGATACAGGGCAGCAGGAGGTTCAGGGAGGAGTTATAGACCAGAATATCAGTATTTTTAATAGATATATTTACAATTATATTAAACGGAAACAAAGCACAAACATTTGCTTGACCAGCCGCATCAGCAGCACATTGCAAAATTAATTATTTACCTCCAACTCTCTTTGCAGAACACAATCCTTGCTCCCCGCGTCTCCCCAACCATTTCCTCCATATTTTTTTTCTTTTTCTCCTTTTTACTGCAAGTCAGCGCACAGACAGTTTGGATCACAAGTTTCTTGCGGGCTATCATTTTTAATAATAATTCCAGTATTGTGCGAGAACTCCAGTCTCACGCACGTGTGACCTCGCGTTATTCCCTTGTCACTTCTCGCATGTGTTTGGTTGTGAAACATAGTTTGCAGACTGGGCAGAGATGTCGGCGATTCTTACTATTGTAAAGTCATGCCTTGTGTAACCCCCTGTGACTGTCGCCAATTAATGTGCACACAGCAGCAACTGAATGCTGGCCCAGATAGTCGTGCAGTGTGAAAAGAGCAGTGATCCGACAAGTTGAAATTTGTGAAAAGTGAAAATTGTGCAGTGTGAACTCGGCATTACTCTCACTCAGTCACACACTCTGAGTTTGTACTCTCTCACTCTCTCTTTCACTTACTCACTCACTGTAACTCACTCTCACTCACTCACTCTGAGTCTGTACTCTCTCACGCTCTCTTTCACTCACTCAGTCACTCACTCTCACTCACTCACTGTAACTCACTCTCACTTACTCTGAGTCTGTACTCTCTCTTTCACTCACTCACTCACTGTAACTCACTCTCACTCACTCACTCTGAGTCTGTACTCTCTCACGCTCTCTTTCACTCACTCAGTCACTCACTCTCACTCACTCACTCACTGTAACTCACTCTCACTCACTCACTCTGAGTCTGTACTCTCACGCTCTCTTTCACTCACTCAGTCACTCACTCTCACTCACTCACTGTAACTCACTCTCACTCACTCACTCTGAGTCTGTACTCTCTCTTTCACTCACTCACTCACTGTAACTCACTCTCACTCACTCACTCTGAGTCTGTACTCTCTCACGCTCTCTTTCAGTCACTCACTCTCACTCACTCACTCACTGTAACTCACTCTCACTCACTCACTCTGAGTCTGTACTCTCACGCTCTCTTTCACTCACTCAGTCACTCACTTTCACTCACTCACTCACTCACTGTAACTCACTCACTCTCACTCACTCACTCACTCACTCACTCACTCACTCACTCACTCACTCACTGTAACTCTCTCACTCACTCAATCACTCACTCTGAGTCTGTACTCTCTCACTCTCTCTTTCACTCACTCACTCACTCACTCACTCACTCTGAGTCTGTACTCTCTCACTCTCTCTTTCACTCACTCACTCACTCACTGTAACTCACTCACTCCCACTTACTCACTCTGAGTCTGTACTCTCTCACTCTCTCTTTCACTCACTCACTCACTCACTGTAACTCACTCACTCCCACTTACTCACTCTGAGTCTGTACTCTCTCTTTCACTCACTCACTGTAACTCACTCTCACTCACTCACTCTGAGTCTGTACTCTCTCACGCTCTCTTTCACTCACTCAGTCACTCACTCTCACTCACTCACTGTAACTCACTCTCACTCACTCACTCTGAGTCTGTACTCTCACGCTCTCTTTCACTCACTCAGTCACTCACTTTCACTCACTCACTCACTGTAACTCACTCACTCTCACTCACTCACTGTAACTCTCTCACTCACTCACTCTGAGTCTGTACTCTCTCACTCTCTCTTTCACTCACTCACTCACTCACTCACTGTAACTCTCTCACTCACTCTGAGTCTGTACTCTCTCACTCTCTCTTTCACTCACTCACTCACTCACTCACTCACTCACTGTAACTCACTCACTCACTCACTCACTGTAACTCACTCACTCACTCACTCTGAGTCTGTACTCTCTCACCCTTTCTTTTACGCTCACTCACTGTAACTCACTCTCACTCACTGAGTCTGTACTCTCTCTTTCACTCACTTACTCTTTCACTCTCACTCACTGTAACTCACTCTCACTCACTGAGTCTACTCTCTCACTCTCTCACTCACTGTAACTCACTCTCACTCACTCACTCACTGTAACTCACTCTCACTCACTCACTCTGAGTCTGTACTCTCTCACACTCTCTTTCACTCACTCACTCACTGTAACTCACTCACTCTCACTCACTCACTCACTCACTGTAACTCACTCACTCTTTCACTCACTCACTCACTCACTCACTCACTCACTCACTCACTCACTCACTTTAACTCTCTCACTCACTCACTCTGAGTCTGTACTCTCTTACTCTCTCTTTCACTCACTCACTCACTGTAACTCACTCTCACTCACTCACTCTGAGTCTGTACTCTCTCTCACTCTCTCTTTCACTCACTCACTCACTGTAACTCACTCTCACTCACTCACTCTGAGTCTGTACTCTCTCACTCTCACTCACTCACTTTCACTCACTCACTCTGAGTCTGTACTCTCTCATGCTCTTTCACTCATTCAGTCACTCACTCTCACTCACTCACTCTCACTCACTCACTCTGAGTCTGTACTCTCTCACTCTCTCTTTCACTCTCTCTTTCTCACTCACTGTAACTCACTCTCACTCACTCACTCACTATAACTCACTCTGAGTCTGTACTCTCTCACTCTCTCTTTCACTCTCTCTTTCTCACTCACTGTAACTCACTCTCACTCACTCACTCACTCACTGTAACTCACTCTGAGTCTGTACTCTCTCACTCTCTCTTTCACTCTCTCTTTCTAACTCACTGTAACTCACTCACTGTAACTCACTCTGAGTCTACTCTCTCACTCTCTCTTTCACTCACTCACTCCCTCGCTCGCTCTCCCTCACTCACTTGCTCAGTAACGCACTCACTCTGTAGTCTCTCACTTACTCGCTTATTTAAATCAAAAATAAACTTTTTTCCCCTTTGAATTAGATCCTTGTTATTTTGCAATGCATCTCAAATAAATGCATCTTGATTTAGGATATTTGTACTGGAAACTAAAAATTAAAATTACAGAGAAAAATACAAAGAATAAGCATGACTTTTTGGAGGGTGATGCTAGGGCCTGCCCTGACCAATTTGCTTTTACTTGGTGCCCCTTGTATCAAGGTTTAGCACTGCACGTTATCAGTCTTACGTTATCAGTTAGTTGTGGAAACACTGGTACTGTTTTATTTTTGTAATGCATTGATGTTTTTTTTTTATGGTTGTTGTTTTATATGATGTCCAGTCCATTCTACCCCATCATTGTGTTCATGATATTAGTATTATTATTATTTTTTTTTTAAGGCTGATGATAGTTAAACTATAAAAAAATAGCACCTACGCCACATTACAGCCTAAACAAATAGCAAGAGTAATTGCATCTAGCATTCATGCACAAACTATTAATTGAGAACTAGCAAAAGTGTTTGTTTTCCAGTAGATGGCAGCAATCTTCCACTAAACTATGCACATTCATGTTTTCACCATGAATTAAACTGAGAAATTTAGATATTTAATGTGAATTTTACATAAAATGTTGCTATTTAAAATAAACCTGTATATAAATATCATTGCTAATTTTGGCAAATACATTTTAAAATTGCCACATGTCCCCTATGGATGAGTGGCGCCCCTAGCATTTGCCTATTCCGCCTATGCCACGGGTCAGCCCTGGGTGATGCAAAAGTTCAGTACAGTTCCTCGCTTATTATATAACAATTAATAATAATAATAATAATTCTATACTTTGTGTGTGTGTGCAGCTGCTGGGTTGTGTCCTCAGAGAGCTCATGAGTCTGAAGGAAGTGCAGAAGAATGTTCTTCTGGTGGAGCTCAACGGTGAGTTCATGCACATCATTTGACTGCTGTTTGTACCCTGTATTAAACATGACATGAGAAGCTACAGCCGTATTTCATCTCAGAGTTGTTGCTTTGGTGACAGCAATGGTTTTCTGAGCACAGGTCTTCTGCAGACAGATGACAAAATCGCTCTGAAGGAAATCACTCGTCAGCTGCACCTGGAGAACGTCGTAGGAGACAAAGTGTTTGTGAGTGACGCTGGAATAATTTACCCAAAAATAAACTCTGTCATCATTTACTGAAATAGTGCAGTTTTTGTACTGAGAGGTTTTCTTGTGTTTTAGGGGAGTTTTGCAGAGAATCTGGCTTTTCTTTTGGAAGCACTCAAGAGAGGTGAGGCTTCATCACTGTGTTATTTTACTATTATTTATACTATTATAGTATGCATTCATATTTTGAATTAGTTTTTATTTTTATATTTTCATTTTAATTTCAGTTTAAGTTATAGTATTTGTTGTTTCTGTCTTTTTGATTTAGTTTTTTTATACATTTCTTTTTACTTTTAAATTATTTTTATTTTATTTTAGCTTTTAGCAATTTTAGTACTTAAAGGTGCAGTGTGTAGTTTTTATGAGGATCTATTGACAGAAATGCAATATAATATACATAACTATGTCTGTGGTGTATAAAGACCTTACATAATGAACCGTTATGTTTTTATTACCTTAGAATGAGCCATTTCTATCTCCATACACCGCGGGTCCCCTTACAGTGAAGTCGCCATTTTGCGCCGTCATGTTTCTACAGTAGCCCTAAATGGACAAACTGCTCATCAGAGCGCTATTCACTCTCTGCTGTCTCAGACGACGACATCTTTGTCGGCCACCGTAGCTTCTCTATGTGCTTCAAAAGGGAGGGGTGAGCGGTGTTTGATTGCAATTCACAACCTCACCGCTAGATGCCGCTAAAATTCACACACTGCACCTTTAAACTTATTTTATTTCAGTTACTTACCAAAGAAACTATTTTAATTTTCCATTTAGTTAAAAAATTTTCATCCAATATTGATGTTATTTCAGTTTAGTTTTCAATTAACGAAAATGATTTAATAGTTTTATTTTTAGTTAATGATAACACCGCTGTGATGTCGTCCGAATCTGTCAGGTGACAAGAGCAGCAGTCGTCCTGTGCTGTTCGTGTTGGATGAGTTTGATCTGTTCGCTCATCACAAGAACCAGACGCTGCTCTATAACCTGCTGGATGTGTCTCAGTCTGCGCAGACGCCCGTTGCTGTGGTGGGACTGACCTGCAGACTGGTGCGTCCGCTCCAGAAACACCTACACACACATGAGGGCTGCACTCAATTATTTTTTTTCTGGAATTTAATCTGTCATCATTTTGACACACCCGGTCACCACCCTTTTTGAGAATGGACGTGAAAATGCACATCTTATCAAAACATTAAATGGTTGTAATTCAAGAATGCTTTGGAATATAGACCTATGTTTGGTCTTGTTTTAAATACGACACTCAGCAGATTATTCAGCACTTAAAAATTAAAGTATGAAAAAGTTATGGAAGTTTAAATTGACTGTAAATCAAATGTACTAAACATCTTTTATTTTATATAAAATATATATTTTTTACTCTAACATTACTATAACACCAAAGCCATATATCTAAACAAGTTGTGTTCCAAATTTGAAGTTGATACACCGAAAATTTAAGTTCCTATGAGATTTTGTTTAGGCGCTGTACCAAAAATAGCCACCGGGTGTCACCCACATTTCATTGTTCATTGTTGTATTTTTTTTCCTACTATGGAAGTCAATGGGGACCATCAACTCTTTGGTTACCGACACTCTTCAAAATATCTTCTTTTGTGTTTAGCAGAAGAAAGAAATGTATACAGGTTTAAAACAACTTGAGGGTGAGTAAATGATGACAGAATTTTCGATTTATAGTGGTGTGACGAGATCTCGTGCCACTAAACTGTGACGAGATTTCTCGTCGAGGTGAGGGTGAAGTTAGGAAAGAATATGCCAACGCTACATTTACATTACGTCTCCACTGTAGTTTTGGTTTTTATAGAAGTAAAAACAATTTAATTGTTCAGGTGAATATGAAAGCTATCTAGTTGTAACTATCTCTTAGCTCTGTTTCATGCTTGAAGAAAAATGTGGTCTCTATTTGCACTTTGAATATTAAGTACTTTGATAATGTTTATTGTTTGCACTTAATATCTATGATCAATTTGTGGGAAGGAGTTCAGTTAGGAGGTCAAAAGAAGCTCATGTGCAGTTCTAAGGTCTGAATAGACTATCATACAGGAAAGAAGCCAGTCAGTTGAGTTTTTGGCAAAACCTTTACAATGCTTGTTGTCTTTTACTGCATATGATAATTCATACTCAGAAAGTAGAACTGAAATGACATTCATTACAAGATGATGAGTTAAAACATTTCAAATGCACCTGCAAACAATTTTTCTAGTCATGTATTTCATCATTGAGGATTTCTTAAAAATACTGTGTAAAAAATCTCGTCTCGTTCCCGTGAGATAAGTGTCTCATCACACCCCTAATAATTTATGAAGTTAATTTATACATTTTAAAAGAAGAAAAAATATCTGTAGTGTTTAGAAAAATAATCTTGTTTTCCCACAAACTCACTTTATTTTGATGCATTTTTTCAGAAAACAAGACTTAATATCTTGTCATTTTGCTTCTCCAGTAAATGTATCTCTATATATACGAAAGTTTAGATATTTGTACTGAAAAAGAAGACAAAAATACAGAGGAAGAACATCATTTGTGCAGTGTATACTATACATTTAGTGCAAACATTTACTGTTCTTATGAAAATGAAAAACACAGCTGTGCAAAACAGCAATATAATTTTGCCAATATAAGAGACCGATAAAAGGAAAACATGGTTTAAATGTTACTGTAGCCAGATAAAATAAAATAATGTGGCATATGCCTTTTCATAGAAATGTATTTTTGCTACTGCAACATCACTGTTTCTACATGCACAGTGCAAAGACCCATTGAAATAGTTTGGACGCTGTTCTGATCATTGATTGGTTGTTGTAGCCCTAATGATTCTGTATCTAATGAAACCACAGCGGATCATTCATTGTTGTGTGTTTGTGTGCGTTACAGGACGTGCTGGAGCTGCTGGAGAAGCGAGTGAAGTCTCGATTCTCTCACAGGCAGATCCATCTGTTCAGCTCGCTCACTTTCAGTCAGTATGTGGATGTGGTTCACGCTCAGCTCCATTTGCCTCAGGACTTCCCAGATCCTAAATTCTCCAATGAGTGGAACCGCAGCGTCACGGTACAGATGCAACAAGCATCTCTTCTTGTTCTCACAGAAAAAAAGAAAGGGCTGGGCATTGACACAATTCTCCCTCTGATGTTCGTTCATGTTTATTTGGTGCTGGAACTAGCTGATCGGTTCATGAGCCGCTTGAACTGAGGCAATCTGTCACCACACAAAACCATATTTATTGTTTGAAATTCATAATAAAATGGACACAATTGTTTCATAACAAAACTAACAAAGCTAATTGTTATTGTGGATGGCTGGTGCTTCTATAATGTTTAGTTTTGTTCACACATCAACTAAAAACAGCACAAAGTAAAAGATTCTTGGAATTTAATATTAGAAGAAATGGTTATTTTTAACCCCGGCCTAATACAAGTCACACTTTCTTATCTCTCGTTCTCTGTTTTCCTGTAGAAATTATGTGAAGATAAGTCTGTCGAGGAGGTTTTGAAGAGAAACTTTAACTCCAGTAAAGATTTCCGCTCTCTGCATTCCCTGCTGGTATGTTTAAATGAGTTTATCTCTCATTCAGACCACAGTTGGAGATCTTGAATTGGTTGTCTGTGCTTGTGTGTAAATGTGTTTGTGTGTTGTAGTTTCTGGCTGTAAGTCGAGTGTCGGTCTCTCATACGACTCTCCGTGAGGCTGATCTGCTGGAGGCCAGTCGCTTGATTTCAGCTGATTCCAAAGCAAACGTCCTTCACGGTAAGATTGTTTTTACTGCAGTTTCAGGATTGTGACTTTTATCTGATTTAAGATCTGCAGTAACACTCATCTCTAACTTTCTCAATTGCCTTTTTTCCAGGTCTGTCTATTCTAGAGCTGTGCTTGATTATTGCCATGAAACATCTGAATGACACTTACGATGGAGAGCCCTTCAATTTCCAGATGGTTCATAATGGTACGTCATCCTTCAGCACTTCAGCACGTTTTAAAATGGTGTTTTGCAGACCTTTGTGTGTAAATGTTCATTTTCAGCTCAAATGAATGTAATTCCCTCCCTCAGAGTTTAAGAAGTTCCTTCAGAGGAAGTCTCACTCCATCCATAAGTTTGAGAAGCCCGTGGTGATGAAGGTCAGTTCGAGGGTTTATGCTCACATCACGTCTTCAGATGGTACAGAGGTTTCTGTCAGCCTGTTTGCTGCTTTCTAGTGGTCAGACATGAGTAACTCAGTGGTGCTCTGTTCATACTAGGGGTGTAAGGGTGCACGTATTCTTTTTGGTTTGGTGCACACATGTACAGAACAAATACAGTGATGTTTTAATCACTGCACGTGCAGAACTTCTCTGTTCGCAGAATGTAAAATGTTTTAAAATAAGGTTATTCCCCTCCCATTCTAATCCGCTCTGTCTGTTTAGTGCGAACCAGCATTTTCCTTTCATTTAATTCCATTTAATTCAGGATACTTTGACTATAGTATGTTTTACAATATACACACTTTTAAGTGTGCTCACCCGTGTGTTTGTCTGTGTTTGTCTGTGTGTGTCTGTGTGTGTGTGTGTGTGTGTGTGTGTGTGTGTGTCTATATCTGTGTGTGTGTGTGTGTGTATGTCTGTGTGTCTATATCTGTGTGTGTGTGTGTGTGTGTGTCTATATCTGTGTGTGTGTGTGTGTGTGTGTCTATATCTGTGTGTGTGTATGTCTGTCTGTGTGTGTCTGTCTGTCTATATCTGTGTGTGTGTGTGTGTGTGTGTGTGTGTGTGTGTCTATATCTGTGTGTGTGTGTGTGTGTCTGTGTGTGTCTATATATGTGTGTCTATATCTGTGTCTGTGTGTGTGTGTCTATATCTGTGTGTGTGTGTGTATGTCTGTGTGTCTATATCTGTGTGTGTATGTATGTGTGTGCCTGTGTGTGTCTTTATCTGTGTGTGTGTGTCTATGTGTCTGTCTGTATGTCTGTCTGTGTGTGTGTCTATATCTGTGTGTGTGTGTGTCTATATCTGTGTCTGTGTGTGTGTCTATATCTGTGTGTATGTATGTGTCTGTGTGTATGTATGTCTGTATGTGTCTATATCTGTGTTTGTGTGTGCGTGTGTGTCTGTGCATCTGTGTGTGTTTATGTATGTGTCTGCCTGTGTGTGTCTATATCTGTGTGTGTGTGTGTATGTCTGTGTGTGTGCCTATATCTGTGTGTGTGTGTGTGTGTGTGTGTGTATGTCTATATCTGTGTGTGTATGTGTGTGTCTATATCTGTGTGTGTCTGTGTGAAGTTTACTATGATGGGTAGGTTTAGGTGTGGGTTAGGTTATAAAATACACAATTATCTGTATATAAAAACAATAGAAGTCTATGCAATGTCCCCATTTAGTAAACGTGTGTGTGCCTGTGTGTGTTCAGGCGTTTGAGCATCTGCTGCAGCTGGAGCTGGTTCGTCCAGTGGACGCTGGCGTGTGTAAAGTTCAGCGCGAGTATCAGCTGATGAGACTGATGCTGGAACACGGTCAGGTGATGGAGGCGCTGCAGAGGTACCCACAATGCCCCACAGACGTCAAACAGTGGGCCCTCTCGGCCTTTGGCTGACACTGCCGTCTTCAATCGCTAAAATATGCATTTTGTAAAGTTGAATGTATGTGTATAGTTTGCATTTGCAATAAAAAGTAAGTTAATATAATTGCTCATTCGTAATGTCTTTGTTTCAAAGACTCTCCTGGTTCCATGAGCGATGTATAGATAATGTTTTTGTGCTAACGTTTTGAGAACATTATTAAAGACCAGATAACTTTGAACCAGAAACATTACTGGATCTTCACTGAACATACTGGTCTCTCTTTTTGTGCTCCCCAACAAATAGTGTCATGAAGACCTTTCACTGAACTTTTTAAATGTGACAAACAACAAAATGAAGAGTAAGTAATTATGAAGGTCATTTATTTCATCATCCAAATCATTCATGATTCATCATCATTAATTGCAGGGGTCAATGATCCTGCGCATGGAGCTGAACTTGAAGCCCATGTCTCTGAAGCTCCTGTACTCTCCAGGTCTCAGGTACATCATCCTGCCTCTGTAGTGGGGCTGCTCATATAGCAGCCAGTGGCCATCCATCACATGACAGGACCGCATGTCAGACAGGTGGTAGCGATCCGTCATGGACTCGCAGTCATCCGTGAGCTCATGCATCGTACCACCAAAGTTCTCTCTCTCGTAGATCCTCATCCTGAAGGCTCCCCTGTGCTGCTCAACGACAGAAATAAAGACCAGTGAGAGTGGTACACTAAAAACCCAGCAGTTCTAATAACATGCTTCTGCATTCTTGAATTATTCGTCATGCAATCATGTGACAATATCAGTAAGCGTTAGAGTTAAGAGTGGAGCACCGTACCTGAGGGATGTTACGGCAGGATCTGATGGAGTCGCTCAAGCCCAGTCGCTTGCAGTCGGAGTACTCGCCCCTGCGTGCAAAAAACTGGTTTCCCATGAAATTGGAGCGATCGTAGACCATGAAGCAGCCGCTCTCCACCCGGCAGGAGTTGCAGCGGCTCAGATACGAGTTGAGCTCAGGGCAGTCATTGCTCGTCTCGTAAGAGCGACCCTGGAAGTTTCTGTCCTCGTAGAAAATGATCTAAATGAAGCACAAACACCACTTTCACGTTGTATTTATGAGACATTTGGAGCTGGGACACTTTGAGTTTTGGACTGACCAATATTGTTTGATTAATATTGAACAGTAAACCCAGCCGAAGTAATGAACAAACATTCTTCCAGTAATGTTAATAATACTTTCGTCCAAGGTAGTCTGGTCTTTAACTCTTTCTGCGCCATTGAAGGAATTTTCAGACACACTTCTCAATCCATGTGTTCACTGTTATACAGTAGGGGGCGCTATTATGCATCTTTTGAAAGAGTACAGAATCTCCGGATCAAAACGCAGCCGAAAAAGCAGAAACAAGCGATAGAAGCATTGCTGGCGCACATGTAAAATAACACAATCATCAACATTAAAAATTATAAATCAAAACTGTCTAACGTTATTGAATGAAATGTCGACCTAGGATGAGCTATAGGACCTTTTTTATTAAACTTACCCACATTTAAGGAATGATAAAAAAGCATGCATGAAGCTACAATAAAATGTCTTTTGTTGTTTAAAAGCAGAGGCTCTGCTCTTTCTTTTCAAAAATGCTGGAGGTGGCTGCCAACTTAAAAAAGAAAACGCTGGCGGGAAAAGAGTTAATAATGTTCTCAAAACTGAAGCATTTCTGAAACATTTAGTTGGATCATCTAACAATTTTTAAATGTTACACATTTTTTGAGAACATTCAAAAGTAACGTTCCCATAATGTTTGCAGAATTCTAAAATGGAATGTTCCCTTAACGTTTGCATGACCATGACAAAAAGGTTTTAAAAGCCTGAACATTTTGAACATTCAGAAAACATTCCTAAATAATATTTTCATAAATGAATAGGAATATAGTAGTAGATGTTTGCAGTGCTTACCTTGTTCATGGCTGGTTCTGTGCAGGAATGATCCACCACTGCCGCTTTTATACTTGATAAGCTCTGCTATAGCTTTTTGTTATTCAAATAGTCAAAGCTGATGAACAAGCAAGAGAACTTTTCTGTTAATTTCTGCATCGATCACAGGCTTCCAACAACAAAAACTATTGTGCATCGAATGCAGTTTGTGCCTGAATGTTTTTAGAAGTTTAATGATCTATCTAGTCCATCAACACAATAAAAAATATAGTGCCTCACACAACTCAATCATTCTTAGTTGTGTGAGATGAAAGTAACGGTAACACTTTAGTTTAGGCTCCAATTCTCACTATTAACTATTAACACTATTAACTCGTTGTTTATTAGCATGCATATTACCAGGATATTGGCTGTTTATTAGTACTTATAAAGCACATATTAATGCCTTATTCTGCATAACCATATTCTACATCCCTTAATCCTACCCAATACCTTAACCTAACAACTACCTTACTAACTATTAATAAGAAGTAATTAGGAGTTTATTGAGGCAAAAGTCGTAGTTAATAGTGAGAACTGGATGCTAAACTAAAGTGTGATCGAAAAAAATATATAAATCCTGAACACTACACAACCTTGCAGTCACAAAAATATTTTTCAGTCAGTGTGTGGGATTTATATACAGGTGCTGGTCATATAATTAGAATATCATCAAAAAGTTGATTTATTTCACTAATTCCATTCAAAAAGTGAAACTTGTATATTATATTCATTCATTACACACAGACTGATATATTTCAAATGTTTATTTCTTTTAATTTTGATGATTATAACTGACAACTAAGGAAAATCCCAAATTCAGTATCTCAGAAAATTTGAATATTACTTAAGACCAATACAAAGAAAGGATTTTTAGAAATCTTGGCCAACTGAAAAGTATGAACATGAAAAGTATGAGCATGTACAGCACTCAATACTTAGTTGGGGCTCCTTTTGCCTGAATTACTGCAGCAATGCAGCGTGGCATGGAGTCGATCAGTCTGTGGCACTGCTCAGGTGTTATGAGAGCCCAGGTTGCTCTGATAGTGGCCTTTAGCTCTTCTGCATTGTTAGGTCTGGCATGTCACGTCTTCCTCTTCACAATACCCTATAGATTTTCTATGGGGTTAAGGTCAGGCGAGTTTGCTGGCCAATTAAGAACAGGGATACCATGGTCCTTAAACCAGGTACTGGTTGCTTTGGCACTGTGTGCAGGTGCCAAGTCCTGTTGAAAAATGAAATCTGCATCTCCATAAAGTTGGTCAGCAGCAGGAAGCATGAAGTGCTCTAAAACTTCCTGGTATACGGCTGCGTTGACCTTGGACCTCAGAAAACACAGTGGACCAACACCAGCAGATGACATGGCACCCCAAACCATCACTGACTGTGGAAACTTTACACTGGACCTCAAGCAACGTGGATTGTGTGCCTCTCCTCTCTTCCTCCAGACTCTGGGACCCTGATTTCCAAAGGAAATGCAAAATGTACTTTCATCAGAGAACATTGGACCACTCAGCAGCAGTCCAGTCCTTTTTGTCTTTAGCCCAGGCGAGACGCTTCTGACGCTGTCTGTTGTTCAAGAGTGGCTTGACACAAGGAATGCGACAGCTGAAACCCATGTCTTGCATACGTCTGTGCGTAGTGGTTCTTGAAGCACTGACTCCAGCTGCAGTCCACTCTTTGTGAATCTCCCCCACATTTTTGAATGGGTTTTGTTTCACAATCCTCTCCAGGGTGCGGTTATCCCTATTGCTTGTACACTTTTTTCTACCACATCTTTTCCTTCCCTTCGCCTCTCTATTAATGTGCTTGGACACAGAGCTCTGTGAACAGCCAGCCTCTTTTGCAATGACCTTTTGTGTCTTGCCCTCCTTGTGCAAGGTGTCAATGGTCAAGTCAGCAGTCTTCCCCATAATTGTGTAGCCTACAGAACTAGACTGAGAGACAATTTAAAGGCCTTTGCAGGTGTTTTGAGTTAATTAGCTGATTAGAGTGTGGCACCAGGTGTCTTCAATATTGAACCTTTTCACAATATTCTAATTTTCTGAGATACTGAATTTAGGATTTTCCTTAGTTGTCAGTTCTAATCATCAAAATTAAAAGAAATAAACATTTGAAATATATCAGTCTGTGTGTAATGAATAAATATAATATACAAGTTTCACTTTTTGAATGGAATTAGTGAAATAAATCAACTTTTTGATGATATTCTAATTATATGACCAGCACCTGTATTTTATCTATCATTATGATATTATTTTATCTATCATTATTATTTTTTGATGTCATTATTATAGACTGATACCTGTGTATTATTATAGTAAATCCTGAACACTACACATCCTTGCATTGTCACAAAAATATTTTTCAGTGTCTGTGATTTATATATTTTATCTATCATTATTATTCTTATTAGTAACAGGTCTATTAGACTATAATAATGATATGGTAAATAATAATGATAGAATATCATTATTATATTATTATTTTATCTATCATTATTATTTATCATTTTATTATATTATTATTACCTTTGGTTTGTAGAGGACCCAGCGTGTCCTCAAACACATCTTGGTGGGTTGTAAGATCTGTTTGACCCAAGGAAGATATACCTGGCGCCACAATCAAGTGTTGAGATGCCTAGCCTCAGCAATTGAGCATAAGAGAGTCACAACCAATGCCATAGCAAATACCCAGAGTATCCTCCAGAAACCAATAGCCTTCATCCAAGAAGGGGAAATGAAGCAGACTAACCCCGCACCCTCAGCTTCTAGCCCATTAAACGTAGCCAGGGACTGGGAAATGCGAGCCGACTTAGACCAGAGACTCACTTTCTCACCAGCGATCGCTGTGATTAACCTGTGCCCAGACCTAGTGCTGTGGTGCATCTCCTGCCGTCGTGTTTTCATTGTTGAGCTAACGGTCCCCTGGGAAGATGCTATCGATGAAGCATGCGAAAGGAAAAAGCTGCGTTATGCTACCTTGGCAGAGGAAAGGGGCTGGAGCGTGAAGGTGTGTCCAGTGGAGGTAGACTTCAGGGGCTTTATTGCCAATTCTACTGCAAGGCTTCTGAAGGAAATGGGCATTAGAGGGCAGGCCCAGAGGAAGACCATCAAAGAACTTGCCACCGTTGCTGAAAGGAGCAGTCACTGGCTGTGGCTGAGAAGAAAAGAGGTAGCGTGGGGAATCAAATGACCACTTGGTCCCCTTACGACACACACCCAGGTCTAATCAGCCTGTGGTGGGCCTGCCTCGGCAGAGGGTGTCTTGTGGTAAATGGCCAAAACACCCAAAGAAGCCAAGGTGCACAACTGAAGATCTGTCGTATAGGAGGAAACCACAATAAGTGGTCACCAATGAAACCCTCCAACTTAGATGATGCCTCAAAACCCACTCATGGCAAGTATCGGACTGAATCAGTTGGGATTGCAACATCTAGTCCTATTACGTAATTTGAACTTATTTATTATTATAGTGAGACATTCAAATCATTAAACATTGACTCCCTCATGTCTCACCCATCATTAAACCACTAATTCATGAGGATTTCAACAAAATGCAAAAGATATGTTTGGGAAATGGATTTTAAGCATTTCCTGCTAGTTTTCCTGAATTGCAGCAGGATGTTATGAACTGTAAACACAGTTATCAGAATATTAAAGGGGGTTTAAAAGAGTAGGCTATTATTCAATAATATATTAATATTCAATAATATAAATTTATCTCCACTATCAGATGAGAACAAAACTTGATCTGATTTGAGCTGAGTAAGGATACCTTTGCCTTCGATTCTGCTTATAGCTGAATCAAATTAGTTTCGATGAACTTTGCAACATTGACAGTTAATGAACCGATTGAACTGAAGAGTGACACTTTTCTTCTGTAGATCTGCTCAATGTTTCATGATTTTCATGTTTTTATTTTTACTATGAAGCTGCTTTGAAACAATCTGTATTGTATAATGCACTATATATATAAAAGAAAAACATAATTTACCATGAGAAATGTGAAACTGACTCCTTTCTATGGCCATAGGTTGAGATCAGTCTTATTCAAATGATGAATAAATGTTCATGTGTTTGTGGATCTGAGCCCTCGGACAAAAGAGATCTGCGCTGTGCTGATGATTCAGGGAGATTTTCCCATGAAGCCGAAAGTGTGTGTCAGACAGGAGCGCTGAAATAGTTTGATCCATCTGAGTGAACACACACAAACAGCTGATCCCACATCAACCGCTCACACACTGTCAGCTGAGAGGACGCGCTGCTGAGGAAAGGGTTCGGGATAAACCTTCAGCTTCTGTTTGGTCCAGGAAACATTTATTCACATGTATTACTTTAACAGGCATGAGTGAATAATACAAAATTATAACTAATACTACACACATCCAAAGTAATTTTTGGTTTTGTACTAAAATTTATGTATTAACCCCTTGACTGT
Source organism: Rhinogobio ventralis (assembly GCA_039654625.1). NCBI lineage: Eukaryota > Metazoa > Chordata > Actinopteri > Cypriniformes > Gobionidae > Rhinogobio > Rhinogobio ventralis. The sequence continues at coordinate 4,011,367 of CM077205.1, read as the reverse complement.
CACCATCCAGCTAGCGGGTGCTTTTTTTATTGCCTTTTTTCATATCACATATTTTAGTAATCATCATAAATTAGGTATAATTCGAAAGCTTACAAACTCAAAATCCATCAATTGGACGTTGCGTTACCATGGAAACAGTACTCTAAATTAGCAGGCTCCTCAGGCTATTACAAAATGTATTTTAACTACTTTATAATCAAAACCTTTTCTAATCTTGACAAAACACATATATCGATGGAAAGGTCCGAGTCTCAAGGTTCCATATTTGGTGACCGTTATGTGATAGAAGTGATATTTGGACAGAAATGGATTAATTTGTTAGAGGACACCCGGTGGCTATTTTTGGTACAGCACCTTAACAAAATCTCATGGGAACCTTAATTTTTTGTGATAGCAACTTCAAATTTGGAACAAAACTTGATTAGATATATGGATTTGATTTTATAGTAATGTTAGAGTAAAATTATTTTGTAAAATATATATTTTATATAAAATAATATGTAGTATATAGTACATTTGATTTACAGTAAATTTAAGCCTTCCATAACTTTTTCATACTTCCATTTTCTGAAGTCCTTCATCAATAATCTGCTGGGTGCCATCTTTAAAACAATACCAAACCTAGGTCTATATTCCAAAGCATTCTTGAATTATAACCATTTAAGTTGGGATAGTGCATTTTCAGTTATGGGTTAAAAAAAATGTACCTCTTCCGGGTCAAAAAGGACCCGTAACGGTATGCACGGAAATGACATGACTTTTAAAAAAAAAACATTTTGCACATTTGCAGAGAAACTCAAGCTTCTTCAGAATGGACACATCAGATCAATCTGTGTTTTGAGCCTATGAGCACTGAGATTGCCAATGATGGCACAAACAACACCCAAAAATAACATGTTTTAACATGGACTTGTTGCAAAACTCAAGTTAGTTTATCAGGGTGTATCTGTACATTTTTTTACAGGCTGTGCGGCTTCTTAACATGGGCGTGGACAGTATTACATAAGTAAAGGAAATGTGCTGTTGCTGGATTACTACCTGTAACTTGGTTACGGAGTGTGGCATGTCTAAACGAATTCATCATTCTTTTCTTTCTGTCGTCCAACGCCTACCCAGTCTGACGAGGTACGAGATCTCAGTCTGCAGGCGTTCCCTAACCTGATCATTTCAGGAAATGATGTTAAAAAGATAATTTCTAAACTTCTAAATGAGAAAGACTTCAAATATGATCAGCAGGACCAATATCTTACCAGTTATTCAACTTGAAAAGCTTCCTCAAATGTTCAGGCGATAAACATTTAAATAGATTCAGATCTTAATGATATAGAAGGATTCAAAAATACTTTAAAAAGTTAGAGAAGTTTTTTTTTATTAGACACATTGCGTAAATGATCCATCACTTCACCTACTGGGCAGAGGTGAGCGGGGTCAAGGAGGTGATGATGTAAAATTAACCAATGATGTGTTTCCCTGTGAGACAAAAGTGACAGTGATGTCACAATGTAATGAAATACAGAAAGAGTCATCTTTCAGTTTAGTTTCAGTAAATGCTCTTTTGCAGTGAGGATTAAATATTTGAGTTCAGTACAGCTGTTAAAGTACAATACTCTACATGTCAAAAAGCGTCAAGAAAATGTTCTTCTTTGTGGCATGAGCCCAAATGTCCCTGTATTGGAAATACAAATACAAAAAATGTAATAAATAAAAAGCATTGCTCTGCAACCATAATTATCCAAAAATGATCACAAAAACAGTGCATCCGGTATTCAAGTTCCAAGGCTCCTCGTTACGTTTAAATTAATATAGCCATGGTGTCACTGTAAAGATGTTTCCTTCTACGAAATAAAGCCTGCAAGTGCATGACAGTAAAGCTTTAGACCGCTGAAAATCAAAAGTGCGGGAACTATAATACTATTTGATACAATATCGGTTTTATTAACATCACAAAAGTGTTAAAGGTCTGTCTGGTGGGTTAATGGTGTTTCAAAACTATTTCCTGTGAAAAACGATACATCACAAATCACTTGTGATATAACATCCATACACAAATACATATCGATAGATGTCACAATTTTACATTAACTCTAGTTCAGTACATTCAACAGGTGTGCTACTCTTCTAATGCAGCTGGGTGTTATTCACAAAAAAAATTAATACAAATAAAATGTAATCCTGTAATCAGGACAAACACGTAACATTGTATCCCCTGCGCTACACTTCAGGGCAAAGGAATATTAAGAAATCAGACCATCATAATGCTTTGGAAGAATATTTTGAAATTCAGTATAATAAAACATTTTGTGCAAAACAGGAGATAAAAAAGCCCCCAGCGAGCAAAAGCGGTTCAATGGGGTTCTGTATCGACTCAATTTTAAAGAACCCTTTATGCAAAAAAGGTTCTATATAAGGAGAAATGTCTTAAATTATTGCATAATACTTTCATGTTTAATGCGGTATTTAAATTGTTCTAGTGATAAAGAATGTTTACAAGCTGCTTAATTCATAAAATTGAATTAAATCAAAATTATCTGAAACTAAATTCATAAAGTGATCCCATGCTGGAACAAAATGCTTGTTTCCAGTCCAAATATCCAAAAATTCTTAAATCAAGACGCATTTACTAGATGAGTAAAATGATTATGTCTTGTTTTCTGGGGAAATAAATCAAAATTAAGTGGTTGTTGCTTAAAAAAGCTAATGGGGTAAGAATAATAATCTTAATTCAAATTGAAATGATTATTTTTCTTGTTGTTTTAAGCAAAAACTCACTTAATTTTGAAAACAAGACATAATATCTTATGGCATTTTACTACTTTAGTAAATGCATCTTGATTAAGAATTTTTTGATATTTGGGGCCAGATTTACTAAACAGGGCAAATTAGTGTGAGAGCGCAATTCCAAAAAAGCGCAGAAGGGAGTGGAAAGTTCTGCACGTGATTTACGGACGATGAGTAAATTAAAGAACAGACGCAGCCGGATCATTTCCATAATGACCAACACGATCTACCAGTTAGCGTCTGGTTTAAGATGTGCTTTTTTGGGGGGGCGGAAATTGTCGTGGCAAACACCAGTAAATTGACTAGCACAAACCTTAGTAAATCACCTTGCATGATTCATTTAAATACTCTCCTCCCATAAATACTGCGTCTGAAAGGGAAACTCCTACAAATGCATATGCAATAAGGTCAGCCGCAAAAATAATCCTGTGCACGACTTTTCAGCGCTAATTTATCACTGCGCATGTTTAGTAAATCCTGACAGTAGTTTTTAACGGCAAAAGAGGCGCAAGCTGTAAGTAAATCTGGGCTTTGGACTGGAAACGATAAAAAAATACTAATTAAGAAAAGCATTTTTTGCAGTGTAGAAGGTTCTATGAAGCGCCTGACGGAAGTCTTTGAGGTTCCATATAGAATCTTTTCTTAGTGTCACCCAAAGAGGTTTGATTTGGGTCTTAACAGGTTTGGAGGCTCTTCTGCCGTTTCTTTCTCAAATCTGTCTAGGAGAGAAGTGCTGTGCACTATCTGCGACCTGAGGCGGATTTTATTTAGACTGGGTCTCATTCTAGTAAATGAAGATTTCCTGCGGAGAGAAGTTTTCCTGGTCAAGCCGCCGCCGTCCTCTTCGCTGCTGATGTAGTTTTGTGGTTTCAGAGGTCTGAAGTTGGACTGAATAACCCTGGACAGTCTCCAGCGACTCGCATCTCCGGCATCCACATGGTCCGCGTCAGATTCCACGCACGCACCTGCGATGTCTAGAATGTTTTGCGCAATGTCGCTCTTCAGGTACTGACACGCTTTTCTCCCGTTGTAATCTCGAGCCTCCACGTCGGCGTCAAACGCGCCGACTAGCAATTTGACGACCTCGAGATGATTATGCACCGCCGCTAAATGGAGAGGCGTGTAGCCTACGCTGGAGCGCACGTTGACGTTCAGCGCAACTTTATGTTCTTTAGCAAAGTTGAAAAGCATTACAATCAGCTCGTGTTTCCCGAGCTTTGCAGCCCAGTGCAGACAGGTGAATCCCGTAACAAAGTCTTTCCTGGTTATGAGGCTGGGATCTCTGACGAGCAGTCGCTGGAGACTCTCCCAGTGTCCGTCAGACGCACACATCATCCAGTCGTGCTCCAGCGGCTCCAGCGTCACCGACGCGGGCTCGTAGTCGGCGTCAGCACGCGGACAGTCTCTACACATGCGCGAGAGATAAACGGAGCGACGAGCCTGCGGTGAACTGTCAATCAAAGCCTGGGCGAAATGCTTGCGGCTGTTGCTGATGGAGTCATCTGTCAAATGATCGACCTGCCCAGGTCTGTTTTCTTTTCCAGAATCTTTTGATTCGCCTTTCCTCTGTAAACACACCAAACCACTCTCAGACTCTCTCGCTGGGTCTTTATCTGCCGCCTGTGCTCGGTTTATTCTACTTTTGTTCTCCGCCGTGCTGCTGCTTGAATTCCCCATGTCAGATCCCGTCCTGCCGTTCACACCCTCTGAAAACCTGACAGAAATATCCGGTTTTGATTGTGCACCTCCAGCATTACCAGTTCCGTAACCTGAGCCAGGTAACATGCATTCTTTTACGCCACTTTTGCTGACAGAGGCCTCGCATTCTTCACGGGATTTGAGCTCATTCATTCTGTCACTCTTCTCGTTTGAACGTCTAAATTTCTTTTTAAGGCAAACGTATTTCTCCCCGTTTTCCTCTTTAACGTAAGCCACGCTGTCTACATACCGTTTAAAGGCTTCCTTAGCCACTTGTTTTAACGCAGGATCTTTGGGGATTGTCGCTCGAAAATGATCCGTTAGATCCGCGCTCTTCATGCGCCCTCCGTTCTCCTTTATGAAATATAAAACCGCTTCTTGGTTGCATTCGGTCGCCATCGCGTGCATTCGTTAAGCTTACGAAACACTGCCTCTGTAAATCAGATATCACTTCATAGGATGTAAACAGACAATGCTGCGTCCATCCCTTTTCCCCAGTTAATCTGCCTGATGATGCTCTCGCATCCCCCGCCCGCACTCACTCACTCACTCCGGACTGGCAGTTCTCCGTGTCGCCTGCAGGTGGCGCGCTGCTCATCCGCCTCCTCTGCTCTGTAATGAAACCAATGGATTTACGAATATATATTTATTCATTCCCAAGCATATGAATGGGTGATATCAAGAATTCAATTTTCACTAGTTAAAATGCTAATTCTTGATATCAGACATACATTTTCAGACACCATAAAAAAACAAATACATTTACAGATAATTGAGTTCTTGATATCAGGAATTTACACGATCAGGCATAACATTATGACTTGAATAACACTGATTATCTCTTCATCACGGCACCTGTTAGTGGGTGGGATATATTAGGCAGCAAGTGAACATTTTGCCCTCAAAGTTGATGTGTTAGAAGCAGGAAAAATGGGCAAGCGTAAGGATTTGAGCGAGTTTGACAAATGTTTGTGAAGGCTAGACGACTGGGTCAGAGCATCTCCAAGACTGCAGCTCTTGTGGGGTGTTCCCGGTCTGCAGTGGTCAGTGTCTATCAAAAGTGCTCCAAGGAAGGAACAGTGGAGAACCGGTGACATGGGCTCATTGATGCACGTGGGGAGCGAAGGCTGGCCCGTGGGGTCCGATCAAGCAGATGAGCTTCTGTAGCTCAGATTGCTCAAGAAGTTAATGCTGGTTCTGATAGAAAGGTGTCAGAATACACAGTGCATTGCAGTTTGTTGCGTATGGGGCTGCATAGCCGCAGACCAGTCAGGGTGCCCATGCTGACCCGTCCACCGCCGAAAGTGCCAACAGTGGGCATGTGAGCATTAGAACTGGACCTCGGAGCAATGGAAGAAGGTGGCCTGGTCTGATGAATCACGTTTTCTTTTACATCACATGGATGGTCGCGTGCGTGTGCGTCGCTTACCTGGGGAACACATGGCACCAGGATGCACTATGGGAAGAAGGCAAGCCGGCGGAGGCAGTGTGAGGCTTTGGGCAATGTTCTGCTGGGAAACCTTGGGTCCTGCCATCCATGTGGATGTTACTTTGACACGTACCACCTACCTAAGCATTGTTGCAGACCATGTACACCCTTTCATGGAAACGGTATTCCCTGGTGGCTGTGGCCTCTTTCAGCAGGATAATGCGCCCTGCCACAAAGCAAACATGGTTCAGGAATGGTTTGAGGAGCACAACGAGTTTGAGGTGTTGATTTGGCCTCCAAATTCCCCAGATCTCAATCCAATCAAGCATCTGTGGGATGTGCTCGCAACTTACAGGACTTGAAGGATCTGCTGCTAACATCTTGGTGCCAGATACCACAGCACACCTTCAGGGGTCTAGTGGAGTCCACGCCTCGACGGGTCAGGGCTGTTTTGGCAGCAAAAGGGGGACCAACATAATATTAGGAAGGTCATAATGTTATGCCTGATCGGTGTATGTGTTCATGAAAGATGCCCATATGTTTGGGAAAGTATGGGAAACATGTTTCAGTCACAGAATAAAAATAGACTGACTTATTTCACAATTCTGACCTTTTTTTTCCTCACAATTCTGAGGAAAAAAGTAAAATTTGCAAAACTTGGAATTGCTAATAAATAGTCAGAATTACAAGATATAAACTCAAAGTCGAAAAAAAAGTAAGTATTGCGAGAATATATACTCTGAATCCTGATGGAAAAAAGCCAGAATTGAGATAAAAAGTCACAAATACTTATTTATATAGCTTGTTTCCACCTCAAAAAAAAAATTAAGATAAACAGTTAATAAAAAGATATAAATAAAATAAAGTCAAAATTCTGAGAAAGTCAAAATTGCAAGGAAAAACAGTCAGAATTGTGATATGTAAACTCGCCATTGCAAGTTATAAAGTCCAATTCTGAGATTAAAAAAAACAAACAAACAATCAGATAAATAATTTTAGTGCAATTTTAACAAATGTGTATGTGGCCAATACAGTTGAAAGGTATTTAATTGCTGAACCATTGCGATACTCAACTAGAATTAGTCTAGAGTAAATTTGAAAACAGTATTAACATGAATTTGAAAAGACAAAAATATACTTTCGATTATTTCTGAAGACTCATCATATAAAGACACCAGTTTAGTGACCAGGTTTTAATTGAAACATTGGTGCAACATCATTTCAATGTCACATCACAGCATGACCTGTAATGTTCACAATATTTACAAAACTGCTGTTTAGGACATCTTAAAAAAAATCAATTGAAACAATAAGAAAATATGGACTTTAACAAACTAAACCTAACAGCCACATCAAAGCTATCAGAAACAAACATAATCAAGTGCACAACATACTTTACAAAGTCGACTGCTGTAAAGTACATACTGGTGAGAAAATATATACTCAAGATACGTATTGAAAAAAAAATATTGACATCAGAAAGGTTCGTAATACCAGTCAGATACCAATCATAAAATAGCAAGCAAAGACAACAAAATAAAAATGTTCACATACACTCACACACACACACACACACACTCACACACGCACACACACACGCACACACACACGCACGCACACACACGCACGCACACGCACACGGAGGAAGTGAAAGAATATGACTCAAGAATAGAAATGGAAAGGGTTTGGGCAACACTGACCACATGAACACAAAATGTATTTTGACCTTGAACAGTAAGACTTTGAACACAGAGCCGCAGCATTGCACTGACAACAGAGTCGACTTCACCAGCAGAGGCGCACACGAGCCCAACACCATTCGTCTGTTAACGGCGCTTGAACGATTTCACCTCTGGGACGCGATTAGACGTGATATTTGCGTTGATATAGTTTTCAGATCCACTGCATGGAAATATTGCACTTAATTTTGTAGTGAACTTTCTGTAAAGACAGACGACAAGGAGAGACATTTAATCGGCCCTAGATTAGAGTTAAAAATGGATGCAAACTGATGAGAGACAGCAATGTGCTGTAAAATCCTACACATATCTATAGAGTTTACACACAAAAAATAATTTAATAAGCTCTTCATATTGAGTTAGTGTTACTGGCAGATGTCCATGTAGCATGTGTTACAGTAATTATGTACAACCTGTCCTGACCCCAACGCTGACCTCTGACCTCCAGGGTGAGGTTCCCAGTCTATGACCCCTAAACCACAATTTTCCCTCAGTTCTGAAACCTTCTGATCATGAATTCATTAAAAAGTACCACAGACACCATGACACACACTCCTCTCACTGAAGTGACATTTTTCCATCAACTCCTTTTAGACTTTCCTGAGTCTGTATGAGATTCAACAAATCTACAGTTCATCTGTGTCTTTCAATAATGCAGCACAAGATTGGGCCACGTTAAAGACGCACTCACTCATTTTTGGATGTTGGCTGGCTGATATGTACACGGTCTAAGACTGATCATTACGAAAGCTCATTTCTGCCATAGAATAAAATCTGACTTTTTTCCTCAGAATTGTGAGATATAAACCCAAAACCCGGTTTATATCAGAATTGTGACTTTCTCAGAACTGCGACTTTCTCTCGCAATTTGGACTTTATAACTTGTTTATTGAAATTCTGAATTCAGAGATATAAACTCGCAATAGTGAGAAAAAAGTCAGAATTGCGAGTTTACATCTCAAAATTACAACTTTCCTAGAATTACGACTTACTGACTTTAGAACTTGCGATTTAAATGCATTTTGAATTCGGAGATATAAACTCGCAATTGCAAGAAGTCCGAATTGTGAGTTTATATCAGAATTGGATGTTTATATCTCAGAATTATGACTATTTATCTCGCAATTCAGACTTTATAACTCACAATTGAAATAAATTTTGAATTCTGAGATAAACTTACAATTGCGAGAAAATGTCAGAATTGCGAGTTTATATCAGAATTGCAACTATTTATCTCACAATTCTGACTTTATAACTCGCAACTGAAATAAGTCAGAATAATATATGACAAACTCCCAACTGCAAGAAAAAAAGTCAGAATTGAGAGATAAAAAAAGTCGCAATTACCTTTTTTATTCTGTGGCAAAAACAAGCTTCCATATATACTGATCCCTTTTATCTTAACATGCCAAAAGCTAAAGTCTTCAGTTACTGACAGCATTTTCCCTTTTCGAAGTTACTGAGATAAAGTAATTGGTGTTCGGCTGCTCTTGTGATCTCAGCATGAGATGCGAGCTTCTACATGTAGAGTAAATCAGCTTTCATTACACTACTGATAAGACTAAAGGCTGAGAGGACAATGACATGAAGATTTTCTGAAAGTACGGTTCATTTCTTGACGAGTGAAACTTCAAGGAGAAAGAAAATACTGAGTGCATTTTGAAAGGCAAAACAAACTGAATAATACTGAAGGGTATACGTGTCTGTGTGTGTGTGTGTGTGTGTGTGTGTGTACACACGTATAAGGCTTTACCGAGCATGTGTGCAGGGCCGTATTATTGCCAAGTTTTACTGAACATGTCAGGGAGTTTCATTCATCATTTCTAACAAACATTATAAGGCCCCAGTTTTCCTCTATGTTGGCCATTACAGTATGAAAGTGTTTCATCAATGTGGTCTAACTCAAACAAATATGACAAAAGAAAGACCAAAATAACTGTATAAAGACAGAAAACCTCATAGGACAATTCTAAACATATGAATGTATTAGTGTTTAGTGCTGGAAGACCTGAACTATATATAGAAGCCCACAAGTTCGAGTCAAACCCGCAACTAGCCCATTCAGCTGGTGAAGTCCACTCCGACACACTCACACACATACACACTCAAAATACAACTCAAACTGAAGCTTACAAAAGTCTCAGATTGACTCTTATTCATTGTAATGTCACGGCCTTATGGGCCGATGAGACATTTCTGCTTTGTGTTTTGTACAGCTGAAGATAAAGTGTGCATTGAGTTGGCTTGTACATGTCATTATCCTACAGTATTTACACTTCTTCCCATGTTTTTACCATGAAATTTCTGTATTGTCTATATACACATTGAAAACATATCAGAAATATTTGGACTGTCTGTGTTCTTAAATGCAGTATTTTTTATTTTTTTTTGCATTTTTGATATTTTTCCTTGTACGCTAGAAAAAAATAGTTCTTCAGCAAGTTGTATTTGCTGCCTTTTCTAATTGGCTGATCCAGCACCTGTCAGTCACTGGGTGTGGGTGGGGCCACGATGAGCCGTCTGCTAGAGTGTAGCACCACGATTCAAAGAGAGAGAGAAAGAAAGAGACACCGACGCCTGATCACTGCTGTTATCTGGAGATTTTCCTCCTCTTGGGTTTGGGCAGTTTGACTTGACGATCCTGGTGAACCTGCAGATTGACAGACAACAGTTTCACTGCATCATCCCTTCAGCCAATCAGGAATGTGAGAAGTGTGTGTGAAACTCACAGTTCCAGACATCTTGTCCAACTCACTCATGGCCTCGTGAATCGCAGCTTCTAAATGATGATTCAGCTTTCCCGCCCTGCGAGAGAGACCGACACGAGACGCCTCAGTACAAGATGAGGCATTTATAAAGTACCTTTAAAAAACAAAACAAAACATTGACCCAAACTAAAGGCCCCAATATACTTCAAGCAAGATTGAAGAACGAACAGGTCTGACGTAATTTCGAAAATCAGGCCAAAACGTTCGTTACTGCAGTTTGAAACAGCTTGCCAAAGAGAACTTTCTGGAAAAGTTAACTCTGGCTGGTAAACACATTCAAACTATGATTGGTCCATGGCAATAATGTAATAAGTGGGTGTGGCTCTCAGGCTCCGCCTTCTTTGAGGTTTTTACTCAGACGCGAGTAAAAACATGAACACACTGGAAAAGCTGCTTTATAGTACGAAAATAGACACTGATACAGTTTGTTTCATACTGTAAAGCTGCTGGTTTAAAATAATTTATTGTATAAAATGCTATATAAAATAAATGTGATGTGACTGCTATTTTGATGTGTTTATTTTGTTATTGAGAGGAAAGCGCAGCACATATTTACATATTGATCTAAACGTCACTCAGCAGTGTGAGGTATATTGTATATTGCTGATTTCAAACTTTTTGAAGAATGAAAAAGTAAAATGAAAAGTAAAATGAAAGAACATCTAATAAAAAAGAGCATTAAAAGTGCTGATAAAAAAAATGAACAAAGCAATAATAATAAAATTATGAAGCAATAATAAAAAAATGCAAGGAATTGGAACTTAAATCTTAAATTGGAATTGACCTCTTTACAAACTGGTGCAGATGGATGGACTTACACTGACATAATATTATTTTTATATCGTTGCTGTATTTGCTGTAAGCTGTATTTACACAACTTCAAGCTATATATTATTGTTATATAACATTTTTTTGTTGCTAGAGAAGGCCAGTTTCTCTCATGGTTTTTCTCCAACACCACCATTGATGGAGTTTTTTCTTGACAGTCACTCGTTACTGATCTCTGGGGTTTAAAGAGAGTAATGGAGATTTCTTGATTTAATGCAAGACTCCTTGTTCTATGACACTATATCATTAAAGCATGCATTTCCTGTAAAGAAGCTTTGTAACAATATGCATTGTGAAAATCACTATACAAATAAACATGAATTGAATTGAACCGGTAACTAAAAATCAGATGGGAGGAAGGTCACAGAGACAAGACACTTACTTCCTGTTTTTTTTGTTGGCTCTGTCCAGCACCTGAAGGTCTTGTGTTAGTGTTTTCAGCTGCTCAGGTTCCACCTAAAGAGTTCAAAAAGCAGGAGATTTGTCACTGCGACACCAGGCACAGCAGGATCCAGAGAACTTATCTGCAAAATTTACTACTGCGGTTAAAGATTTGAAACTTGACTTAGAGATTGTCCGGCATATCTTGCACTTTGAGATACAAGATTTGTTTCCATCCAAATTGCAAATTTAACTTATGCGCACAATTGGAATATGGAATAAAACATTTGCAAATAAAGCAGAGTTTTCATCCCATGTGTTCAAGAGAACAAAATCCTCACTTCCTGGGAAATTGGTGCAAAATATCTGTGATAAAAATGGAAGTTGCTGCAATCAGGTTATTTTTTCCTCCATCATAAATGAGTTGCGTCTCAGAGCGTCAGATGAAACGCAGTAAACACCGTCATGTTCTCTTGTGTTCGGATGCTGGTGTTTGGGAACGCAATCGTGTGAGATACTTCTGGAGGACATTAATACAAACAGTAATCGATCACACAACCATGGCAAATTTTCCTAAGGAGCGGTGAACCATCTTACAAAAGCAACAGAAAACAAGCTGTTCTCCATAAAATGTGCAGCACACAGATAAACGTTGGGGTTATAATGTTTAGCAACAGTGTTTAAAATAAGCCTTTGACAAATAAGGTTTGGAAACACTCAGCCAGGCCTTGTTCCCCACTTTTGCGTATTCCGTGGGCGGGCATTACTTAAATTAGTAAAATTATGACTTCATAAGATCCGGAAAAGTCGCACTGTAGTTCACGGAAAGTGGATTCTGTTAAATAAAATATCTCCCTTTGGAGTAAACTTTGAGCTTTGTAACCTTGCAGATCTTTTTTTATGCTCAAACAGCAACATTACACACTAACTAAAGTTGAAAAAGTGGAAAAGCATAATAGGACCCCTTCAATATTGAACAGATTGAATTCAAGGCACCTTCAAGGAGATATTGACAGGACAAGGCAGTCTTCTCTTACCTTGGCCTGTTCAGACAGTTGCATGCTGGGATTGTGTCCATGCTCTTCTCCCATCAGTTTGTTAGGCCAGGGAGGGAAGCCTTTTATTGGCCAGACCAGTTCACCTACATTGAAGGCCCTGGGCCTGTAGTGCAGCAAGTCAGCTGAAGGCGAGTCGGGGTGCCGCAGCTCCTCCTCACTGCTGAGACTCTTTGTGTCAGAGGGGCTGGGCGCACAGTGTCCGTTAAAGTGCCCGTTGAAGTGAGTGTAGTCTTTGAGCAGCGGCCCTTCCAAGCTTGTGGAGGAGCTGGGCGACTGGTCATCGCCGGTGAGCGGCTCCCCATAACCACCGCGAGGCAGCGTGCCGTTCAGCTGAGCGCATCGCTCCGTAGGTTCCAGCCGCTCTCTCATGCCGCCGGCCACACGGTGGTTAAACCGCAGGCTTGCACTGTCATCGTTGTGAGAGTCAGAGGGCTCGTGGGTCTGGGGCGTCGTCTCTGGTGGACAGTCCATGATGCTTTTTCTCTCTCCTTTGTTACCGCATGGGCTGCTGTGCACCTGGGTGGAACACTCCAGAAACTCCTCGCCTCTCCAGTGAACGTGGTTGGACTCCTCCCACTGTGGACGGGGCGTGGCAGCGCTGGGCGAGCGGAAATACTCATGCGTGTCCGTGCCGTCCGGCGTGTTCTTTCCATGCTCGGAGCTCCTGCGCGTGTGGTTGGGCAGCTGCGGCCGGTTGCGCTGAAGCTGGGAAAGCGGCTCCGTCCCCTCTGAGCTGCGCGGCGCATGTATGACTGCATTAACGGCGTGAGGTAGGCTGAGCGGCTGGCCAATGGAGGCAGTGAAGGCACTCATGGCACTGAGTGCGGGGACGGGGCTCGCCTGCGTGCTGCCGCTCATGCCGGTGGTGATGGTCACATGCATGCCTTTGCCGGCGGCGTCCACCACCGCTCTGTAGATCGCATCCACTGACTCCACTGAACCTCCTGCCATGGAAGCATCACCCTGACCCTGTAGCTTCTGCTGACCCTCTCGGTACATGCCTGCATCTCCAGAATGAGATGTCATCCCAGGCTGGCCGCTGTCAGGCATGCACCCCTGAAAAAAATGGCAAAAACATGTCATTTAGAGCATGCTAGCTATGGCAAAAGAAATGACTTATTTTACTGAGTGAGTCACCTGATAATCCTGGTACAGACAAGGCAAGCTGTTGGAGTTGGGAACGTTATTGTCCGTAAAAGGAGCCGTTGCAAAGGAATGCCCCTGGTTTGGATATGTGGAGACCCCATGCATGCCCTGTAGTGAAGGGTGCAGCTGCTGCTGCTGGTGGTGGTGGTGTTGGTGGTGGTATATGTGCCCTGTGGCAGCCATGACACCACCCATCTGAGGACTGTTTCCTATGCTGCAGCTCAGCGATGCAGGGTCACCTGTGGCCAAAGGAAGTGTTACTTTACTGCCTGTACTGGTGAGTATTTAGTAAATAAAATGTTCAAAAGCAGGAACTAAAACTAATTAAATCAATTGATTGACATCCCTAGTTATGCATGCACAAAATGCACAATGTTTGAAAATTACTACCACAAGATTCTACTTGTTAGCAAAAGACCAGCGGGAAAGAATCAGTTACTAATCTTGTAACTTAAAATGTCAAAATTTACGTCATTCTAGTAAAGCCACTAAAACTCAAAAGTACAAGGAACACATAAATTGCCAATATTTAATTACATCCTTTCTTGAAGGCTCTTAAAAGTGTTAAATACTTAATATTACATAGTTATGTTGTCTCTGACAATGTAGCTCATAAAATGGCAGGATAGTCATTAGTTTAAGGTCAGTCAAGCAGTGTTGCAATTACATAAATTGACAATGACATACATTTCCTGTGAATAGCAGAGTCCACACCACAACTATAAAGGTAACGGCACAGAAACAATATAGTTGGATTTTTTTTTCCAGCTGAAAAAAAATGGACAGCCAATCAGAATCCACCCTGCTCTAGGTTTAGGTATTGGGTGGGATTAAGGGATGTAGAATATGGTCATGCAGAATAAGGCATTAATATGTGCTTTATAAGTACTAAAAAACAGCCAAAATCCTAGTATTATACATGTCAACTAGTTAATAGTGAGAATTGGACCCTAAACTAAAGTGTTACTGGAAAAAGCAACAAATCCACAGGTTCTCGCGAGGTGTCTTTTCATTTAATTCAAACAGACAGTAGTGCAAATTAAAGTTTATTCCACTTAGCAGCATTTAGTCCCCCCTGAGGTAGTTCATTGGTACAGTACAGCACAGCTTCATTTAGTGCACTAAGCAGTAAACAGAATGCACTCTTGCATAGGTCATAATTTTTGCAGGACTGAAAAAACAAGGTATTTGGTCACAATCAGCTCCAAAACTGAAAAGCATCTTGTGTTATTGCAAAATAAACTGAAAAATTAAAAATAAAACTTGCATTAGGAGTGTTACACTTTGCTCCACTTAAAGGAACACGCCGCTTTTTGGGACTTTAGCTTATTCACCGTATCCCCCAAAGTTAGATAAGTCCATACATACCATTCTCATCTCTGTGTGTGCCATAACTCTGTCTGACGCACCCACCGCTAGCCTAGCTTAGCACAAAGACTGGAGGTAAACGGCTCCAGCTAGCCTACTGCTCAATAAGTGACAAAATAACACCAACATTTTCCTATTTACATGTTGTGATGTGTATAGTTACATCGTGTACTAAGACCGACGGAAAATGAAAATTTGCAATTTTCTAGACCGATATGGCTAAGGACTACACTCTCATTCCTGCGTAATAATCAAGGAACTTTGCTGCCGTACCATGGGTGCAGTTCCTAACCATATCGGTCTACAAAATCACAACTTTTCATTTTACATTGGTCTTAGTTATTATAATACAATATTGTCAGTCCTGAGATTTTTCACATAGATTTGCATGAAATGCTTGTGTGCCTCGGAGGTCCAGTGGTAGAGCTTTTGTCCGGCGAGCGTGTCTGAAGTTCAGTTCTGGGTTCGAATCCACCATCGTATCATTTTTTTTCCGTCTCATGAAAACCAAATATGTTCATCAGTGACACGTTTGTGTACATTTTATTTTGTGATTTACCAGAACTAATAGTGTGTGTGTGCGTGTGATTCTTAAGCTACACGCATGACACACCTTCCGGAGCTCTGCTTTTTTCGGAAAGAGTCGGTACAGCGCATCTGTCTTTTATAAAATCTAATAAAACTAAAGACTTTTTTGAGATATGAAGGATGCAATACTACTCTATAGGTACTCAAGATTAACATGAGATTGGCTAAAAACCGTGCGTTACCCCTCCCCTTTAAACATTCTTGGAAACATTTGGGATAGCCTCATGTAAGTACACAAGTCAACAAAACATATAACATTGTTCTAGTGGTTTTTGTATATTCTAATCCAAAAATATTACATATTATGCCCAACCCTCCTTTACTTCTTTTTTCACATTACGCAGACTTTCAAAGTATACTCCTTTGTCCATGAGCACAGAAAGATGCATTTAAGGCATGCACACCATCTAGAGGACTTGTTCTTTAGTCATTTGCACATGCGCTGCCCATCATCTGCTCTTTTTCCTGTTGTGGCGGTTAGCAAACAGCGTTGCACACGCCCCCTTCTTGATTGGAGTGTGTATGGCCTGTGACTGACTGTATTCGTTGTCTGACCGCATGCACTGAACAGTGACTCCAGTCTCCAGAAATGAGCAGCCATGAGCAAAGATGCCAGTAAGCAATTTACGTACTTTAAGTATTGCCGAGCTACTGTCAATGGAAAAGTTTACAGATAGTTAGCTGTAGATATTACAGACCTGTGCAAAAACTGACAATTTCTGTGTATCATGCTGAATATACAAACAGGTACTCATTGAATAATTCACACGCTCTATTTAATACAAATACAAGCGTCATGTTTCTGCTTTGGGCTGGGCAATTCTGGCCATCAAGATCCACTTTCCTTTCCAGTTCAGCTCCAAACCTTATCAAACACACCTGAACAAGCTAATCAAGGTCTTCAGGATTACAAGAAAGCTACAGGCAGGGGAGTTGGATCAGGGTTGGGGCTAAACTCTGCAGGAAAGTGAATCTTGAGTTGCCCAGCCTGCAAATGCAATGTTCGTCTTCAAAAAACAAAAAAATACTGAGGCATATAAAACGAACATGTTTATTGTGAGCATATGCGTAGTTTGAAGAGCTGCAGATCAGTGGATAAAATCCTGTGCTTGCCTGGCTGCTGTGGCACAATAAATGGTAGCACATAATGTGCATTTATTGTGCTGGTTTTAAAGACTACATGTTTGCATTTAACTCCTGCAAATACATTCACTGCACATTGAGTGAAATTAAATGCATGTGCTAAATAACAGTCGTGTCGTGTTGCATAATGAATGCCGTGTGTGGTGTCACAGAATGACGGCCCTGTGCGGACAGTGTGTATGATCTACTGTTGCCAGCGGCTGCTGTAGAGGTTGCCATGGAGACAGCAGTGCAATGATTGGTAGTGCTTTCCAAGGTATGATTCACACACACATTCACGACTGAACAGGTCAGGGAAGAAGATGTGTGCATTATAACAGGGGCATTTTTAAATGTGTAAGTACAAGTGCTCAGGCCAACAAAACACAAACAGGCCATGCCAACACCGGATCTGTGCTTTTACATGCATGCATTGAGGTCTTCCTTTTTTAGTTATTTCAGTCTAACAAATTTTTGAATTTGGACTGGAAAGTGTGATTATGACAACGGTTATTATTATTATTATTATGGCACACTATAGTGACTGTTTATGAAGCATAACGTCACCTCCCTGAGTAATCTTCCCTCCAATGTAATTTACTTGGATAGATTGAGTTAATAAAACGCATTTGATCAAAGACGGCGCATCATATCAACAGAAACCGCTTCTGTTTTATGAAAGGAACAGGTGACAATATGGCTTCTTGATCAGATCATAAGGAAGCTGGGATTTATCTCCAAAAAACATTTCAGAACAGAATATCCTGCTTATGATTTAAGGAAATTTAAACAAATCACGTAAAAGGCAGTTTTTGATCATTTTTTCTCCTTCATTAAGTGCAATTGTAAGAACAAACTTGGTAGCCTTACGTATTTAAGCAGTCATTTAGCAGATGGTTTTATCAATAGCAACAAATCTTATATAGTAGTGAATAGAGTCACTTCTAAAAACTCAACACACAGCCTATGTGTGAGACTATATTCTCCATAATCACACAACTCCAGCAACTCACTGATACTACATTATAAAAAAGGACACAAACATTAATTATATAACATCATAACATTTACACAACCTCATGTTGTTCCAAATCCATAAAACTTTTATTTATCAGCGGAACACAAATGAAGATAATTTGTATGAAATCAGAGATTTCTGTCTCCATTCACTCAAAACATCACAACGTTCATAAAAAGGTGGTCAAATAAATCCATATGAATCAAGTGGTTTAATCAAAGTCTTCTAAAGAGACATGATGTGACATATAAAGCAATTGAGTCTCTTAAACCACTCGATTCAAATGGATTTATTTTTCCATCTCTTTATGAACGTTTTGAAGCGTCAGTTTTGGGTGAATAGACTTTCAATGGAGGGACAGAAATCTCAGATTTTATTAAGATCTTCATTCGTGTTCATAAGATGAACAAAAGTCTTATGGTTTTAGAACGACATATGGGTGAGTGATTGATGATAGAATGTTTGGGTAAACAAACCCTTTAAGTGATGTAAACTGCTTCCAAATCATTAGAAACATAATTTTTCTTTTGGCCTTATAATTAGGAGCTCCAACAATGTCAGAAATGTCACTAATGTCTTTTCGCTCTACTCATTAACAAATCAAAAGTTATTTAAAACATCCAATAAGGTAAAATAAACCAAAAATCATGCACCCTAGAGTTGGTGAGAGGAACAAAATCTTACTTTACCATATGAGATTTCTCAACACCATTTTGGTGTAACCAGAACATGCCTACAGAATCAAGTGCTCGATATTCTCCTTACCTGTGTCAGTCATGGGTTGTGAGCAGCAGGCATCACTGCTGCTGGGCAGCATGCAGCTGACATTTGGCTGGATACGCTGCTGAAAGTGAGAGCTTGCACGTCCCATCACATGGTTTCCGAGAGGAACTTGTCCGCTTTGGTTCACGGGTCCACAGTTTCCCATCGCTGTAGCCTGCATCTGATTCATCATGCCTGAATACTGGCTCTGGGACTCCACACCAGGGCAGAGCATGGCTTCCGTCTGGCCATGCAGTCGCTGCTGTACCTGCGCGCTCTGAGTCACCGCACCAGAGGCCACGGCCCCCTCACCAAAGTGCACACGACCAGGACTCACAAGGCCTGGGTTTCTGCCCCTGGCCATGTGGGTGCTGTGGTTGCTCAGAGATTGGAGTAACTGAGCCATTGATGTGTTTGTGGGCAGTCGAGAGGTTTTTCTCATCTGCTCGGTGGAAGAGCAGGGCGTCCTCATGCCAGCCATGTTGAAGAAATTGTTCTCGTGGTTGGCAGCGTTTGGAGGATGCTTGCGCTTGCGGAGAGGGTCACGCTGCTGTGCCATGAGCTTGTCCCGAAGGGCTGCACGTCCACTCTGGCCCTCGCTGCTGGGCATAATCATGGCAGGATTGGGTGGCAACATGGGATTTAAAGTATTGTGAGTTTCAACAGCCCTATTGATATCAGCCGCACCGAGAGGGCAAGAGAGCCCAGCAGGGGCCCCTGCACTGCCTGCGCAGGTGCCGCCACCGCTGCAGCCACCTCCTCCTCCAAGCTTGTTTTGATTTGCTAGCTGTGCTTTGGCGGCAGCTGAGAGGAGACTGCTGGCAGGGAAAGAGGCAGCAGTGTGTTGGTTAAGGATCTGGTTCAGTGGCATTCCCAAAAGGCCCGGGTGCTCCTTCTGCGGTGTGGTGCCGCCTGAGGCAGGGGGATACATGGGATTGTGCTGACTGCTCATGCTGCTACTCATCCCTGCCAGCAGCTGGGTGGGCATTTCTTTGTACTGGTGGTGACCGTCCGGCTTGCCAGATGGGCTGGAAGGCAAAGCAGGTCGGGGCGAACTCATGGAGGACCTGGGCGAGCGTGGCGGGACCTTCATAGTGCCGCAAGGGGGAACGGCAAAGCTGCCTTGCTCGGAGGAGGTGGACGAGGAGCGGGATCGTTGTGGAGACACTTCCATCCGGCCCAAGGCAGGTCCAGACATGTGCACAGGAGAGGTGACGGGTGACGGGGAAATGGATGTGGCTGTGCCGTGCTGAGTCCTCTGCATGTGACCGACCGGCCCCGGCTTCACCGTGGGCAAAGGCAGATTACTCGGCAATGGGACGATGGCAGGAGGGATGTTTACATTCATCATTGGTACCTGAGAGTGGGCGTTGGGCTGGAAAGTGGATGGGTTCGGTTTACTGGGAATGGGATCCAGGATGCCAAGAGGGTCCTTCTCAGAGCTCACCTGTTTATTCTGCAGGGCACAGGGAGGCGGCAGAGGGGGTGCGGGAGCAGACGGAGCCTTGTGGTGAAACACAGTTCTGCTTGAGTCCATGCTGGGCGGGTAGTTGCACAGGGGCTTTTTCATGATGGGGCTCTTGTTGGGGACTGGGGGGGAAAGAGGCATGTTAGTCCTTCCAGCCATGACGCAGGATGACTGGGTGGCGGGTGAGCCATGCATCATGACCCCAGGAGAAGACAAAGGGATGCGGCTGTTGCTGTGGATGGCACTGGGACTGCCGGTGCCCTGGAAGCCACAGGGGTTGTTTCGCACAAACCCGTCGGGACTGACAATAGCGTCTGTTCTTGGGGACAGAGAACCGTCCCCGAAGGATTGCGAGGGTGGGCTCAACATGCCTCCGTGCCCGCTACGGTACGGAGACTTGGGCCCTGGCTCACCGCTTGCCAGTCTCTGCCTGGAGTATACAGGAAAAACATCCTGCTGCTGCGAGCCGCACAGATCCGGAGAGAAGTGCCGCTGCCCCGGTGCCATCATCACCTTAAACGGGTTCTTACATTCTGGCTGGCCCTCGTGGGTTTTATTCCTTATTGCTCGAGGCTGTGCAGTAGGGGTCATGGAGGTCACACCTACAGAAAAACAGAGTCGCTGTCAACCATTTGGTGTACTACAGATTTTCCCAATGAAGGTATATGAACCCCTAGGGGTTTGAGCTAGAACTGGAGTGAGATTGCCATTGGTTGTTATTTACGATAAACTGTGATATTCTGTGACACTCATTATGTTTACCAAAAGGTTAGCATTACTTAATTTACATCATAGGAACCCCTGCTGCAAAGCACAGTAAAATCACCAAATACTGAGGAAAAAACAAAACATAAGTTTAAAAAGGGGAAACATAATGCTCGTTTATAGAAGTTCATATTAATGTGCCCCTACTTTAAACATTTCTAATTTTGTTTTGGAGTCTCCTACAAGAAGTTTACATGCTTGCAAGGTCAAAAAAAACAAACATTTTCTAATAATATCCCTTGCAGCATCAGCTCTTTTCTTACGGTGCCTGAAAGGTTTGATAAAGGATTCGGTCTCTCTAAACCCCTCCTTTCTGCAAGCTACTCTACTCTGAATGGTCAGATGGCCCAGTCTGTTGTGATTGGTCGACTGCTTATAGCATGTGTCGGAAACGTATCACCAAATTTGTTACGAGCAGGAAGTAAGACTAGAATTACTGACAACTCGTTTCAGGCTGTTCAGAAACACTTCTTTAGTTCTTCTGGAGTTATGAGACAATAACTCCATTTATCTGCACTTATCGATCTTTGAAACTTTGCAGACTTTTTACATTCACAAACAGCTCTATTACACACTACATGAAAGGGAATACCCAGAAAAAAACCATAACAGTGGCACATTAAATGTTCAAAAACAACTCTTCCTGTTATCAGATAAGAAGTCATACTTGTGCCTCCACCAGGACTGGTGAGTGTTAGGGAAGGAGGCGGCAGCTCCATGCTTTTATGCAGTGTCGCCACAGCGATAAGCTTCCTCTTGTGGATACAAAGTTTCGTAACATCCTCATCAGCCTTCACATCCTCTGCAGTCCTCTGCTTCACCACCGCACCAGGATCAAAATTGAAAACCTAAGAAATCAATTGTCAGAGCAAGCCTGAGTTTCGTCAAAGTCACAATTAGCTTTGTTTATTCTATGTAACATTTATAGGCGAGTAAATCTCAAAATCAATGATACCACACTGACTACTGGAAGTTATTCTTACATCCAAATAGGCAAATTTCCCTGCTAATACAGTATGCGTGAAACAAGTAATATGTTGGAATAAGCAGTATTTATGAAAAAAAAAAGAGAGCAGGCATTAACATTGTAGGTCACGTGACAATGCCAACACGGTATGTCCAAATATTGGACGTACACCTGAGCAGAATAAATGTCTCTCAAGACACATTTTAACTTTTTAACTTGACACAAGGTTCAATACAGGGCTTTAAAGCACTTTTTCTAGCACCATTTAAGTACAAAATAATTGACAATTAATTTATTCAAACTGACCTTTTATTTTTTCATTATCATCCTTTGCAGAACATAAACAGAATATAATATCCTAAAAGAATATAGACTAAGAAAGGAAAGTTAAATGTCAACATAATATGCTTTTATATAAAAAATAAAGCCGCTTAAACCTCTTTCTAATGATAATTTAGTATGCTGAATTACCTACTTTTCAGAAAGTACTGTGTAGTGAATTCTTCCTGCAGAGACTTATTAATGTCCTGTGTTTTAGACACTGGGGACATTACGCATTATTACTCTATATTAACAATGAGAATTCACAGCGCATTCTTAGTTGCTAGATAATTAAAATCAGCGCAAAGAGACTCATTATTAATTTTAATTAATGCATTTGATCTTATTTCAGAACTGATCTTGTATATGGTTAAATAACTGCACAGAAAATCAAACTCAACTGACTCTGACCAGAGAATGAGCCCTGATGCGATGACCTAAAATATTAATTTACACGGGGCAATCCATGACATACTGGCTGCATCCAAAATCACATACGTCCCTACTAAATAGTAGGTGAAAAACAGTATGTGACAAGAGAAGTATGTCCGAATTCACAGTACTTATAAAAGAGAAGGTAAAAAGTCCCCAGATGACCTACTACTTCTGGCGAGATTCTGAAGTGTGCATATGATGGACACTTTACCATCCCATGAGGCCACGAGAGAGGATTTGTGAATGGCAGTGAAGCAACGCAACTGACTCTGGAAGGTCACATGACAGTGACGGCGAATGCAGTACGTCCGAATTACAATCATACTTTATAGAACAGTCGTGAAGTAATTACTTATTCAAAATAAGGACCTAGTCAGAAATTATGTGATTTCGGACACAGCCACTATGATCTGATATGAATCATTCATCACTCATGCCATCCCTGATGTATATGACTTTCATTCTTCAGACAAACACAAACAAAGAGTCCATATAATGCCACTGAATGGCTGCCGCTTGTTTGATGCTTGGAAAACACTCTTAGCCTAAACAGCCTGTATTTTAATGGCACAAATTACCTTTCAAAAAAGTTGACTTTTGTTTCATTTCGACTGTGCTCTTTAGTATCTGATCCTGTTTTACTCATTAAACTACCATAAACAGACCATTTTGCGAACCTGTTTGGCTAAATATGAATTAAAAGAATGATTCATCGCTCAATATTGAAATATTCTCAGGCATAATGTTTCTCATGTCAGTTTGAGCATGCGTGGTTCGCAACCAAACAGTGAATGAACACATGAAATACTGCAGGTTGAGGAATGGAGTATCTATACTGATCTTGCAGTGATTTATCCTCCACATCAACACTATTATCAGTGACCATGTGAATGTCTATGCTATGTAATAGCATGTATATGTAATAGATGTATATGTCTATGCTATGCCATGTAATAATGTGGCTTTTGGAAACATGTCCAGAGAGTGTTTGCATCGTGTTTGTGAAATGGGCAGTTGTGCATCTGCCATATAACATCAGTACTGACCTTGGGTAGGATGAGAGGACACTCCAGACCACATTTACAGGTGCCATCAGTCAGCAGGTAAGACTTCACCTGCTCAAGGCAGGACAGCACTGATCCACTTGGACTGCGCACACACACACACACACACACACACACCAATTACACTATTGCTTAACAGAATTTTGAATTTGTCTCATATTTAATGAAGTTTGCAGCATTGATTAGGTTCCTGTGCATCACGCTGAAGCTGCTTTGAAACAATCTGCATTGTATAAAGCGATATAGAAATAAAGGGGACTTGACAATAACAGTAATGACATCAATCTATAAAAGTAAAAATAGACATTTCAGAGGACTATATGAAATTACATGTTTCACACAGGGTCCAAACTGAACACTGGAACACACCAAATGAGAGTGGCTGGCTTTGGATGAGTCAAAGGCCTGTCATGAATTTTGAGTTGACGATTAATTGTCATACAAATAATTTGATTAACTTCTGTTTCCTTGAGTGCTTCAATTTCCCTTATTTGGATGGCAAAATTGTGATAGAAATAATTTTAAAAAAAAAACAATTATTGTGGTTTTCTCAAATAATAGCAATTGAAATTAATAATCATGATCAGACAATTAATCAGATCACGACAGGCCTGTTTGGCTGGTAATTTATCAGGAACTGTTGTGAATCTCAGATTCGGTGATTTAAGTGATGTGATGCTAATATGCAACAGACAAATAGCTAAACAATGCCACTGTTGTATTGACAAAAATATATTTTTAATAAAAATAATTAAAGCTGTGCGATTAATCGAAATCATAATAAAAATTTTTTTTTAAAAAAAATCACAATGTGAGGATGCACAATTTCAAAACCAATCTGTGCAATCTGAATGCAGCGCGCCTAAATCCAGCACAAGAGAACAGAACAGAGCGGGTTTACCGTTATGACATGGAAGAAAGCACAGAAACAGGGAAGATGAATTCAGGGCAGGATGACATTATTTTTTTTTTAAAACAACATCCGTGGTTTGGGAACATTTTGGATACAGGAGACATGATGCATCAAAGAGCCAGGTGATTTGCAAGACCTGTCAAACTATCGGTGCGGCAAAACAGAGTAGGTGCCATTCACACAGAAAACGTTTTTGTGGTTAAAAACAGGATACACTCGTCTAGAGACACGTTGCGAGATGCGAGTGCAACAGATAAAGACGTATGTCTAGCGCGTTTACATAGAAAAACAATGGCACATTCCGAACCAGGTAATACAGGCATATGTGAACTGCACAACATATGAAGAGAGTTCATTTTGTCAGCTATTTTTTAGTCTATTATTTAGTCTTGGTCCTGTGCCAAATGTACAGTTTTAGTTTTTATCATATTTAGTCATCCTTGTCCTAGTTTTGTTTAGTTGAATAAATGTCTGAGCATTTTAGTCTAGTTTTAGTCAATGAAAACTTAAGTCACATTTTTGTCATGCTGCATAATGGTTCAACTGATGAATTCTGATTATTTTGTATTGTCACAGTGCATTTATAGTCGAGAGATTCATGTTTGGATATATTACAGTTATGGAAAACAGCGCAAGTGGCTCGTGACAGAGCAGAGAACGACTGAATGACACTTTCATTTAATCAGAAAATCTCAAATGGAGGTTGCTAAACTCCAGCTTACTTCTTGTTTTGATGTTTTCAGACTGCAAAGATTAACGGCCGTTTCACACCGCAAGTGAGCAACACATCTTTTTTCCGGCGTGCATGTTAAGCAATGAGTGCATTCACACCGAGAGCAGGAGCGTTGTGTGAGCGTCCAGCAGTAGCGCCGCGTGAGCAACAGTGAAGCAAGGGTTTCGGCGCTGAGTCTATTTTTGCTGCACTGCTGACACTCAATTAAAGAGACAGCACACTTTATGGACACAATAAATACGATTTTACCCAAAAAGTTATCAAAATGCACATAATAAGCATGTCTACTGTGTTTTAACAAGAACTGGAGTATGTCAAAAGAAAATTAAGAATTCAAAATATTTATAGAAGATTTACCCATTTAAACTTGTTTTTAATTATTCAGTTTGGGTGAAATGATGGTGTATTATAAAAAAACTAAAGAAAACAATTTTCTTTTAGTTTATTATGCAATACACAGACAGGTAGCCTATAGGCTCTAGAACTACCCAAATCAAACCCGAGTGCGTGTTGTTGTTTTTTTATCTGCAGAGTTTGTGGTCTTGTAAACATATCAAAGTATGACTGAAACAACATGATCTACATGATTTACATGCGAATGTTGTAGCCTACACCTCCCCATGTTAACAAACTTTAAAGACTATCGAGTTTATAAATGACCAACTTCTAAAAAACAAATACAGTTGTCTTTGTAAAGAAATGCTCACTTATATGTAGCTTTGGAGCCGCTGTACAAACACTATCAGTGTGAATACTCTCGCACAGCTACAGTGACAATGTATTTACGCTGATGTGAAGCTCACGCTTGTGGTGTGAAAACAGTCTGTAATGTTTTGTCGTCTCTTTTATTCGACAGGGCTATTTTTGTCTTGTCTTTTTTCGTCAACGATATTGCATGTTGATATGGTCACAGTTATCGTTTGATGACGTTGGTGTCATCTCACCATTTTAGTCATGGAAATAAAGGTAGTCAATGAACATTTTGTGTAATTTCGTTAACAAAATGAACACTAATGCAAAGATATGGTGCCCGCAAATATCGCCAGCTTGTGTGTAAGGAAATATTGTTTTGCACAGCCCTAAAAATATAGTAAAATAGCGATGGCTTGTAAGTGACCCTGCTAATGCAACAGTCAAGCATCTTAGGGCGTTTTTACACTGGGCACGTTTGCTGCGGTCAAAGTGTGATTGTTCCTGGCACCCCCGCAGCTCTGGTCTGGTGGTTTCACACTCAACTTAACTCTATCGAACCCTTTGTTGCCCTGATTGCACGCACTATGCGCAAATACACTGCAGGCTCACTCTCGCTTGTATCCAAGGTAAATCATCAACACAATCATCCCTTATGTGTGTTTTATTGAACTAAATACATCGTAATCAGCTAAAACACATGCACAGGTTACTTTACTTTCTGAACAAGTGTGCACTCATCCTGTTTTGCTTTCACATTCACGCGAATCACGGCACAGTTCGAGTGCAACCGTACTCAGACCACCTCCTCCAGGTAGTTTTGGGTTCGGTACATTGGTGCGCTCCCAGGTCTGCATGACAGCTTTCACATTAGCAATTTTTCATGTGAACCGTGCCCCATTCCGAACTAAACTGCCAGTCTTAAAACGGCATTAAAAATAACAACAAAGTACATACCTGATATAAACGACACCCGGGGTCTCCACCTTTCGTTGCCAGCCGATGGGCACCTGGGCGAGCTGCCCTCTGCCGTCCCCACCCTCCCTTTCTTTACCTCCATTCATTTTTATGGACCAGTGCAAAACTCCTCGTGAGAGATCACACGCTCTTCTCTGTCCCGACACAATGTCTCATTCTGACGCTCAGAAGAGGGAAGACGGAGCACAACTTTCCTGAAAGCGGGGTGGAGTTGCGGGCCGGACCGCAGTGAGACAGGCTCACAGTGCAGACCAGCCGCGAAAGGGCCTCATTACTTTGCCACTCAACGCAGACAGGAACTCCTCTGCTAGAGTCTGACCAATCAAAGCCATGAGAAAGAAGTCTGAAAGCGCTTCTGATCTTGACATAAAAGCACCTCAAATGACTAGACACATGGAAACAGTTGCAGCTCCCAGCAGGCAGTGGGACCCGCGGGCTCAGCGCCGGAGGCGTCCGTCCAGGTCAGGTGACGCGTCTTTACAGTGGACAGCACATGTCACGTTCTTACGGCAGGTCTTTAGATGTGCTGCTCATCATGGGCCGTTTAGGTGCAGCTCGCGTAAATTCATGGTTCCTAAAAGAGAGAAAGAAAACACTATAATCCAAACATATCTGGAAATATCAGTTTTGAAAACAGTTAAGATCAGAGCTTTCATCCACACGCTCCTCTCAAACCTTTATTATATAAAAACTACAATGCGTTTCTGCTCAGCATACCGTAATGATCTGTAAATGGAAGATTTCACCCAAATGCTGCTGTAAGTCTCATTAATGAAGTCAATTAATCTGTGATCGTGATCACATTCTCAAAACTTCAAAATGCAACTGAAAGGAACAAAATGTCATTTGGTTTTCTTTCTCTTTCTTTCCTTTTAAACATCATGGCAGCTTCTATGGCTTTAAAGGCTCATTCACAACAAGGACAATATTGATAAAGATAGTTATAAAAATCGTTTAAAAATTTTTTTTTACAAGAATAGCAGAGTCCACACCACAACTATAAAGATAGCGACACAGAAACAATATCGTTGGAATCACTTTCAGAACGATCTTTCCCAGTTAAATCAGGCCAATCAGAATCCATCCTGCTTTAAAGAGCTTGAGCATTTAAAGTGACAGGCCCGGAGACAAAAACTGGTTTCCACTAAAATATGAAGCAACACAACGGTTTTCAACACTGACAATAATCATAAATGTTCTTGTAATCATGGGACACTTAAAGGGGTCACTAGCTTTTTGAATTTTTTTAATACTGTTGTCTGAGGTCAACTTATGACGTTTGCGTGGTTTTTACATTCATAAACATCATAATGAATAAGTAATAGGCTCTCCTGGAATGCTTCTTTTTTAATGGGCGTGCCGCACTGAAGACTTGGAAGTAAACGCCCACTGCTATGAACAGTTTTGCATATTATAGCGAGCTTCGGCTTCCCCGTCAGTACACATAAGGAATTGTTTTGAAAACTTCCAATGTGGAGAAACGGCAACGGGAATAATTCACCCACAGGGCTCGCAAAATGTCTTTATCAAACAAACACAATGATTTATCTCTCATCCACCCGCAATTAATTGGAATGTTATTTTTTATTACTTGGCTGGCCCGATCGGTGGCGCGAACCGTGAACGCGCGTGTGCGTGTATTTCACATGTTCGAGTCTGATCACGAATTGCAGGACAATGAACCATCAACACCTTAAATACAAAGGATACTCCAGCCCGTGACAGCGTGGAAGTTAGTTTAGTTAGACACGTACATAATCAGTGGATATCAAACGTAACAATGCAATACTATCACATATAAAAAACATGCCATAAGCTTTATTGCTTGGAAGTTCGATCCGGTTTAGCTCCACGTAGGCCTATGTTATTTATCTAACATGCCAGGCACGAATCGGTGGGCGGGGCTACTGAATTAGGCGTTCATCTTTATGGGTTAAGGTGGCGTTTCGCTGCTCTCTGACGTCACGGGTACGGATATTCTTATATTACCATGACCTTTTATATATCAAAATCTCAAGGGAAAGTTGATTTCTCAATTCATGACCCCTTCAATACTAGAGTAATGAAGCTGACAATTCTGCTTTGATTACAGGAATAACTTACATTTTACAAAAAATACATGTTGATAGGTGAGCTCTGATTGGTCAGGACAGATTTGCTCCATCTATATGTTAGATGAAATAAAAAAATATGTAAAGCAGACCTTTATAATGTGAAGGCATCAGCATGGGTAAATATTGCTCTGTTGATTTCAGAACGACATTTGAACGTGGCTCACAAAGAGAAAGATCATGTTGAAATCCTGGATGAATTTCAGGTCACTTAATAAACAGTAAGGCCTGGGACTAGACAATTTTTCAAATCTTAACCAATTTTAAAACTGTGGGAGACCACAGACATAAGGGCAGTTTCAACCAATTTTAGCATTATAATCCTTCAAACGCACACACTAGAAGATTTGTCTGGACCGCAAGAGCACACACCTGTCAATTAATAACACTTCCACAATGAGACGAGATCTGAGAAGAAAATCAAATGGAGGATGATTGACGACGTCAGCTGGTTCTCCTGGCGTGAGTTGTGTTATAAAAAGGGGGGGGGGGGGGGGGGGGGAGAATTTAAGAATATGATCTTCTCTCTCAATACTCCACTTTCATAGCATGTTTGTGGCTGCCAAGTTTCAGCTATTGCTAGTGCAAATTGAGCTTAAAATCTTCAAGTGTGTGGTAGGCTTGCTACGATAGTCGGTGTTGCCGGTATTCAGGCGAAACACCGGTTAAATCACTTGTCCATCGTGGCACCGCCCCCACCTTCGTTTAGATTTTTTTATAGTAAAAAAAATCATTTATTTCAGTTAGAGAACAGACACTACAATTAAAAACTGATTGTGTCTGCTTAATGCAGCGAGCCGAACGAGAGTCCTAGCATAGATCAGCAGCAGAAGTCATATTTCATTTATGACGAGAGCAAGGAGCTGACTGACAAGATGACGGCAGAAGACTTGGTCTCAAAGCTAAATGTAAAAGCACCCATTTAAGTGAGTTTGTCATTGTACTGTTTTGTTGTTGTGGGTTTCATTAAGAATAATAGGCTAATGAACCCACCATTCAAGCAAGCCGCCCCTGAATTGGCTCTAATTCTAAACCGAAAGTAAAATGCAAACAAAAATAAGTACATGTACAAAATGAGTACAATTTTATAAAAGATTCTTTAAATGTACTCTATTTTTGGATTTTCTGGATCCATAAATAAATCCTCAAGTTTGTCCTGATAAAAAGCGCACGCATGTACGGCCACACTTTCATTCACGGTGCGTGTCCACTGGCGTGTTTTCACTTCATTCCTATGGATGAAACTCCACTTCTATTGGAATTCATTGAAAACACTCGCTTTGCTCCGCGCCGTTAATGCCGGAGCGGCCGTGCGCATTTAACTTTCAGTTTAGAATTAGCGATTTAAGAGCCCCCACCCAAAATTCTCACCATCACATCCCTAGTGTGTGGCCAGCCTAAGGCTACATTCAGACTGCAGGCAAATGTGGCTAAAAAAAAAAATTCTATTTTTTTGCTCACATGTGACAGATCTGTTTTGCTTATGACAGTGTGAACAGCACAAACCACATGGAATCAGATATTTTCAATTCCGATTTGTGCCACTTACATATGGTCCTAAATCAAATACAGGTCAGATATTTTGCAATGTGACCGCAGACAGAACAGTCATATCGGAATTCATGCAACTTTATTTGTCACATTTCTGCACTCATAGGAGTCACTTCAAAGATTTTACATACTCAACGATATCAAGACAGTTGCGAAAGGTAGTCAGTGAGGGACAGTGATGTGTTAGAGCTCGTAAGTATTACAGTGACAGCTCTACACACAAGCAAAACACGAGGATTTCCGCAGCAGATCACACTATAAATAAACGCGTAATCACTTACTTTAATGTTCTCCATGTTTACATCCGTATAACGCCGTTTTTATCGTTCTTTTGCGCATTCGGGTCAGTTCAGGACCATGATCTGTTCGCACTGGAAATCTGATATTGGCCACATTTAAAACAATGTGAACAGTAGGGCTGCATGATTAATCGAATTTAAATCGCATGCGATTTGCTATTTTATTTATGCGCAGCTTGTCAGTGCAGCACGGCTCTGTGATCAGTAGTAAATGCTGCTCCATCTGAAAGCCAGAGGGCGCTGTCACGCAGAAAATCCAAATATGCCCCGCAGATGTACAATCACGCAGGAAATCCTTATGGGCATCATACTATCACTGTAGCTGAATAAACAGAAGATTGAAACACTTTAATTAATTAAACATGACTAATAAACACGACTACGACAATATATGGTTTGAGTTCTTCAAGCCTTCTGGGGTATTTTCATGATAATAAAGTATATTTATACTTAAATGCTAATTGACAGCCTTTATCACTGTATAGAATCCTATGAAATAATACAGAAGGATGCTTAATTATCGTTATGAAGCGAGTTTGGAGTAAAAACATTTTATTAAATGTTGTCTTTTGTTGGACAAGAGGTTCATAAATGCTTCTCATGTTTGGAAAGTTGTTTGATGCATGTTGCTTTTTCAAATGCATGTTATAAGCGACTCAAACTCGCAGTGCTTTCAGAAGGAGCATCATTTACAACTGATCACAGAGCCGTGCGTCACTGACAAGCTGCGCATAAAAAAAAATTATTGCAGCCTTTGCAATTTCATAATCACAAAAAGCCAAATCGGTTTAAGCACAATTTCAGGGTTACTGTGATTAATCGAGCAGCCCTAGTGAACAGCTATACAAAAAAAATCAGAGCAAAAAATCAGAATTGAGCACTAAGACTTGCAGCGTGAACGTAGCCTAAGTTTTTTTCTATTCTGAAGTGCAAACAAGAGGCAGATTGAATCCTGAACATTCTGGGTTGGCTTAGGTGAGTGTATGAGATCTGAATTCACTCCTGAACATCAGCAGTGTAAACAGGTCTGAGTTCAGATCACACAAACCTCGACACTGGACTTACAGAGAAGACACGGCCACATTCATGAGATGAGCATCTGTGTGTGTCACTGTGTTGCTGACTCACTACAGATCTGAATGTGCAGCGCACACACACACACACACACACAGACACACAGGACAATGACAGTCATATCTCACCTGCAGAAGCTGCATGTGTGCTGTCAGAGAAGATTCTGACAAAAATGAAACCCTTTAAACGAGCAATCAGGTGCTAATCTGCACAAAACTACACTGCAACTGAATGACAACAAAGCCAGAGACGACACCACGTGATCATACACACAATTGTGCCCCAAATGACGCACTGTACTATGCACTGTGTACTCAACTGTATTAATTATATAATGTTATTTTGTCATTCAGCGTCGATCGTTCACTACACAAGTACAGCTGCGATAGCTGAGTGCATGAAGCTTCCACACTTTGCTTCTGGGTTAATTAAGTGCATCATCCGCGTATTTAAAGTGCACTTTTTCACTACTCACACTATACTACAAAATGGCATAAAATAGTGCACAAGTATGCAAATTGGGATGGACCTAGAGTCCAGCTGTTCTGACCTGCA
Organism: Rhinogobio ventralis; assembly: GCA_039654625.1. Lineage (NCBI taxonomy): Eukaryota > Metazoa > Chordata > Actinopteri > Cypriniformes > Gobionidae > Rhinogobio > Rhinogobio ventralis. The sequence goes on along the minus strand of CM077205.1, from coordinate 3,978,760 downwards.
GTGACCTTAAAAAGGTCAGAGGTCATTGACTGCAATGTGTGCTGACAAAACAACATCAGAAATGACAATGTAATCAGCTCACGAACCACAGAAAAAAATATTCACAAGTTAAACAGTGACAACATGCATGACAGAGACACAGAACGCCTTGATCACTACATGAGTGTTGTATGAGACACATCAGGTCTCTCTCTCTCTCTGTGTGTGTGTGTGTGTGTGTTAAACTCCAGGTGCTGCTTACCTGTCATTAACATGACATAAGATCATTACCATCTCGACTGTCAGATTTATCCATCGATTGATAGCTTTAAATAGTGTGTTAATCACTGTATTCACACTGATATATGAGTGACAGTTGTACTGACAGTAAAATAATGCGAGTTTCAGATGTGATCAGACAGATTCTCTCTTGATGATGACTGATCAAACTGACAGATGAAGCAGTAAATGTCCTGCTCACACACTTGAGTGTTTGTATAACGACAAAACATCACATTTACGATCACTTATTTCTGCATTTAATAATGACAACACTAACCCAGTGCAGATAAATGAGCAGCTGGCCCACAGCTAAAGCTAAAGCTAGTCAGAGAAGAAGGCGAAGCACATCAGACTCGCTAACAGAGGTCAGATCGCAGCCCGGCACGGGCGCTTCTGTTCGGTTCGGTTCGGGATGGAGCTCTGGGATCATTATGGCTGCGGGTGAATCCGAGCGAGCGCACGCGCGCACACGCGCGCACACGCGCACACACATACAGACACACACACACACACACACAGCTAACTGCTAACCTAAACAACACACGCGCAACAAACACACAATTACACGTACAAAAAAACTCACGAGCCGCATGTACGTACCTGCTCGCGTGCGGGCCGGAAACACTCTTGCAGCGGATTTACTCTCAAATGTGTCGCCGCGGCCGAAGCGCAGCAGCAGCGGCTCAATCTACCTCATAACACCCGCCACACGCCGCATTTCTGTCGGCTGGAAGCTCCCAGGAGGATAATAACGGAGGAAGAGTCCGCTCGGGTTTGTTTCTCATCGACTCTGGGCGTTTAAAAATAAAAACAAAACGGCCAAAAGCATCAACACATCCGCTGCTCTTCTGCGCTCGGGATGGAAAGATGGAGCTCCGCTGTGCGCATGCGCCCCTGACAGCAACCACAATGCACCGGGGCATGACGGGACACACGAATGAGTTCAGCCATGTAGCGTACAGAGGATGTTTATTAAATGATTCATCAGAACATCGATGCCTCGTGAATATGATTCATACCTGTAAATGGTCAGCAAAAAAAAAAGAAAGAAAAAACACGCACACACACACATGGCCAAATAGGCCTAGTAAAATGCAAATAAATGAATATTTAGTAATATTACTATTAATAGCTTCAGGAAGGCAGAACACGGTGTAACATGATGTGTGGCTGTGGATGTCAGTTTCTGACATATCGTGTAACAGTTCATGGTTATTACATGAATACACCATTATTACACCAATATAAAATTAATTCTCATTCAACTATCAAAACTCAAGGAAAACAATGAAATAAAAATAATTTATATGGCAATCGATGTTTATTAAAATATTAAGTTTAATATTCAATATTAAGTAGAATTAAGAACAAGTAATCTGTAGTGTTTATTCGTGTATTTATTAAAAATGTCTCAAACTTTTCTTTGTCTGCTAATCGTTTGTCTTGCTCCTAGCTAGTTAGTGTTCATCCTGGTGCTTGTGTATTGGTTGTTCTCGGTGTTGTGTTGTACAATAAACAATAAAAAAAGGTTTGTGTAGCCCGATTTACTCCCTTTCGGTTCAGTGGGCGGGGCGTTAGGGTGGTTCTACGCATGCGCGTCTCGGTTGCCCTTACCAACTGAGGACTGTCAAACAGCAACTGTACATTAGAGTTTTTTATAACTATATAGATCTATATAGACTTGTAGCAGCTTTGAGGATCAATCCACATGTAATCGCAACTGTTCGTGGATCATTGTTGTTATTAATGAAAGGACGCAGCTGAGATGCGCGACGCGTTGTTAACGCCCGTCAGACGCTTCCCGTGGGCGACCAATGTAGCCCTGTACGGGTGCCTGTTCGCAGGCGGAGATTTCTTCCACCAGCGCTTCTCGCGGAAAGAACACGTGGACTGGTCTCACACGAGAAACGTCGCCGTGGTTGCGTTCACTTTTCATGGCAACTTCAATTTCTTTTGGATGCGCTTCCTGGAGCGACGCTTCCCCGGTAACGCGCTGCGAACGGTGCTGCGGAAGCTTCTGCTGGACCAGACGGTCGCCGCGCCGCTCGCCATCAGCGCCTTTTACACAGGTGAGCACAGGTGACTTTCAGACCTGATGATGCGCGCGCGGCAGGTTGACATGAGATGTGTTGTTGTGATGTCATTGAGCAGGTGTGAGCTTTATGGAGGGCAGAGATGAGATCCTGCTGGACTGGAAGGAGAAGTTCCTCAACACGTACAAGGTGAGTCTGAGTCTCTCCAGATCTGAGCAGTCAGGTGTCATCATCATGGATCTATAGTTTTAGCTACTGGGAAATGTCAGATTTATAATGCATCACATACTTCAGATGTCAGTCTTGTGTTTGTTTCTTGCAGACCGGGCTGATGTACTGGCCGTTTATGCAGGTAAATCACAGTCACCAGTGGCGTAACTTTGTTACTTTGTGTGGGACAGGTGTGTGTGGGGGTGGGATATACAGCATTGCCAATACAATGCTATCTCACAGAAATTGCATTGGCTTTCATGTATCGGTATAGAACTCATGTTTAATGTGATAGTTTCATTCTTGCATCTAAACATAATATATCGTTAGTGCCAAGATTTTTCATAATGTGAATAAATGCATAGATTCGCGATATTTGTTCATATTCTCTAACGGTCTAGTGGTACAACTTTTGTTAAGCGCGTCAGAGGTTCTGGGTTCTAATCTGCCTTTTTTTTCTCTCATCAAAACCGAATATCATCAGTGATTGTAGCCTACATCAAGAGCTGTGTCAGTTTTTTTTGTGCATTTTGTTTTGTGATTTCACCAGAACAAATAGAAAGTCTTCAGTTTAAGAAAGCGATAGTTTAAAGCGCTCGTCCGGGTGAAGACTGCACAGTGTGCACAAGCCACAAGAGAAATCCGCGCCACAGCGAACAGATCGCCTACTATTTAACAAACAAACGAAATTATGCTCTAATTTGGACTAGTTAACTGAATATGATTTGTTTGTATTAGGTCGGTTCATCCGTGCCGCGAGATGTTTCAAAAAGTGGTGGGGACAATAGCGCCCCTGGCAAAAAGTGGCGTGGACATGTCCCACCCGAAAATTACGCCTATGACAGTCACACCACTTTCTCACTTTTAAAGGTGCAATACGTGATTTCCGAGAAACGCTGTTGATATTTGAAATCACCAAAACAAACACGCCCCACCCCAAAAGGATCACACGATCACATTTTTACAAATATGCATGACTTTGCTTCAGAAGGCCTTTATTAATCCCTGGATAGAGATTACTTTTATGATGGATGGATGCACTTTTTTGGGCTTCAAAATCGAATGTACCATTCACTCCCATTATAAAGCTTGGAAGAGCCAGGATATTTTTTTATATAACTCATAACTAAAATATTGCGTTTGGCTAAAAGAAGAAAGTCATATACACCTAGGATGGCTTGAGGGTGAGTAAATCATGGGATCATCATTTTCATCCCTTGAAGATACTTGTATGCAAGGTCGTAGTGAAGGTAGTTGTGAAGTAATCAATTTAAACTATTTGCAAATAATATTTTGTTTTAAAAAATGCACACATTTACTCTTATTAGTATGTGGAAAACAAAATGCATCTTCCCTCATTTTCTGTGAACAGTAAGCCCCGCCTTCTTAGATTTGATTGGCCTTTGATTGGCCATTTCAATCATTTTGAAATTGACGAGCATTGTTAGACCACTGAGGCAGAGCAGCCTAAAAATTTAACTTTTAAAACATTTTGTCATCCTAACAACAAACAGAGCGCTGCGTAATGGAGAGCAGCATCAAGAATATCAAATATTTGGGGGCAATTTGGCCATTTCTAATTTTTTGGGGGGGCTTGTTCCTCTCAATGTCAATCTGCTTAGACATACATACCCCTTCAGGGGAAAATAAAAGTGTACCTTTTGAAAGGGAATTGCCCTGGTGAAAGCTTTTGTACCTTGTTCTCTGAGAGTAGGGACAGTTTGTGTGTGTTCTCACATGCTGCGCTCTTCACGGCTCATAGTTCCTGAACTTCGCCCTGGTTCCGCCGCTGGTCCGCACGGCGTTCACCGGCTGCTGCGGGTTCATCTGGGCCACGTTCCTCTGCTTCTCCCACCAGAGCGGAGACGGGACCATGACGGCAGCTCTGGACTGGATCCGTGGCGTAGAGCGTGAACCAGAGCAACGGCTCTCAGGAAAGAAGAGGGGTGAATGAAGCTCAGGGATTTTGAGATGTTCCTTCTGTCCATGTTTTTGCAGTGTTTAAAACATCAGCAGAAACGCTGTCACATTTGGAAAATATGAAGATTATTTGTGACCTGTCCAAACTTGCTGCACATCCACATTTCCTGTTTTTTGAGGTTGCCTTTGAAAAAAAAAGTTTTAATATTAGTAGTTTTTAATATTTAATTCTTCCTTTTATGTTAGTTTTGTTTGTCTCCATTTTTTGATTCTGCCATTCACACATGGTTCCTGGGACATAAATGTAGTTATTGTACTAATATTTATTTGTATGTGTGTTTGACAGGGGTTTATTTAGTATTTTGCACAATTTTCTATGTGGAAATGTATTTATTTCAGGATTTATTTAAGGCCTGTTGGATCCGGTTGCAACATACATTTATAAATGAATTTTGGGTTTTGTTGCAACCGGCTGTTGAAATGTGATCACAGCATAAAGCATACTTTCATTAGACGTTCTTGTGTATTTGATGCTTTGAATATAAGGTAATATAATTGCTAATATAATCTTTAATCTTATTTTAAAAATGTAATAATAAATGTTCTATGCTACTTTTATTCTTTTGATTTCATTCTTTTATTGTTTTGCACACCAGTTGTCAGTCTACAGGAAGTTCAGTGGAATGAAATTATTCAAATGTATTTATTAGGTTTTACACATTGTTGTATGGGATGGCAAACTGTAAATATCTTGAATATCTTCATAATCTTTTAATTAAAATTAATGAATAACATATGGGGAGAAGTATCACTGTGTGTTCTGTGCTTAATGTCAATTATATGTTAACAGAATAAAACAATGTGTTATAAAATAACAGACATTTCATATAGTAGATAAATTATTTGTAAACTGTTCAATGCAAAAGGTTGGTTAGAATTAGAATTTGACATTTAAAGGGATAGTTCACCCAAAATTTAAACCTACATTCATCTTCAGAACACAAATGAAGATATTTTTGATGAAATCCGAGAGCTCTCTGACCCCTCCATAGACAGCAATTAACACTTTCAAGGCACAGAAAGGCAGTAAAAACATCGTTAAAATAGTCCATGTGGCTCCAGTGGTTCAACATTAATTTAATTTATTAATTGATCTCTTCTCGTCTGTCAGTCTCCTACGCAGTTTACATTGGTCAGCTCCTGCATCCGCATCACACGCATGCGTTGTGGTGCTCACGTGAACAGCATCGGCCAATGGTAAGCCGGCGTTCTGACGTAACTCGGAAGCGCTGGGCTGTATTTACTACGTCAACAGCGTAGGAGACTGACACAGACGTGAAGAAATTGTTGAATAAAGTCATTATTTTTGTTTGTTTTCTCGTCAAAAAGTATTCTCGTCGCTTCATAAAATTAATGTTGAACCACTGGAGTCACATGGACTATTTTAACGATGTTTTTTACTGCCTTTCTGGACCTTGAAAGTGTTTACTAAATTGCTGTCTATGGAGGGGTCAGAAAGCTCTCGGATTTCATCAAAAATATCTTGGAATGACATGAGGGTGAGTAATTAATGACAGAATTTTAATTTTTGGGTGAATTAACCCTTTAAATGGCAAATTAATGTTAATATATAAAGCCTTACTGTAAAATTAAACCCAAATGACCAACCTATAGCACTGAACAAACAAACAGTAGCCTACCAAATAGCTTATTTATAACTTGGATTAATAAATGCTGTACAGAAGTATTCTTTACTGTAATGTTCAAATAAAAAAAATGCTAACTGTAATTATCTAGATTTGCAATACAGTCAAATAAATGTTTCCAAATTCTGTAGTGCTGAAATGGACTCATTTTCCCAAGACAATATCCATAAACTTTCCCAGCTTATGTAAAGGATCCGTTCACACGTTCAAAGCAACTGGATGCTAGCTACAGAACGGAACCGTAGCTAATAAAAACATGTTTTAGGAACGTTTTGCTATTGTGATAGCGTAATTTCTGAAACGTTTTTTTAAAAAGTTAATCTTGGTTAAACGAACATTAGGAGAACATTCCGACATTCAAACATTATGGGAATGTTACTTTTTAATGTTCTCTGAAAGTTCTGAAACATTTAAAAAATTATTTAAAAAATGACACACGAATAAATGACGTTTTTATTAACGTTACATTAATACAGACCACATCATTTTCAACGAACGTTCTATTAATGTTACTGGAAGAACGTATTTTAAGCGCACGTTGACAATCAAGAACAGTGAGGAGCGACGCACTCTTATTATAGGCTACTTAGTGTGATTATTTTTAATAATGGCTGTGGTATCAATGTTAATGCCGCGTTATTTGTCTAGTGTTTCGTCAGTCCCTTGTGCGCATGCGCTCTGCATCCCTCATCATGGTGACGTCACGGAGCTTCATTCTGTCAAGATGTTGTTCGGTTCCGCGGATGAGCGCAGATCAGCGTGATTACAGCAACGAGAGAGCGACGAAATCAAACACATCCGAAATCTGTGACATCAGCATTTACGATGGAATTAAAGAAAGCCATTTCTGAGAGCGACGGGATGATGAAAACATACGGCGCGATGCACGAGACAAACCGGAGCAGAGACAAAGGTGACAGTCCCTTCAGATTCACATCTTATTATTACCAGATATCATATTACTATCGGATAGGTGTCGCTGTCATTACAAGACGTGACATTAGCGTTATTGTCCATGTGATGGTGGTCTTATTATTTATTGTATAGAAATATGATTTCAATATTATTATCAATGTTTCTATCAGATATGATTTGAGTCAGACATGATATTTGTGTTACTGCCAATGCGATATTAGGTTTAATATTAGATATGATTGCAGTGTTATTGATGTCATCACTTATAATTTTAGTATTATTAATTTGTAAGAAATTAAACGTTTTCAACAACACTGATGACCTCTCGTGTTTTTAAGGGTCACCAGTTTGTCTATAATATGTGACCCTTTCATTTCATAATCATATATTGTGACAGTAAATTAAAACTAAATCCATTAAAAAAAAGTGTTACTTGAAATAAATAAAATAAAATATTAAAGTTTTTTTCCGCTAGTTGTCAAAGCAGCATTTTTCATTTTAATTTAGTTTAACTTGATGTATTAAAAAAACTAAAACTGAAATAAAAATTAATAAAAACTGTATAGAAACTAATAAAATAACTAATAAAATAAGTATACTAACTGTTGATAAAACTTTAAGTGGTAAAATTGTGGCAATTTCATTATAGCGCGTTTATTTTGGCCTTCCATTGTTTTTCATAATAATTTTATTTCCACTTACTCTTAAATTGAGAACTAATATTATATATATACAATAACATTTCTACTGGAAATAATATTTGCCAAATTTAACTATTTTGTTCCACCTCAATATTTATTTTTTATTTTTTATCTGTACGTGGATAAATACAGTACATATGTGTCTCTATTGAACTTATAAAGGAATACACTGTTAAAATTACTTGATAATAATAACATCAATTATGATAACAAAGTCAATTTTTTTATTTAATATTGCTGAATCAACCTGCATAATTTATACCAACAAAGTTATTTATTATGGGTTAAAGGGTACATAACACACACAGTTTCTGCCAGTCTCATGTTAATCTTGACTACCTATAGAGTAGTATTTGCATCATATTTATAAAAGACAGATACACTATACCGATTCTTTCCGAAAACAGTTGAGCTCCTGGAGGCGTGCCGAGGGCGGGGCTAAAGAGTCACGAGCACACACACACACACACATAATACATTGTGTTATCCCTGAATAACTTTTGATTCACTATACGTTTGTGTTGTTAACATTATATGCACTTATGCACCAATTGCCAACAAAACACAGACTTTGGTGCAGTTTCATTCACCGCCTGCTGCTCCGGAAAAAAAAACTGCATCCACTGTTTCCTTAACCCTGAGTTATTTGGGAAGCTGAACCAGGTTATCTTTCCCTCACAACCAAAAACACACTTCTTTAGTGACATTGTTGAGTTTGTGGTCTAAAAACAAAATGACAGCGCTGGCGACGGCTTCTGTAACCTGAACGAAGCTCGTTGATGGGCGGCTCTTGCTCTCGCTCTGGTTGACGTGCACACATGCTCATCCGGGAGACGCGCCCATACAAGGAATTCCACCCCTTTATGACATCATACAGGGCCATACTCGGAAAAAAAACTTCCCGAAACTTATTTGAATCCTGAAGGAGTGTATTTCGCACAGAAATACTCTGTCATGCATCCAACTCGTTTTTTGCACTTATGCGCCAATTGCCAACAAAACACAGACTTTGGTGCAGTTTCACTCACCGCCTGTTGCTCCGAAAAAAAAAACTGCATCCACTGTTTCCTTAACCCTGGGTTATTTGGGAAGCTGAACCAGGTTATCTTTCCCTCACAACCAAAAACACACTTCTTTAGTGACATTGTTGAGTTTGTGGTCTAAAAACAAAATGACAGCGCTGGCGACGGCTTCTGTAACCTGAACGAAGCTCGTTGATGGGCGGCTCTTGCTCTCGCTCTGGTTGACGTGCACACATGCTCATCCGGGAGACGCGCCCATACAAGGAATTCCACCCCTTTATGACATCATACAGGGCCATACTCGGAAAAAAAACTTCCCGAAACTTATTTGAATCCTGAAGGAGTGTATTTCGCACAGAAATACTCTGTCATGCATCCAACTCGTTTTTTGAAATTTTGGCCATGTTTAGCATGAGAATCAACTCTTTAACAGTGTAGGGGAGAGCGGGGCACAACCTAACGCTTTTTGACTTTCTCAGTTTGTGTAAATCCACTTGTGGTATTTATTTTTCCCCACATCGATTTCACACATGTCTAGTACAATTATGTGGTTTTGTTTCATTAATACAGTGCATACTTTTTTCTTGATTTACCCCGAAAGAATGGAAGTGAAATGTGACAACATGCCCCATAGGTGGGGTGCATTGTAACATGTGAGGGGCACGATGTAACATTAACATATGACAGCTTAAAATGTTATCTGATATAATCAAAAAAATATACAAGACAACCTAAAATATTTTGATATTTGATATTTTGATTTTCATATAAAATAATGGCATTTTTTAATAATAAAAAAAAAAATTGAGTTTGATAAGCACACCGCTAAACAGCATAGTTCAAAACATAATAATAAGTAATAATTTTTGAATAATTTTTTGAATCTTTATTCACTTTTTTCTCATGGTTTCTCAATAGAATTTATAAAAGTATAGAATATAATAGTGTAGTTCTAATAGGGTCTCATTGTAACGCAGTGTTACAACACACACCACCTGCGCAACTGGGATTTAACCCCGGCTCGTGTCGTCTGCTGTTAGATCAGTATTAAAGAACTCTCTCAACTGTTACATAACAGATATAAGATCACAATAATATCAGATTTGTCTCATTTAAAATAAACAAAAAATAGAGATGAAAAATTAACGAGTAAGAAATGTACTTTTGCTATGGTTAAATAAATGTTCAGTAATATCTTCCAAAGAGTTTTTGGAATTTTGGCGCAATTTTTTCTCTATATACTGTTGATATGACAACTAGTAAATACACTAAGTGCATGTGTGGTTCATGCTGGCATGTGTGGAAAGTTTTAAACCATGTGTGTTACAACTAACCCCGCGTTAGGTTGTGCCCCGCGCTCCCCTAAATAAGTCAGAATGCATAGAAATTGCATTAGGCATCCCCTTTAAATAAGTCCTATGATGCTTTTTTCCATATTCATCTTTCTTTAGTGTGTAATGTTGCTGTTTGAGCATGAAAAAAATGCTAAAAAGTGCAAAGCACAAAGTCCCTCCAGCAGGAGTTATTCTCTATATCAGTGTCACTGTTTCTGAACTGAAAATTGTAGTCTTGAGTTTTCTTCCGGGAACGAACATCACAATATTCCTCATTTAAATCATTCATACGCAGAATAAAGGGGCGGGGTTGAGTTAGTTAGTGGTGTGTTAAACTCGGGGTTATGATAGGGGACGGGACATTTCCCAAACACGCTCGGACCAATCACAACACACTGCTCCAGCCGACCAATCAGAGCACATTGTGCTTTTCAGAAGGTGGGGCTTCATAGAGACAGGAACTAAACAGAGCGTTACTGACAGACTGGGAACAGAGGAGCTGCAACAGTAGAGAATATGGGGGAAATATTTAAAAATTAAAGCATGAAAACCTGTTCTAGCAGAGCCCAGAAACAAAATCATGACTTTGTAAAACGGCATAATAGGTCTTGTTTAAATCAAGTAAAAAAACATCTGGTAACAATTGCAAATCATGAATGCTTTGAAATACAGACCTACAGTTGGTCTCTTAATCTCAGATTATTGCAGAAGTGAAAATACTTCAAAAAAGGAAAGTGTAAAAAAGTTATAGAAGTAAAGCATACTGAACTAAACATTTATGTGTTACACATTTTACAAAATAATTTGAAAACTAAAATTGCTAGAAAATAAAAGCTACACGTCTAACCAATTTGTGTTCCAAATCCGAAGTTGATATCACAAAAACTGAGCTGCTAAAATGTTTTAAAGTACCATTTTAATGGTAATGCAATGGCCAATTTCAAAACGGCTTTCACAGGATAAATTTTGAGTTTAAAGCTTTTGAATGATGCCTAATTTACAATGATTATTAAAATATGTGATAGGTAAACAGCAATTAAAAAGCGCTACAGGACACACACAGCTAACAGGCAAAACATTATACCGCCACACAACGCTTTATAAAAGCCACAAGAAAGATCAACTGAATTGTTAAATATCTTGAACTTCAGCAGAACTGACTTCATACATCCACTAAAAATCAGCAAAACACCAGCTGATTCAAACATAGTGAGAGCATGAAGAAGAAAGATTTGCGATATTTGATTGATATTTTGCGTCTAATGCAGTGACATTAAAGTGCCCATATTATGCTATTTTAAAGGTTCCTAGTTTTGTTTTGGCGTCTCCTACAATAGGTTTACATGTATTAAATTTCAAAAAACACTTTAATTTTCTGCAGCATCAGCTCTTTTCTCTCAGTGTCTGAAACGGTCTCTCTAAACCCCGCCTTTCTGAGAGCTGCTCTGCTCTGATTGGTCAGATGGCCCAGTCTGTTGTGAGTGGTCGGAAACCAAACACTCATTATCATATCTGAATCTCAGCTCTTGATACAGAGATACGAACAGTAACGGTGGTGTCAGTTTTAGCGTATCAATCTCATCAAAGTGGATTTGCTTTGGCAGCAGAAAACAGCGTCTTCTCCACATGAACAACACGAACCAAACTCTTCCAGTCTCAGCTACTACAGTGTTTGAGGATGGGGCAAATGAGATGCTGTTAGACCACAGGCGGACATTATGCAAATTAGTTACATTATTACAGTGGTACATATGTAACAGGCAGTTTCGCCAGTTCAGAATCGATTCTTTCTATCATAAGAGACAATAACTCCATTTATCTGCACTTTGATCTTTGAAACTTTGCAGAGCTTTTACATACACAAACAGCTCTATTACACACTACATGAAAGGGGATATTTCAAAAAGCATAAGTTGTTTTTTGGGAACTACTGTGTCAACGGCACTATAGCAGTCATATATGGCAAAGATTTTTTAATGCATTGGTTCTGAGTGAGCTTGCACACACACACACACACACACTTACTCGCCGTCTGTTTGCACCCAAGGCCAGATGGACGTGTCCATGGCAGAAAGCTCCATGTCTCCAGACGAGATCGAAGCGGAAATGGCTCGGATTCAGCGCCTGCGGGAGGTGCTGGTGAGACGCGAGTCTGAACTGAGATTCATGTGAGTAGCTGCTGCATTTACTGCACGAGTTCAGAACAAAACACTGAGATTCTCCCCGACTTTCCTCTTTGAAGTTCATAGTTCTGGAACGACGGAATCTGAGCAAATGGTTTTCTCTCGTGTTCTTCTCAGGATGGACGATATTCAGCTCTGCAGAGACATTATGAACCTGAAACAGGAACTGAGGAAGATAGTGACAATGCCAGGTGACTGAAGAGAATGTTTCCGGCAACTACATTATACAAAACTCCAGAAAATCCACCTCAGCATAACATTTTATGACTTTTAAGCTTTTTATTTTTTTTTTTTTAATGATTTCTTGTGCACATTTCCATTCTGCAATTTAAACACATTCAAAATTTGCATATATATACACATCGATCAGGCATAACATTATGAGCAGGTGAAGTGAATAACACTGATTATCTCTACATCACGGCACCTGTTAGTGTGTGGGATATATTAGGCAGCAAGTGAACATTTTGTCCTCAAAGTTGATGTGTTAGAAGCAGGAAAAATGGGCAAGCGTAAGGATTTGAGCGAGTTTGACAAGGGCCAAATTGTAATAGCTAGACGACTGGGTCAGAGCATCTCCAAAACTGCAGCTCTTGTGGGGTGTTCCCGGTCTGCAGTGGTCAGTGTCTATCAAAAGTGCTCCAAGGAAGGAACAGTGGTGAACCGGCGACAGGGTCATGGACGGCCAAGGCTCATTGATGCACGTGGGGAGCGAAGGCTGGTCCGATCAATGTAGCTTAAATTGCTCAAGAAGTTAATACTGGTTCTGATATAAAGGTGTCAGAATACACAGTGCATCACAGTTTGTTGTCTATGGGGCTGCATAGCCGCAGACCAGTCAGGGTGCCCATGCTGACCCATCCACCACCGAAAGTGGGCATGTGAGCATCAGAACTGGACCACGGAGCAATGGAAGAAGGTGGCCTGGTCTGATGAATCACGTTTTCTTTTACATCACATGGATGGCCGGGTGCGTGTGTGTGCTTACCTGGGGAACACATGGCACCAGGATGCACTATGGGAAGAAGGCAGGTCGGCGGAGGCAGTGTGATGCTTTGGGCAATGTTCTGCTGGGAAACCTTGGGTCCTGCCATCCATGTGGATGTTACTTTGACACGCACCACCTACCTAAGCATTGTTGCAGACCATGTACACCCTTTCATGGAAACTGTATTCCCTGGTGGATCTTTCAGCAGGATAATGCGCCCTGCCACAAAGCAAAAATGGTTCAGGAATGGTTTGAGGAGCACAACAACGAGTTTGAGGTGTTGACTTGGCCTCCAAATTCCCCAGATCCCAATCCAATCGAGCATCTGTGGGATATGCTCACAACTTACAGGACTTAAAGGATCTGCTGCTAACATCTTGGTGCCAGATACCACAGCACACCTTCAGGGGTCTAGTGGAGTCCATGCCTCGACGGGTCAGGGCTGTTTTGGCAGCAAAAGGGGGACCAACACAATATTTGGTCATAATGTTATGCCTGATCAGTATATATATATATATATATATATATATATATATATATACACACACATATATATATATATATAGCTGAGTGGAAACTCAGCAAATAAAATCAGCTAACAGGGAACGAAACCAGCAAGGTTCTCTTATAGTTATTAACAAACGTTCTATCAGTAACGTTAATAGAATATTTGATCAAAGTTATCTGATCTTTAATAATGTTCTCAAAATGTATGTTATTTAAACATCGTTCATGGAAAAAAAAAATCTGAAATGTTCAGTTGGACATTCATCTAACATTTTTTAAATGTTACTACTTGTTTCAGAACGTTCAGAGAACATTCAAAAGTAACGTTCCCATAATGTTTGCAGAATGATACAATGGAATGGTCCCATAACGTTTGTATAACCAAGAAGTGTTTTTTAAATTTGGACTTTTTGAACATTCAGAGAACATTTAGAAAAAAAATGTATTTATAACTTAAGCAAAACATTCTTAGAACCTATTTTCACTAGTGAAACAGTGAGCAGGTGAATGATGGAGCAGCACTGAACCACAGCTGCTATTCATACTCAAACCTGCTGCATGACATTTCAGATTGGATTTATGTGAGTGATCCATATATTTTCATCTAACACACACTCACTCAAACACACAGACGCAGAGAAGACTAAGAAACATCGTCAGAGAGAAGAGAAATTAATCCTGGAGATTCATCAGCTGGTGCAGAAGAGAGATTTCCTGGTGGAAGATGCTGAAGTCGAGCGTCTGAGGTGAGAAAAGTATAGAACCTTTTGAGGATTCCATCATGGGATCATTTTATGGACTTAGTTTGAATTAATTCTGTTTTAAAGGCACAGTATGTAAGTTTCGCCACTAGAGGTCACTTATTGAAAACAAAGGTGTAGTTTGATGACGCTGTGAATGAGTGAGGAATCATGTGAATCTTGACTGTTCACCTCCACAGCTGATGGAAAAGAATCCGACGGACTCGGGCAGAAATAATGTTCATGAATGAGCGAATGTATTAAAGTTTTATTAACGTTACGGTGGTATGAAGCAGGATGCGCCTAGAGCCCTTGGGAGCGAATGCTAATGAGAGAGACCTACGCAAAACACAGTCTCTGGGCTTTTATTCAGCTTATGCTGCAGTCGCCACTTCCGCTCTTTTCATGGTGTTTGTGGGGTAATGCAGTGATGTTTTACACTGTTAAAACAATCATATTAAATACATTTGAGTGTGTTGAAAGTTATAACGTTACTCTGTGCGTTCGCTCGGTGGCTGGTATTACTGGCACTTCACAGTAGTCTAGATTGATATTATAATGTCATATTAATAAAAACAGGATGACTAAATGACTGTTGTTAAATGACATGCAATTAATTTTAAAATATACACTGTATGATGGAGAAAGTGTTGTCTCTGAGGGATGGTAAAAACATTACTCGCTGTGAATCAAGAAAACAAGCGATTCAAACAATAAGACTAACCGTGTTGCGCTGTATAACAGTGATCAGTTTTCTGTTGATAAATGTATATCCAAACAGTTGCTCACCTGTCTAATAAAATACATACTATATTAATGCGTCTGTGGTGTTTCCATGTTTTCTACGGAACTCAAGGGTAGCGCGGATATGACGTGATGGACAGGCGACGCAAGGACGCGGTCCGTAACGCTGGTTAAAATAGATTTTTCTGGATTTAAACATTGTTGGAAACGTTTGGGATAATGTAAGTACACAGGTCAACAAAATATATAACTGTGCTAGTGATTTTTGGATATTTTAATCTAAAAATCTTACATATTGTGCCTTTATTGCATTTTTAATTTTATGAATTACACATCTTGTAAACACATTTTATCGGTAGAAAAAAACTGAAATAACATTTTAAATATGAAAGAATTATGCAATCATTAGGACATTTCTCCTTATATATAGAACCTTGTTGGCATAAAGGGTTCTTTAAAATTGAGTCAAAAACCCTAGAGATCTAAACAGAACTCCACTGAACCTTTTCTTTCTAAGAGTGTACAAGCGACTAGTCTACATCCAAAAAACTTTTATTGTGGTCAAATTGACTTTTTCCAGAAACTTTCTGTGAGTTTTCCCCGATCTGAGGTTTGTCTCTTTCTAACAGGGAGCAGGAGGAAGATAAAGAGATGGCCGAGTTCCTCCGACAGAAGCTCAGCGTAATACAGAGTAAGAGTTCTTTCGCGAGACGTGACGTTTTCACAGACACTTTCTTTTGCTTTCATTTCTCACATGAATGTTTATTTCTGTGACCTTTCCTAAAGCATGCATGAAACCAAAGTCACACTAGTCTTTTCTTCTCTATTGTGCCGTATATACGAGTGAAACGCTTCTGGAACAAGAACAAATGTAGGGCGGGGCTTGATTTTATCTGTGGGGAATTGATTGGATGTTTGTGGTTTGCTATTGGTTGATCTCATGTGAGTGACAGGTTGCCAGGATTGTTACACAGATTGTTATACAGAATACAGATCGTTTCAAAGCGGCTTTACAGTGATAACAGGAGGGGGAAGTTATTTTGATTCAAGATCATGAGGAGCATGAATTTAAAATAACCATATTGATGTGCACAGATATATCATTTATAATAAACACTTGTCCATTTTGACTTCATGTGACAAGGGGCTTTCACATGACTCACACTGGGCATCAACACACACGCCGCTTAACTTTGACCTTGACATGACAATGTTGCACATAGCGTGATGTAAGGTAGTTGCTAGGTAACATTAAATTATTAGTGTGACAGTTTTCATGGCATCTGTTTGTATACATTTCATCTGATTTTTGATTTACGTTCCTGAAATGTTTGAATAAAAAAAAATAATTAAAAAAAACTATTTTGTTACAATGCAGCAGCAGAGAATGATGGTACGTTCAAGTCATGTCAGAAAAGTTGTAATTATGTGTTTCCGAGCCACCGTCATCTTGCTCCGACGAAAGTTACTTGAACGCACCTGATATCGTAATTACAACTTCCCAACTTGTAAATATGAACTTCCCAGGAGGACATGAATGCACCACAATGCTGTGTTCATGCCATGGGATGACAATATGTGACGTTTTACTTGGAGCTGAATCTGTAGCGGTCAGGTGGTACAAGTGAGAGCTCTCCGAAAATTCCCAGTTTACAAGTTGTAATTATGAGTTTAAGAGGACGTGAAAGCTTTTTCCAAGTCGTAATCTCGGTAAATCTAACATGGCATGAACACCTACATGCTGAAAAGATCAACACGCGAGTCATGTGACAGCCCTTAAAGGGTTAGTTCATCCAAAAATGAAAATTCTGTCATTAATTACTCATCCTCATGTCGTTCCAAATCCGCAAGACTTTCATTCATCTTCGGAACACAAATGAAGATCGTTTTAATGAAATCTGAGAGCTTTCTGTCCCTCTATTGACAGCTACGCAACTACCACTCTCAAGCCCCAGAAAGGTAGTAAAGACATCATTAAAATAATCCATGTGACTCTAGTGGTTTAACCTCAATTTTAGGAAGCGACGCAAGTGGTTTGCGCAAAAAAACTATTTCCAACTCCAGCACGCATTTACATTTATTCATTTTGCAGACGCTTTTATCCAAAGCGACTTACAAATGAGGAATACAGCAAGCAATTCATCGTAAATAAACGTTGTATTATGAGCACTTGTGTTTATTTGCTTCAGACATTGCTTAGAGTAGCATAAACTACAATATGGAGGGATTAAAGGGAAGTGAAAGCATATAATGATGACACAAAAAGAGATGCAAGAGGGGAGATCATTCCACCAGCAAGGAACAGTGAACGTACCACAATGATACCACATACTCTCTGTGATGGTACCACTAGCCGTAGCTGAAAAAGTCCTGAAAAGTGAAGCCAAAACATTTCAGTCGCCCCCAGGTGAGTGGTTCCAGTACAGGTCATATACCCCACCCTCTCCATGTAAATCGAATGGGTCGTAAGACAAATTAAATCAAATTATACTTCAAAAATTTTTTTTCCAAAGATAGTTTCTGCCATTTTAGGTAGTTTTTATCATGCGGATGTATTTTCATGCGTTTAAATAAGTTTGGTTTTAGTGTGACGGGGGGTGTGACGTCATGATTGACAGCTGAGATTGACAGCTTCACTGAGCGAAACTGACCAACTGACTTTTTTCAGGATTTTCGGGATGAGATTGGAGCTTTAACCTTAATTTCTACATTTTAACTGTTTATTTCACACTCAAATAATGAGTTGTTCTGCAGTAAACTGTACTAACCGATTCTGCAGGAGTGTGGGTGGGGCCTTGATACCGCAGCTCCACTTCATGCTCACTCCTGCGCAGACTCGGGTCCCGAATCAGCGCAATATGCCAGCGCCATATTGGGCCATTGGCGGCTTCACCGCGACACATACGTGTTGTTTTGACGACGGCAAAGTGGTAGGTTTTTTTTTTTTTTTCACTTTCATCGCTTCGTAAAATTGAGGTTAAACCACTGGAGTCACATGGATTACTTGAATGATGTCTTTACTACCTTTCTGGGGTTGCGTACGATGGCTGCTGGCAAAATGGTAGTTGTGTAGCTGTCAATGGAGGGACAGAAAGCTCTCAGATTTCATCAAAATATCTTCATTTGTGTTCTGAAGATGAACGAAAATCTTACGGGTTTGGAACGACATGAGGGTGAATAATTAATGACAGAATTTTAATATTTGGGTGAACTATCCCTTTAACCCTGGCCCATCTTTGGTCAGCTGATTTGCTCTTCTGTCCATTGCAGGAGCTCCAAAGCCAAGAACGGCTGAACCTCCACCTAACAAACCCTCCATCAGCAAGACCAGCGCGGCCATCATTAAAGACTGCTGCGGAGCCACCCAGTGCGTCATCATGTGAAGATCTCACACCTTACCTTTTGACAGCTAATTGAGATTTCCCAAAGCAAATCGTATTAAGTGAATTTGATATGTTAATGAGTTTGGATTTGTTCACTGGAGCAGTAAAAAGACTTTCAGAGTGATCCTGCAGCATGTAAAAGTCAACAGTAACTCCAAGCAAGCAGGAACAGAACAGAAGAGGAGCATGTGGATGTCCCATAAAATCCACCTGAAACACAAAACTGAGCTCAAACACAGTCTTCACCCTAACTATAAAAGGTCTGCTCACACCAAGAACGATAACTATAATGATTAATATATTAGTGTCCACACCAATGCACAATATTGAAAATATGAAACTGTCAATCGCCAATTGGCCGGTTACATTTTTATAAATTCTTACAATGCAATGTTGTGAGAACATGAGCGACGCTCGGGAGAGTTAACGGGCCAGTGCTGCATCGTCACAAAAGTTTAAGCCTTGCCAATTTAAATATTCAAGCGCAAAACACAAAAAGGAACTCAAATTGTTACACCGCGTGGGAAGTTTAGTGTGCGCGCACACATTCGAAGCACACGCTCAGAAAGCCACATCGTAGACCGCGCCGAAATGAGCAAAATTTGCAAAAAATTTGCTCCGTTTCACATCTTCTTGCACTCAAACGGACATATTCACACAAAAATGATGTCAACATATGCCTGTATACGACTCGAGTGAACGTACAGTCGAGAAAGACAACGCATGTGTACAGTATCAGTATATTGATTCATGCATTGAGTCTTAAAGTGACAGCAGCCTAATAATCCGGCTGCTGTCTGTGTTTTTAAATGTTAATCAAATACTCACTGCTCATTAATCTGTGTTTAATTTGGTCTCAAAATTAGAAAAGAGAATTGTGAAATTACGCTGTTTCGCTGTTTAATGGCCAGTAAAAATATTTATGGCCGGTACATTTGCAGGTGTGCAAAAAACGTTTTAGGCCCTGGTTTGGTTTATTACAAGTGCGTTTTGTCGCCGGTCTCTTTAAATGCTCAAGCTGGTTAAAGCAGGATAGATTCTGATTGGATTCCTGATATTCTTGGATTCTGATTCCAAGAATATAATTTCTGTGTCATTATCGTTATAGCTGTGGTGTGGACTAGTTATCATCCTTGGTGTGAACAAACATTAAGAGTTAGGAAGAAACGGTCACAAGCACAACAGAATCTCACCACAGTATCACTGTCAACCAAAAACATTTAATAACACCATTACGAGAGAACCACACATGTATTAGAAAGTTTTCACTAATAGCAGATATTTCTTCTTAGACATTAGCAGCCCCTGTGAAAATCACAAGTATAACTGAACTCATCATATCCCATGGACAGTTCTCCAAATACTTCCCTAAAAGGTTTGAAAGTGATTCTGAAGTTTAGGGAATCTGTATAAGGCTGTTTCTTTGAACAGGAACATGGATCAACACACCACCACGTTAGATATGTGCACTAATATGAAAAATATGTTTTAGGCATTTTGTTGCCTTTTGAAATGTGGTGATAGTTAAGCAGGCCCGATAATCTGAATTAAACAGACAAACTGAATCTGAATCAAGCAACGGTTCTCTTGTGAATATTCTGCAAATAAAGTATCTGGTATCTTTCAGCAGTCTGTGTTGCTCCTTTATTCAACGTCGTCTTATATTCACGCTCTGTTCACAGCGCTCAGTAATCCAGTGCAGTTGCATCATTTACTACAGTGAAAAAGTGTTTGCTTTTCTGTATTATTTTTTTTCCACTCACTGAATGTCATCATATTTATGAAAGCTTATTTCCACCAATGCTTGTGTTCAGGGACTATCCCTGATAGCATAAAACAAGCTACAGTTACACCCTTTCTTAAGAAACCTTCACTTGATGATAGGGATTTTAATAATTTGACACTTCCTTTTATTACCAAAGCATTGGAGAAAACTGTTCTCATTCAACTTCAGTCTTTCCTTAGCACAAATCAAATTTTTAAAACTTTCCAGTCTAGCTTTAAGCCTCTGCACAGCACTGAGTCGGCTTTATTACGGGTTTCTAATGATATACTGTTAACGACTGATGTGATCCTAATACTGCTAGACCTAACCTCGGCTTTTGATACGGTTGACCATAAAACTCTCCTATCCTGACTAGAATGTTCTGTGGGCATCAGGGAACTTTCCTCAGTTGGTTTAAATCATATTTAACGAATAGAAGTTTCTCTGTTAGACTGGGTAATTTTGCTTCCTTGCCTGCTCAACTCTCGTGGAGTGCTGCAGGGTTCAATTCTCGCACCCATTCTTTTTTCCCTGTATTTACTTCCTCTGGGCTCCATTTTCAGAAAACATGGTGTATCATTTCACTGATATGCAGATGATACCCAAATTTATTTACCTCTGAAACGCAACAAACATGCTGCTCTGAAATCTCTTTTTGCATGCCTAGATGAAGTGAAAATATATGGTTCTCTCAAAATGTCTTATTTCTGAATGAATCTAAAAGCGAGGTTATAGTCTTTGGCCCTCATGGAAACTCCAGGAGCAGAAGCATTGACCTGGATTACCTTACTCCATTTACTTCATCCTGCATTAAGAACTTTTTTCTTTTATGCCAAAAATCATTAGGATATTTAAGTAAAGATCATGTTTCATGAAGATATTTTGTAAATTTTATAAATAATCAAAAATGTATCAGTAGTAATATGCGTCGCTAAGGACTTCATTTGGACAACTTTAAAAAGTGATTTTCTCAATATTTAGATTTTTTTGCACCCTCAGATGCAGATCTCGGCCAAATATTGTCCTATCATAACAAACATCAATGGAAAGCTTTATTCATTCATTCATTCATGATGTATAAATCTCAATTTCAAAAAAGTGACCCTTATGTCCAGGGTCACATATTGGATGTAAATTGAAAATGAGTTACTTGTTTATTAAAAAAAAAAAAAAAAAAATCTGCATTACTTGTAATGCATTACCCCCAACACTGCGTATTAAGTGACATTATTTTTTAGAGGTTTCAAATAATGCATGGTCTCATGTTGGTCCCGTCTGTGGCGCAGATCATCCAGCATCCAACAGTAACGGATCATATTCCCATGTGGACGAGCATTAGAGTTTGAGCTACGGTTGCATTACATTTAAAGAAATATTTTCAATAAGAACTTGTTTTTCTTGTACAGTGATAGCGGCACTTAATCCAAAGATATGTCTAGTGTATGAGGATGTTGCGTATTATATGATTATGCACTCTAAGGGGCCGTTTACACTACACCATTTTCAACTGAAAACGTTATGCGTTTTGGTCTTCATTTACACGACAACAGCGTTTTGGGGGCCTGAAAGCACAAACTTTTGAAAATGATACTGTTGTCGTCTCTGTGTAAACTACGAAAACGTGAATTTGAGAAAATGGTGATGTCATGCACATGCGTATTATGCGTTCAGTTTCTTTACAGTGACAGCGCCAACTACTGGCCTGGCAGCAGAATACAGCGTTTTTAATCGTTTTCATGGATCCGCGTGAACAATGATTGTTTTGACAACTTTATTGTCTGTACACAAAAGGAAAAACATTTCTGTTTTTAGTTCATGGTTGCCGTGTAAACATACCCTAACTTACAGAGCTTTTACTGTTATACTGTTGTAGTTATATATCAGGTTACGCAGGTAATGACTAACCTGTCAAAGGTGTTTGAGGCAGTGATATAACTAAAAAACAAAGTATTAAACTATTTAAAAAAAGCATTTGTTATACGGCAGGTGGGGGGGGGATGGGTAGTATATCTTGGCAACGAATTACTAATACGTCACTTTCCTTGTTTCAAGTAAATGGTGTGCACAATGCATTCATTTGTTCCTTTGTTTTAGTTCAATCAAAACAAAGGAATTAATTAGTTCAACATGGCCAAAATGTACTAAAACAAGGGGAGCAAATGAATAAGTCATGGAACAATTTATTAATTTGTGGCCACGATAGATAGAGATAAAGATTTTTATTTTATTTATTTTAATTTAATTACATTTTTATATTTTATTTCAGTCCACGTCATGTGCGGGAGTCCTTAGAAAAAAATATTTCCTCTAAATGGAAATGGGAAATGTTTCCTTGCCAAATAGTTTAACATTATGCACTAAAAAAAAGAAACCTAAAATAAGGTTAAATAACATTTTAAACTTTTAAAAATGACACGTACAAACAAAATTACTAAAACTTTAAAATTAAAATGAAAACAGAATATATAAAAAAAAACAAAAAAAAAAAAACAATTCATACTAACAACAGTATGTGAGAAACCCAGCAAACCTCGACTGAAAGCAGGACACCAAATGATGCTTGTGATATTTATTATACATGACAGAAAATATTTGGTCATTACATAAAAAAAACAAAAAAAACAAAACAATACTTTCTGGTGGAGACTAAAATCATACAAGACCTCCAGCGTCTTGAGCCTGAACTTCCATGTTATTTCACATGAACTGGACAGATGTTCAGCTGACGTCGCAACCTGAGAGGCTTCTGGATTCATTGTGGACGTCTGAAGGACGCGAGAGGATAAACACAAATACTAAAACTGCACTTGACGAATGGAGACACGTGCGCACACACACACACAGATCCACCGGGACGGACACACACCACATTTCTGCTTAAACCAACTATCCATCTATCCAACAGCACGAGAGGCGAACGTTATGCAAACATGCATAAAAACACTGAGAGCTTCTCTTCTGAAGACACACGTACTTCACCTCAGAGTTTCAGCTGCTGCCATTCAGAAAGGCTTCCAAAAACATTCTCAATTGAAAGGAGAGACGTCAGGACCAAAGAGAGCCACCCTTTAAAGAAACGGAAAACAGGACGTGCCGTCGAACATCAACAAACCGATGCGTTCAACAGAACAGCGTTTGGTTTCTCGAGCCGAAAGCATGCATGACAGTTACACAAATCTACCTCACCGTGACCGAAGCACCGCGCTGGCGTCTCTCACCCTTACAGCGCCACGGCTGATACAAACCATTGTAAAAGCCCGGCTCAGGCCACAGAGCATCCAGAGAGAGCCGGTGTCTCAAATCACAAAGTGCATCTGCAGAGAGCGAAGACACAAACTCAAGGTTCACGAAAACAACCTTGGCATTTCCAAAGGAACAGGTGATTAACATCATCTGATTAGCACGATTTTGCCAAAAACGCATAA
The DNA here is from genome assembly GCA_039654625.1 of Rhinogobio ventralis. NCBI lineage: Eukaryota > Metazoa > Chordata > Actinopteri > Cypriniformes > Gobionidae > Rhinogobio > Rhinogobio ventralis. The sequence goes on along the minus strand of CM077205.1, from coordinate 3,954,923 downwards.
AAGAGGAAACTGCAGCTACTCATCATAAACAAGGGTTTATGCACGATGTGCATATAACTTTCAAAGCAACTTCTGGACCAAAATAAACGACAAACTGCAGGATATGATGATGAGGGTGTTGCTCTTTGGCCCGCTGTAATTCATCTGGACGCCAGTGAAACCGTAAGACGAGTGTGAATATCCTCCGAGAAGCAGCTGAGGCGGTTTAAACTAAACATTCCTTTAAGAATTTCAATAAACAGATTTCATTCACAATATGAACTTAAGCTATTCGGCTTCCGTAAGTCATGTGACGAGGGCAGCTTTGACAAATGAATGCGTTAAAAGAGAGGAAGGCCCTTTAATAACAGGCTCCTGCTCTGAAACGGACTTAACAAAAAAAAGTGTTCCAAGCTAATTTCACCTATTTCATTCGACGGAGCCCATGTGCTTCAAACAACACAAATAATGTCTCAAACAAAGGCACGACTGCACGTCTCAGCAGAAGCACGCAGAGGACAGATTCACCGTAATGAAGGTTTGGACAAAGGCATCATGATTTCACAGTTCCAATCAGCTGCTGTCTGCACGTTTCAGGCTCAACTGAGCCACTGATAACTAGCAATTGTAGTAACGAAAAACCAATCCCGCAGGCAGGAGCGGCGCTGGTTGGTTTGGTGCTCATACTGAGAGAAACACGAATGTGGAACATGATGGTCTCCTGCAGTCCGGCCAAATTAAAGTTTCGAAAACCAGAAATTCACCACACAGAACGTCTGTTTCCTCTCACAGAATAACATCTGTGTCACATGATGTTTCAGTACACACACACAGTCAGAGGGAAAGACACGCGGAGTGTCTCATTGCCACTAACGAACGCACGTTCATCATGACAACATATGTCACGGGACTCATTTAGCTTTAGACTGACAGGGCAGATGTGAAGGAGAAGTTAGCCGCTAGTTTAACCTTGTTACGTGCCGTCCGGCGGCCAGGGCTGTCTGTAATGCATGTTTTTGAGGGCTCACTCGCTTCGTGATCCATGCCGTTATCTGAAGCTGCGAGGTGACCGTTGGCCGGCCGAGGCTGCCGGTCGTGAACCGGCTCTCGTTCAGAAGGATCGAAGCGGATCAGATCTCCGGGCTGCAGCTGCACCGGGTCGGGCCACAGCTGAGGAGACGGCAGGCAAGACGGGACGGGAGCGCACAAGAGATCCACGGGTGATCCCGAACCCAGACACAGCAGCTCCATCTCACCTGACGGACAGAGACACAGATTCATCAACTCACACGGACTGAGCGAAGCACAGGTTAACGGGCGCATGTGTTCATCAAGGGCTTTACCGCTGGCAGGGCTATCGGCAGCTCGGGGCTCTTCATCAGGACGAGGCCCGTCTGCAGTGAGCACAGGACTGCCTCGAGCTACAGAGACAAATACACACACATTCAGTTTGACTTAACACCCACCATCCCAAATGGCTGTAATAGGGATGACCTGTAAGGGATAATTGCAGATAACTGTGTTAAATGATTTTAATGCACGATGTTAAGGCAATAAACCCACCGACACGAAGCGAAGTGCATTCAAATGCCATCGCGCTTAAAGGTCATTTGCCAGCATTGACTAGTTAAAGCTGTCTGATGTTCTCAGTGCAATAATTGACCGTAAGGGTAAAAATTATGGTTATTTTCATCAGTTACGGCTGGTTAGATCTAGCATTCTGCCCGCTTTGAATTAGATAAAGCAGTGCATATAAATTAATTTATTTGAATGAATGAATTATAGAATTTATTTGAATTAGTGCTGTCAACCAATAAAATTATTTTCTAAAATAAATCGCGATTAATTGCACCTAACATTAAAAGCTTTTTATATATTTTTATACTGTAACAATTTCACATTTAACCTTTAAATTAATGTATAAACAAGACAATAGCCTATATTTTAAATATCTGTTTAAATGGCATGTTTTTATAAAAGGCCAGTATCACTGATACCAATACTGCTGCTGATGTCTCTAATGCTGAATGGCTAAAATTGAGAAAATTCTAATTTCATACAGTGTTTTTTAAACCTAAAAAATGTTACAATTAATAGCTTTCAATTATAAACAAAAACACACAACACACCTTTTATTTTAAAATGAACTTAAAACAATCTTCACAAACATTATAATAAATGTCACATTTAGCTGCCCTTCAATATATCAGGGCTCAATTTTTTTTTATTGGCCTATTGGACCAGTTCAGATTTTGATTTGCCCTGTCAAAGTGCACAAAAAGTTTGTTGTTTTTGACTCATGCAACCTTATAAACCATGTTTTAAGATTTTCAGGTAGGTCTAACAGGTACAGAAATTGAATAAAGTTATCAAACACTATAAATTAAATATAGATTGAATATATTTTGTAGCTTCAATAAGGATTAGTGTTAAGAGCAGTTAGTGCTCTGCTGTCACTTTATGACCTGCACGACACGTATATTACGCACATAATGTGAATTTTGTTTAATAATAATTAATTGGTGAACTGATGCAACACAGTCAAAGACGCTCATCTGGCACACTCAACACACTGTCTTTTGTTCATTATCTGGGTTACATTTATTAACGTTTTCTGTTCTGACAAACAAACACATGATTCATAGAGCTAACATCTGGGGTGTCAAACCAGAAGACTTTCTTTCCATCTTTCTATTCTATTCCATTCTTTTTTATATTTATATTTATATATATATATATATATATATATATATATATATATATATATATATATATATATATATATATATATATATATATATATATATATATATATATATATATATATATATATATATATATATATATATATATATATATATATATATATATATATATATATATATATATATATATATATATATATATATATATATATATTTATATATATATATATATATACACACACACATATATACACACACACACACACACATAACTGTGCAAAAGTCTTAGGCACGTTGTTATTTTCTCACATGTTGTTTTTAAGCCAGTTATTTATCTTTTACTGTAGTGTGTCAGTAGGAAATATCAGTTTACATTTCCAAACATTCATTTTGCAATTAATTGTAATAATCCAGTGAGATTTTTTTTTTTTTTTAAATGCACAAGAAGTCTGATAGCAGCCGGTATGATCTGAAACAAAATCTGAGACCATTGTTGACAGATTTCATCGGTGATTTCAAATATTAAATTTAAATCACAAGCTTGGCGAACAATTTTGGAGAATTTTATGTTTCCCCATTCAAAGAGATAGGAGCTGCACCTTGCATGCCCGAGAGGCATTTCAAAGATGGCAGCCAAGTGAAATTACTTGTCTTAAAGGGACTTCGGTCAAACTCAGATCCAACATGGAGGGGAAAATAAAGGATTCTGATACCTCTCATATCGTTCTTCAGGACTATGATCTTTTTGTGACCGTGACCTTTAATCCAGACAACCTGTTCAAAATACAGAAAAGAGAATCGGTTCATCTTGAGGCATTTATGCGAGCATGCTGAATGAAAACAGACGTTAATATGCATTGAAGGAACCTGCGGTATGGCAGCCAGCAGGTCATCCAGCGTCTTAAAGCCGTAAGTCTGCGGCTGAAACTCTCGGCCGGTGTATTTGCTGAAGGCGCCGCAGAACTCAGACAGGAAGATCTGGTTATAATGATAGGTGTGCAGCAGGGCACGGACACTGCGGGCAAACTGGTAGAGTCTCGTCAAACTCACACGCTCCTCAGTGTCACCATCATCATCATCTTCATCCTCAGAGAGCTGGAGAAAAAGATACACACGTCAGCATCACCACAGACTAATGCTGTGTCCCAATTCGCAAAACTATCCATCCTAAATTGTATTCGAAAATTAGCATTAGTGTGTCCCAAATCAAGGCATGTTGAAATGAGTATCCTGGATGGTCGACTATTTCCGGTTCAAATCCAAAGTGCAGATCTGTGCACATTCTAACCGCAACCCAATCCATGAAAGACCCATGATCCAACACCGTAGGAAATTAAATAATATCAACTGTGACAAAACGATTGACAGGGCAGTTTAAATGGTGAAGGTATTTTTAACTAAATTATGACAAAGTAGTATGTCCCAAAGCTAGCCTACTCTTCTGCTACACACGCAAATCCATCTACACAAAAAGAGTACATACTTTTAGGGTCTAGAGCAAGTAGGTGAATTAGGATGCAGATTAGGGCAGCACAATCAAATATTTTGAAATCGCGATTATGAATGGCACAATTACGTAATTTCAACTTACATTATTCTGCGTGCTTAAGAGGTGTTTAGAGCATTACGTTGTGAGAGGCGAATCACTGAACACTCAAATTAGTCGAATGCATGCACAACACCAGCACCCGCCATTTTTAAAAAGCTGTGTACACAGCCTATATATATTAACTCCACTAACTCACTCTACAAACATGGAAAACAATGATAGATCTCTCAACCTTTACGCTAAGGAGAAAATCCCCCCTTTGAGGGGACCAAGCGAAACATGATTATGTGTATGCATTTCTGCTCAGCTATTGATATTGGACATCAACCACACGGCAAACACGAATACTTTCATATACTGTCAACTTTCTTTGTATAACAGTTCTAATAACATATTAGACAGGGGTTAAACAGTTTGTAAGCTAATGAAGACGAAGAATGGGAGCACTGTGTGCTATATAAAAATATGGCATGCAGTTTGCTTCAAACAATGGTATAAAGCTATTCAAAACATCATTCAATGTAAATTGTGATAATCGTAATTAATAAAAATCCCAATTACAATTTCAAGGGAATAATCAACATTATGACGACAATTATTTTTGTCATAATCGTGCAGCCCCTAATGCAACCTTAAGCTCTTGACCTGTGCCGTAGTGGCGCTCGTACCTGCAGCAGGTAAGGCAGACTCTTGAGGAGCTCGGTGAGAGAGATGAAGCCGTACTCGCAGGGGTTGAGCGGCGCAGAGTAGGTGAGTTCATACTGCTTCCTCAGCTCTTCCACTGCGAGGTGATCACGATCCTCAGGAAGTGACATCATCAGCGCCAGCAACTGAGACGTCAAGGCACGCAGGGACTTCCTGTTAATAAGCTGTACCTCCTTCCCTTCGGGAGCATCTACCACCTAGAGAGAAAAACAGAAAGAGATTCTTTTCAAGAACTCTGTTAGTCCTCAGTGCTGCTGTGTCTTCTACAATCTTCCAAGAGGACATCTGGTTTAGAGCAGCTCATCTCCAAGCGATATCAAAGAACAAACTGGTGTGATGTCTTTTTAAACAAAATCTGGACAAACAAACAACGTTTCTGGAGTTCGAAACAGCTTGCCAAAAGCGAACTTGCTGGAAAAGTTTTTTTTCTGGCTGGTAAATACCTTCGAACTGTCATTAGTCGGCGTGGTGATGTAATAGGTGGATATGACTCTGAAACTCCAAGGCCAATTTACACTGAACCGTTAGATGCAGACACTTCATCAGGTTTTGTCAGATCAGTGTGTTACCCAGTCAGCATCTGATGTTGATTGGTGCTTGTTTTCACTGATTGAACATGTTGAATGAGCGTTTCTTGGGTTGTGGAATGTCTGAGAAGTAAAATACTGTAATCTGGTGATTGTCCCTGTTGGTTGGCATCTGTCAGTGCAGAGTAAATTGGTCTTGGAGAAGATGTCAATGTCAAGTCCGTCCAGGTCAGATTCGAGTAAAAACATGAACACACTGGAGAGTCACTTTATAGTAGAAACTGAAGTTGTAATTCTAATTGAAAGAGCCATTTTTACAGTTTATGTTTAATACTGTAAAGCTTCTGCTTTAAAGCAATTTATTGTATAAAGTGCTGTGACTGGAGAGCTGAAATCAAAGAGCTGCTGCAAACAGGCCCACATCGCTATGTTCAGATGCTTTCTTAACAGCCGTTTTCTCACCGCTGTCATTTATGTTGCATTTATTTTGTTATGGAGAGGAAAGCGTGCAGCACATATTTACATGCTCATCAAAACGTAGCTCTCATCAGTGTGGGCGCTGTCGGGATGTTCACTAACAGTATAAATGAAAAATTATTTCCAACTTCTTTTTATCCCCAAGCAAAGAACTTCTGTGTGAGTATATAGAGGCCTTTCCGTTATACCTTCACAACATGGGAGAGTTTGTTGAGCAGAGCGGGCAGTGTGCTGGCATCATAGTCCTGCAGACGGAGACTGTAGCCAAAAGTCTTGCTGTATTCGCCCAGCAGCTGACTGACAGGAAGTCCTGAGTCTCTCTGGGCTCGAAGCAGCTTCACCAGCTGAGCCGCTAACGCTTTCACACGCTCCACCTCAGTCAGTGCCAGCAGCCGCTCCTCTCCACACTCCAACACCTGAGAGAAGGAGAGAAACAAAGCACATCAAAGACTCCCACCAACTGTTCTGGCACCTTCACATCTGCGGCTGTATACCGACCAGAAGAACGTCTGGAATGGCCTCAAAAAGCTCCATGAGTTTAGTGAAGCCGTAGTAGGAGAGTTTGCACTGGCGTCCGAAGTGGTGGTGATACGTGGGGATGAATTTGCTGAAGGGCATCCGGAAGTGAGGCTGATGTCTCAGAAGGTCTACAACCTCCTTCCCAAACTGCCGTGTGCGTTCCACTTCCTCTGTCGTCCTTTCTGAGGGGAGACCAGATGACAGCACTACAGTTACATGCATTTAATTAGATTAAAACAGTGTCCAGTAACACCTACTTTATGGGAGTTCATCATTTGTGAATAATTCTTAGCGAAATATCAGAATAATGAAAGTAGCATGTAACCCGGAGTGAAGAGGTTTGCTCATGTCATGTAAACATCTTACAGCAATTAATTCCTCAGTCTGATTAGCGCAAATAACATTATTGGTGCACATGTAAATATGCACATGTGGTTGTGCCAGCTAGTCCCACCCACACTGAAATCTAATTGGACCAAAGATTTCACAGAAAATTTCATAGCGTATAATGGACAATTTTTTTAAAGCTTTATATTGTCATTTCAGCCGGTCAGATGATATTAGACATTTTATATTTTGTGCCAATTTTATAACGCGTTGTTTTCATTTGTCTCAGAGCAACAAGTTGTGAAAATCTGACATGGCAGAGTTTGTGTTTCATCTGCCGCTCTGAGACGCAACTCATTTATGATGGAGAAAAAGAGAGACAGTTTCTTTCCCAATTGCAGCAACTTCCATTTTTATTATTTATAATTTGCAGTTTCCCAGGAATTGCCACTTTTGTTCTCTTGAACACAAGGGATGGAAGCAGTGTTTTAGTCTCAAACATTTTATGCAATATTTAAATTTTGTGCTTAAGTTAAATTCGCAACTTTGGAACGTTGGAAACATAGCTACTGTAGTCTTGCATGATTGAGCCAGTGGTTAAGCCATGGTGCAGTGGCTTTTGCATTTGCAGCAGTGTTTCACCTCTTTTTGGAACAGAGATGAGTGTCTCACAGTCCTGCTGAGTGACTGTGATGGTCGTATCCGGAATCTCGGCCAACAGGTCCATCAGATCACACATCCCATAATCCACCACCTCCCAGTTCCTGGAGAAACACCTGACACACACACAGATCAGGAGGAAGAGGTTACACCTAATGCTTTAGAAGCGGAGAGAGACGGCTGTACTGAGATTCTCACCAGTGATACGCCTGCGCAAAGTCCCTGATCACCACCTGTTTACTGGCCTGAAACTTCAGCAGCTTCAGCAGGTCTTGAGTGAAGCGTTTGATCTGAGCGCGATGAGTCAATGTCAGCAAACGCTTGGAGCCTAAACCCAGGATCTACACACAAAAAAGAATTAGTCACCATGAAATCAAAATGGACAATTTTTTTTTTTAATGTAATATTGCTGTTTATTATAAATGATTATCCATGCACATCATTGTTTTAAATTCATGTGCTTCGTAATCTTGAATCAGATTAATCCCCTCCCTCTTGCAGTGACATCTCTTCTCTGATGATGAGGGCGGGGCAAACTGTCACTCACATGAGATCCACAAATCTCAACCATCCAATCAATAGAGCATCATTATCTGTTTCACTCAGATATACGTAAAAATAGGGAAGAAAAGACTAGCACAACTTCAGTCTCATGCTGACTTTAAACCTGCTAGGAAGCATGAAGAATGTCAATTGTGAGTTTAATGAAAATCTGAGCTTGTGTTCACAGGTGCATCCAGACCTGCAGCACATGAGGAACAGCCTCCAGCAGCTCCAGCAGTTTTGAGTATCCGTAGTCAGACACACGGCACTGCTTGGCAAAATGGTGGTGATACGCTGGAATGAACTTTGTGATGGGCATCAAACAGGACGGCTGGTTCTTCATGAGATCCACCATCTCTCGGCTGAACTGGATCAGCTGTGGGTTCCCAACTGGACTCTTACTGCGCTGCAGCCACGGATCTAAGCACAAACACAGAAGGAAAAAAAAAAAACATGGGCTTTTTCACTTATGCACTTCATTACCTCCAGATGAACATGTGACTAATGCTGCAAGACAAGACATGAGCACTGTGCAATTAATTAGGATGTTGACATTGACACTTGTTTTTTAATGGAATATTGCAGTGTTTATTATAAATGATTTATCAGTGCACATCATTGTGCCTCAATCTTGAATCAAAATAACTTGCCCTCCCTCTTGCAGTGACATCTCTTCTCTGATGACGAGGCAACCTGTCACTCACATGAGATCCACCAACAGCAAACCACAACTATCCAATCAATACCCCACGGACAAAAATCAAGCCACGCCCTACATTTGTTCTTGTTCCATTTCACTCGGATATATGTTACAATAAAGGAGAAAAGATTAGTGCACCTTCAGTTTCATGACGACTTTAAATGGGAATTCTCTTTCATGAACATGTTCTATGACAATTTCGAGACGTGATCTTTTTCCTCTTTGTAAGATGCATTTCTGTGCGTTTTAACAGTGTTCAAGGCTTTAAAAAAATAATAAATGGTAATACAACCATGCAGGTGGATCATAAAATAGATTTAAACTCAACATTTACACTTCATGTTTGAATGTTGTACTGGCTTTTATGCAGGTGCTCTCACACTCACACACACACACACACACCTGCATTGGGTGGTGGGGGTTTGTTATGAATCCACTTGATGATTTTGAAGCCGTTCTGCGCCGTTACTATAGTGACTCCAGGGATGCAGGTGATGAGGTGCTCTAACGGGACACTTCCCTCCAGCTTCCCCTCCTCCGCAACAGTTAAAGGACTGAACTCCACTGCATAGCATTCTGGGAAACTGTACAGAAAGGAAACAGTCACACATGCAATAGAGATCAACAGACCAATAAAATAACAGCAAGAGTGTGTGTTACCTGAGCAGCGGTACCGTTCCCTCGTGAGTCTGCAGTAAACTGTGGACATGAGCAGCCAGAACTTTCAGAGACACCAGAACAAACGGGATCATGTAAGAATCCGGATCAAAGTCAGATTCACTGAAACCAGAAGAGAAACAGTGAAGTTCATCACTGCTTAAACTTGATAAATATGTGAGCACACGTCTGTCCACATTTACCTGAAGTCCTGCTGAGTGTAGTGCTGTTTGCAGACGGGCTCGTGGTACTCCAACTCCTCGAACAGAACCGGACTGGCTGTATTGGAGCTGTCGTGAGAGTGTGCGGATCCTAACGGACTCTGCCGGGCCTGAGTGCTGGACAGCAGACACACGAGCCGCCCGCTGCCCTGTTCACGCACGCACACCACCTCCGGCAAGCGGTACAAGTCACTCACCACCAGCTTATGACCAAACCTGCAGTACAGACACGCCGGTCAAGACACTAGTCAAACACACGGGCATATGCGTCCGACTGTGCACGTCACTCACTTCCTCTCGTAGGTCTCAGTGAACTTGTAGAGAGGCAGGCAGTTGGCTGGTGCGTCTTGCAGGATGCTGATGATCTCAGAGCTGAGAAACACGATCACATCCACAATAGGAAGAGACTGAGCAGTGAGCACTGAGGCTAGACGTGCTAATATACGGCTGTACAATACATCATGATAATGAACATGCATGGAATTGTTATTGTGGGTACTTTATAAAAAATATATATTTTTAAAATTTAGAATGCATTTAAAAAAAACGTTTCCATTAAGCAGATAAAATTTCCAACACTGCGTTTACACGCATAGATGTAAACAACCCCAAAACGGATAAACATGGAGCGAGTGAAAGATGAAATGAAAATGATTCACTCTCTTGACAGTAGATGGCGATGATGAAATGGCAGAAATGCAGCTGTTACCCCGTAAAACAAAGCAGGCGGCACACACAAAAAACTATGGTTTTCATAGCAAATACAAGAATGTCTTCGTTCTCCATGCACTTGTGGGTGCGCTCTGCCACATTGGCACTGGCGAACCTGAGCACGGCGCTGCGCCGGACACACCCGACACTTTCGCCACAGCACCAAATACTTAAATGGCTATATATTTTTTCCTCAAACATTTGTTTATACAAACATTTTTACATAACATGTCCTAGATACTGATTTAAATTCTTTTTGATTAATAGCTCTTTTGCACTTTAATCAGTTTGAATCACTTGTTTAATTAAATTATTTTTGTTTTAAGAAAAATGTTCAGTAAACAGTCCATATTATGCCTTTTTACAAAGTCTTGATGTTTCTGGGCTCTACTAGAACAGGTTTTAATGCTTGAATGTTCATTGTTTCTCATATTCTCATTGTTGCAGCTCCTCTCTTCCCAGTCTGTCAGTAACGCTCCGTTTAGTTCCCGTCTCTATGAAGCCCCTCCGTCTGAAAAAGCACAATGTGCTCTGATTGGTTGGCTGGAGCAGTGTGTTGTGATTGGTCAAGCGATTCGAGTGTGTTTGGTAAATATCCCACCCCTTACCACAACACGAGTTTCAACACACTACTAACTCAACCCCCGCCCCTTTATTCTGCGTAATAATTATTTAAATGAGGACTATTGTGACGTGTTTGTTCCCAGAAGAGTTTCAGGGAGTTCAGAAACACTGACACTGATATAGAAAATAACTCCCGCTGGAGGGACTTTGTGCTTTGGAACTTTGCCGAGCTTTTTCATGCTCAAACAGAAACATTACACACTAAAGAAAGCGATGGACATGAAGAGAAAAAAAAAAAAAAGCAGAATAGAACCCCTTTAAACATGCTGAACTTTAAATTCACTGCCATGATAAAAGCTTCAGCAATTATCGTGATATGAAAATTTTAGTCACATGCCTACCTGAGGCAGGTGAGAGATTTGTTACTGGCTCCAGTGACGAGCGACACGTGAATCCTCTTGCTGCCGATTTTATATCGATGCAGCAGACTGACGGCACCGATGGCCTGCTGGATTGAACTCATGTGCACCCGCGCCTTCAGCTGATAGTCAGTATGAGGACTCAGATCAACGCTCTTCACCTACACACACACACACACACACACACAATAATGAAGCTGGCTTTCAACACACTCCGGTTTTAAATTTCTGAGAGATGCGACTCACTCTGCCATGTTTAGCAAAAGCATCTCGCAGTATTTGCTGCAGGTCCTTGCGTGACATTCTGTAGTCCAGATTAGTGACCTGAACGTCAGCTCCGTCAGAAAAGGGCTCGGACTGGCCTTCAGTGAAGATGCTGGGGGACGGTGCGCTCAGCGGAGACGAGCGGTTCGACAGGCAGGGGGACGCACTCCTGAAGAGACCAACCAACACGTGACGAGGAACGCAAAAGAGTTTTATGAAGCCTTTAATGATAATGCAATTCGCTTACCGTGACGACCATGAACTCTGAGAGAGCATCATGGGACTGAAGCTTCGCTGTAAACTTAGTTTACTAAATGCTGAAGGAGTGCTGACCTGAAACGGCTGCCCAGGAGAGTCTCGCCTTCACACAAAAAAAAAAATAATGTATATATTTTTTTTTTTTTTCAAACTCTTAAGACTTGCTCATCTTCAAAACATAAATGACGATATTTTTAATGAAATCTGAGAAATTTCTGTCCCGCCACTGAAAGTTTATATAGCCAAAACGTTCATAAAGAGATGTTAAAATACATCCATATGAAGGGATCAGTTTAATCCAAGTCTTCTGAAGACACGATCGCTATATATGATGAACAGATTTAATTTGCCCTTTTAGTGACATAAACGTCGATCATTGAACAGTGTATACAGGATTCAAATTTGGTAAACGGAAGCTCAAGCATGAGAACCAATGAAGTTAATTCTCGTGTCACGTGGCACGTTTGAGCTTCTGCAAGAACCAATGAGGTTTTGTCTATCAAGTATGGTTAAGCTTCTGTTTATATTCACAGACCTTCAATGGAGAGACAGAAATCTCTAAGATTTCATTAATACCTTCATTTGTTTAGAAGAGTGTGTAAGAGTAAGTGAGTGTGTGTATGTGAGTATGAGGGTGTGTGTAAGAGTGTGTGTGAGTATAAGAAAGTGAGAGAGTAAGAGAGTGAGTGCGAGTATGAGTGCATGTGGTACCTCCGGCTGCGCTGCTGCGGCGGCTCCGCAGGTTTTCCGACTGCAGGCAGCAGGGCGTGACTCTGAGGTGAGGCACTCACAGGTCGGGTCGCAACGCACACAGCCTGCAGCAAACAAACAGACAGACACACAGCGATAACTTCACAACATACGAGCACACAGCCAATTCCCAATGAGGCGAAAGACAGGAATGTGACGGGGAGGACAGATGAAGACAGAGGAAGATGGAGTCTCAGCAGCGGCACGTAAAGCATCCCTGGGCACAGCCACACGTCACAGAGAGCAGCGGGACACGAGCACCGCAAATAGGGTCAAGCGGCAGCACACAGGCACAATGAGAATGGCATGAGAAGAGGAAGCGTGCGATTGGAGGATGATGGGGAGGAGGCGGGCAGAGGCGGGTACACAGCTGACCTGGGGAAGGGGTTTCATCACAGGGCTGCACGAGGAGGCGTGGCCTGCTTTCCTGGGGCTATACGGGCGCTCAGGGGCGTGGCTCCCAGCCTGGCACGACCGAGACGCCCGGCGCAGGCGACGGGGTGAGCGTGGCTTCTCTAAGGGGAGGAAGACCGAAGAGGAGGCGGCGGGCAGCCTGCGCTCCTCTTCCTCCTCCGGGCCGTCGGGAGAGAAGGACACCACGATGCGGTGGCCTAGGACGTCTTCGTTCTCCATGCGTTTGCGGGCGCGCTCGGCAGCATTGGCACTGGCAAACCTGAGCACGGCGCAGCCGCCAGATACACCCAACACTTTCCCTCCACAGTTATTGGAGAGGCGCTGCAGCCGGTTCGCCACAGCTTTGGCGTCACGGTGCGTGGGAAGGTGGTGCACAAACAGAAGGTTGAAACTGGGCTGAGGAGCAGAGACACAAACAGCACTCTGGGAGATCTGAGATGAGGCTGGAGTTCAGCTTCTGCCACTGGAAGCTTTAAATAACGGGACTGTAACTCTATGAATCTCAGAGCATAGAGTCACAAACTGAACAGCTTTATGATCACATGATTACAACAGCAGCCTGACTATGCAGCGTCTGTCTCTAAACAGAAACACCAGCCAGCCAGCCCCTGCCAAATCAGTGCTCAAATGCAGAACCCAATGCAGTCAGGAATATAGAGAAGTGAGGTGTGGCGGCTGACCTGCGATTTGACGACCATCCCAGGAGGAAGGTCCGAGACAAACTCCTCGAAAGGGACTCGCAGGTGTGCGTGTTGCAGCAGAGCAGACGAGGCCTGGCTCTTGTGCACCAGAATCACCTGGAAACCGTGACGATGCCTCAGGTCACTCAGCTCACTGGCGAAGTTCACATCCGCTGCGGGAAGGACAGACAGAAATTCAATTTCTCTTTTGTATGTGAAGGCCACTTATAAAGCTGCACGATTAATTGTTAAAAGATCCATGCAATCTTATTCCTCAATGACAATGATTTGGCGGTCTATTAAATGAAAGCAAACATTCAGATCTGCGTTCTGACCTAGAGAGAGAGCAGTTGTCATGTATAGGTATGAAACAGCTTCATAAACAGTCTTTTCAAACACACAGTATCATTATTTCTGTCTTAAAAATAAATTAATTATAACAGAAGTATTGGGATAAAAGTTTACAGTTCAGATATAAACACTGATGTCTATGGTACTGATCAAAATAGAGTAAATCACCTTTTGAAAGTAACTTGTCTTTTCATTGTTATGCCAGTAGAGTTTTTGAACACATCTCTTGAATGAATCAATAATTCAAATTCATCCAGTAATGAAACAAGTAAAGACTTTCCCTGCATCCCAATGTGCATACCATCCACCCTGCATAGTATTAAATATTACTAATGTCACATACTATTTAGGATGGATAGTATGCACATTGAGGTGCAGGCATGTGCGAGTCATTGAATCGTTCATTCAAACTGATTGTTTTTTTTTTATAAAAATGAAGTGGTTTTCAAACAGACTGCAGCAATTTACATTTAAACACTAGTAAATTACATTCAGTTGTCCATTCAAAATTGTGATTCTCAATTTACCCAGAAATATGCAGCTCTAGCCACTTAACTTGTTTGTGTCCAAAACAGTCAATGTTGCCCCAAATGTTGACAAATTACCTCAACATTTTCTGTGATTTTGTCAATAACGAGAACTAGACGATATTAGCTGAGTGGGTTATTTTGCTGGCAGGTTTAGGACTTCATAAATTTGTCATTGAATCATAGCTAGTGATTCAATAACGTGCGCAAGATCGGAATAAATCGCAAAACATTCACAGATAAAGCAGCGTTTCCATCCCTTGTGTTCAAGAGAACAAAATCATCACTTCCAGGGATATTGGTGCAAATTATTTGTAATAAAAAAAAGTTGCTGCAATCAGGGAAGAAACTGTCTCTTTTTTTTCCCTCCACCATAAATGAGTTGCGTCTCAGACGAAACACAATAAACAATGTCATGTTCTCTTGAGTTCGGATGCTGGTGTTTGGAAATGCAATCGTACGAGATGCTTCTGGAGGAAATTAAACCAAATCGTTCTGATGACAGATTTTGACTCGGGTGTTTCAGAACCACCAAACCAACACTTGAAGTGACTGGTCCGCTGGTTAGTCTAGTTATCCAATCACAGCATCTGCTGAGGCAAAGTCACATGAGATTATTATTGTGCATTGAGGGATTTACTCAGTAAATGTGTCTTCATATTGGATAAAAAAAAAAAAGAAAAGGATCTGCCTCAATTGAGCGCATGTTTTATGCACATTTTTAGAATTGATTTGCATCATGGCATTTCCAGCCAGTGTTTATTAATGCAATAACCCCAAATTCACATTAAAATAGGTGAATGGAAACAGTTCTGACTCACTCGATTCGTTCAAAAAAAAAGAAAGAAAAGTAGATTCATTCAGTAACAAAACACCGCTGCATGTTTTGCAGTGGATTGGTTTGGAACCATTTTCGTTAGCGAAACATGAAAACAGGCAATATTGTCTGTAAATTGTAACTCGACTGCCTGTTTGTTGAACTGTTGTATTGTGCTGATATTCGGGAAAAATACCAATCTTGCTTATGTAATAATGTTAAACTATATCATACAATATAAATATAATAAACATTCAAAATACAGGGGCATTTTTTGCCCTCAAAATTCAAGACATGGGGCAAAAAAACCTGCATTTTAAACTACTACATCAAGCAGTGTATGCGTAGACTCTAGAGGAGTGTTTTTTGTCAGATCACACATCGTTAAAACAACAATTACATATACAATACATATCGAACAATTCGTAGTAAAATCACACTTCAATGTGTGTTTTCTGCCAGTTCAGCCTAGTTGACACTTTTCCACATTTATCGTTGGTTCTTCTGCCGTCTAGGAATAATAGTATAAGTCCTATTATATCAAGCACTTATCTAAAGAGATAAATCTGATTTGTCATGACTAAAATATTTTGAACAGTTTTATGTGTGTGGACACGTACAGGAAACAACGATGACCGTTGCGGGTGCAGCATGCGTGTCTGCGTATCTCCGGAGGCTCTGACGCAGTTTGTCATCAGCTGCATTTTTGGCTGTAGCGTTAATGTGGGCCACCGTCACCTAAGCAGGAAGAAATCAAGCCATCAATAAACAAATGCATATGTAACAATCAAATGGCAATGAAGCACTCTGGAGGAGCCGTGATGTTCGCACACACCTGGCAGTTGTTGAGCTCCTGGATGACAGCTTTGTTCTCTTTGTTGATGTCACACACGCAGATGAACTCAGCTTCGCGATGTCCCTGAAAGAAGCGCTCTCTAAGTCTTTGCACCACCGTCGCAGCAGAGCGTCCGCTGGGAACAGCGCAGTTCTCGATGTCCCAGAAAACCCCGATGGGGGGCAGCGTTTCCTCTGAAGAACCTGCAGACAGATTCAGTGAGTGACACTCGTCCACTTCCTCCAGGGTTGCACCAGCCATTTGTAAGTTTGTGCTACAAAGTCTGCACTAGTGGCTTAGTAACTACTAGCTAAATTGTAACTTTGTACTTTATTCAGTTGTAAAGAGTGTAAATCTAACAGGACTAAGACCTTTTTGAGACCAAATAAAATAAATTTAAAAAAAGGGAATGCAATACGTCAATATGATTTCTAATTGTAAATGTCTAGGGAGAAAATGTATTAGCAACCCTTTAGAGTTTTGAAACTTCACAAGATATCCAATACTTTATTAATTTTTGTTCAATTTTTCAAGACTTTACTTTATATTTGAATCTCAAGTAAATGCATCAAAGATGTTTGGATATTTGTATTGGAAAACAGGACAAAAATACAGAAGATTTAATGCCATAACTTTAAGTCTTTTCAAAGAATTTAAGTCTTTCTGCTCTGATTTAAGACCTTGATTTGTGTAAGAGTGATTTAAGACATTTTAGGACCCGCAGAATCATATATGTATAAAGGATTCAAGTCTGTTGGGTAAAATTGATGCAATTCATTTCAGTCTGCTGTTTTATTCCAAACATCGCTCCTGGTCGGAGGCTTCCGAAAATATTTAGCTTACACACAGTTACGTTTCTACTAACCTCAATGGTGCAATGTAAAAAAAATTTTGTATGTTGTAACTTAGTGTCGTCAAAACCAGGTTGTAACTTACTCACTAGCACTAAGTAAAACAATGTGTGTTTGGTGTGTGTACAGACCATATTTCTGTGGGGTTTTGCTGAGGTGGACACCCAGCAGACCTTCGGATGAAACTCCCGTCACGCCACAGCCGTTGCACACAGGGACGGGTGGAGGAATGTTCGGCCAAACCTTCTCCGAGTCGACATGTAAACTCTGAAAGCAGAAGAGACTGATGTCAGAGTTCAGTGCAGACTCAACATGAGTTCCGCTCACCACATTCCTGCCTTGCCTTCTCTCTGTATTTTATTGGAGAATATAGGATGTGCTCGTATCAACGGTGAGAGTGCAATCCACCAACCTTTCTCCAGCAGTCCTGCAAACAGTGAGCGCCCTTCACACACAGCGGTGTGTGCTCAACACTGAGGTGGAGTGAGTTAGAGCAGAGGTGAGAGGGTGATGACGGGTCACCGTGTGAAAAAGGGTGCGATTGCACCTTACGACACTGACAGAGTTTACACAGAGAGGAACAGACGTGCAGCTGCCTCAGACTGGCGCAGCAGGACGCGTGGCAGTGGCTCGCCGCGGCAGAGGCCGTCCCAAAGCTTCCAGGGGTCTGCAGCGGCGCTCCAGGGCCACTGTGAGCGAGTGCCGAGGGGTGAGGTGGGGTGCGAGTGTGTATCTGTGAGCGGGATAGATAAAGAGGAAAGCCTTCACCGGTGACGCCGCTGGCCTCACTAGAGCTCTGCTGCAGGCGGACGCTCGCTTCACAGCAGGAACACACGCTTACGCTGAGGCCGCCCGGCTGCGTCTGCGGCAGGCCGTGACACGCATGCGCCTGCAGGCTGGTGCTGTGGAGGGGAGGCGGTGGCACGTCTTTCAGCTCCAGGACCGGCTTACGGACCGCCATAGAATCGCTCTGGAAAAACACAGAAGCTTTGTGAACTTCACTAGAATAGAATTGAAAGATAAATACTCTCAGTGAGAAAATTAAAGGGATAGTTCACCCAAAAATGAAAATTATTTCATCCTCATGTCGTTCCAAACCCATAAGGCTTTCATTCATCTTCAGTACACAATTTTTTTTTATGAAATTGAGTGATTTCTGTCCCTCCATTGACAGCTACGCAACTGACACTTTAAAAATGGAAATTAGGCTTTTATTCACATATAAACATTCATCAACGCACACAGTAGTTGTGGTACACAGAAGCTCAAGCATGTTCGCTTGACATGTGAGAACCAATGAGGTTCATTCTCGCGTTACGCAGCACGTTTGAGCTTCCTCAAGAACCAATTAGGTTCATTCTCGTGTTACGCAGCACGTTTGAGCTTCCTCAAGAACCAATGAGGTTCATTCTCGTGTTACGCAGCACGTTTGAGCTTCCTCAAGAACCAATGAGGTTCATTCTCGTGTTACGCAGCACGTTTGAGCTTCTTCAAGAACCAATGAGGTTCATTCTCGTGTTACGCAGCACGCTTGAGCTTCCTCAAGAACCAATGAGGTTCATTCTCGTGTTTACGCAGCACGTTTGAGCTTCTGCAAGAACCAATGAGGTTCATTCTCGTGTTACGCAGCACGTTTGAGCTTCCTCAAGAACCAATGAGGTTCATTCTCGTGTTACGCAGCACGTTTGAGCTTCTTCAAGAACCAATGAGGTTCATTCTCATGTTACGCAGCACGTTTGAGCTTCCTCAAGAACCAATGAGGTTCATTCTCATGTTACGCAGCACGTTTGAGCTTCTGCAAGAACCAATGAGGTTCATTCTCATGTTACGCAGCACGTTTGAGCTTCCTCAAGAACCAATGAGGTTCATTCTCGTGTTACGCAGCACGTTTGAGCCTCAGCAAGAACAAATGAGGTTCATTCTCGTGTTACGCAGCTTCCGCAAGAGGTTCAGTCTCACGCAACAAGCAGGTTCGGTTGAGCTTCGGTTTATGTTCCCTGATCAATGTTTAAATGTTAATAAATCAGTTCACCACATTAAGCGACTACATCTCTACAGAAAGCGTCAAAGTGGTAGTTGCACAGACTGTCAAAGGAGGAACAGAAAGCGCTCAGATTTCATCAAAAAGATCTTTATTGGTGTTCCGAATAACAACAAAATTCTTACAGGTTTGGATCAACATGAAGGTGAATAATTCTAATTAAATTACAGAATTTTCATTTTGGGTGAACTATCCATTTAAGGCTCTACGCAAGGTGCTTGCAACTCAAGCCGAGGTTACATCACAGCTCTGATGAGCGCTTCGAAACATCAACAACGCGTATAAACCCTCATAAACATCTCACCTGTGAGTGCAAGCAGTCGGTGAGTTTGCATAAGCGTCACAACAGCTGAACATCCCACCTGTCTGGCATCACCACCTGCAGAAGAAACAGCACACCTGACCTCTGATCAGTGTTGAACTACAGCAACTCAACAATCGCTAACTGACTAGAAAACATCAGTAAAAGCCTTTAAAATAAACGAAAACAAACGCAACCGGCCGCCAATCAGTCAAATTAAAGCTAATGACGGTCACATGAGATTCTTACACACGCCGCTAGTTTTCACGAGTTTCTGTTTGTTTTGTTTGCACATCAACCGTGTTCCGCTCCTACCCTGTCAGTCGCTGTTTTATAGTTTCATTACATTAAGGAAACATTACTAGACACATGATATTATTCTTTCTGACTGATAAAACTGACTGTTTAAATGCATTTAATGAGAGATTTTGGATTAATTGCAGCTCACCGTCTCGCGCTGACCGCAGTGCCGCCAGCAGTCTCCCTGGTTACCAGACTTCCGACTGATCAGTGCAGTAAAGTCAACGCAGATGTCGTAAAATGAAAATCGCTTCCAGAAGAAAGCGGAAATGATTTGCACTTTTGCAATGTTTGCTTATATTAAATCATTCAAATTAAATAATATAAACCATATCTAAAAAGGCTACGTGTTAATAATTTACTATGACATAGATGAAAATATCCGTTCAGCACCATACAAACATTTAACAGCCTTTAATCACTCGATTAATCTGAAATTATATATTTTTTAATGAGTAGGTAAATGTAAAATGTTACACATGACCAATAAATGAATCTTCATGTGTGCGGGCGTTAGTACAGGTGAAGTGTTTATTAAGAGACGATGACACACATTATGATGAAAACATTCATGCACATGAATAAGCAAAACAGTTATAACTATAATTCAACCCTCAACACAGCTCTCATTGCTGTAAAAGCCTTTCTGATCGCATTGAAGCCTTCCAAACTTAACACACAGGCTACAAATGGTTAAATACACAGACAAAGTAAAAATTAGACCATTTGAAACAATACATGTAAATAGCTCATTTAAAAAATAAAATAAAAATAAAACTTAAACTAATGTGATTTATAAGATTGCTATACAATTCACCTGGTGCTCAAAATCAAATTAGTCAGACCACATCTATACTTATAATCTTATTTCATGATGATAGGTGTTACAAAGTGTTAAAGTTCACAAACAATAACTGTGTTGGGTGTACACGTGATTAACAGCAGCTAGTAAAACACTGCCACCATTGAGAGACTGATACAAACCATACGGTCACATCAAAATGAGAGGATTCAGAGGCATCATCTCATGTCGACAGTTTCTGCACTATGACAATAAAACAGTATTCATGTTTATATTTAAAAAATAAAAAAAAATTAGAGAGGGATTCATAAAATACAGGGAATGCAAGCATACACAATAATAATAATAATAATAATAATAATAATATCCTCCTGTACAATATACAGTTCTATTGAGTCACTTGACTATATATCTCGCAACAACATACAGACAGTGTGATGAACGACCACATGATCAGCACCACGCTGAAGGGTGAAATCTGGGGCTGAAGGTGTGCAGAGGTAGCGGTTCATAACGGTCTACGGCAATGAACAACTGGTGCACTTGTTCATAACAATGCTAGAGTACAGCATATGCTGATTTCTAATGGGGAAATAGAGGAAAAGTCAGTGAGAATCAGTCCTCTACAGTATTACAGGTACAGTAGAGTAACGTGAACGGCCAACTCGGCCTTCACATACGCACCCTCTTCAATGAAGAGGCACATGAATCAGGACACGCTCACGCTCGCTCCCCGTTGTGAATCCTCTGATGCCGCTTCAGTTCTCCGGAGCGGAAGAAATTCTTGCCGCACTGCGTGCAGTGGAACGGCCTCTCGCCAGTGTGGATGCTCTGGTGACCCTTCAGGCGCTCCAGCCTGGAGAAGCTCTTGTCGCACTGGTTGCAGTGGTACGGCTTCTCTCCGGTGTGGATCCTCCGGTGCTCCTTCAGATGTCCCGATTCGGAGAAGCTCTTCCCGCACTGGAAGCACTGGTAGGGCCTCTCGCCCGTGTGGGTTCTGTGATGGCGCTTCAGGTCACCCGATCTGAAGAAGCTCTTCTCACACAAGGTGCACCGGTGGGGCCTCTCTCCGGTGTGAATGCGCTGGTGGCCCCTCAAGTGTCCGGAATCCGAGAAGGTTTTGCCGCACTGAAGGCATTTGTACGGCCGCTCGCCGCTGTGGATCCTCAGGTGGCGTTTAAGGTCTCCTGATCTGTAGAAGCGCTTGGCGCACTGTGAACACTGGTACGGCCTCTCGCCCGTGTGCATCCTTTCGTGCTGCTTAAGGTGCCCCGAGTCTGAGAAATTCTTGCCGCACTGCAGACAGTGGTAGGGCCGCTCTCCCGTGTGGATCCTTTCGTGCCTCTTCAGGTCCCCGGACGTGGGGAAATTCTTCCCGCACTGGAAGCAAGGGAACGGCCGCTCTCCACTGTGTATTCTCTGATGCCTCTTGATGTCGTTAATTCTGAAGTACTTGCCGCAGTCCTGGCAGTGGTACGGCCGGTCCGCCGAGGGACGATTGTTCGGCTTGGGTGAATCGGATAGAGACAGGCTTTTAGGGTTGGTGCCACCGCCGCAACAAGCCGTGAGACACTCTCCAGTCTGCTGCTGCAAATGCTGAGCTGGTCATGAAAGAACAACACAATTCCACACCGAATTACCCACAATTCGTTGCAATTTCAGACATGCATGTACATAATGCGCAAAAGCATTTTCAATCTCAAAATATTGCATTCGTTTACCACAAAAAAACATCATCAGGTGTGGGTGTTTTGCAGCCCTGGCAGTGGAGTGTGTTCTTTATTCAATTAAAGGGATAGTTTCCCTAAAAATGAAACACCCTTATGTCATTCCAAACCCGTAAGACTTTTGTTTATCTTTAAAACACAAATTAGGATATTTTTTTTGAACTCTAGGAGATTTCGGTCCCACCATTGAAAGGCATCTCCGACTCACTCAACTTTTAAAAAAGAAATCATATAATAAATCCATATGAATCAAGCTGCTTAATCCAAAAGAGACATTCTTGTTATTTAGGCTTTTATTTTCACATATAAACATTGACCAGCGAACATAAAAGCTCAGACATGCCAAGTGACCCACGAGAACAAACCTCATTGGTTCTCATGCTTGAGCTTCCATTTGCTAAAATTGAATGCTGTAAACATTGTCTGCTGATAATGTTTATTTGTGATGAAAGGAGTGGATTCTGAAATCCACTGCCACTTCATTTACTGATGGACTTTCATCATTCATACATACATACATACATACATACATACATATATATTAGGGCTGGGTATTGACAAATTCCACAATTCGATTTCGATTCACAAGCTTGCAATTAGATTCGATTATTCTGGATATATATAAGGTACAATACATGGCATATTTTCTCAAGGAAAACAAATCTCTTAACTAATGCTGTAAACTATGGGAGTCAGTTGTAGCCTAGGTAAAAAAATTTACTGATTTGTATACAAACACTTAAATCACGCTTACTTTTTTAAAAATAATAATAAAGTTATATGAAATATGAACATTTAAATGGTGGCTGTCATAAAAACTTGCCAGATTTATTCAAACATGCATTAAATATTTAAGAACATTAAAATTACAATGAATATGACATATGGTATATATATTTATCAAATTGCTCCTCTCTGGAGTTGATTTTTCTAGCTGACTAACGAGTTCATGGACACTGGACATGCAGGCCACTGGATATGAGGTAAATGTGACGTTATAACGCGACATTGTTTACAAGCTGTTTTGACGTCTTTCCGCGGTTGAAACACTGATTGAGCGATTCCATGTGACATATGGATTTTGGTTTGTTGTACTCTTATCTTTTAACACACTTTCAGATACTCATTCATGTTTATTTCGCGCTGTAACTGGTATTAAGGCGGAAGAGAAGATCAGTTCATGTACGCTCCCGCTTCTCTTGAGCTGAGCTGTGCCAGAGCGATCAAAGCAGTATTTATGTTTTTGAATTTCGTAATAAAATGGATGTAATTTGAAATCTGAGACTTCGTTTCATATCAATAGTAACAAAGCTTATTGCGATTTATTGGTTGGGAGGTGCGCTATAATGTCCCATTCATTCATCAACTGAAAACAGGATGACTAATCGATTCTTGGGATTTAAGAATCGATATCGGTTCGTAAAAATGAGAATCGATTAAAAATCGAGAAATCGATATTTTACTATCCTAATTACATTTATAATCAAAGCATTAATCAAGATTTTTCCTCATACATTATTAAACTGATTTTAATGATTCTTTCCAGTTATGATATTACTTAAATCAATAAAACCACTGAATGTTTATATACGTTTATACAAGTTCGTATTTGGTCTCTGATGAGTGACTGAGGGTCTGGCCCATGCCAGGAGTGCAGTAACAGTGCTTACTCATTCAGCCCGGCTTCCAGAGATGAAATATGGATTTGGCTTTCATTTATACCATTTCTTTTTTACTGAAACAATAAAGAATAAAATAAATATTGCCTCTTCTTCTCTCTGATGAGAAGAACATGTTATCTGTATGTTTTGGAGAACTATGTTGTTTTCAGTTGACGCTCAACCAACTCCAACCTTGAGGAAGCTGTGTATCTGTGCTAGCATTCTTTGTTACAGATCAATATTGGAGGTGGACAACGGGCATCCTAGGGAGATTTGTTGTTACGGACAAGCTGGCACCTATTCCCAACCTGGAAGGTCACTACGTGCCTAATTCCGGGGTGAACGCGTCAACAGTTGATCTATGGAGACGTGCATCTGATTAATTGACCGTGTGTGAAAATGTATTTTCTCGTAGCCAATCAGAATCATTCAACCTGCAGTAATGATGTAGCTAGACCTTGAAAGGAGTATAATTGTGTTGAGAAACTGTATATGTGGGAAGTGCAGCCTACGAACTCGAACTTGTGAGACTTGAACTCCTGACTCTTGGTCTTCATTCTTCACAACTGGTCTTGGGTCCTAAACTGTTCCTTAACAATGAATACAAAACTAAATTAAATCTGTTCATCATATAAAGCGATTGAGTCTCTTTAGAAGACATGATTAAACTGCCTGATTCATATGGATTTAATATTTTACCATCTCTTTATGAACGTTTGGGGTGAATAGGCTTTCAGTGGAGGGACAGAAATCTCTCAGATTTCATTAAAAATATCTTCATTTGTGTTTTTAAGATGAATGGAAGTCTGATGGGTTTGGAACGACATGATGAGAGCAATTGATGACATTTTTGGGTGAACGAACGCTTTAATATTAAGTGTCTGAATATATGGGCTATGAGCGACGTGATACAAGGAGATTATTACCAAATTTTACAGATAAAGTTAAAGGGCTAGTTCACCCAAACAACATTGATTTAGTTCCACTGATGAAAGTCAGTCAGTAAATGTTTGGGTGAACAGTCTGCAACACTGCAGTTTATGCATTCTGGTCAATTAAGACCTAATAAATAACATTCACCCATTTTAATTAATAAACAACGGAAAAGGTGCATGCGTTAGTGAATAAAATGTATAATAAATCTTTAACACACTTGTTGGTTGGTTTAATATAATATCATGAGTGCGACATTTGCAACAAAAACAAGTTTTGAGATTGAAAATGACGCATTACCACAATTACTAATTATTACAGTTCACAGAAAAGGCATTTACACATTCAGCATCTTCTGAAAAAGTGCAGAAATGACACGCATCTTTAGCTCTGCTGCTATTAGCGTGGAAATGACGTGAGAAGGGTCAAGAGAATAACATTAACATTAATATGCGAACGTGAAGTGCGTGTGTAACGACACTCACCGAAATGAAAGAAATCTTCCACACTCTCGTCTTCCTCTTTGACTTTGACTCCCACCGGCCGCCCGTAGTGCTCAAACGGGCCTGAGGGCAGAAATTTAGCGCTAGAGGAGAGAGACTGGGGCAGTTTAGTGTTTGTCGACAGAGCCTGGGGCAGTTTGTTCCCGAAGTCCTAAAACAGAGTGAATAACATCACACACACCGCGAGCCGCGTCAACCGGGACTGACAGAGGACAATATGCCACACAATAAACATGTCTGAGGGCAACTGAATACGAATATACTTCGAGATCGAGACACGTTCTTCACATCAGATTAAAATCATTCTGTAAACGCAGCAGCGCGTGAGAGCGCTCGACACAAACAACACATCGAACAGCCTTTAAACCGTCTTTATTTCCCGTTAATCGAGCAGGATGTACTATTAGAACAACTGAACACTCACCAGATCCATCCTACTCGTCCATTTGTGTAAATTATCAACGAAATTCATCGGTGAGCAGGAACACTAGCAGAAATTTGATATTCACCGGAACTCGCTCCTGATTATCACGAACGTCAAACAGCAGCGCCCCCTACAGGAGCGGAGGACAACCACACGCGCACAGACACGCATACAACATTTTTAGATTAGATTAGATTAGATTCAACTTTATTGTCATTACACAAGTACAGGTACAAGGCAACGAAATGCAGTTTAGGTCTAACCAGAAGTGCAATAGCAGCAAGTGCAGGATATACAATGGTTTCATAAGTGCAGGACATGAATATGTACTGAATATATATAAAGATGGCTATTACTATAAACAGATTTTTACAGGTAATATGTACTATGAATATAATATACAGATGGCTATTACTATAAACAGAATTTACAGATAGATATGTACTGAATATAATATACAGATGGATATTACTATAAACAGAATTTTACAGGTTAATATGTACTATGAATATAATATACAGATGGCTATTACTATAAACAGAATTTACAGATAGATGTATATAATGATATGTTAGGCTGAGTTGGGCAGTATAGCAATGGACGATATAGTGCAAATGAGCATATTTCAGTTAGGTATAGTAGTGCAAGATGCATATATGTACAGGTGTTACTGTAATAAACAGTCGATAGTGCAAATGAACATCCAGTAGTGCAAATAACAAAGTGAAGGCAGATGTGGGGGGGGGAGAGGAAGGTTAGCAGTATATAAGGGGAGTGGGATCAACGAGGGTTAGAGTTCAATAAAGAGACAGCTCTGGGAAAAAAACTGTTCTTTAGTCTGCTGGTCCTGGTCCGGAGGCACCTGAAACGCCTACCGGAGGGCAGGAGAGAAAACAGTTTCAGGGCTGGGTGAGAGGAGTCCTTAAGGATGCTGCGAGCTCGATGCAGACAGCGTTTCCTCTGGATGTGGTCGATGGCAGGTAGTGGAGTCCCTGTGATGCGCTGGGCGGTTTTTACCACCCGCTGTAGTGCCTTGCTCTCTGCAACAGAGCAGCTCCCATACCATACTGTAACACAGTTGGTCAGGATGCTTTCTATTGCGCAGCGATAGAAGTTCACCAGTATAGCCGAGGATAGCTGATTCTTCCTCAGTGTTCTCAGGAAGAAAAGACACTGGTGAGCCTTCTTGACCAGGCTGGAGGTGTTGGTTGTCCAGGACATGTCCGCCAAGATGTGGATCCCCAGGAACTTGAAACTGGAGACACGCTCAACAGCCATTCCATTGATGTGGATGGTGTCGTGTGTGCCTCTTGACTCTTTCCTGAAGTCCACGATGACATACACCTGACATACACCGGTCAGGCATAACATTATGACCTAATATTGTGTTGGTCCCCCTTTTGCTGCCAAAACAGCCCTGACCCGTCGAGGCATGGACTCCACTAGACCCCTGAAGCTGTGCTGTGGTATCTGGCACCAAGATGTTAGCAGCAGATGCTTTAAGTCCTGTAAGTTGGGAGGTGGGGCCTCCATGGATCGGACTTGTTTGTTCAACGCATCCCAGATCCCACAGATGCTCGATTGGATTGAGATCTGGGGAATTTGGAGGCCAAGTCAACACCTCAAACTTGTTGTGCTCCTCAAACCATTCCTGAACCATTTTTGCTTTGTGGCAGGGCACATTATCCTGCTGAAAGAGCCACAGCCACCAGGGAATACCGTTTCCATGAAAGGGTGTACATGGTCTGCAACAATGCTTGCCCATTTTTCCTGCTTCTAACACATCAACTTTGAGGACAACATTTTCACTTGCTGTCTAATATATTAGATTAGATTAGATTCAACTTTATTGTCATTACACAAGTACAGGTACGAGGCAACGAAATGCAGTTTGGGTCTAACCAGAAGTGCAATAGCAGCAAGTGCAGGACATGAATATGTACTGAATAAATATAAAGATGGCCCACCCACTAACAGGTGCTGAGAGATAATAAAGTGTTATTCACTTCACCTGTGTCATAATGTTATGCCTGATCGGTGTGTGTGTGTGTATATATATATATATATATATATATATATATATATATATATATATATTGTATATAACTAGGGTAGGCATGATCAATACAGTAACTTTCTACACTACCTATCAAGTCAGTCCCAGAATACTGAATTCATTTCTAATCATTTTAAATAACCAGCTAATATTCATTAATATTCATTAAGAATATAAGAATAAGACAAACTTTATATTACTGTAATTGTCTAGATTGACAATATGTGTGTAAAATATTTTACATATATTTTTTTCAACACATGTAATGTTTTAAACACTATGCCACAATGTTTTAAATGTTTTTTTAACTAAATGTTTGCAGTAAAATTAACTTTAGAGAATATCTACATTTATAATTTTCATTCATGGAGATAACATGAAACATGTGCCATGGTTTAGTGGAGGATTTCTGTTACCTGGTGGAAAACACAAACACTTTTAACATGAAAATTACATGAAAATTAACACTATAACCAGTAGATGGCAGCAGAGGATCACTCATTAGCTCATTTTCCATTTCCATTCCTTTTGATTTATTATAAAATGATTATAACACATTTGATCAATTTTATTGCACTTAAGTGTGAAGTATAGCAAGAGTAGGAAAAGTCTCATGCCATTTAGATGAAAATAATTTTATAAAATAGGCCTAAATAAATAAATATTAATATTTTACAGTGTATGTGTCACAGTTATGTTTTGTTCATGGACTTCCTGTTTTCATTTGTCACGTGTTCCTTTGTTCAGTTTCCCGCCACTCATCTGTCCCATGGTTACCCTTGTTAGTTTAGTTCTGTTCAGCTGTCTTGTCAATTAACTCGTTTCTGTTTGCTATTTGTTATTTATATTCTCGTTTCCTTCAGTCTGTGTTCGGTCTCGTCTATGTATGTTTATGTATAGAGTGTGTTGCCACCGACCTGTATGACTCACCTGAGTGTCCTGTTTCATTAAACTTCATTTGAGTGTTGTATTTACCTGTCCTTGCCTTCCTGCCTGCACACACCGTGATAGTATGGGAAACCATCTTGAATTGCTCCCGCATTATATTATTATAAAACAACAGCATTTATGACAAAGAACTACACAAATGCAGAGATCATAACAATCTATCAGTACTAAAATAGACTAAAATATGGGGATATAGCCGAAGCCTGCAGCCAGTTTCAAGCCTGCCGGCATTTTTTTCAAAGGGGACTGAGGCGATCACGAATGACATATTGTGGAGTTAATTGCACATTTTTAGGGGTGCTATGTGGAAATTTGGGGGGGCTAAAGCCCTCCTAAAATGGGCTCAGTGATGCCCCTGGTGACGTATATCCGAGTGAAACGGCTTCTCGAACAAGAACAAATGTAGGGCGGAAATATTAATTATACGAGGAAAAATGTCTTTTTTTAAATATCATTTATAATAAACTGCAATATTCCATAAAAAAGGAACTGTCAATTTGATTTCATGGTGACTTTCTGAATTGAAATTCTGAACTGCTACATAGGCTACATACATTAAAATGATTAATATATATACAATTGTTCAGTATATTTCTCTTAAATGCAGCCCTAAAGTAGCCTATTAATAAAAATGAGTGTGTTAGTAATGATGTTCCAGAAACGCTCCAGATCTCAGGGACCAACACAAATTCACACTATCACACCATACCACATACCATTGAAAGCACAAAAACATACACTTACCACCTCGGCCTCATATAACTCCAAGAGGTAACCTTACTTTGGCTGTGAACTCAAAGAAAATGCTCAAAGGGCTTTCTATGCCATAAAAGATCAATTAAAATTGACACCCCAAACCAAATTTGGCTCAAACTAAAATGTATAATTGAACCAATTGTTTTATATTGCAGTGAAGTGTGCGACCCCAATACATACCATTACAAAGCCCTAAAACACCAAGAGCTGAGCATGACGAGGAGTCCCCTGTGCCAGCTGGTGCTGAGACTAACTGACCTCAGACATGCAGAGATCAGCCTGCTTCAGTACACTACACACACACACTTACACACATTCGGCACACGCAAATAAGAAAAAGACAAGTACATCACCCGTTGGACAAACACCATTCAAAACCAACACAAACTGGAATGTTATTCGGCACTAAATCGAGAATGCACTGTTGCAAACTACCTGAGCACATGAGTGATGTGAGACTGAGACATGATGCGATGTAGGCTACAGACTCAGCGAGCACAGTCTGGCCGTGGCGACGGGCGGCGCAGACAGACCTGGCTCTCTGCTCGCACTGCATCCTGGGAGTGACGGACACTGAGCTGCACTTCCTCACAGAATTCCCAAAATACCAAGATATCAGAGACCACTACTACCCCAAAATTAATATTTCCCCAATTCAGCACCTGTAGCCCAACCCAAAAACTTAGTTACATTCTTGGCAAAAAAGCCCAATGTTCCAATATAGCTGCAAGATGTGTAGCATCTTGCCATTTCCTGAGGGACAACCAGAAAGAAACAAACAGCCAATAAACACACACTCACACACACACGCACCAAAAACACACCCCATTACACACATATAATGTTCAAATTCTAAGTTCAGTGTTTACATGATTTCTGTATTTTATTATATATTTTTTTAACTTATTATTATAATTCTTTATTTATTTTATTATTATGTATTATTTTATGTTATTATTATGATATTTTTTGTTGTTGCTATATTTAGTTCTATTATTATTATTATTATTATCTCTAGACATGCTTCACTCAGATGTTCAGTTGTTATAAATCATTTTCTATGTTGTTTTAATGCTTTGGCAATACAAAATGTATTTTTTGTCATGCAATAAAGCTTTCTGAATTGAATTGTTACATATGCAATACAATACTATTAGTTTGGCTATCTATAGGTTTTTGACATTTATTTTGTTGGTGGACATATAAAGGCATCTCATGAGGACATTTTTTAGAGAATTGACTCAATTTTAAAGAACCGTTATGCCAAAAAAGTTCTATATAAGTCTTAAATGCTTGCATAATACGTGTAACTGGTTATTTAATTTTTTCTAGTGATAAAGTATGTTTACGAGCTGTTTAATTCATAAAATGTTAAAAACAAAAGTAATTAATTAAAACTAAATCCATATTGTGATCCCATGTGAACCCTTTCTTTTAGTGTGGTGAGAATTTTTACAGAATGCAAAACGCAAATAAGGAAAATATAACTTATATAATGTAAAATATATATTTTTTATATATATCATCTCTCTCCTTCTCTCTCTCTCTCTCTCTCTCGAGCGTTTGATGCTCTGTGTCCGCAGCGGCGCTCCGTACATGAACATCAACCGAATGAACGGAACGGATGTCGGGCGGCGCTGCTCGGTTAATTAAACACACCGTGGGCTCCGTCACCAGCTCGAGCGCGTCCGCCTCATTTATTATACTAAGGGTAAGTCTAATTAAATAGGCAAGGAATTATTATCCTACTAATCTCAGTAGTGTAAACGCGACCACATCAGCCTGTCTGGCCACTTGACGTCATTATTTCTATCGCAGCGTTTTAATATGGCTCAGTATTTCATGTGAGTTTGATCGCAGCGGATGTGCAGATGTTCGGCGGAGGATCATGCAGCAGCACGAGCTGGACGACATTTTATTTCCCTGTCAATTGCTCATGCTTGGCTTATTTTCCTATAACGAGCCGCTGTTTCCAGATGCAGGGATGAGTTCATCCTGCAGAATCATCTGCTCATGTCTGATCATCTGACACTAATAAAGCCTCATCATTATTAGTGTCATCATAGAAGACCTGTACAATAAAGTGCATTTAGAAAATTGAGGTTTCCAGGCCTGGAAAAGTCATGGATACTAATGGGAATTTCCATAATGATTTTTTCCCCTAGTGTAAAATAAATCTACATTGGATAGAAATTATTCTTTGTGTGGACAATCTGTTTAAAATTATATGGAAATGCATTGGCCAAAAGTGCAGAAACTGGTATTATAGTGTGACTTTATTTTATAGTGTCACTGTTACATATGTTAGGCCTACATGTTGTTACTATAATAACAACAACTGTAAATTATGCATAATTACATGCAAATAACCCTCAACCTAATCCTACCCTAACCCTATAGTAAGTACATGTTGTTAATTATTATTACTCAGTACTTAAATGTATAGTAGCACGGACACCTTAAAATAAAGTGTAACCGTGGTTTTTCTATATATATATATATATATATTTCTATATATATTGGCCACCATATCGGTATCGGCTGATATATAGCTGATTAATAGTGGATTATTTCCTTCAGCTGAGACACTTTAGAGGCGCGTTGTTGCCATGATGGTTTTGAATTGCTTGAAATATGAAATCACTTAAAAAAGGAAAATACAGCGCAACATGTTCAACGCGAGTCTGTCATAAAGGCTACATAAATTTATAATAAGAACATTATAATTGTGTGTTTAGGACATGGCTTTTAATGGTGAGTGGGTAATGTTTTTGTAATCAGGCTCTCAAAAACGATATAAACATGGATTTCGATTTATCGGCTAATATATCAGTTATCGGCTTTCAAATAAGAATGATCGGTTATCGGTATTGGGCAAGATGTTTATATCGGTGCAGCCCTAATTTTTATTGCCAGTATGACTAGACTGAAAGACAGGTGCTTTATCAGCAGGGTTTACTATCTGTAACTCACTTAAATTTAGAAAGTCTTCAGATCATGTTATGAAGCATTGTTGGGCCATATTACTAAGAAAATGTCTCTTAAAGGAATAATTCACCCAAATAATGAAAATTGTCATTACTTACTCACTCTCAAGTTGTTCCAAACCTGTATGAGTTTCTTTCTTCTGTTGAACACAAAGGATGACATTTTAAGGAATGTTGGTAACCAGACAGTTGACGGCACCCATTGACTTCCATAGTTTTTTTCCCCCTTACTATGGAAGTCAATTGGTGCCGTCAACATTCTTCAAAATATCTTCTTTTGTGTTCAACAGAAGAAAAAAACAGGTTTGGGTGAGGGTGAGTAAGAATTTACAAAATTGTAATTTTTAGGTGAACTGTCCCTTTAAGAACAAAAAATGTCTTGTCATGTAAATAAATTGTGCTTGAATGAGTATATTAAAAATCATCACAGCCAGCTCTAGGTCTTAGAAAAACACAAAGCATACAAGTAAACTGACAGAGCAGCTGTCATGTAAAATATGTCAAAAACATTTTAATGGTTTTTCCTTATGTCAAATGCAGGGTGAGTCTGAGGCATGTCCACCCCAGAGCCCCCGTTAGGAGGGACACCCTGTCCGGGGCCTTCGCCCGGTCCGGGCCCATCTCCAGGGGCCGTGCTGGGTTCAGGACTGTCCCCTGGATCCTCACACAGCCTGATGGGCCCCAGTCCTGGACCAGCCACTTCTACAGGACACTCCTTTCCTCAACAAACATCTGCGGGATACAGTCAGGAGAGTTTGCACCAGATGCACAAGGTGGAAATCTCAATAAATATGAAGTTTTTTTTTTTTAATGGTAAAACAGGTCAGAGGGTTAATGTTTCTGTTTGTCCTAAAGCCTGTGGAGGAGAGCCTTTCAGAAGATGCTCGATTCAGTCAGATGAAGGTCGTTCCTATGAGGGCCGGTCACAGCGGGATGACGCGTCCAGGGAGCCCGATGGACCAGCACTCTCAAGGTTCCCGTATCGCATTCATGAACCGCAGGGCAGTTTGACTAGTAGAGTCTGATTGACACCAATGAGTAATGTTTTCTTTTTCGTTTTTCGTTTTTAATTATAGTTAACTAAAACTGAAACCACAAAAAACTTGAAATATAATAAACGTAAATTAAAATTATTTAATTTCTTAATTAAAAAGTACACAATTATGAAAACTTTAAATTAAATTAAAATTGAAAATATAAAAATAAAAATTATTCAAATATTAAAGGGGTCATGACATTTATATTATTTATTATTTTAATACACACAGGGCCGTCGCTAGTGGGGTGAAAAACTGCCCAGGGGGCCCACTAAATCCAGTAGTTATGCTATATATTCCCCTACTCTTATGAATCATTATAATATATACATTTGTATGCCTGACAGTTAAATGAAAACCACAAAAACATGCAATTTAGGCTAGTTAAAGAAGTTTTACAAATTTCCTCCCTCCCTAAAAATGGTCTAGTCTGATGGTTAATTAGTGAACAGAACCAATCAGAGTTGAGGCTGCTCTGAGAACAATTGAAGTTAGAAAAAGTTACAGTGGACCGCCTGAACGATTAGACGCTCAAAGTCCCCGTCTTTTTGCGCTATTATATAGTTTGCTGGTTTGTATAACATGCAGAAAAATAGATATGCGTGTCAAAAGGATTACAGACTTGCCGGCTGCTGATGTGATATTTTTAACAATACTGTCAAGAAAACGGGAATACAACTCATTGCTATTGATGGATACATTTAATAGCTTTAATTAATAATATAGCACATTATCTTCATCAGAAATTAAGACAGTGAGAAACTTAAATGGTTTTATTTTACATTTGACTGCATTTATTTTAATTTCTGAATATTTATCTCTAACTGTTAGACATCAGACTGACTATTATTGTAATGTTGAGTCCACTGTAGGCAAGTTGATAGAGCCCAAGTGCAGCATTTATTAACTTCCAACATGAACAGATACAAGATAAACAACAGACTTGACAAGAGACTCACCGACAATGGTACAGGGACAATACTAGACACGACACATGGCAAACATGAGGGCTTAAATACACAGAGACTAATGACTAACAAGACCTGTGAACAATCAAGACAATGAACCAATGCAATATAAAATAAGTAAAAGCAATAACCTTTATTTGCATTATTTGTCTGTTTTGTTAGAAATCCTTATTAGGTGCATGGCACCAGATGTGGGCCTCCATGCCTATATCTTATAGGCCCACCATATATGATGAGTAGAGGGCGTTGGGGGCCCACATCAATGTTTTTTCAGGGGGCCCATAATTCCCTAGCTACGGCCCTGTATACACACACACACACACACTATATTGGCAAAAGTATTGGGACACTCCTCCAAATCATTAAATTCAGGTGTTCCAATCACTTCCATGGCCAAAGGTGTATAAAATCAAGCACCTGGGCATGCAGACGCTCCTACAAACATTTGTGAAAGAATGGGTTGCTCTCAGGAGCTCAGTAAACTCAAGCGTGGTACCGTGATAGGTTGCCACCTGTGCAATAAGTCCATTCATGAAATTTCCTCACTACTAAATATTCCACGGTCAACTGTTCAAGGTCAAGGTATCTTTATTAGTACCCGAAGGTAAATTTGTTGCGCAGACAGGAGATTCAGCAATCCATCCTTAAGACAATTCATACAACATAATAACATAAAATAACTATAAATATTACAATATATAAAAAGTCATGACAATGTGCTTCTACACACACCCTCGACGCAATTGTGGTTCACCTATAATTTTACTTGCCCACCTAACAATTTGATTCAAAGAATTTTTGCTCTTCAAAGACAAATTACCAAACCACGCAACAAGGGAAAACGACAAGATTGAAGGCCCAATAGAAAAGGGTCATCATAGATTTGTCAATGTGAAATCTAGACCGCTTTCTGAATCAAAACAGACACTGATGACCCTTTTTACGAACCATCTCACAGTTCTTATTAAAAGTCAGTTTAGAATCTGTGACTGTCACAAGATATCTGTAGCTTTCTACACAATCCACAGCCTCATCTTTAATAATCGTAGTGTCATAACATAAAGTACAGGTTCTAAAATCTATAACCATGTCCTTTATTTTGATAATATTTAACTCCAAATAAGATTCATCACACCAGGAGACAAACTCCTCAATAACAGGACCATGGCCGGACTCATTGTTGTGTAACAGACTCACAATAGCGGTGTCATCAGCAAATTTCAATATAGTCCTATTTACATGGTTACTTTGACACATATTAGTATACAAAATATAAAATAAAGGTGAAAGAACACAGCCCTGGGGTGAACCAGTGGACGAACATAATAAATCCGATAAAATACCATTTACTTTTACCCTCTGTGTTCTATTTGTCAAGAAATCTAGTATCCAACCCACCAATTTTTACTCAGCTTAAAATGCTCTATAAGTCTCATAGCTAAAATGTGAGGTTGGATAGTATTAAAAGCTGAGGAAAAGTCAATAAACAACAGTCTAGCATGAGTATTTTTCCCCTCTAAGTGCTTAGACAAAAGATTAAGAAGAGTATTTGTTGCGGCCTCAACTCCTCTATATGCCCTATAGGCAAACTGCATAGGGTCAAAAGCTTGCTCAGTTTGCCTTACAATCTCTGTCTTTACAAGCTTTTCAAACGATTTCATTAAAAGAGAAGTGAGGGCAATTGGCCTAAGGTCATTTAATGCCTTGGGACAATTAGTTTTAGGAACCGGGATAATAACAGCCCGCTTCCACATGTTGGGTACATGTTGTAGATATAAAGACATATTAAAAATATCACAGAAAATGTAACTTAATTGCCCTGCACAATATTTCAATAGTTTGCCACAGATATTGTCTGGACCAGGACTTTTATTTAACTTTAGAGAAAGAAAAGATTTTTCAACTGCTCTCTGGTCTAGGATGTAGTGATGATTATCTTTAGATTTACATCTTAATTCCTCAATTTCATTCTTAAAATCAAACCGATCAAATCTCAAATAAAAAATTATTTAGTGCATTGGCGTGTTCACTGTTTGACCTATAACCATCCATGGCAATATTAGTTCTATTCACACTTTGCTGTATACCTACTATAGTTTTCATACCAGACCATGCAGAAGCAATATTCTTCTCAGCCAGTTTATTCTCTACTTTAGTTTTATACCTTTGTTTAGCTTTTAAGATTTCTGCTTTAACCTACTTTTTTGCTGCTTCTCTTTCTAAGATCCCTCCTAGACCGTAGGACAGCTTCTTCTTTCTGCTTTTGACATCCAAGGTTTATTATTAGGGTAAACTTAAATTTTTTAGTAGTAATAATCATGCTCTCACAAAAAGTGGCATAAGAGCAGACTACATCAGTGAGTTCATCAATGTCCTTGCTAGAGTCTTTAAACATCTCCCAATCGGTGCAATCGAAGCATCCCTGGAGACAAGCAATGGATTCTTCAGACCAGATTTTAACCTCTTTTAACCTTTTTGCACCACATCAAATAAAATGCTTGTTGCAGTAACATGATTTGCTTTAGGATGAATGTACACAGTTGTTATAAATATTTGTGGGAATTCACGAGGCAGATAAAATTTACGTAGCTATACCGATAACAATTCAATATCAGGCGAGCAGAGTCTTTCTCTAACAGTCACAGAGAAACAGTAGCGCTTGTTGACATAGAGACACATGCCCCTTCCACGTGATTTACCTGTTACGTCGGCTCTCCGATCCAGGCGAAATGGAGTACCAAATCCATCAATAAACAGATCGCTGTCCAAGTCCTGCTCGGTAAGCCAAGACTCTGTGAATGCCATGACACAACTGTCTCTATATTCCTGAAGGTAACGAACATTGCCTTGTAACTCATCAAGTTTATTTTGTAAAGACTGAACATTTCCCATAACCAAGGAAGGCAGGGGAATCCGGGTAAGCTGTTGTTTCCTTAGTCGCAGTCTAACTCCTCCTCTTTTCCCACGCTTCCTTTTCTTAGCTTTGCCTGAATTTTCTTCATTCGCAGTTTTAATACAATCCCTTCGTTGAATACAATCGGGATACTGAGGATCTATCTGTAATCCGATGATTGGATTCTGCGTGTTCCATTGTAACAGCTGATCTCTAGTATATTGTATCCTCGGAGATTGGAATGTGATCCCTTGACAAACGATGATTAAGTTGACCAAAGTCCACAAGGCAGTGATAATTAAAAACTCCATTAGTTCAGATCGATGGTGTAGTGTCTAAAAGCACTTGTTCATGACAATCATATGCAGTTAAACATAAAAGGCACAAGAAAAACTCACTAAAACATAACACACAGGACGCCGAAAATCCCACTGCCGGTCGCCGCACGAGCATGCGCCCATTCCCCCATTCCCCATGTTAGTGGTATTATAACAAAGTGGAAGCAATTGGGAACAACAGCAACTCAGCCACGAAGTGGTAGGCCACGTAAAATCACAGAGCGGGGTCAGCGCATTCTGAGGTGCACAGTGCGCAGAAGTCACCAACTTTCTGCAGTCAATAGCTACAGACCTCCAAACTTTGTATGGCCTTCAGATTAGCTCAAGAACAGTGTGTAGAGAGCTTCATGGAATGGGTTTCCATGGCCGAGCAGCTGCAACCAAACCTTACATCACCAAGTGCAATGCAAAGCGTCAGATGCAGTGGTGTAAATCATGCCGCCACTGGACTCTAGAGCAGTGGAGACGTGTTCTCTGGAGTGACCAATCACGCTTCTCTGTCTGGCAATCCAATGGACGAGTCTGGGTTTGGCGGTTGCCAGGAGAACGGTACTTGCCTGACTGCATTGTGCCAAGTGTAAAGTTTGGTGGAAGGGGGATTATGGTGTGGGGTTGTTTTTCAGGGTTTGGGCTTGGCCCCTTAGTTCCAGTGAAAGGAACTCTTAATGCTTCAGCATACCAAGACATTTTGGACAATTTCATGCTCCCAACTTTGTGGGAACAGTTTGGGGATGGCCCCTTCCTGTTCCAACATGACTGTGCACCAGTGCACAAAGCAAGGTCCATAAAGACATGGATGGGTGAGTTTGGTGTGGAGGAACTTGACTGGCCTGCACAAGTCCTGACCTCAACCCGATAGAACATCTTTGGGATGAATTAGAGCGGAGACTGCGAGCCAGGCCTTCTCGTCCAACATCAGTGCCTGACCTCACAAATGCTCTTCTAGAAGAATGGTCAAAAATTCCCATAAACACACTGGGCCTTCCCAGAAGAGTTGAAGCTCTTATAGCTGCAAAGGGTGGGCCAACTCCGTATTAAACCCTAAAGATTAAGAATGGTATATCATTAAAGTTCATGTGCATGTAAAGGCAGGCATCCCAAAACTTTTGGCAATATAATGTATGTGGAAAAACAAGAAGTGAGGGCAACTCACCCTCTGTCTGAAATTATCAGTTTTTAAGGCACGGCTACTTTAAGGCTTGTCAGAAAACGGGCTGTTATCATTGGCTAACGTCACTGCATAGGAAACAATATCAACAGTCACTCGCTATTGAAAATATAATTCGAAAATAAAACAATAGGTTACTGTCGTAACCCCGGTTCTCTGAAATTTCAAGTGGAGAGATCCACCTATGGGAAGGGCATCTGTACCTGACCTCTGCAGAAGCATCCACTTGCACCAAATGCAAGACCTGTGGGCATATAAAGCCTGCACGCGCTACTGTACATCATTAAGTATATTCGCTTCTCGTGCGGTAAGCGGGGCAGAGCTGGTGGATCTCTCCACTCTATGTTTCAAAGAACCGGGGTTACGACAGTAACCTATTGGTCTCTTTCATCATCTCGTGTTCGAGATCCACCTATGGGAGAGACATGGACAGCTTCCCGATTGCCCAATACACTCACAGTGAGGTTCTGTTAGCCAGAGAAAGACCCCAGGGGGCGGTGCTTGACATGTCCCATAATCATGAACCTGCCACAGCTCTGATATCCCCTGGGGGCTGCACCTGGGGGCTGCACTCCCTTTGATTCATATGCCAAAATTATAGCGTCCACAAGCCAATGTGAGAGGCGTTGCTTAGACAGGGGATTCCACTTGTGGGGAGGTGCCCATGAAACAAAAAGCTGGTCACTCTTCCAGAAAGCACTGGTCTTAGCCAAATACGTCTGTAACGCATGGACCGGACACAGGGCATTTAACCTTTGATCCTCCGTGGAGGAAAAGGGCGGAGGGTGAAAAGGCCAATCTGACATCAAGGCCAAGAGCAAGGCTGTCTTAAAAGACAGCAACTATAACGAAGAAACTTCCTGTGTGGCGGAAAAAGGCTTATGTGGAAAAAAGCATCCTTCAGGTCGACCGATGTGAACCAGTCGTTCCGTTTTATGGCGCGGGTGAATGAACCATGAGTTAACATTCTGAAATTGTATTTCCTCAAATGTTCAACACCCTGAGATCCAGAATAGGACGCAGAGAACCGTCCTTCTTTGGAACCAGGAAATAACGATAATAAAAACCCTGGTTTATCAGATTGGGGGGCACCACCTGAATAACACCTTTGCTCAGAAGGGAGGAGATTTCCTCCAGAACGTGAGCAGCGCTCTCCTCCGTGTGTGAAGAGAGAACGCAGCTGAAATGTGGGGGTTTCATCACAAACTGCAGACGATAGCCCTGCAATATTGTGCGCATCACCAATTCGGGTGCCGCTGCAGTTTGCCAAGCTGGCACGTAGCTCGCGAATGTGCCCACTCGAGCCGTGCCGTGCACGCCCAGCTGGCTTATTTGTGATGCAATAATGCCCTCTAGTGGGGAAACTAGGGACGGCATGTGGGGGTTCAGAGAGATGTCCACCCTTTGCAGAGAAAAGTGCTTTCCCTGCAGAGAGAGGATATCTCTCTGTAATGAATTCATTTGATTCGTTTGATTTAATGTGTTTTTTGTGTGTTTCGTTTTTTGGAACCACTGGGGCCGAAGACTTTATTAACTGAGTGAGGGGACCACAGTATGTGCGGTGTGGTGACACTGCTTTTGCACTTTTCCTCACAACAGACCCCCTGAACGTGGGGAGGGAACACACAACGTCCACTAAACACATGGGCTGGGCAGCCACGGGAGGGGGGCACCCTCCAGAAGAGACCCTCCATCTTTTGGACAGGGGCTCTGGGGCAGGAAGAGAGTCCAATGAGCTTGTTGCTCGTGAACGTGGACCCGAAGCCCCCATCGGCCAAACATCAGGCAGACCGCTTGCATTTCGAGTCGGTGGGGGTAGAGTTTGGGGGTTTTCCCGCCGCGGCAGGAGTAGTTTTTCCCCAGGGCTTAGCAGAGGGTGGGTTGCTCTGCCGTGGCTGGGGCTTGTTGCGGGGCCTTTACTTCCCCTGATGAAAGTTATGTCCCGGGGCCAGGGGTTAGGCAAATGCGGCATGGGGACACCTTCCTGGGAAGGCACAACTTGAAAGCCTCGTCCTCCTTCTTCTTATCGTCACAACGTTGTTGCATTAGTGCGATGGCAGGGCCAAAGAGAGCCCGGCCCGGTTCTACCGGGGCGCCCGCGATGCGTCTCTTCTCACTATCCGGGAGGCCCGACAGGTTAAGCCAGAGCGCGCGCTCTCCTACCACAGAAATGGAGCGCCCGCAGGTTTGGACGGCCAGGGGGTTGGCCGCGAAGATGTCCTCTTCAGGGAACTCAAGATTGAGTTGAAGAGAAGATGAGAGAAGTCGCGCCCTGGGAGGTCCCTGGTGGCATGCTGTCATCACCGTGTCCCCGATCCAAGTCAGAAAAGTCAAGTTCAATACACTACGTAGCAGCAACTTTAAGGCAGCGTCGCAGGAGTTTTTTAGGCAGCACCAGGCAGTGACTGCAATTCTCCGGGTTCTCCAAGGCCTCTTCCGCGTGCTTGAGGCCCAAGCAAACCACGCAGAACGGGTGACGGTTGGAAATAAGCTGTTGTCAGAAAAAGCATAAATAGAGAATAACATACCGGCGAAAAACTCAGAAAAATCTGTGGCGGGCAGCCGTGGGAACAGGAAAGAAGATGCGAGAGCACTGGCGGCTCCGAGAGCAGACACAGTAAAACTGGCAGAATAGAACTGTCACACCTGGCGGAGGCTGATCTGGCGATTTGTCTTCCTGCAGACAAGTGAAGTGAGCAGCGTAATTCCAACCGAGCTGTGTCAGTGCAGAGATCGCAAGAA
Source organism: Rhinogobio ventralis (assembly GCA_039654625.1). Classification (NCBI taxonomy): domain Eukaryota; kingdom Metazoa; phylum Chordata; class Actinopteri; order Cypriniformes; family Gobionidae; genus Rhinogobio; species Rhinogobio ventralis. Next base: position 3,913,328 of record CM077205.1, on the reverse strand, counting down.
GCGAATGTCAACTGAAGTACAGTAGCGTGTGCAGGCTTTATATGCCCACAGGTAAGGGGTAGGGCCTTACCGGGCATTGGCTGCGCGCTTCTGTCTGTCTTGCCAGACTTGGTGCAATTGGATGCTTCTGCAGAGGTCAGGTATGGATGCCCTTCCCATAGGTGGATCTCGAACACGAGATGATGAAAGAGAACCGTCATTTACAGACAAAGCATTATGAAATAATTTACTTACAATTGGTGATGCAGCTGCTGTCAGATCCAATACAGTCGGCTGCTTCATCTGCCAACAAAAGTTTCTTTGCAAGCTCTATTACAATGTGTCTCGTTTACAAACAAAACAATCTGCTGTCAAATGCCCAGAACAAACATATAATCATGCATAGACATATAAACATGCATATAACAATAGTGTTATTTTAGCCAACAAGAGGAGCCAAAAAAGGAAACTTCCTATTCGACTCGTCCCTGCTCTACCTACAACCCCATGCTTAATCCCGCCTCAGGAGAGAGTCAAGCCTAGGTGGAACCAATTATTGCGACTGCATTGTGAAAAGCACGCAATTAACCCCCTCGGGAGTCAAGTGCACTAGTTCAAATGTCAGATTCTATCATTCTGAAAAGAATCATACAGACACAAATGCATCGCTATGAGTACCTTAAACTCCCTCAAGAGCCGAACACGCTCGTGCAAACGCTAACTACTATCCCTCAGGAGAGAGCAGAAAGGAAAAAAGATCCTTAGCCGTCTCTTTTATTCAGTCTCGTAAATGCATCATACCAAGTGCATCTAGCTTCTTTGAAGAGTTGACAGCTTCCACCCAAATGCACGTCCCACATCCCTCGAGAATAGGGACAGCGCGATGTTCTCACAATGCATGCATTTAGTTCCCTCAAGAGCTAAATGCGCATTCTCAAACAACTCAAACAGTCTCCTGAAGACAAGAAAGAGAATTACGTATTTCTCAGGTGCCCTTTTATACTTAGTCACACCAGTAGTGACGTCATAGGCTGCCGCCTGCCAAGGTCAAGTTCATTGTCGTGTTTATACTCATGCTTCAGACACCAGTCATGCCGGAGGCATTCCCCATAGCGCCCTCTAGGGGACGCAGCGCAAGTTCCCCTTCAAATTGGAGCTTGAATTCTTTTGATTTGTATGATGATACTGTTGCTTTATAACTGATTCAGCTTTGATGAATTTCGCAACATCGACACAGTTATTGAACTGAACTAAATTAACACTGAACAGCTGAATAATGACACTTGTATTTTTAAAGCTGCTTTTACAGCAGAATTTAATTCTGTTTGCACCATTAATCATTATTTCCTGTTTATTACTCTGAAGCTGCTTTGAAACAATCTGTATTGTATAAAGCACTTTAGAAATAAAGGTGACATGACGTCACAAACAGGACAGTTTTTTGCTGTTTGATTGACTTGTGTCCATTCTGTCTCCTCCTGCAGGATACCCGTCACCGCTGGGTGCTTCAGAGCACGTGTCCAGTCCTGTGTCCGCCAGCGGGCCTCCGTCCGGTCCTCTCCTGTCCACCTCCGGCTCTAGTTCGGCCTCGTTGGAGGGTGTGGATGGCCAATCGCTGCCACAGCAGAACCGTCCGGGAAGCCAAAGCACCGCCTCTGTCTCTGGCAGCAGTGTCTCGGGCTCCTCCGCCACCCCAACACCCTTCAACCAGAGCCAGCTGCACCAGCTGCGTGCTCAGATCATGGCCTATAAGATGCTGGCGCGCGGGCAGCCTCTACCAGACCACCTGCAGATGGCAGTGCAGGGCAAGCGGCCCATGCCAGGCATGCCGCAGGGACCGTCCTTGACCAGTTTGCCAGTGGGTGGTGGAGGAAGTGCCGGCTTCAGCCGAGGACATGGTGAGCATAGATTTGACATGATTAAACTACCACACATGTATCTGACGTTATTATCTAAAGTTATTTGGGTTGTTCTGTCACTGATGATTCATTATTCATTATTTGGCCAGATTTACTAACAGCTTGTGCCAGCACAAAACCTTAGGGTTAGTTCCCCCAAAAATGAAAATTAAGCCAATGCTAGGTGTATATGGCTTTCTTCTTTCAGCCAAACACAATCAGAGTTATATTAAAAAATATCCTGGCTATTCCCAGCCTTATAATGGGAATGAATGGTAACTTGGATTTTGAAGCCCAGAAAAGTGCATCCATCCATCATAAATGTGATCCATACGGCTCCAGGGGGTTAGTAAAGTCCTTCTGAAGCAAAGCAATGAGTTTTTGCTATAATCACTGGTTTCCAGTAATGGCCGTACACGAGTCTAGTTCCGGCGGAAGAGTGACCTCTGACCCAACACATTACGTACAATTTAGGAGTAGCGTAAGCTCAGGTGAGAGTAGACGCCTCTCGCGGTTCAAACAAATGGGGCTGGGCAACAAACTGACCCAAACATGCGTCGGGTCAGAGATCACTCTTCCACCGGAACTTGACTCGCACACGACCGTTACCGGAAGCCAGTGATTATAGTTTATAAAGTTATAAATATGGATATTTTTCTTACAAAAACTCATGGCTTTGCTTCAGAATATAATGTACCATTCTCTCCCATTATAAAGCTTGGAAGAGCCAGGATATTTTTGATATAAAACTGATTGTGTTTGGCTGAAAGAAAAACAAAATTGTGTTCTGTGTGCCACCTCGTTTCTAATTCAGTTGAAGTTCAGTCGTTTGTGGTGACTTTAGTAAAGGGTTAGTTTGTGCCGGTTGCTCCGCAGGGATGGTTGGACCCAACATGCCTCCTCCGGGACCTTCTGGAGTCCCAGGTGGTGTTCAGGGCCAGAACCACAACGGACCTCCCAAACCATGGCCTGAAGGTGAGAACGCATCTGTGCAGCATGTGATCACTGAGCTTCTTAAACGGAAAAGCAGTCTGTGATGATGTATGTCCTGTGCAACAGGTCCTATGGTCAATGCAGCAACCCCCTCCAACGCTCCTCAGAAGCTGATGCCGCCGCAGCCCACCGGACGTCCCTCACCTGCTCCGCCTTCGGTGCCACCGGCCGCCTCGCCAGTCATGCCGCCACAAACCCAATCGCCAGGACACCTGGCCCACCCGTCTCAGCCCACCACCATGGTGCCTCTGCACCAGAAGCAGAACCGCATCACGCCCATTCAGAAGCCCTGCGGTCTGGACCCGGTTGAGATACTGCAGGAGAGAGAGTACAGGTGAGACGCAGCAGAACCGCAGCCAGAGTGACACTCTGACGGCCTTCAAACAGCAGAGAGCTTTGCTAGCAACGCCAAGGTCATGGGTTCGATTCCCAGGATAAAATGTGTACCTTGAATGCAGTGTAAGTCGCTTTAGATAAAAGTGCCAAATGCCAAATGTTCTGTTACTTGTTGTCACTTGGTCCTGGTACTTTGAAAAGCTGAGAGCAAGTATTCAGGATTTTGGGTAATAGTTCAAGAATCAGCCTTAGCTATGTTTCCATCCAGTGTTGCAAAGTTAACTTGTGCGCAAAATTGGAATATCACATAAAAATATGTGAATAAAGCACCAATTCCATCCCATGTCTTCAAATCAACACTGCCTGTGAAATTGGTGACAAAACATCAGTAATAAAATAATAAAAATGGAAGTTGCTGCAATCAGTTGCTCCATCATAAATGAGTTGCGTCTCAGAGCGGTAGCGGTAGATGAAACACAAAAGAAGCTGTCATGTTCTCTTGCGTCCGGATGCTGGTGTTTGTGAACGCAATCATGTGAGGCACTTCTGGAGGGAATTAAAGGGTTAGTTCACCCCAAAATGAAAATTACCCCGTGATTTACTCACCGTCAAGCCATCCTAGGTGTAAATGACTTTCGATGGGTTTGTATGAGAAAAATATCCATATTTAAAACTTTATAAAGTAAAATATCTAGCTTCCAGCGGACCGCCTTCCGTATTCAACTTACGAAGAAACCCATCCCCATCGCTTCAGAAGGCCTTTATTAAACCCCCGGAGTCGTATGGATTTCTTTTATAATGGATGGATGCACTTTTTTGGGTCGGCGTTTCAGAACCACCAAACCAACATTTGAGATGCTGTGATGCGATTGGTTGGCTGGCTAGTCCAGTTATCCAATCACGTCCTCTGCTGGGGCAAAGTCATGTGAGTTTTTTGTTGCCCTTTGAGGGATTTATTCGTTAAACATATTTCCATTGTAAAATTATCCACCTCATTTGAGAGCATATGTTTTTTATGCACATTTTTAGAATTTATGTTATCTTGGCGTATCCATCCAGTGTTTTTTTTTTTTATGTGATATCCCAAAATTCGCAAAAAAAATAGGTGGATGGAAACAACGTGATTGACCACTAGTTTGAATATTGTTAGTTATGTACGTGTCCATCTACGATGGTTCTGACTCTAATACTTTAAACCTAAGGTTCAGCAGTTCAGCATTAAGCCTTTAAAAATCACCCAACAAAATTTTTTTTCGTTGGATGTGATACGTCTCTCGTGTGACTCTATTGTACCAAGGACCAGCTGAGACAGGAGCTCTTCTGATGGTTTGTGTTATGATGTCTCTGCAGGCTTGAAGCTCGTATCGCTCACCGTATTCAGGAGCTGGAGAATCTTCCGGGGTCTCTGGCTGGAGATCTGCGCACCAAAGCTACTATTGAGCTCAAAGCTCTCAGACTGCTGAACTTCCAGAGACAGGTGACGGCCGTTTGGACCTCACAAACATTCACCCAGATGCAGTGATCCATGTCAGGCTGTTGGCATATTCCTAGTGGCTACCGCATCAGTTCATCTTGTTTGCCAAAATTGCCCTGACAGTTTGTGTGTTTGCTTCCACAGCTGCGTCAGGAAGTAGTGGTTTGCATGAGACGTGACACAGCCTTAGAAACATCACTGGACGCCAAGGCCTATAAACGCAGCAAGAGACAGTCGTTACGTGAGGCGCGAATCACAGAGAAACTAGAGAAACAGCAGAAGATTGAACAGGAACGCAAACGCAGACAGAAACACCAGGCAAGCGTCTATACCTCATTCACACTGGCTCATTGTTTCCCTGATACCTCCGAACGTCTGAGAGCACACTGGATATCTGGGATTTAAATTTTTATTAAACCTGCAAATAAACAGAATATTTTAGGATTTGAAGGAAAAGTTATGATGTAAAACAAATCATTTTTTTATGTGACTAGATAGATAGATGGGCGGGTGGGTGGATCGATAGATAGACAGACAGATGGGTGGATAGATAGATAGATAGATAGATAGATGGCCAGATAGATGAATGGATGGATGGATGGATAGACAGATGTCTGTAGGTAGATAGACAGACAGTGCAGTCTTCATACAAAAACATAGTACCAAAAACATACAATACACAAATAAATATATGTATATACAAATAGAGTATGCATAAAGTACACATACTACAAATATACATATAGTAAATTCACACATATGTAGTGCAGATGTATTACAGAAAATACAAGATGTTCAAATAGTCTATTTATATATATAAATATGTAATAAATACACTCACAGACATAAAAAAGTAATGTCAATTTAGATTATTATTAGCCAGATTATTAATAATATAGAAGTATATGTCAAATGTCGTTGATCATGTGACTCTCACCAACATATCACATGATCATCAGGTTTAGTTTGTGTAGCTCTGAGAGTTCAGTTGGTCACTCATTTTGTGATGCTGATCGTATGATTAGTAATGAAATACTTGGTATTAAATTAGTGTCTCTTCTAATTTCACTTTAACTAGTGTTCCTGAACTTTTGGTGCCCACTTCAGGCATTGCAGTAATTCTTTGTGCTCTGGTGCAGGAGTATCTCAACAGTATCCTGCAGCATGCCAAAGACTTCAAGGAATATCATCGCTCCATCACGGCAAAGATCCAGAAACTGACCAAAGCCGTGGCCACGTACCACGCCAACACTGAGCGCGAGCAGAAGAAGGAGAATGAGCGTATTGAGAAAGAGCGAATGAGACGTCTGATGGTGCGTCTCACACACACACACTCACAAACACACAGAGGTGAAAGGTCAGAGCTCATGTGTGTTTGCACGTTTTCCAATAAGACTTACAATAAGGTCTAATTTATTAACATTAGTTTATGCAAATGTTGAGATTAACATTTAGTAAGATTAATAAATGCTGTAGAAGAATTGTTCATTTTTAGTTTAAGTTAACTAATGTACTTAACTAATGTTAACAAATGAAACCTTGTTGTAAAGTGCTACCCATTCTTCTTAAGGCTGAGGATGAGGAGGGTTACAGGAAGCTCATCGACCAGAAGAAGGACAAGCGTCTGGCGTATCTGCTCCAGCAGACGGACGAGTACGTGGCCAATCTGACAGAGCTCGTACGCGCTCATAAAGCTGTCCAGGCCCTGAAAGAGAAGAAGAAGAAAAAGAAGAAGAAAAAGAAGCTGGAGAACGCGGAGGGACAGACGGGATCTCTGGGACCAGACGGAGAGGTGGGTTGTGATCAAAAGTGGTCATCATTTTGTTGTTCAATCGTGTATTTCTTCTGTGGAACAAAATATGTTTTGAAAAGTACTGGGTTTGTGAGCCACTGATCTAAAGGTGGTTTTGATGATGATGATGATAATGTTTAAAGCCTCTGGATGAGACGAGTCAGATGAGTGATCTTCCAGTGAAGGTGATCCACGTGGACAGCGGGAAAATTCTGACCGGAGTGGACGCTCCTAAAGCTGGACAGCTGGACACGTGGTTGGAGATGAACCCTGGGTAAGATGACGATATGTACATCTGCTTTCTCTCATGATAAATTGAGCGTCTCCACTGATGGACTCTCTTTCTCTCTCTCTCTTCAGTTACGAGGTCGCGCCACGCTCGGACAGCGAGGATTCTGGGTCGGAGGAGGACGAGGTGCCTTCATCTGCTTTCTGACTGTACAAGATTGATTAAACTGACAGCACAAGATTTATTAAAGATGTTCTTCCTAACAGGAAGAGGAAGAGGAACCTCCTCAGCTTCTGCCTTCTCAAACTCCTGGGGGGGAGGAGAAGAAAAAGATTCCAGACCCGGACAGTGAGGATGTGTCAGAGGTGGACGTGCGTCACATCATAGAGTAGGATAAACACACACACCTGACACAGCTTGAGTGTTACTGTTAGGGATGCACAATGTATCAACGGCCATAACGGTATCGGCCAATAAATGTTCGTTTTTAATGTAATCATTATCGCTCCGTTAAGAAAATTAGGTTGATATATTAAAGCTGATAAATTGGCTGATAAATTGCAGTTTCTGCAGTAAATGTTTTAAAATGGAAGCAGTTGTCCACTGTATTTGTTTCTATTTTGTTTTTGTAATCAGGCTCAGAAAAATGTATATCAAGATTTAGATTTATCAGCCAATATATCGGTTATTGGCTACCAAATATAAAGGATTATTGGTTTCGGCTGATAAATGTTCATATTTTATGTTATAATTTTGGTCCGATGAGAAAATTAGGTTGATATATTAAAGATATATTATTAGCTGATAAATTGCAGTTTCATTGTTTTCTGCAGTTAATCAGACTATCATATATGTACACCGATCAGGCATAACATTATGACCTAATATTGTGTTGGTCCCCCTTATGCTGCCCCGTCGAGGCTAGACTCCACTAGACCCCTGAAGGTGTGCTGTGGTATCTGGCACCAAGATGTTAGCAGCAGATCCTTTAAGTCCTGTAGGTTGCGAGGTTGGGCCTCCATGGATCGAACTTATTTGTTCAGCACATCCCATAGATGCTCGATTGGATTGAGATCTGGGGAATTTGGAGGCCAAGTCAACACCTCAAACTCGTTGTTGTGCTCCTCAAACCATTCCTGAACCCTTTTTGCTTTGTGGCAGGAGCATTATCCTGCTGAAAGAGGCCACAGCTACCAGGGAATACCGTTTCCATGAAAGGGTGTACATGGTCTGCAACAATGCTTAGGTAGGTGGTACGTGTCAAAGTGGATGGCAGGACCCAAGGTTTCCCAGCAGAACATTGCCCAAAGCATCACACTGCATCCGCTGGCTTGCCTTCTTCCCATAGTGCATCCTGGTGCCATGTGTTCCCCAGGTAAGCGACGCACACGCACCCGGCCATCCATGTGATGTAAAAGAAAACGTGACAGGCCACCTTCTTCCATTGCTCCGTGGTCCAGTTCTGATGCTCACGTGCCCGTGGACGTGGTGGACGGGTCAGCATGTGCACCCTGACTGGTCTGCGGCTATGCAGCCCCATACGCAACAAACTGCCATGCACTGTGTATTCTGACACCTTTCTATCAGAACCAGCATTAACTTCTTGAGCAATTTGAGCTACAGAAGCTCGTCTGTTTGATCGGACCACACGGGCCAGCCTTCGCTCCCCACGTGCATCAATGAGCCTTGGCTGCCCATGACCCTGTCGCCGGTTCACCACTGTTCCTTCCTTGGAGCACTGATAGATACTGACCACTGCAGACCAGGAACACCCCACAAGAGCTGCAGTTTTGGGGATGCTCTGACCCAGTCGTCTAGCCATCACAGTTTGGCCCTTGTCAAACTCGCTCAAATCCTTACGCTTGCCCATTTTTCCTGCTTCTAACACATCAACTTTGAGGACAAAATGTTCACTTGCTGCCTAATATATCCCACCCACTAACAGGTGCTGTGATGAAGAGATAATTAGTTTTATTCACTTCACCATAAGTCATAATGCCTGATCGGTGTATATCTATATCAAGATTTAGATTTATCGGCCAATTTGTCAGTTATCGGCTTCCAAGAGTTATCGGTATTGGTACCAATAACGATAACATTAAAATGAACATTTATCTGCATAAATGTTCATTTTTAATGTTATCATTATCGGTCCAATGAGAAAATTAGGTCTATATATTAAAGCCAACAAATTTTATGGATTATTTCCTCCTGTCGAACCACTTCAGATAGACGCCACTGCCCATGAGCATGCAGCAAATTATGCATGGTTTAGAAAAGTTTATGCACAATATCGGCAGTGTGGGAGTTTTTCACAGTGATAATCTTTTTCACAGGACACCAGCATTGCAATTTGCCATAGGAATGTAAAATGAATTGTAAAACTTGAGGAGCCTTTAATTGGCATAAAGTAGGCTACTTTTAGTAAATGATTTTGGGAAAATAAAGATCTAGACGTTTCCTTGTAGTTTCTTTGATTTTCTGCAGTTAAGTTTTTAAAATAAAAGCAGTTGTCCACTGTATTTGTTTGCCTTTTGTTTTTGTAATCAAGCTCACAAAAATGTACATCAAGATTTAGATTTATCGGGCAATGTATTGAATTATCGGTTATCGGTATCGGCCAAAATATAGGTGCATCCCTAATTACTGTGATCTTCAATGTTTACAGGCCATTTATATGCCCTCAATGCTGCAGTCTCAACCTGTGTGTGTGTGTGGGGTTTTTTTTTTTTCAGACATGCTAAACAGGACGTGGATGATGAGTACGGTAGTGCTGTGTTCGCACGGGGGTTGCAGTCATATTACGCTGTGGCTCACGCAGTTACTGAACGGGTAGACAAACAGTCATCTCTGCTGATTAACGGTCAACTCAAGCAATACCAGGTCATTCAGCACTATTACCAGACATTTAACATCAGCACTTTAAATATTAGTGGCCGACAGATGTGGGTCTTTCAGTCGCCGATATCTTAGAGCAGCCGATCAATACACACACACACACACAAAATATGTTATTAATGCTTTGACTGTTGGTGTGCAGATCAAGGGTTTGGAGTGGCTGGTGTCTCTGTATAACAATAATCTGAACGGGATCCTGGCGGATGAGATGGGTTTGGGCAAAACCATCCAAACCATTGCGCTCATCACATACCTCATGGAGTACAAACGTCTGAACGGACCCTACCTCATCATCGTGCCGCTCTCGTCAGTCGCTATTCAGATCAGCTTTAATACTTGTATTTGTTCACACAGAGTGTCTGTTTTCATGAACACTGTGTTTCTCTGACAGAACTCTGTCTAACTGGGTCTATGAGTTTGATAAATGGGCACCATCTGTCGTCAAAGTCTCGTACAAGGTAAGTGACTTTTTCCATCTGGACGCACAAGAACATTTGTGATGAATGCTGCTGGATGACAGATGTCCTAAGATACTGTAAAAATGTTAATATGAATCAGTGGAGTAACTAAACTATTAACTGCTTTTGCTGCATTTCATATCCGCTCTAGCTTATCAAGTCGAGTCACATTTATTTAAATAGCACTTGATACAATAGAGATATTGTTACACAGTAATAAACAGGAAAATAACAGTTTGAATGTTGTGAAATTCATAAATTATAAAATGAATTTGAGCTGAACAATCACACTACTGTCTTCTGTGGAGCTGCTTTACAGCTGATTTCATGTGTTAAATCATGTTAGAAACATGCAAAAACATGCTAGCAGCGTGTGCTAAAACATGCAAACAACATGCAAAACATGTTAGCAATGTGTTAAATCATGTTAACATGCTAAAACATACAAAAATGGTAAAATCCTGCTAGAAACATCTTAGAAATGTTCAATAATGTTAACAACATGTTAAAATATGCTAGCAATTTGATAAATCATGCTAGCATTGTGTTAAATAGTTCTAGCAACATGCTAAACATGCTAGCAATGTGTTAAATCATGTTAGCAACATGCAAACACATGCTAGCAACGTGCTAAAACATGCAAACAACATAGTAAAACATGTTAGCAATGTGTTAAATCATGTTAACAGCATGTTAAAGCTAAAAATGTGTTATCGTGCTAGAAATGTTAAATAATGTTAGCAACATGGTGAAATATGCTAGCAATGTGTTAAATCATGCTAGAAACAAAGTGCTTCGAATTTCTAGCTTTTAAAATTACTAAAAAAACACTGACAGTTAACAGTCTGTCTCTTTGAATAAATGTTAAAGGAACACGCCGACTTTTTGGGACTTTAGCTTATTCATCGTATCCCCCAGAGTTAGATAAGTTTATACATACCATTTTTATCTCCGTGCATGCCATAACTCTGTCTGACGCACCCACCGCTAGCCTAGCTTAGCACAAAGACTGGAGGTAAACGGCTCCATCTAGCCTACTGCTCAATAAATGACAAAATAACTCCAACATTTTCCTATTTACATGTTGTGATGTGTATAGTTACATCGTGTACTAAGACCGACGGAAAATTAAAAGTTGCAATTGCTAGACTGGTATGGCTAGGGACTATACTCTCATTCCTGCGTAATAATCCAGGAACTTTGCTGCCGTACCATGGGTGCAGCGGCGTAATGATATTACGCAGCGCCTAAAAATAGTCTCCAGCACGCTCTCTGTGCAAGCAGGTTGTCACGTTGGTTATGTTGACGGAAGTTAGCCTATTTTCAGGCGCTGCGTAATATCACAGGAATGAGAGTATAGTCCCTAGCCATATCGGTCTAGAAAATTGCAACTTTTAATTTTCCGTCGGTCTTAGTACGCGATGTAACTATACACATCACAACATGTAAATAGGAAAATGTTGCCGTTATTTTGTCACTTATTGAGCAGTAGGCTAGCTGGAGCCGTTTACCTCCAGTCTTTGTGCTAAGCTAGGCTAGCGGTGGGTGCGTCAGACAGAGTTATGGCACGCACGGAGATAAAAATGGTATGTATGGACTTATCTAATTCTGGGGGATACGGTGAATAAGCTAAAGTCCCAAAAAGTCGGTGTGTTTCTTTAATGTATTAAGGAAGTAAATAATTTCATGATTACTTTCTGCAGCTTCAATTTAATAAGCCACTGTTTGTTAGTAGCTTGTAGTGTTAACCGCTTTATGAAACGGGTAGCTCCTCTGATGTGGCTCAACATTGATGAGTTTCTTGTGGCTCATTGATGGCCTTGTGATCATGTGACATGTGTTCAGGGATCTCCTGCTGCTAGAAGAGCCTTTGTACCGCAGCTGCGCAGCGGCAAGTTCAACGTGCTGCTCACTACTTATGAATACATCATCAAAGACAAGCAGGTGCTTGCCAAGGTAAAGCCCGTGAGGTTCATGTGTGTTCAGACGGATGTGTGTTTGACCCTCTCTCAGCTCTCAGCACTCTCTTGTAGGTGGGATAAATGTGAGCCATGCTTGTGCGCCGCGGTACATGTGACCTTTGGCCTCGATCAGAGACGCGCTGATGAGCTCATGTCACCTGATACAGATTCGCTGGAAGTACATGATAGTGGACGAAGGTCATCGCATGAAGAACCATCACTGTAAGCTGACGCAGGTGTTGAACACGCACTATCTGGCGCCGCGCCGTGTGCTGCTGACGGGGACGCCGCTGCAGAACAAGCTCCCGGAGCTCTGGGCGCTGCTCAACTTCCTGCTGCCCACCATCTTCAAGAGCTGCAGCACGTTCGAGCAGTGGTTCAACGCTCCCTTCGCCATGACCGGAGAGAAGGTACGCCACTCTGTCTGTTTAAAGTGCCCATATTATGCTATTTTAAAGGTTGCTAATTTTTGTTTTGGAGTTTCCTGATGAAGGTCATGAGACCGAAACGTTGCTAATAAAAAGTTTTTGATATTTTCTGCAAGCATCGATAGTTTGCGGGATTTCCTTTTATTTTTAAGAGTTTTGAAGTTTCCTAAAATAGGTTTAAATGCATACACGAAAAGGTAAAAAAGCGTCGTCCACTTGTGATCCGATTGACCAAAACGCATCTTAATACCAGGTGTAAACAGAGCCTAAATGTAGCACAATGATGTGATAAAGGAAACTAATATGATTCCTATCTTTAAAAAAATCATATTCTTTTCTACATGTGAAGGGATATGAAGGAGTACTAGACATGACTCACAGTAGTGTTCGATGATGTCTCTCTCAGGTGGACCTGAATGAGGAGGAGACCATTCTGATCATTCGCCGCCTGCATAAAGTGCTCCGCCCCTTCCTGTTGCGCAGGCTGAAGAAGGAAGTCGAGGCGCAGCTGCCTGAGAAGGTGAGTTTGCCGTGTGATGAAGACTTCAGTCAATATGTGTGTCAAGATGTTTCCATGCACCTATTACAAATTTTGGATTATCGCATAAAAAAAACGCTGGATGGAAGATGCGTGTAAATTGTGCATAAAAAAGGTATGCACTCAATTGAAGTGCATAATTTTTTATCCGATAAGAAGACATGCGCATAAACTACGATGGAAACACATTTACAGAATAAATCCCTTGATGCGCAATAAAAAACGAAAGAGAACATGACAGCATTGATTGTTTTTCGTCTGCCACTCTGAGACACAACTAATTTATAATGGAGGGAAAAAGAACCTGATTGCAGCAACTTCCAATTTTATTACTGATATTTTGCACTAATTATCCAGGAAGTGACGATTTGGGATGGGATAGAAGCAGTGCTTTATTTGCAAATGTTTTATGCAATATAATCCAGTTTTGCGCATAAGTTAGATTTGCAACTTTGGATGGAAACATAGCTGGAGTCTCAGACAGATGACGGATTTGTGCTGTTTTATGTCCATGTGCAGGTGGAATACGTGATAAAGTGTGACATGTCGGCCCTTCAGAGGGTTCTGTACCGACACATGCAGGCTAAAGGAGTGCTGCTAACCGACGGCTCCGAGAAGGACAAGAAGGTGAGGAAGAGCAGCATGTGTCTCTGTGTTTGTAACCTCACGCCTGGCAGAAACGCCTCACATCTTCAGTGCAGGAAATCATGAGATCGTTCTGCATCCCAGCAGCTCTTTATCCTCATCTAGATGTAATAAAGCAGACCAGTTTTGTGTTGCTGAACATTGTGTGTGTTTCAGGGTAAAGGCGGCACTAAGACTCTAATGAACACCATCATGCAGCTGAGGAAGATCTGTAATCATCCCTACATGTTCCAGCAAATCGAGGTGCGTTAATGTGTCTGTCGTAGTGTGTTGATCATCTGGTGAGGCTTTTCTTGCAGTGCTGAATGTGCTGTTTTTGCAGGAGTCGTTTTCTGAGCATCTGGGTTTCTCGGGCGGTATAGTTCAAGGGTAAGTGCAAATGCAGAGTGACACATTAGACATCACCAGGACTAAGACTTTATATGACCTTTATTTAACGTCTTGACCTGCAGGGCTGACCTGTACCGAGCCTCAGGGAAGTTTGAGGTGCTGGATCGTATTTTGCCCAAATTACGGGCGTCCAATCACAAAGTGCTGCTCTTCTGCCAAATGACGTCACTGATGACTATAATGGAGGATTATTTTGCTTACCGCAGCTTTAAATATCTTCGTCTGGATGGTGAGTTTGTGTTTCTCTTTTCCTTTAGTTTGTGGTGTTTGCAAAGTAGAGCATGATGATTATTATTAATATTAATGATGCTGATCTGGACAAATCCAACCGTACCCTTAATTTTTTTACCTGCTGAAGGGCCATTTGGACTCCAGATGTATCCTGACACCAGGATATCATGATATGCTTTCCATGATGCAGAAAACGTGGATAGAATTGCGGAATCCAGTCATAAAAAGGGAATTTACCGTATAATGCGGAATGTCATGAATAAGTTAAAAGTAGTGCTGTACATTTAATCAAATCGCGATACTCTGAGAGTCACTTCACCAGCACTTCACCATTTTATTTAAGAAAAACTATTATCATTTCACACATACACACAGAAACTCAAAGGTCTTCACGACAACCCGCCAAAATAAAGGTTTGGTTTAACTTGAAGAAATTGTGACAGAAGTATATTACTGTGTAATACTGTACATGTACCTCTATTAATAATAAAATAAAACTTTAGTTTTTTAAGGAGGAAACATTCCATAATAAAAATAAAACATTCCATAAGGGCCCTATTATTGTAAAAAAAAAAAAAATATATATATATATATATATATATATATATATATTACGTTGTTCAAGTTTTATGAATTCAATTAATTAGACATTCTTTTAGATTAGAAATGGAATGAACCCTTTAAAATGGAATTCAGAAAAATGAAAACGGAAAACACGGAATTTGGGAATAATAAAACAGAATTTGAGAAAAATAAAATGTAGTTCATAGGGCTCTAAAATTTTCATTTTTGTTAACCCTCTAGTGCTGTTCGGTAATTTTTGACCAAAAAATGTTACGTTTCGTTTTAGTTTTTGTTATATATTTTTTACTTTTTTTGTAATGGTACGAAACCTGGTAAAGGTTTTGGCACTTGCTGTTTGAACGCGCACAAAAAAATCATGGACATAATATGAAAAGGTTAAATGGTTCACACTTGTATTGTTCGCGGTAAAAAATGAGCACATTGGAAATGAAGTTTCATCTAGTGGAAACTTCTGGAACTGCACCCAAACAAAATCACACTGAAAGCTCATTTTTTGAGATATCAACTTCAAATTTGGAACACAGCTTGTTTAGATTTATGGCTTTGATCTTCTTAGAGTAAAACGTGTTTTGAAAAATATTGCATATCAAAATTGAAAATGGTATTTTAAAGAACAATAAATATAACATTTCAGTTCAAAAGTTTACTTTTTAAAACTTTTCACTTCAGCAATAATCTGCCAAACTTAAATCTGTGATACAAAACATTCAAGATTTATGTTGGAAATTTCATTTTCAGGTCCATAAAAATACTAAATATTAAATAAAAAAATATAGCACAATAACTAAAATATAGTACATTCATTTAATTGAAATAAAAACAAATTCGGTCATTTTTGACCGATGCACAAACAGTACCAGAGGGTTTAATATTTAATAAATTGCTGTTAAACTGTATTGATTTCAATTAATT
Source organism: Rhinogobio ventralis (assembly GCA_039654625.1). NCBI lineage: Eukaryota > Metazoa > Chordata > Actinopteri > Cypriniformes > Gobionidae > Rhinogobio > Rhinogobio ventralis. The sequence goes on along the minus strand of CM077205.1, from coordinate 3,897,581 downwards.
AGACAAGCTTTTTGATTACTAAAATTTTATTTAACATTTAAAACGGAGTCCAGAAAAATTAAAACAGAATAAATAAATTAAACGAACAACATTAAACATGCAGAATCATGAGAAATGGTCAGGCCAACTCTGCTATTGTGTCAAGCATCGCTTACCTTTTCCTTAGAACTGACAGAGACTGAAATGAGATTTGCTTCCTCAGAAGACGAGTTTGTGTGTTTCAGGCACGACCAAAGCAGAGGATCGCGGCATGCTGCTGAAGACCTTCAATGATCCGGCCTCTCAGTACTTTATATTCCTGTTGAGCACCAGGGCAGGAGGACTGGGCCTCAATCTACAGAGCGCCGATACCGTCATCATATTTGACAGCGACTGGAACCCTCATCAGGTAGCACATTCACAAGACATTATCATCAGTTGGGATTTGTGCCGTTCAGAACTCATGTTTGTTCTGTGTGCAGGACCTCCAGGCGCAGGATCGAGCCCACCGGATCGGACAGCAGAACGAGGTGCGGGTTCTGCGTCTCTGTACCGTGAACAGTGTAGAAGAGAAAATCCTGGCGGCCGCTAAATACAAGCTGAATGTCGACCAGAAGGTGATCCAGGCTGGCATGTTCGACCAGAAGTCGTCGAGTCATGAGCGCCGAGCGTTTCTGCAGGCCATTCTGGAGCACGAGGAGCAGGACGAGGTCAGGAGTATCACTCTCCCTGCGTATAGTAGGCAACAAACAGTATGTAAGCTGAGTATTATATCCAAATTCATAGTATTTATAAACCAGTAGGCGAAATATATCCGGATGACCTAATACTTCTGAAGTGCGCATATGATGGATACTTTTCAATGGCAGTGAAGTGATGCAGCTGAGGCCGTAGATCACATGACAGTGACAACATGGCATATTTAATACGTCCAAATTGAAACATACTATATAGAATATTCTTTAACAGTTGCAATGCAAGTTTCAAATCAAATGTAGTACCTACTATACAGTATGCGATTTCGGACGCATCGTCTGAGAATATTCCAATATTAAACAGAATGTTTCAGTAATGAATGATTCATGAAAACTCTACTGCCATAAACTGCTTAAGTCAATAATCCGAATAAGGCTGCCTGTATTAACCTGAATATTGGGTCATGCAAACACCTTATTCTGAATATCACCTGTAACAAGAGTATTTTGACATCTGCATGATTCTAGGAGTCAAAAGAAAGTTTTTATAGGAGATTTGTCTTACAAACATATAGCGTGGATCACTATAAAGATGTGCAAATGTTTAGAAGGGTTTGTGATGCATTCAAAGAGATCGGTTGTGTGCATACACACAATAACAGATTTTTATAAAGCTAAAGTGCCCATATTAAGCTATTTTAAAGGTTCCTAATTGTGTTTTGGTGTCTCCCACAATAGGTCTACATGCATCAAAGGTCCATTGCAGCATCAGCTCTTTTCTCACAGTGTGTGAAACGGTTTGATCAAAGATTCAGTCTCTCTAAACTCCACCTTTCTGATTGGTCAGATGACCCAGTCTGTTGTGATTGGTCAGAAACCAAACGCTCATTATCATATCTGATTCTCAAATTTCTATGCAGACCTTTTACATTCACAAACAGCTCTATTACACGCTACATGAAAGGTCATATCTGAAAAAGCATAATAAGGGCACTTTAATGTGATCTGATATTAAGAGCGAGCATCTACAGTGAGAGAATGTTGTTTATTCAGAATATGCAGATTATTATGAGTATCCCGGTAGCTGTGAAGCATCGAAACCTTATATTCGGTGTCTATGTAAATCATTGTCATGGATCTTTTCTTTATTTTCTGTACTTTCTGTAATTTCTGAAGCTCTGTCCCTTGGTGTTTTCTGTTTCTGTCAGGAAGAAGATGAAGTGCCGGATGATGAGACTGTAAATCAGATGATTGCCCGCAGTGAAGACGAGTTTGACCAGTTCATGGTCTTATTTCATTTTCTCTCACTTACACTTACAGAGTCGATGTCAATTACCAAACCCTGATTGAATCCAAATGAACTTCCATTGTCTGTTTCTGTGTAGCGAATGGATTTGGATCGGCGCCGCGAGGAAGCTCGCAATCCAAAGCGAAAGCCTCGTCTCATGGAGGAGGACGAGCTGCCCACATGGATCATGAAAGATGATGCCGAGGTGGAAAGACTCACCTGTGAGGAAGAAGAGGAGAAGATGTTCGGCCGCGGCTCCCGGCAGAGAAAAGAGGTCGATTACAGCGATTCGCTCACGGAGAAACAGTGGCTGAAGGTCAGATATATACGGTTACTTTTCTTCTCTTCTTCTGTTGGACATTTCTGATCTCTGCCTCTTTTCTCAGGCTATTGAGGACGGGACTCTGGAGGAGATCGAGGAGGAGGTGCGACACAAGAAAACGGCTCGGAAGAGAAGGCGCGATCGGGATCCGGATGCCATTCCGTCCACTTCAGGTGCCCGTGGAGGGAGAGACCGAGACGACGACAGCAAAAGACAGAAAAAACGAGGTCGCCCGCCATCCGAGAAACTTTCGCCGAACCCTCCGTCACTCACCAAGAAGATGAAGAAGATTGTGGATGCTGTTATTAAATATAAGGAGAAGTGAGTGGCAACGGCGTTTCAAAAAAGGAAGTTATTACAAAGCGGCAGTGAGAGAGTCGCGTTCAGTATGTGTGTTGATAGTTATGGATCTCTGGGACGGGTTCTTGTGTCTTCAGATGTTTCTTGTGAAGTTGTGGAAAGCGATTTTGTGCCTTGTAGATTTTCCTGGGTCTTTTCACAGAAGTGAAGATGTCTCCATTATATTATAATTTTTTGCATGACCTGCACATCGACAACAGCACACCCAGCACAACAGATTACCAGAAATTACATTTGAATAGGATTTTAAACCACATGTGAATGTAACTTGATTGGTTCACAGTTGCTAAATATGATCCGATCAGGATGTGCACAATCAGATTTGGACTGTCAGTCTGAACAAGTCTTCGGAGACATCAAGTGTATGAATTATTCCTCGCTAAGCATGCATGACCGATGTGCGTTTGTTCTGAATGTTGCAGTAATGGCCGTCAGTTGAGCGAGGTGTTCATCCAGCTGCCGTCACGGAAGGAGCTTCCTGAGTATTACGAGCTGATCCGCAAACCTGTGGACTTCAGGAAGATCAAGGTCAGTGTGTCCATGTCAGCAGTCAGTGATTTCAGGTTTTATTCAGGTGTCATTTGGTTACACAGATGTTTGTGTCTGTGCAGGAGCGCATCCGGAGTCATCGGTACCGCAGCCTCAATGATCTAGAGAGAGACGTAATGCTGCTGTGTCAAAACGCTCAAACCTTCAACCTCGAGGGCTCACTGGTTAGACACACACTCACACACACATACACACTCACACACAACCTCACACAGACACACACACTCTCATACACACATTCACGCTCACACACAGACACTCACATACAGACACACACAAACGCACATACACACTCACTCACACAGACACTCACACAGACACACACACACTCACACAAACACACACATTCTCATACACACACAGACACACACTCACACATACAGACACATTCACACTCACACACAGACACTCACATACATACAGACACACACAAACACATACACACACTCACACACAGAGAAACACACACAACCACAGACACCCTCACATACAGACACACGCACTCACACAGACACACTCACATACAGACACACGCACTCACACAGACACACTCACTCACAGACACTCACACACACACTCACACTTACACATACAGACACATTCACATTCACACACAGACACACTCACATACAGACACACACAAACACACTTACACTCAGACACACACTTACACAGACACACACACTCACAGAGAAACACTCACATACACATACAGACACACTCACATACACATACAGACACACTCACATACAGACACACACACAGATACACAGACACACACTCACACACACACAGACACTCTCACACACACACATACTTCAGCTCAACTCTCAGCTGCAGACGATCTTTAGAAAACTCAAACTGAAAACACGTACATACATTTATAAATGTATTCTCTCTCTTGTTTGTGTGTGTGTGTGTGTGTCAGATCTACGAGGACTCTATCGTACTGCAGTCGGTCTTCACCAGCCTGCGTCAGAAGATCGAGAGAGAGGAAGAGAGTGATGGAGAGGAGAGCGAGGAAGATGAAGAGGATGAAGGCTCAGATTCAGAGAGTCAGTCAAACTCAAAGTTATTTATTTAAGGCGGCATCTTACTATCCAGCAGGCAGGAAACATTCTCAGAACTTCGGCTAAGCCAACTAGGTGTTGGTCTGTAATGGTTAAAAGGATAGTTCACCCAAAAATGATTCTGACCAATCACAAAAATTACCCCATGATTTACTCACCCTCAAGTTATTCTAGGTGGATATGAGTATCAGAGTTATATTAAAAAATGTCCTGGCTCTTCCAAGCATTATAACGGCAGTGAATGGCAGCCAAAATTTTAATCCATCCATTATAAAAGTAATCCTCATGGCTCCGGGGGGGTTAATAAAGGCCTTCTGAAGTGAATCAATGGGTGTGTGTGAATCTACATCCGGCAGTTACGTTTTTTCCGTAAGTTCAATACGGACAGCGGTCCGCTGGAAACTAGATATTTTACTTGTGGATTACTTATATAATGGATGGATGCACTTTTTTGGTCTTCAAATTTTGGGCTGCCATTCACTGCCATTATAAAGCTTGGATTAGCCAGGACATTTTTTATATAACTCCGATTGTATTTGTCTAAAAGAAGAATGTCATATACACCTGGGATGGTTTGAGGGTGAGTACATTTTAATTTTTGGGTGAACTATCCCTTTAAACCCAAAGTACACTTCGGTTTCTATGTGTTTAGTTCATGTGATGTGAATTTCATCATCAGCAGAAACACAAATGCATAAATGTATGTGAACTAACTAGTTGGATGCGGCCTGTAGAGAGAGACACTGCTGACCATGTGTGTTTCTTTAACGTGTGTGTTTGTAGCTCGGTCCGTGAAGGTGAAGATTAAACTGAGCCGTAAGGACAGAAGTGCAGAGCGTGGCAGAGGACGCAGGAGAACCGCGAGAACCCGTGCAAAGCCTGTTGTTAGTGACGATGACACGGACGAGGAGCAGGAGGAGGTGACTCACACACACACACACACACAGCACGCAAAACATCTAGTTGCATTAAACTACATGAATGATGCCGTGTGTATGTGACTCTCTCATGTTTGTTCAGGATCGATCCAACAGCCCCAGTGAGGAGGAGCAGGGATGAAGATCCACAGCAAACCAATAACAAACCCTTCATACACTAGATCACCTTACAATGCTTTACACCCAGAATAATCATACGTTTACACATTCATTATGCGTTTGTGAAAAAGGAAGGAATCTCTGTGCCTGTATTGAGATGTTGTGGCTGTAGATGCGTTTGCTTTTTAAAATCTCACAGTGATGCGGAGACTTCAGACCTGGACGATCGTCATGTTTCTGTGACACTGAATATTAGACATTGCAGTTTTAGAAGAACAACATTTGTGATCGTCTGTCAGATAATTTAGTATGAAACAGTAACCTGTCAATTAATTGCACTAGTGTGTTATTTGCATGTACAATGTAATAGTATAGAAGCAGCCTATTATTATATGCTGATATGATCATTATTTTGCTGTAAAAGCCGTGTGTGTGTTATGTGATGAGTTTTAGGGCCGTTCACACTGACCCTGTTTACATGCACTTTGGAGGGTTTTTGCAGACACTCTGAAACCTCAAGTAAATGTGAAGCGTTTTAAGGGGCTGTTCGCACAGAGTGCGTTTTTGCATTCCGTTACGCTGCTTTTCCATTGTTTTTCTACGTGTTTGACCGCTGCACTCATGTCTCACTTCTTTTGCAGTGTCTCGCACATGACACAGCGTTCTAGGAACGTTAAGTGTTTTCCCACCGAAAACGATTAGGCTTGGCTTAATGTACTTATTGATAGCCTACTATAAACAGGCACACTGATGAGCACAGACTATGAACACAGCATGCTAAATTGCACATTAAGTGTTTTCTTTATAATAGTTTTTTTATGGGAGGAAACATTTAATGTAAAACTGCACATTGCGTTCATATTCTGGGCTTACCTGATTGTGTGTACAAAGTATGTTTTATTAATAAGCTATATACCGAATTTAGTCTTTATAATATAATTGTCTTGAGGCATCAAGCCACACTTAAAGGGCAATTTAGCGCGTTGCGTTAATATTCTGTGCTTATCTGTTTAATTCTGTGTATATATGCATCATAAATAAGGTGTACTGTATACTGAGGGTATGTTTACATGACAATGGAAAAAGTTTTTCCTTTGCGTTTTTCGTGTACAGACGACAATGTTGTCAAAATGATCCCAGTTCACAGGAATCCATGAAAACGACTAAAAACGCTGTATTCTGCTGCCAGGCCAGTAGTTGGCGATGTCACTTTGTAAAGAAACACTACGCGCCTATAGACTGAACACGTAATACACGTGCGCATGACGTCACAAATTCATGTTTTATAGTTTACACGCTGACAATAATGGTATCGTTTTCAAAAGTGCATTTTCAGGCCCCCAAAATGCCGTTGTCGTGTAAATGAACAGCCAAAAGCGCACAAATTTTGTTTTTTAAAGTTGAAAACGGTGTTGTGTAAATGGCCCTATTTATATCACTGTATTAGTCCATCAAGCCACGTTAAGCGGTTTTCATGTTAAGTGTTCAAATACTTTTTACACAGAACACATTCTTCCATTCCACTGCGGTGCTTTTCCATAGTTTTTTCCTATATAAACATGCACTAGACGGACATGTACACACACTGGTTTGTGTATTGCATTCTTAAAGGGCCAATTCACACAGAACACAATTTTTGCTTTGAAAAACACGGGACGCAGGCAGTAAAATGGAGGAAAACGCAAGGTCTTGAGATGCGTTTTTTAAATGTTGAATTTCTTTTAACTTGAGCGCTGCGTTGTTGGAATGTGTGTCGCACTGCAAAAACGCAACAGTCACGGTGCATTCACACGGGACGTCGGCATTAACGCTTCTCATTTACTTTGAAAGGGTGACGTCATGCATTGCCGAACTGAATTGTGGGTTTCCGTTGCGTTGTGTTACTGGCGATGCAATGCAAGTGACTATGCAAATACCCTAGCGCAGATGCTAGCCAATTGGGTTCATGCAACACTGGAAAAGTAATGTGATTGGCTGTTGTCAGTCACTATGACAGTTGCGTCAACACCAAGCTTCAGACTCGCCCACTGCCAAGAGTCGATGCCCCGTGTGAATGCAACAGTCAAACACATCCGTCTAGTGCGTGTTTTGTGTGAACTGGCCCTTAAACACAAAAACGCATTCTTTATGAATGGCCCCTTTTATTAGTATGTCCCCGTGGGATCCACCTGTATGAAGAAGTGTTTGTCACTGAATCGCTGCTCATTTATGTAACGTGAAATCTGCTGAACTCTGCCACATTGCTGGCAATCGTCAGCTGACATTGAATAATAATGTCCGTTATTTGTCACTGCTGAATGCTTTAAATGTGGACTGTCCTTGACAGCGACCATCAGCGACGCGACAGATCAGTGATCGAGAGATTGAATCGAATCGTTGTCCGTGTGAACTGCCCTTCAATCAGACGTTTGTCGATAACGTGTTGTTTGACGCGTCTGAGTTTATTCATGTTTAAGACTGTCCGTTGCTGCCCACCGATCTTTAACTCTGTATCTGGTGTTTTGATGGCTGATTTGCTCCGTGACTGTAGATGAATCATATTATTCCTGAAGTTTCTAGCAGCTCTTTAATGGCATGTGCACTTACTGTAGTGAACGTATGTTTGTGCGTGTAGATTTTCATTCACTAGATGATACCCAATAAATATTAAAACCTTATGTCTGTGTTTGTACTGTAGTTTTCCTTTGTAGATGCTGACCTTGGGTGATTTCTTCTCAGTGGTTTCTCTATCCCAAGGGCCTACAGGGGAGTGACAGAGACAATCGAGAAGAAAATGTAGATACATTAGATTAAAATAAACAAGTAAATAAATTGGATTAGTTTATTATAAATTAATAAAAAAAAGTGAATAAAATAAAATAAATAAGTTGGTTACTAATCTATTAAATTACATTAAAATAGAAAATGAATAATATAAATAATAAAAAATGATGAGAATAAATAATAGTCTACATTTAACAGTAAAAATATTATAACGTAATTTACTAGAAATTATTTTTTGATTTATATGGCCCCTGCTCTATATTGTGATTCTGGAACAGATTCTCCACAAACTACTGTATTAAACGCTGAAGCACAGAATCCTCTAGATTTTCATTGTGTGTTTAGAAAAAAATTTTGTCCTTACAGGAATAACTGAAGCAAACTCTCATCAGAAGGAGGGGGGCACATACTTTTAAATGCATCTGGCAGGCAAATGTTGATTTTGTGTGTAATAAGGCACAATAACCACTAGGTGGCGTTAATGATCATGACCAGCTTCAGTTATGGTTGTAGTTTTATCGTGTTGCCTGCAGATTTCAATGAACAGTGGGGAGGTTTTGGATTCTGACTATTCGTATCTAATCATGTTGGTCTCACAAAAACACTAAAGAGGAAAACTTTAATAACTTTTTGTCTCATGTCACTTCTTTGTCTTATGTCACTTCTTTACTTCAATAACTTTTTGTCTTATGTCACTTCTTTACTTGTAAGATTGATAATATTAGGAAAAAAAGTATAACCATGCAGCAGTCTACTTCAATATCACATCAGACAGTGCATTGTAGTGTCACTGAGAAAAAATTACACTCATTCACTGCTATAGGAGAGGAAGAATTGGCTAAACTTGTTAAATCATCAAAATCAACAACATGTATGCTCGACCCTATACCGACTAAACTACTAAAATAGATGCTTCCAGAGGTCATAGATCCTCTTCTTAATATCATTCATTCATCCTTGACTTCAGGATATGTACCGAAAACTTTTAAGTTGGCTATTATTAAACCACTTATTAAAAAAACGCAACTTGATCCTACAGAATTAGTCAATTACAGGCCAATCTCAAATCTACCCTTTCTGTCAAAAATACTAGAAAAGGCAGTGTCCTCACAATTATGCTCCTTTTTAGAAAGAAATGGTATCTGTGAGGATTTCCAGTCAGGATTTAGACCGTATCATAGTACTGAGACTGCTCTCATTAGAGTTACAAATGATTTACTCTTATCATCCGATCGTGGTTGTATCTCTCTGTTAGTGTTACTCGATTTTAGCGCTGCATTCGATACTATCGACCACAACATTCTTTTGAATAGACTCGAAAATTATGTTGCCATTAGTGGAATTGCATTGGCATGGTTTAAATCATACTTATCTGACCGTTATCAGTTTGTAGCAGTAAATTAAGAGATGTCACACTGATCACAAGTTCAGTATGGAGTACCGCAAGGCTCAGTGCTAGGACCGTTGCTCTTCACCCTGTACATGCTACCACTGGGAGATATCATTAGGAAGCATGGTGTTAGTTTTCATTGTTATGCTGACGATACTCAGCTCTATATTTCTTCACGCCCTGACGAAACTTACCAATTCACAAGATTAACGGAATGCATAGCTGATATAAAAAATTGGATGACTAGTAATTTTCTGCAACTTAATTCAGAATTTTTAATTATTGGACAAAAAACTCCACAAGTAATAACCTAGAATTCTGTCTAACACTCGATGGCTGCTCTGTCAAGTCCTCATAGTCAGTTGGGAACCTGGGAGTTTTGGTTCCTTGCCACTGTCGCCGAATCAAATTCTGTTGCATTATTTTCCTGTTTAACACTGTGAAGCTGCTTTGAAACAATCGGCATTGTAAAAAGCGCTATATAAATAAAGTTGACTTGACTATTGTTCTGAAGCGATCATCGATGATGATGATGATGATGATGATGGAGAACAGAAATGGCTCATTTTCTTCAATGTGTGGGTAAAGGTAGATGCGTAATGTGTTGGGTATTGTGTAATGTCTTAGGTGTAGTGTAATATTAGTATTTTGTGAAATGACTAATGCATGCCATTTGGAAATGTTATGTTTTGTGTTGCATGAATGAAGTGTGACTGTATAGTGGATTGTTGTGTGTTGATATGTTCTCTTGATTGCCCAAGAAAAATGTATCCTAAGGGAGACAGTAAAGGATAAACTAACTAACTAACTAATCTCTCGTCCATTCAGCAGCACAAACACTGAGTGTGATTGAACTGATTCACACTGTTTTTGACACGTAACAGATTGGTAGAGCAGCTGATATATCAGGATCTTCCTCTGCAAAGACAATTTGTTTCATTCTTAATGAATCTCATTTGTGTAAAAGTCGGATGTCATAGAGGTCAAGCTGAAACATGAGTTCCTCCTGAACTACAGAGAAGTTCATCCGTTCATCCTGCAATCATTAACAGAGTTGTTGGGCGAGTCAGAGGACCATTCACAAGCGCTCTTTGTGAGTGCCGGTCTTCCGAGGTGAGGTTTGAGCTCATTCCTGATGTCATCCAACTGATATTTCAACATTCCACTTATAGCTCGTCTCTCACTCATACACCTGCCTGTCTGACCCTCATGAGACTCTCCCCAGATAGCATACATATCCAGGCACTTATGGCCAGTGTTGGAGGTAACGCATTACAAGTAACTTGAGTTACGTAATCAGATTACTTTTTCAAGTAACTAGTAAAGTAACGCATTACTTTTAAAATGTACAACAAAATATCTGAGTTACTTTTTCAAATATTGTCCTTGTCCCAATGTTGAGAAAAATCAGAAGTGCAAAGGCGTTGTGTGTAAACTAATCTTTACTAATCTCACAAGATTCAGTGTTCCTCAAAATGAATAATAACAGTGAAATGCAAAATCAGAATACTATGCAAACCTCCACTAATTAAATATGCTAAATAAAACAAATATTTTTATGCATTTAACCTCACTTTATTTACCAATGTACTTGCTGCTGACCTTCGATGATTTAGTTAAACCATAAGCAAAAATTACTTTAGATTTTTAGTTTTTTTTTGCTGAAGTGAGAGTGTTACATTTGCCCCAAAATATAACTTTTTTGTTATAAAAAATACAAGCCCAGCCCAGGTGAAAAAAAGTAACGTAACACATTACTTTTCCTAAAAAGTAACTAAGTAACGCAATTAGTTACTTTTTAAGGGAGTAACGCAATATTGTAATGCATTACTTTTCAAAGTAACTTTCCCCAACACTGCTTATGGCTCGGTTCTGGCAGCGACAAAGGTCATATGGGCCATATCTGGCCCACACACACATCAAGCCGGTTTTAGTGTGAAGCGGTTAGAGTCGTGGCTTGCTGTGTGTGTCCCAGATGTGGCTTTGCCGCTGCCAGAACTGAGCCATATGTGCTGCCCAGATGAGGCTCGGATATGTATGTCATTGCCAGCCACACTCGGGTTGAGTCATCGCTCTCATTCCATGCGGTATGTGGGCCAGAAGAATGTGGGAAATGTGGGCCACAACTGGGCCAGATGTCATTTGCTATCTGGGTCTGCTTCACAAATATCATTCTTCATCATTTTGATCACAGCACTTAGATCGAATGAATTATATGCTACATATTTTTAACTTTCAAGTTATCAAATTCAATTGCAAGCTGGTTTTCTGGGCTGAAGAGTGACTTTAAATATGTAAAATAACCACAAGTGACATTCAGTCCGAGCTCCTGACGTCCACCTGATATTCAGCGAGTAACTTTATCTGTTACAGAGGCTCGGAAACATAATTTCCCTACATCTACAAATACAATGCAAATCATGTTTCCTTCAGTTGAGCTGGACAGTGAGACTTTTTCACTTTTGTATTCTAGGATTTTATGTTTCAGTTTTGATTTCAATTGGAAGATCTGAGATTCTATATTTGCAGTGCAATGTGATTCTGCTTGAATTTCTGGGAAATATATTTTAAGTACAATCTCTTATGGACGTACTGAGGCTTTGTGAAGTGGTTTCACAGTAAGGGCCCTTTTGACGAGTTTAGGCCCCTGAGGGAACAATTCATGGGTTTCAGGTGGCACTCACTCTCCTGGCATGTGTTTATACTGTACTGTTATGCAGTACATATTACATGCAGTACATACATGTTAGATTTAAGAAGTATTTTCAACGCTGCACATCTAACACCCAGCACCCGCTTCTCACAGTTAAAGACAGATACTCAGAATACTTCTGTCTCATTCATTCTCTTATCTCAATGTGGAAGCGCCCCTTGTGTAAACTGCCATAATGATAAGAGAGAATCAACAACAGTGCGTGTTCCTTCCGAGAGGCCCCGCCCACCGCGCTGACGTTCCTCATTTCGAATATCACACCACTGTTAGAGCCACGCCCCCCGCGGGCTTCATTGAAATGGATGAATTTTCCCCGGGAGGGAGGAATTGCCCTGTCACTGTTGACGAGAGTACGGTACCGGTCCAGACGAGCCTCAAAAGTTACTGACGGAGCTCTGTTACGATTCAAAAAGTGAGAACTGAACAGCGCGCGTGATTGATCAGGTGATGGAGATTCGGATCAGCGCTCGGCTCGGTTTCATCTGCTCGGTTCTTCTGCTTCACTCTGTCCACGGAACCCGTAAGTGTCAGTTTATGATGAAGTACGTTAGATCTGCTTCTGTAAGAGTGACCGTTGATGAGGAGTGGCGGTTTCCCATTTCAAACGTTTCTAACGTTCTTTATTTCTTGGGATTTTTCTATGTTGTTTTCAAACTCTGTTTTTGGTTTGTTTTGTAACTAAACGGTTTGGGTTTTTTAATCACAGGGTCTTTTATACAGTAAATGCTTATTCGATCCGGCGTCGGTGTTTTATTCCTTTAACCGCCTCAGTCTCTTACTGTCATTCTGAATAAGCGGCATGTGGAATAAACTCGTTTCCTGATTGGCCGCGGATAAGGCACATGCGCTCTGTTGTCGCTGATTGGTTGGACGCGCTAATCAGGTACTTTAAATTCCGCTTCTGATTGGTCGGTTTCGACGGGATGACAGTCACACTAGGTCCATTGATTGTTCTGATGCAGTTGAGTTCATTAACATGTAATAGTGTGTTTATGACCTGCATCACTTTTTAAAGTTTCATAAAGTTTGTATAAGCGTGTGTCTGCAGGTAGGGAGTGACCAATGCAAAGTCTAGAGAAAGAAAATGAAAATTTATACTAATATTTTTTCAGTAGCTAAATATAATTGTGTTTATAAAATATATATGCCTTTTCAATTTTAGGATGGGGGTCCCCAACACCATCATATTTGGCGGCCCATTGCATCTAAAAGATTATAAACCCCTGCTATAGGTCAATCAGGTCTTGTGGTTTTACTGTTGTGGAAACGCTCGTCTCAGGAGAAGTTTCACAGGAAGTGGTTTATCCAGTTCTTCACAGATTCTCGGCTGTCACACACCTAATCACACCACATCAGTCATTGTTTATCCAGTGAAACACACAAACACTGAGATTCAATAGCAGATTTATTTTCATATGTTTAAGGATTCAAAGGTGTTCTGTGATGATGATGTTTTGCATCTGCTTCTCATTCGCTGAGTGTGTTTGGAGTTTCACTCACTGCTGTGAAACATTGGGAAACAGAGAGAGGGTGTGACACTTCTGCTCAGTTACCGGAATAGAAGAGAGAGAGAGACGGGGTGATCTGGTATTTTTGGGAGTGAAACTCTCTTTCTTTCACTCACATGCACACACACACACACACAGACACACACACGGGTGGCCTTGTGTCGCACTGTGTGTATTTGGGGAATTTTGAGAAAAACCAGTTGAGTTATTTTAGTTCTTTGAGTTGGTTAACATGGTTTATATCAACAATAATTTAGCTGTCATTGTAATACATAAACACTGCAGCTCCAACTGAGTAAAATCCTTCGGTTTCTCCTCCAAACATCATTCTGGATCTTTTCCTTCAAGCTCCGCCCCGTTCATCTCTAATGCATCTTATGCAAATGTTTCCATAGAGACTAGTGAGCAACTGGTGGTGTGATTATTGACTCCGCCTCTGTCCATTGTCTTAAAGAGACACTACACACACCCGTCATCATTCACACTGAATATTTATGATGAACAAATGCTTTGTGCAAATATCTGCTCTCTTTCTTCTCTCTCTTTCTATTGATATGTGTTAACATTTACATTCAGATGTTTTCCTAAGTCACTGTTCTTATTTAAAGTACAAAGACACATAGCTAGAATACTCATAAGAAATAGTATGTCAAACATCAGATGTGTTAATATGACGGTGGAGTTGAGACGAGTGTGTGTGTGTGTGTGTCAGGTGCAGCGGTCTGCAGTCAGGAGCAGTTCAGGTGTGGAAACGGGAAATGCATCACCAGCCGCTGGGTTTGTGATGATGCAGACGACTGTGGAGACGGAAGCGATGAGCTGCCTGAGTCCTGCAGTGAGTCAAACACACACCATTTCACCTCTTAACAAGGGTTTTTAACGTTATTCATTAAAGTGCCCCTTTATGCTATTTTAAAGGCTCTTAATTTTAATTTGGAGTCTCCTACAATAGATTTACTCACTTTATTTTCTCATAATACACATTACAGCATCAGCTCTTTTCTCTCAGTGTCTGAAAAGGTTTGATAAATGATTCAGTCTCTCTAAACCCCGCCTTTCTGAGAGCTGCTCTGCTCTGATTGGTCAGATGGCCCAGTCTGTTGTGCTCATTATCATATCTAATTCTCAGCTCTTGATACACAGTGATACGAACAGTAATGATGGCGTCAGTTTTACCGTATCAATCTCATCAAAGTGGATTTGCTTTGGCAGCAGAAAACAGCGTCTTCTCGACATGAACAACACGAACCAAACTCTTCCAGTCTCAGCTACAACTACAGTGTTTGAGGGCGGGGCAAAGTAGACACTGTTCAGCCAATGAAGAGTTACAAACCTACGTAGGTTCGGCAGGAAGTGAGACTGGAATTACAGACGACCGAGACAATAACTCCATTTATCTGCACTTTGATCTTTGAAACTTTGCAGAGCTTTTACATTCACAAACAGCTCTATTACACACTACATGAAAGGGGATATCAAAAAAGGCATAATAGGGGCACTTTAAATTTGTTGTTACCGAGTGTACACGTAGCAATCTTCTCATTAAACATCTAAAATCTCACTATGCCACAGGAGAGAAGACGTGTTTGCCGGGCCAGTTCACCTGCGGGAGTCTGAATCAGTGCGTGTCCATCCGATGGCGCTGCGATGGGAAGTCTGACTGCGAGAACGGCGCAGACGAGCAGGGCTGCGGTAAATACGACTGAAACTCAAGCTCACATTTACTTGATGACAAATCACATTCAGTTGTGTTTACGCCGGTTTTATTCCTATTTTAGTCCTAAAGAACTGCACGGACGAGGAGTTCCGCTGCCGCAGCGGTCAGTGCGTGTCACAGTCGTTCGTCTGCGACGAGGATTCTGACTGCGACGACGGCAGCGATGAAGCGTCCTGTCCCGTCCCCACCTGCAGCCCCACCGCCTTCCAATGCAATAACTCTGTGTGCGTGCCGCGGTTCTGGGCCTGTGACGGGGACGCCGACTGCAAAGACGGCTCCGACGAGTGGCCGCAGAACTGCCCTTTCAGGACAGGTCAGAAACAGGAGACGGCCTGCAGGAATCAAGACTTCCTGTGCGGCAGTGGCGAGTGCATCCACAGCAGCTGGAGGTGTGACGGAGGTTTCGACTGCACCGACCAGTCAGACGAGGTCAACTGCAGTGAGTTCAGTGTTGCTGAATGTCTGTCTGGTTCTTGCGTGTGTCCTAGAGATCGTTCGCTCATATTCTGTTTGTTGCAGCGGCGCCCACCTGCCGTCCGGATGAGTTCCTCTGTAAAGACGGCAGCTGCATCCCAGGAATGCGTCAGTGTGACGGGAATCCTGACTGCCGGGATCAGAGCGATGAGATGGACTGTGTTACTGGTGAGCATTGCACACCCATCCATCACATGTGTGAATGTATTAAAGGTGCTGTCTTTAACTGTCTGTCTGTCTGTCTGTAGTGAACATGTGCGACGGGCCGAGCAGGTTTAAATGTCGCAGTGGCGAGTGCATCAGCACAGACCGCGTGTGTGATGGTCACAGAGACTGCCACGACTGGTCAGATGAGCCTCTCAAAGACTGCAGTGAGTTTCACCCTCAGTGTTCCTGTAATGTGTGATCAGTGTACGAACAACAAACTGAGTGAAATTAACCCTTCTGTGGGTAAAAGTTGCATCTTTGTTTTCAACAATCCCTAGGATCAGATCATATATACACGATGCCAAATAGGACATCCCAGAATCATTCTTATGATCAAAGTTCTTTGTTGAGTTCTTATTATCAAAATGATGATCCACCAGTCCAGTATCTCTTAAACATATTTTATTAACCCTTCAATTTAAAAAAAAGTTACACAGAGGTCCTTGGAGGACAAAAATGTCTGTCAGTAAATTGTCATACTATTATATATTAATATTTTTTCCACTTTCACTGACCAACATCGGGATTTTAATCCTTTAAATGTCACACAATTATTATATACATTTTTTTTCCCACTTTCACTGACTTGGATTTTATTTTACCAACATCAGGATTTTAAACCTTTAAATGCCTAAAATGTCATTGTCAAATAACTCCCACACAATTATTATATATTATTTTAGATTTTTTTATCAACAGCCTTTAAATATGTTTACATAATATCACTGTTGTTTTTTATTAAAAAAAATACATTTTCCATATACTAAATGCGAAGTAGAATTTATTTGAAGACATTTAAATATTTATAGGCAGACAGCCGTTGCGTTTTTCTACCTCCATCTCCAGTGATTGGCGACTTTAACTGTTGAAATGGTCAAAGATGATCATATGACGTGTGTATTTCCTCTGTGCAGAAACTAACGAGTGCCTCGCTAACAATGGCAGCTGTTCTCACACGTGCAACGACCTCAAGATCGGATACGAATGTTTGTGTCCGGCAGGATTTCACCTGATCAACCGCACACACTGTGAAGGTGAGCGCCCATCCAGATGAACCTAGTGCATGATGGTCTGTGGGTGCGTATTTTAGTCTCATGACATCATGTATTTGTGTGCAGACGTGGATGAGTGTGCGGACGCAGACACCTGCTCTCAGATCTGCGTAAACCTGCCAGGGAGCTTCAAGTGTGATTGTAATGAAGGATTTGAGCTGGATCACATGACCAAAGACTGCAAAGCGCTTACAGGTACACCTGCGACAAATGAATCTAATGATCAGAGAGTATTATGTGAATGTATAAGAAACCAGCAACATGCAAATGTGTTTCTCTCAGGATCTGGAGCGTTCCTCCTCTTCAGCACACGTCACGAGGTGAGGAAGATGGTGCTGGGCAGCCGAGAGTACACGTCACTGATCCGCCAGCAGAAGAAAGTGGTTGCATTAGACGTGGACATTCCCAAAGACAGGATCTTCTGGTCTGACGTGAGCCAGAAAAAGATCTACAGGTGAGAGACGGTAATGCTTTCGACTCCCAGGGAAAGCAAGAGCTGATAAAATAATACAATTTCATTGTTTCCATCAAAAGTAGTGAATGGGAATATCGCATAAAACATTTGAGAATAAAGCATAGTTTTCCATCCCATGTGTTCAAGAGAACAAAATCGCCACTTCCTGAGAAACTGGCGCAAATTATCTGTAATAAAAATAGAAGTTGCTGCAATCTGGCTCTTTTGTCCTCCATCATAAATGAAACACTATAAACACTGTTATGTTCTCTTGTGTTCGGATGCTGGTGTTTGGGAACGCAATCGTGTGAGATACTTCTGGAGGGAATTAAACCAAATTATTTGAGACGCTGTGATGTGATTGGTCCGCTGGTTAGTCCAGTTATCCAATCACATCCTCCACATCCTCTGAGTTTTTTTTTTGCACATGGAGGGATTTATTCAGTAAATGTGTTTTCACTTCTAATCAATGTTCATCTCTTAATCCGTCATGTGTGTTTTGTGTATCTCTGTGTGTATGTTTATAGTATTCCTCATAATCACAGTGTGTGTTTGTGTTGTGCAGCGCAGCGGCTGCTGACCCCACCCACCACAGCACTGTGATTGACAGCCAGATCTCCAGGCCCGAGGGTCTGGCTGTGGACTGGATCCACGGTAACATCTACTGGACGGATGGTGAGCTGCAAACCATCTCTGTGGCAACCGCAGACGGCAGCAAACGCAAGACGCTCGTCAGCGACGGCTTACAGAATCCTCGCGCGATCGTCGTGGATCCTCAGCACAAGTGAGTATCTGCGTCTGAAGCCGGTTGCTTACAGGTAGAAGCGTTCGTACTGATTGTTGATCCCTTGTTGTTTCATGTCATGTAGTTTCATGTTCTGGACGGACTGGGGCGAGTCGGCCCGGATTGAGAAGAGTGGACTGAACGGCGCCGATCGGACGCCTCTTGTCACAAACAACATCGTCTGGCCAAACGGCATCAC
The DNA here is from genome assembly GCA_039654625.1 of Rhinogobio ventralis. Lineage (NCBI taxonomy): Eukaryota > Metazoa > Chordata > Actinopteri > Cypriniformes > Gobionidae > Rhinogobio > Rhinogobio ventralis. The sequence continues at coordinate 3,879,020 of CM077205.1, read as the reverse complement.
GCTCGGTAAGTCGAATGCCCAGATGATGCGTGTGAACACATGCGCCGTGTGATGTATGCTGACCTGACTGCTTTGTGTTCAGACGTGTTGAATCGGCGTCTGTATTGGGTCGACTCAAAGTTGCACACGCTGTCCAGCATCGGCGTAAATGGAGACGGACGGCACACACTGATCTGCGACAAACAGAAGCTGCCGCATCCGCTGGCGCTGGCCGTGTTTGAGGTGTGTGGCATTGGCCGATGACGTGTCTGGACGGGCTGGCGGATGGGTTTGTCAGGTTCTCATGAGCGATGTGTCTCTGTCTGTCCAACAGGAGAAAGTCTTCTGGACCGACGTGTCCAATGGCGGCATCTGGAGCGCGAACCGCATGACGGGCCAAGACATCGCGGCTGTGGCCGAACATCTGCAGTCCATTGAAGACATCGTGCTCCATCACAGTCTGAAACAACCTACAGGTGAACACACACACACACGTCATGTGTCTTTGTTGCTGTTATTAACTGTGTATTTTCAAGATGATCTGCATGTTTGTCCTGCTCATGAGGAAGTGATGTCATTGGCAGGAAGGGACTGGTGCAGAGAAACGGCTCTGGTCAACGGCGCCTGTGAGTATCTGTGTCTGCCGGCGCCTCTGATTAACAGACGTTCACCCAAATACACGTGTGCGTGTCCTGATCACATGACCCTGGGCGCGGACATGAGGACGTGTGTATCAGGTACGTTCCAACCCGCTCTGTTTCACACCAGACTCTTTAATTATGATGCTCATCGACGTCTGTTTCTCTGTGTAGCTCCGAATGCCACAGCGCCACCACAGGCGACGACCAGAACTGCACCCGGCCCGTTGCCCACTGCAACCAGAGCAGCTCTGCCGTCTCAGCATCAGAGCGGAGACACCAGACAGACGGGCTCTCACAGGGGTCGGTTCCTGTCCTACTCTCTATCTGTCTGTCTGTTCATTCACTCATATTCACACACTCACCATCTCTGTCCGCCTCTTTACAGGAAGTGATGCAGAACATGAGCCGGTTTCCAGCCCTTCCCAGCATCCCACGGTCCTGTACGTCGCCCTTCCAATCGGTGAGTAAATCCACAGTCATGAAACAGACGTCACTTACTGACCGATCGCCAGTGTGAATGAACCGCCTGTCTGTCTCACAGCTGCCGTGTGTCTGCTGGCATTTGGCGGAATGTTGGTTTGGAGACACTGGCGGGTGAAGAACACCAACACCATCCACTTCTCCAACCCAGTGTACCAGAAGACAACAGACGACACAGTCCACATCTTCAGGAGCCCCAGTCTGGATGGATACTCGCATCCATCGGTACGACACCAAACACACTGGAGCTTGATTCCAGATGTTTTACTTACTCTCATTCCTGTAACACACATTCAGATACTTTTATAGAAATCTGCATGAATTAAAGGCACTGTAACAAGTGATTCAAACACACGTGATTCGTCCTGATGGGGCTTGAAATGTGAAAAGAGTCACGATACAAAGTCAGATAAGATCGATAAGAGTAGAACAGAGATAAAAAAGGAAAATTGATTGCTTGATTGATTCAACATAAGACTTTTGAGGGAAGGTGTGCTTGAAAATCCTTTACCTGATTTGGTGTTCCGGGTCAAAAATGACCAGCACTTTAAATGGCTTGTAAATCTCTCGTTATGCTATATTATCACCAAAAATCTTTTTGTAAACTAGTTTTCTTTCAATTAGCCCAGATTTTGTATTTCTTTTTTAAACTGACTGATCGTAAGCTTCATTGATCTGAGCTCATGCACCTCAGTTTTTTTTGTGATGAATAAGCTTGAGTTTTTTTGAATATTCCACAAAATTTGAATATTGCATAAAACATGAATAAAGCACCATTTCCATCCCATGTGTTCAAGAGATCAAAATCATCACTTCCTGGGAAATTTGCTGCAATCGGGGAAGAAACTGTGTCTCTTTTTTCCTCTATCATTATAAATGCATTGCGTCTCAGAGCGGCAGACAAACGTCATGTTTCACAGTAAACGCTGTCATGTTCTCTTGTGTTCGGATGCTGGTGTTTGGGAACGCAATCGTGTGAAACGCTTCTGGAGGGAAACCAACATCTGAGATGCTGTGATGCGATTGGTCCACTGGTTAGTCCAGTTATCCAATCACAGCCTCTGCTAAGGGAAAGTCACATGAGTTTATTGTTGTGCATTGAGGGATTTATTCAGTAAATGTGTTTCCATCATAGTTTATGCCCATGTCTTCTTATCAGATAAAAATGATCTGCCTCAATTGAGCAAATACGTTTTTATGCGCAATTTTAAAATTGATGTAATTTTGGGGTTTCCATGCGATACCCCAAAGTTTGCATAAAAATAGGTGGATGGAAACGTAGCTAATGAGGCCTATGATCAATCAGTTCTCAAAAGAAGTACAAAACCTCTGCTATTTGAAAGAAACCAAACTGACAATGCAATATTCAATGATAATATAGCATAATGAGATGTTTATAAGCAATTTTAAAGGCCGGTCTTTTTTGACAGGGTAACAAGGTGGGGGGAAAAAACAAACAAAATTTGTCAAGTTGTTATAACCCTGCGTGAGCGAAGTCAGTAAGTTTTAGTCCAGTGCAATAATATTAACCAGCATTTTCAGGAAAAAATAAAATAATATCTGGATCAAAATTACCGGATCACTACCAGAGGGTTAAATGGCGATAATGTCACAATGAGAGGCGTAAATGACCTCAATTGGTAGTGTGTTTTTTGGATTCTGTGACAGGCTGTGTTTAATGTGTGTGTGTGTGTTTGTGTCACAGTGTCAGATGGTCAGCATGGATGAAGATGCAGCCTGATGCTCCTCCAGAAACTCCGCTTTAAATGCTGCTCTAAAAACTGAAGGACTCTCTTCCTGATGTGCCCCAGGACCCCAGGATCAATCTTTTTATTTTAATATCATGTAAGGAATGAAGACAGACACACGCACTCATATCTAATGAATGTTCATCACAGCTGCTTAATGTCAGAAGAGCAGAAACTCTTCAGGCATCTGTAGGATCCCGTGGCTTCGCACACTACAAACTCGCAGCTGTTTCCATTCGTGATGTGTGAGCTTTTAAGTTCCTGTTTTTAAAGGTATTACCACTTTTTGATACTTAAAATGATCCTTGTAAATAGTGATGATTATGTTAAAGTGGAGGGCAGACTGGTGTCTCTCTTTTTGCACTATATATGTTCACTGTCACGTAGGCTTTATTTATTTCTCTTTCACAGACACACTTGAACGATCTCTTTGTCTTTGTTTTAATGATTGTTTTTATAAATGCACAGGGCTGCTTTAGTAATAATGAGCGATTTGCAGCAGGTTTTTACTGTTGGTTTGCTCGCGCATGTGAAGTTCACTTCTGTAGAGTGAACTCTGGGCCTTAAAACTAGCGAACGTGCCTGAAGTACAGCATGATGTGTCATATTGTTTGAACGCACAGAATATTCCACGATGCCTTTGACACATAAGAGTGAATCGGTCCTCAGGGTCGCGCGTTTGCGTTGTGCTTCAGGTGACCTCTGACCTCACCTGTCCGTTAGAGGAATCATGCTTTTACGTTCTGTTATTGATGTGCATATGGTTTGTTTATTATGGGGCATGTGCAGTATGTTATCTGAAAGGTTGGAGCTTTTTCACTGTTATCGGATGAATGAAGAATCACAAACGCTCCTCAAACAACTGCAGTAAATGTAAATACTTGCCTTTATCACACAGACTTTGTACGAAGAAAACTATTTTATTTATTATGTAAATGTGTGATTTGTTTTGTTTTTTTATTTCTTGCCTTTTCTCTTTTGTGTTGTCATCCATAAATCTTCCTGCACTACAAAAGAAATGAACCTGTGCGTCAATTGACGACATTCAGGGACTTTTATAGTTTATGAAGGATATTTGAAGAAGATTTGTGAAGTTTTCAGTCGGTCTTGAACCGATTCTGTTACTGTGGATGGGTCATTTGTGATCTGTTTTACTTTTGTGAAGGTTTTATGAACCTGTTTGAGTTTTAATTCTTTATCTAAGGACTGATGGTCCAGTGATCTGAATGTTCTAGAGGTTTAAAGAAACAAATTGCACCCAAAGAAACAACCAAACTGTTTTTGACATTGTTAAATAAATGTATGCTTTGAAACCAGAAATCTGTTGTTCTGTTATTAATCACTCTGGCTTTTTATTCAAGTGTTGGTCTGATAATCTGTTAACAGATTCACTTTCATCAGCTCAAACAAACCCAGCTAACAGGGAACATTCTGGCAAGACTCTCAAAGTTATGAACAAAAAAGTATGTTCATTAAATGTTATCTGTTCTTTAATAACATTCTCAAAACTTTAGAACAAAAACGTTATTTATACATCATTCAAGGAGCGTTTTTCCTCCCCGAAATTGGACGTTCATCTAATTCTGTTCTAATACTGTTTGTGCGCCGTTTTTTACATTTATTTCAATGAAATGATTGTACTACCATATATTTTAGTTTGATAATATTTTTATGTAACATTTCTTATTTTAGGGGATTTTATGCTACTAAATTATATTTATGTAGTAGTTTATAATCCATTTTTATTCACTTTTTGAGCATGGACCTGAAAATGTCCAACTTAAACTGTCATAAATCTTGAATGCTTTGGAACACAGGCTTGAGTTTGGTCTCTTTTAAAGATGACACTTGGCAGATTATTGTTGAAGTGAAAAAAGTAAAAGAAAAAAGTGACTGAAAAAAGTTATATAATTTTACATTTATTGTTATGAAAAATGCACAAAATACCATTTTCAATTTTTATGCGAAATGTTTTCTAAAACACGTTTTACTCTAAAAATCAAGAGTAAAAAAAATAAATAAATCAAAGCCATAAATCTAAAGAAGCTGTGTTCCAAATTTGAGCTTAACATCTCAAAAAATGAGCTTTCAGTCAGATGTTAGGTGCTGTGTGTGTCTGTCTGTCTGTCTGTCTGTCTGTCTGTCTGTCTGTCTGTGTGTGTCTGTCTGTCTGTCTGTCTGTGTGTGTCTGTGTGTCTGTCTGTCTGTCTGTGTGTGTGTGTCTGTCTTGTCTGTGTGTGTCTGTGTGTCTGTCTGTCTGTCTGTTCACACAGCAAGTGCCAAATGTTGTACTATTCCAATGGAGTAAAAAATAAATTCAAAAGACTAAACAGCACCAGAGGGTGTTACTACTTGTTTCAGAACATTCATAGAACATTCAAAAGTAACATTCCCATAATGTTTGCAGAATGATAAAAATGGAACAAAGCAAAACGTTCTAAGAACATATTTTTGTTAGTTGGAAAGCTGATGATCCTTTATGAGACGTGTCATTGTCAGGTTCAGTCCTACTGGACTCGAGTTCGGTGTGTATCAAGACCATAATGTTTCACTCCTAGAGCCACAACCCATTACCATCCTTAAACTTTAACCCCTCCATATTCATTAATTATTAAGCGCTGATAGTAGCTTTTGTTCTGTCCAACCCTTCACATCCACTCATCTTTGCATATTTCATGAACTAATTATTAGCACATGACTCATTGTACACTCTCATTGTACAATATTTAATCATCGATTCCATCAGTTTCAGATACTTTTACATGCTGATGGATGGGATATGCCGAGCAGAACGTCGTGTTCCATCACAGTGTCTGTTCACTAATGCTGTTCAACCGGACATGAGACGAACAAGACAACAGCCTTTGTGTTTGCTGTGCAGAAATGCCTACAGTGATACATGACTGTCATAACATTAGGTGTGGCATTCACTTATATTATAAATAAAAGCCGCTTGTCAAATTTTTTTTAGTTACACTTTATTTTAAGGTGTCTTTGTTACACTGTAATTATATATTTAAGTACTGAGTAATATTAAGTAACTACATGTACTTACTATAAGGTTAGGGTAGGATTAGAGTTTGGTTTATGGTTAGTTGCATGTAATTATGTATAATTTATAATTATTACTATAATAACTACGTAACATATGTAACAGTAATGACACTGTAAAATAAAGTCCGTGGGGCACTGTGGTGCGATCGAAAAGGGCTCTTTCAACGATTAAAGGGGCAGGGGCACAACACTGGATCTGGGTCGAGACACTATTATGTTGCTGTCTGTTGAAATTCAGCATTGCGGTTCTGCTAATATTGTTGCTCATTTATAATAAATTGCTTGTGTTTTTCTTAATTCATATGCATTGGATAAAAGAGCAGGAGCATGAGTTTGATGCACACTTGCAGGCCCACCACTACATCTGTGGAGCCCAAAAATGCTTTTGGTGTCTTGCTAAATGACCAATCAATTTAGATCCATGTGAAACACTGACTGACTATTTACAGAAACACATAAGTTCAGTCATCATGCAGGCCTATTTTCCATCAACAGTGTGCAGGTGAATGATGATGCTGCGTCCAATCAGCAGCTCAGAATTTTAGAATATTCTCATTCTGAAGATCTCATTGGTCAGTGTCATCGTGGTGGGCGGAGTTCACATCTCACCCCACAACAGTGATGCGGCAGGAGGGCATGTCTTGTGTATGCGCGTGTGTGCGTGTGCATGTGTGTGTGTGTGTGTGTGTGTTGTTATGATGATGATAAACTCAGATGCAATTCCATGCAGATTTTAAGTCACTGGATGTTTTTTTAATGTTCTGTGATTTCTGTTTCATTGATTCATGTATAGAGTTTTTTTAAATTTCCACGTATGACTTTGCCTCAATTAATTAACAATGCTTAATAATTCTTTAAATGATAAATGAAAAATATTTTTTTAAATGATGTGCTCCCGTGTTGTTTAATATGCTCTTCTTGTTCAGTTTTGTATGAGTTATATTGTTTTTTATTTTTAATAAGATAACATATACAACTGGACAAGTTAAAAACAGAAGCAGTTTACTGGAGCTGATGGTGTAGTAACACAGCGATCAATACTTTCACTGGGTCACTGTCTGTATGCGTGATGAATGTTTGAATGAGTTGCTGTTGGACACTAGACAATGAGGACATTTCATGTGCTTGTTACTGAATCCCATGAGATTAGATCATATTTCCTTCCCAAAGGCAGTTGAAGTCTAACAGGAACACTTGTGGAGAAGCACATTTACTTACACATCGAGTTTGCTATGTGCATTCACATAAAATCCTCATTTACTCCTCATTTTATCCTAGCAGCTCACAATAAATGACCATGTTCATTTTTTCGCACAGCATGACTGATATTGTAAGGGATTGACAGGCCTGGTGTTTTGTTGGCACTGAATATATATAAGTATATACAATATATACAAGTGTTTGTCAGTAGGGAAAGGGTTAGAAAGTGTAATAATGATAAGATATCAGTGATAAAGTATCAATGGTAGATTACAACAAAAATCTACAGTGGTGGCCACAAATATTAGAACATCTGGGAGTCGTCTTATTGGGCCTGGATTTATTTTCCAAGAGGACAATGACCCGAAACATTCTTCTAACTATTGCTGGAACTACCTGCGACGGAAGGAATCTCCTGGAACATTGAAAATTATGGACTGGCCCCCTCAAAGTCCGGACCTCAACCCCATCGAGCACATTTGGGGTGAGTTGGAAAATAAATTGGACAGATCTATTGTCCATTCAAAGGAAAGCCTTTGGCTTTGAGATAACATTAGTGTTGAAGGAAAAATATTGACACTATGCCAGCTGTAATTGCTGCAAAAGGTGGACATACCAAATATCATTATAAGTTAAAAGCGGATAAAAACAGTATGACTCACTTCATCTGATATTTGATGGTCAGAGCAACCATCTGCATGTTTCATGAACATTATGAAATTAATTCATGTTTTGGAGGCAAAAAGGTCAATATTTTCTGATCTGTCAGGTGTTCTAATAATTGTGGCCTCCACTGTATAAAAACAACAATTATTATATTATTATTAAGTAATTATACAAAACAATTATAGAAAATAGGGCATTTGGATACAATTACGCTTTAGAAGTGTTTGCATGCCTTAAGGGTTCAAGTAAAAGCCTTCTTATTTTGTGAAGGTGTTGGGAACACGCCCTTCACTCTCTGATGTGTGTGGTTTGATGTTGCCCTCTACTGGGGCTCCTCTGCAGTCACGTGATCTCTGCCAATGTTTTACCTGGCGCTCTGTGTGACGTCATCGCGCACCGTGCAGGAAAAGGAACTGGTGATGAGTTCATAACTCTCCGCTAACTACGGGAATGTAACTAAACCTACTTGAAATTGGTTTAACCGTGTTCAACACTGATCCAGGTGATTTGATTAGCTTTAGAGCATGTCTGCGTCAGCTGTGTTCGTGCTGGATCTGAAGGGGAAGGTAATTATGACTTATAATGAACGACTTTATGGGTGATATTAAAATTAACCTGGTGTTAAACATCCGCGAGTCGCTATTTATAATAATATGAACATTTATACAGCTGTCTGCTCAAACCACTATAACAATAACAGTCTTTAAAGGAGACATGGTGGTTAATTATTTAATGTCATATGATAGTATGTAACCTATTTTGAAGATGTGCCCTATTTGAACAGCTTAGAGGTGTTACAGTACATGACATTAGCAGACGTCATTTCCTTCCCAAAGAGGAAGTAGTATTATTACATATGAAAGAGTGGCTGAATTCGTAACCGCATACTACTCTTACTATTTCTGCCATAGAAAGATGTGGTAAAAGTAGTAGGAGTAGTATACAGTTCTGAATTCAGCATCTGTCTTGTTGTGGAGTTACGTCACTCAAGAAATGGTAAGATCATAAATGATTAAATGAAATTTGTCTGTCGTACTTTATTGCAAATGTCGCTATCCCAATTTGTCTTCCCATCAGGTGCTGATATGCCGCAACTACAAAGGCGATGTTGACATGTCCGAGATTGACCACTTCTTCAACCTGCTAATGCAACAGGAAGAGGAGGGGCTTGTTTGTCCTGTGATGTCACATGGCAGCGTCCACTTCCTCTGGATCAAGCACAGCAATCTGTACTGTATCCTTTACATCACAAACTTCCAAATCTGATTGTAAAAGATTAAGTTATTCCAAATAACCAGTGCCAATTAGGTTGTAGGTGCGTCCCAATTCGCATACTTATGCACTATTCCATACCGATTTGTAGTATAACTTTAAATATCTGGATGATGCACTTAATTAACTGAATGACCAAATAACTGTCGAAAATTAATACACTACACGGTTGAGTACATAGTGCATAGTGCATAAGTACATAGTGCATAATTGCATAGTGCATAATTGCATAGTGTGTAAGTGCATAGTGTGTAAGTGCATAGTGTGTAAGTGCATAGTGTGTAAGTGCATAGTGTGTAAGTGCATAGTGTGTAAGTGCATAGTGTGTAAGTGCATAGTGTGTAAGTGCATAGTGCATAATTGCATTGTGTATAAGTGCATAGTGTATAGTGCGTCATTTGGGATGCAACTTTGTGTTTTGTTGATATCTGTTGAATGTTCAATGCTGTTCAATTGTGTATCAATTTCCAATGTACCCATTTAAACTTAACCTGCCATTAAAACCAGTGGTGGCCACCACCAACAAGAACTCTAATGCATCTTTGGTGTACGCCTTTCTGTACAAGCTCGTGGAGGTGAGTCGACTGAGATCGCCGCACGTGGTCGTTCTTTAACTACCGCTGTTAATTCTCCAATCGAGATTCTCCAGTCTGAATTTCATGCTAAGAAACAAACACTACTCACGGTCTCTTCAGGTGTTCACTGAGTATTTCAAGGAGTTGGAGGAAGAGAGCATTCAGGATAACTTTGTTGTCGTGTACGAGCTGCTTGACGAGCTCATGGACTTTGGATTCCCGCAGACGACGGACAGCAAGATTCTTCAGGAGTAAGACATGTTTGCTTCATTCGGTCAGGGAGAAGCTAATTTCCCGCAGATCTGTGACCTCCTGTGTGTTGATGGTCTTCCTATTAGGTACATCACTCAGCAGGGTAACAAACTTGAGGTGACCAAGACCAAAGTGCCCACTACAGTCACTAATGCCGTGTCCTGGAGATCAGAGGGCATTAAATACAAGAAGAACGAAGTTTTCATTGACGTGATTGAGTCCATTAATGTGCTGGTGAGTTGCATCATCTTCCTTGAATAGTATTTCAGCAGGTGTTTCACAGAGGAAGGTGTTTCTTGGTGCTCATTTAGGGGTGTACGATATATGTACACTATATACACTATGTGATGCAGTCTAGTAGGTTAGACTTGTAACATTTAGAATGCCCTAAATATTCAAGATAAGGGACTTCTGTATGTCAATATCACACAAAGAGTGCTGTTTTTTTCTCCAGATATATGCATGAGTACAAATGTGATTTTGTGATTTTATACAGCAGTTTAATAAACAAGAAGTTAATATTAAGTGACTTACACTTTAGACACAATATTGCCTATTATGGCATCGAAAATAGTTCCAAACAAAACCACAGCACTGTTTTGCGTCTCTAAGCAACACACAGCGTTGTAGTTTCGATAAATGATTCAATGAGTCACTCATTAAAGGTGAACTGTGTAAATTTTAGCGGCATCTCCCCTCACCCCACGCTCACCCCTCTCTTTCGAAGCACATAGAGAAGCTACGGTGGCCGACACAGGACAAAGATATCGTCATCTGAGACAGCAGAGAGTATCTAGCGCTCTGAAGAGCAGTTTGTCTGTTTAGGGCTACTGTAGAATCATGGCAGCACAAAATGGCGACTTCACTGTAAGGGAACCCGTGGTGTATGTAGATAGGAATGGCTCATTATAAGGTAATAAAACGGTTCATTATGTAAGGTCTTTATACACCACTGAAAACATAGTTATGTATATTATATTGCATTTATGTCAATAGATCCTCATAAATACTGCACCTTTAAGACAGGCAAATGCTTTGTTCCTGAATGAATCAGCTGTGTGAATGAATCGGTTCAGTTGCTGCATCCCAATTCGCCTACTTATACTACGCCCTAAAAGTATGTACTTTTTTTGTGAAGAAAAAGTACATACTTTTGAGTGTGTATCAGAAGAATAGGCAAGCTGTGGGACATCATAATAGAGTCTTTAATGGTTTCTCTCGGTCACATCCTATTACCGTACACTGGCCTGTCAATCATCTTGTCACAGTTAAAATCCTCCACATTTAATTTAATTTAATTCATTTCCTACTGTATTGGAGAGAAATGCAGTAGCACATTGATCTGCCGGTCGTGGGTCTTTCATGCAGAGACTCTCCTCATATTAATGCACAACGATGCATTTAAAAGTTAATGGCCAAACGGATCTTTATAAAAGTTCACATTGTTATTGCAGATTAAATATAACATGGATAACATTAAATAAATATTTTTTGTCAGCTTAAATGTTGATTATTAGTCAATCAAACGCCTTTATCTAAACCTCTCTACTTAACTGTTGGTCATGCACATAAGCCATGTTTTGTAGTTTTTTTTACACTTTACTTCTATTTGTAGTTCTGAACCAAATCCTACTCCAAAGCGCAATGGGTTGTGGGCAGTATTAGCCGTTATAGTGTGCACGGATCCACACTTCGAAAATCTCCCGGAAATAGACTATCCGGGGACTAGCATACTTTTTGGGACACACTTATTTTAATCTCACATACTATTTAGGATGCAGGGAATGACTCACTCATTAACAGTGACTTGCTGCCACCTACTGGCGGTTTTACTTTCACATTTAAAGTATCTTTTTAAAATCATTTCAAAATATCAATAATCAATGTTTTATGTTTAAAACATCAAAACATTTCTGCATTTGTAACTGCAGGTTAAACGCATTCACGTCCCTCTGAGCTGCATTAAACAGTCTGTGTAAATGCAACTTCAGATGTGGCTTCTGTGTTTCCTCTGCATTGCAAAGATGAATTTTGTTGATACTGATTTCATTTGATTGGTAACAGCCCTATAGTGTCTTATTATTCTAATTGATTCAATTTATGGATCATCTTTTGTCTCAAATTCTTACATTTAAATAGGTTAAAAATGCCCATAAAAGTTAAAAATAAATGTAAACTTATTGGAAAAGATAATTTCTATCAGTGCTGTGAACTGACCACCACACAGAATATGAAGAATATCAAAAACTTTAGGATTCAGCTGTCCACGGCAGTCCTAAACCTGCCAAAGGGACCAATTGTCAATATTGCACCCACCTAGTCTCCTGTTGTGTTTAAAGATGTTTGTGTGTGTTTAGGTGAATGCTAACGGCAGCGTTATGAGCAGTGATATCGTGGGCAGCATCAAGCTGAAGACGATGCTCTCAGGAATGCCAGAGCTCAGGTTGGGCCTCAACGACCGCGTGCTGTTCGCCCTCACCGGCCGTAAGAATCAGCAGTTATTAACTAAGCTGTTTGAATTTATTAAGTGTGTTGTGCAGGATGAGGTCAGTCCTGAAAATAACGTGTTGTGTGTGCACAGGAGACAAAGGGAAGACTGTAACCATGGAGGATGTGAAGTTTCATCAGTGTGTCCGTCTGTCGCGTTTCGAGAGTGACCGAACCATCTCCTTCATCCCACCTGACGGAGAGTCTGAGCTCATGTCATACCGTATCAATACACACGTAAGGCTCCTGCACCAGCCCATCAGTGGCTAACAGCTTGTGTTTGGGATGGACAACGTTTTTTGATCTCTGTCGCCCACACACCTGTTTTATCTTCCTTTATGGCCATGCAGTTGACCTATTTTCTGCTATTTTTCTTGAAGTGACTGAGAGAGTTTGATTGACAGAATAACCATCATGCCTATGTTGTACGTACCGTATCTCAGTGAGGTAATGAACAACTAGTTCTGTTCTGTTCATACAACACACACTTCAAACAAACTTGCTCTCAAACTCACTGAAAATTTGAGGTAGACCGTTTATTAAATGCTGTTGTTAAATTTGATCTTACAGATTGTCCAAAAAAAATTTAAGTCCTCCTATTATGCTTTTTTGTTTTATTCCCTTTCATGTAGTGTGTAATAGAGCTGTTTGTGAATGTAAAAGGTCTGCAAAGTTTCAGCGGTCAAAGTGCAGATTAATGGAGTTTTTGTCTCTCAAAAGAAAGAAGCGATTCTGAACTGCTGAAACGATTCTCAGTAATTCCAGTCTTACTTCCTTCCACGAACCTACATTGATACAGAGCGCATTTAGGCCAAGCCCACACTCTGGGGGGAAACAATCCAACCCTCTCCATTGACTTTGAATTGCGAGAAGTGGCCTCCTTGTAATTTCTGACTTATAACAAAAAACAGAACAATGTCTAAAAGCTGCTGTGACAGGATATACAGCAAACAGCAAACAGTTTTTATAAGATGTCGACCCAAAATAGAGCATTTAAGGACACAAAAGTGGATACAGGCAATAATACGTGAAGCATTAGCAGGAAGAATGGGTAAATTGTGGGATCCTGACATTTAGTATGCCTACGTGTGCAGTAAACATTTTGTCACTGGTAAGTCAAATATCCAAATGTAAGTTTTATATATTATATTTTAGCATATCCAGTTACCCGTTGCGCTCTGTCTCAATTGCCTGTATCCACTTTTGTGTCCTTAAACGCTCGTTATTTTAGGTCGACAGTTTATAAAATCGTAGTTTTTTTAGCTTGTTTGCTGTATATCCTGTCACATAGCAGCTTTTAGACATTGTTCTGTTTTTTGTTATAAGTCAGAAATGATAAGGAGGCCGCTTCTCGCAATACAAAGTCAATGGAGAGCGTTGGATTGTTTTCCCCCCCGGTGGGCGTGGTTTCAGATTATGACGCGTTTCGCTCTGTCTCTATAGGTTTTCTAACTATTTTGCATAATGCCAGACTATGCTCTTCATTGGCTGCCGGTGAACAGCGTCTACTTTGCCCCACCCTCAAACACTGTAGTTGTAGCTGAGACTGGAAGAGTTTGGTTCGTGTTGTTCATGTCGAGACGCTGTTTTCTGCTGCCAAAGCAAATCCACTTTGATGAGATTGATACGGTAAAACAGACGCCATTCGTATCACTGTGTATCAAGAGCTAAGGAAATTCAGATATAGTAATGGGTGTTTCGTTTCCGACACATGCTGTAAACGGTCGGCCAATCACAACAGACTGGGACATCTGACCAATCAGAGCAGAGCAGCTCTCAGAAAGGCGGGGTTTAGAGAGACCGAATCCTTGATCAAACTGTTTCCGACATTTATATTGAGAAAATGTATTATGAGAAAGTGTTTTTTTTTTTTTGGATGCATGTACATTTTTTGTTGGAGACTTTAAACCTTTAAAATACAATAATAGGGGCACTTTAGACAATCCAACTGTAGAAAGTCTATTACACCATTTTGAATATGGATCATCATAGTTGATCACATCCGCTGTGTGTAGTGTTGCAAAAGTCTCTTTATTAATCGTATCAGTCTTTCTTCTGCAGGTAAAGCCGCTTATTTGGATCGAGTCAGTTATTGAGAAGTTCTCTCACAGTCGAGTGGAGATCATGGTAAAGGTTTGTCAGCAAAACTTTCTTCATTGCACCATACTGGAGACATTTCAAGTCTAAATTTAAAGATTGAATGTCTTTTTTACAGCATTGTTCAGCTAATGTAGAAACGTAGACTGACTTTCCATGTGTGAATCCTCTCTCTCTCTCTCTCTCTCTCTCTCTCTGTATTCCAGGCTAAAGGACAATTTAAAAAGCAGTCTGTAGCCAATAATGTTGAGATTCGTGTGCCTGTGCCGAGTGATGCCGACTCTCCCAAGTTTAAAACCAGCACAGGTCATGCTAAATACGTTCCTGAAAAGAACTGGGTGGTGTGGAGCATTAAATCCTTCCCAGTAAGGAACCAATTACTGATGCCTACCTCTTCTGTCATAAGATGTTGTTTTATGAAACCTTTGTCATTTATTTATTTCAGACTCTAATGCACTTTGTTTAAGATTATTATTGAATCTGTAAAACTGAGCTGTCGTTGTGTCCACTGGCAGGGTGGAAAGGAGTTTCTCATGCGTGCCCACTTCGGCCTGCCAAGTGTTGAAAATGACGAGAAAGAGGGAAAACCTCCAATCACCGTCAAGTTTGAGATCCCATATTTCACAGTGTCAGGCATACAGGTGTGTGTATGACTTTGCATGGGCATTTGCATATGTGTGTTATCACTATTTATACTTGTGACAAATGTTACATGTGCAGACATCCCACTTCTCCTAGAAGTTCTGGGAGTCTCTTGCACATTGATAGCAGCTCCCTGGTGCCTGCAAATTATACAATATCCCGAAAATCGAGTGTGCAAGACAGAAGCCCTGTTTCCACCTGGTATTGAGATGCGTTTTAGTGATCTGATCACAAATGGTCAGTCAAGATGCATTACTGTTTTGTTTAACTGGAATTATCATGTGTTTCAAATGATTCGCCTGTGACCACTTGCATTCAGATTTCCTATTATTCACACTTTATATCACTTTCGGCGCACTAATAATATAATGTAATATAATATCATATAATATGATAAAGTTTTAATGCAGTAGGGTGGGGTGGTGTTTGTGCCATTTCCCGGAAATGAGTTTTTGCAGGATGGGATGTCTGCATGTGTTCTTTAAACACGGTCTGTTTAAGATGTAAAACTTTATGATCAGTTATGGAACTTGTGTCTCTGTAAATGAAAAATTGGATTTTATTTGAATGCTACTATACATGAAGATCATTGAGAAGAGCTCTAGATTCTCATTGGTCGCTGGCGCAGTTGCCACATGGCGATACTGTAGCAACACCTCTCATCACTCCTCCCTTTTGTCCAATTATGGCAGCTGTGTTTGCGTGTGTGGCCTCTGATTGGTGGAAGTGTGCTTGTCGTCATGCAGCACTGTTTTCGATCAAGTTTGCGATGCAAAGGTGCAACCGTGAACATATAATATAATATAATATAATGTAATATTCTGTTGTAATGCAATGTCCTTTAGGGAGGTGGGGTGTTGTTTGTGTCATCTCCCGTAAATTTGTTTTTGCAGGATGGGATGTCTGCATGTGTTCTTTAAACATGGTCTGCTTAAGATCTAATGTAAGACTTTATGATCAGTTATGGAACTCGTGTCTCTGTAAATAAAAAAAAATATATTTTTTTTAAGGTACGATATATGAAGATCATTGAGAAGAGTGGCTATCAGGCGCTGCCGTGGGTCCGCTACATCACACAGAGCGGAGGTGAGCAAGTGGTTTTGCATATTTTTAACAAAGCAGGTTTTCACAAAACTAAATTAAATAAATAAACATAATAATAATAAAGAATTATAATAATAATAATTAATAAGAATAAACAAAATGTACAGGCCTTGCCATATAATTACAATTTATTACAAATAGCAAAAAAACTAAACAAAAACCCCCCGAAATTTCCTACAGTTAGAATACTGTATATTTATCGTCCCATAAAGCAGGTTTTTAAAAATATTGTATGTTAGGCAATGAAGCAGATGTCAAAAGGATGATTGATGTATTAATGTATGTATTTATATCTGTATGCTTTCAGATTACCAGCTCAGGACAAACAACTAATGTGCACTGCAGACACATGACTGAGACTTGCACATCAAATTGTTTTTTTTGTTTTTTTGAAGAAAAATACTTTTATGTAATGTTTATGTCTATGTTTTTAGTCGATTTTATCCTGTCAGAATTTCATTAGAAAAAAAGGACGCTGAATGTAAACATACCAAGCATTTCAGTCACAATGTATTTTCACAAGTGCTTTTTGCACCAAATGATGGAATATGTTGTCAATCATTTCTTTTTGCAATTAATTGAATATATTTGTCTTGAAATTATTGATAAATGTGGTGACTATTCCTGATGTTGACATATTACTGGGTCTTGAGTAGACTGTCACGAAGGCCCGCTCTTTTTTCCACACACACACACACACACTCAGTCAGTCAGTGAATGAACGCAACAGTTTACAAATAAACCTTCTCAAATCGCCCGCCTTCTGCGCTCTAGATTCTCATTGGTTGCTGTCGCAGTTACCACGGAGATACTGTAGCAACGCCTATCAGCACTCCTCCCTTTTGTCCAATTATGGCAGCCGCGTTGGCGTGTGTGGCTTCTGATTGGTGGAAGGGTGCTCGTCGTCATGCAGCACTGTTGCCGATCAAGCGCGCAATGTAAAGGCGCAAACGCGAACGGAGCATATATATATATGTGATTGTTTTGACGTATTTGTGTAAACAGATAAACAGCCAACGGTCACTCATCCAAAAAACAACAACGGAGAGGTAAGCGCGTTAAATGCTGTTCGTACGTTAATGTTGATGTTTCTCGGTGCCGTTTAACCAGTTCTTCAGAGAGATCCGCGTTAATGTTCCGCATCACTGAATGATTTCCTCGGGGTTATCTCAGATCAGATCGTATGTGACTGGTTCGTGTCCGTCCAGGTGTTTCAGATGATGGTTCTCGACGGGTTCGGCTGCGGGAAGAGTCTCAGCACGGCGGCGGCTCGGGGGAATGTGGACGCGGTTCGGCGGATCCTTCAGGATCACCGGGTCGAACCGGACACGCTCAATGAGTTCGGGAAAACCGCACTGCAGGTGAGTTACTAATTTACAGCATTAAAATACATATGACATAATACACATTCTTATTACAGTGCTGTTTGTTCCGCCGTGAGCATCTGACTGACTGCGATTATGTCATAATGACCGCTGTCATTCATCTTTAAGTTTATTTACTTTTCTGCTGAGCAATGCAATGATCGAATTAATGCAGAAACCACATCAGAAAGTAAAACTACACATAAAAGTATAAAAACAGGAACTAAATAGCTAGTAATGTTACTAGTAGCTTATTTTCATTAAACAGAAGAATGGTAGAACTGGCGTAGCTTTAAAGGGTTAGTTCACCCAAAAATGTGAATTATCCCATAATTTACTCACCCTCAAGCCATCCATATGACTTTCTTCTTTCAGCCAAACACAATTGGAGTTATATTTTTAAAAAATCCTGGCTCTTCCAAGCTTTATGATGGGAATGATTGGTAACTTGGATTTTGAAGCCCAAAAAAGCGTATTCCATCCATCATAAAAGTGATCCATACGGCTCCAGGGCCTTCTGAAGTTCTGCGTTTGTGTAAGAAAAACATCCATATTTATAACTTTATAAACTATAATAACTGGCTTCCGGTAGCGGCTGTACGTGAGTCGAGTTCCGGAAGAGTGACCTCTGACCCGACGCATGATGTATTGATGAACGCAGAAGCGCAGAGGATAGAGCAAATCAAAACACCGGTCATGAATTAGAAGTCTAAAACGAGAATTTTTAAAGAGAAATGTAGGAGGAGCTTGAGTTTGTTGTTTGAACCGCGAACAGCTTTGACTCAAGCCTGAGCTTACGCTACTCCTACATCCTTCATCATGTGTCAGGTCAGAGGTCACTAGACCAGTCATTGCCAGAAATAATAATCCAAGTTACCATTCACTCCCATTATAAAGCTTGGAAGAGCCAGGTTATTTTTTAGTATAACACCGATTGTGTTTGGCTGAAAGAAGAAAGTCATATACACCTAGGATGGCTTGAGGGTGAGTAAATTATGGGATAATTTAATAAATGATTTAGCTTCCTAAGAAGTTTTTTCACCACTAATTATCAGCTATAAAGCACACAATGAGATGTTTGGTGTGCTGTAGGTGATGATGATGGGCTGCACCAGTGTGGCGTGTGTGTTGCTGGACCACGGCGCTGACCCCAACATCCAGGACCGCTGCGGCGTCACCCCCACTCACGATGCAGCCCGCACGGGTTTCCTGGACACAGTGCGAGTTTTGGTGGACTACGGCGCCTCTGTCAACGTCCCTGACCACAGCGGCGCTTTGCCCATCCACATCGCCATCCGCGAGGGCAACTGGGATGTGGTGGAGTACCTGGCCCCGCTGTCAAACCTGAGGCACCAGGACAACCAAGGAGCCAACGCGCTGGACGCGGCCCGGGATGCGTGCGCTCCGGAGATCGTGGAGCTGTTAGAGCACCTGATGGCAAGCAGTTCAAATTGAAGAACTATGGTGTGGGAGCCCTCAGTGCTCCTTAGCAGGTTGTAATTTATATTAATATGTTGGATGTTGAGATATATGTTTCCATAGTTGGTAGTTGAACTCATAATATTAGCTGGAATATGTAGCACCAGTTTTGCACAGAGCAAATCCCTGCACTGGATTCAAGAGAGCTGCTCTCCTTCAGTCACGTGTGGGTTTGCCAGGCACACATGTAAATAACTTTCTTTGGTATTTTGCAAAATATTTCTGTGCAGAAACTTGAACTGTTAACATTTTTATTCTTGTGAAATTATTCCCTGCCATCCGTGCACTGATGAATTCTCGTTTTGTGTGTAAGTTTGGTTGGAGTGTTAACATCTGTAAATAACATTGTATGAATTTATTTGACTTATTTATTGAAGAATGTATATTAACGTTATGTTTACTGTGGTATTTCAAATGTTATTTATTAATGTTTAATAAATGAAAACTCACTTTGTCTGAATTGTTAGTTGTGTCGTAGCTACTGAGATGATCATGCAGATATTTTTCCTCATCAAGAATATTAAAAACAAAAATAAATCACGCAGGTCTTGAAAAAGTCTTAATTTACCCTTCTGCAAATGAAGGCCTTAAAAAGGTCTTAACTCAGAGCAGAACGTCTTAAATTCATAAAGTGGCATTAAATGTTGCATGCGCTGCATAAGATGAATCTCTTCCTCAGTATTTTTGTTTTCCCATACAAATATCAATCCTAAAATCAAAATACTGTATATTTACTTTAGATGCAAAATGATTTGAAGTCCTGTTTCTGGACTAAAATTTGTGCTTAAAACAAGAACAAATACACTCACCTAAAGGATTATTAGGAACACCATACTAATACTGTGTTTGAGCCCCTTTCGCCTTCAGAACTGCCTTAATTCTACGTGGCATTGATTCAACAAGGTGCTGAAAGCATTCTTTAGAAATGTTGGCCCATATTGATAGGATAGCATCTTGCAGTTGATGGAGATTTGTGGGATGCACATCCAGGGCACGAAGCTCCCGTTCCACCACATCCCAAAGATGCTCTATTGGGTTGAGATCTGGTGACTGTGGGGGCCATTTTAGTACAGTGAACTCATTGTCATGTTCAAGAAACCAATTTGAAATGATTCGAGCTTTGTGACATGGTGCATTATCCTGCTGGAAGTAGCCATCAGAGGATGGGTACATGGTGGTCATAAAGGGATGGACATGGTCAGAAACAATGCTCAGGTAGGCCGTGGCATTTAAACGATGCCCAATTGGCACTAAGGGGCCACCCGTGGTACCCGGTGGGGTCTTCTGCTGTTGTAGCCCATCCGCCTCAAGGTTGTGCGTGTTATGGCTTCACAAATGCTTTGCTGCATACCTCGGTTGTAACGAGTGGTTATTTCAGTCAAAGTTGCTCTTCTATCAGCTTGAATCAGTCGGCCCATTCTCCTCTGACCTCTAGCATCAAATCCCAGTAACTGAGCAGATTGTGAAATACTCAGACCGGCCCGTCTGGCACCAACAACCATGCCACGCTCAAAATTGCTTAAATCACCTTTCTTTCCCATTCTGACATTCAGTTTGGAGTTCAGGAGATTGTCTTGACCAGGACCACACCCCTAAATGCATTGAAGCAACTGCCATGTGATTGGTTGATTAGATAATTGCATTAATGAGAAATTGAACGTGTATGTGTCACTAAGGTATAAAAACTTTTTTTTACTACTTTTTTTTTTTTTCCCCAGAAAACAAGTATCTTATTTCCTTTAGTTCCTCCAGTAAATGTATCTTGATTTAAGAATCTTTTTTACGGTAGGAAATTTACAAAATATCTTCATGGAACATGATCTTTATTTAATATCCTAATAATTTTTGGCATAAGAAAAATGGATAATTTTGACCCATACAATGTATTGTTGGCTTTTGCCACAAACCTGTGCGATTTATGACTAGTTTCGTGGTCCAGGGTCACATTTGTATATTATCACTAACTACAAATATACTGTAAAATCTGACGAATTCATGTGACGAGTTTCACTATGTATGCATGAGCCTAGTGTGGCCTTCATATCATCTCCGAAGGTGCGTCTAGTGTCTGTATGAGCTCAAGGTGACCCTGTACGGGCACAATTACCCAACACAGGAATGTGTGTGACTGTACAAGGCAAACATTGTGCTTTCACAGAGCTTTGCTTTGAACAGACAGTCTGTTTTTCTGGGGGGTTTACAACTCAGAGAGGACGCAGACACAATGGCACGCTTGTTTGCTCACTGCATTCAAGCCAAAATCTCAGGATACCTCTTACATCCAGCAGAAAAGCTTTCACTGTATCTGCTGCATAATATTGAGGGTTTCAGGGCAGTCTGAGCGGTTTGTCATTTTAATGAGCAATTCTCTGTAATGCACTGCTTGAAGTCTGATAAGAAAAAGACAGTAGATGATTAAACAAACAACTGTTATACGCTCAACTTCATCAATCGTGCCCACATCAGAGCTGTCACTAATAAAACAGTGAGTGTTTGAGATTACTGAACAAAGTCCACACACTACGCGAGTAAATCATCCTCTGGAATAACTGTTTGAAGCCTTTAACTAATGGGTTTTAAACCAACTGGATGATCTCAGCAGTGGCCAACTCGTGCCATCCCCTTAAATCACTATATTATTTTTTGTGAGTTTTAATTATATTTTGAATTGTTTGCAAAAGAAATGAATGACAACTCTTTATTGTAATGGAGGAAGTCCAATATACACAAAAATGAAACCTTACAAACTAATACTGTACAATAAAAACAAGTGTCTACACATCCATAGAACATATTCACCTGTAAACATACTGAAGAGACTGGCATTTACAGTACCGGTCAAAAGTCTGGAAACATTACTATTTTTAATGTTTTTGAAAGAAGTCTCTTTTGCTCATTAAGCCTGCATTTATTTGATGAAAAATACAGAAAAAATCTGTAATATTGTGAAATATTATTACAATTTAAAACAATGGTTTTCTATTTAAAGATACTGTAAAATATAATTTATTTCTGTGATCAAAGCTGAATGTTCAGCATCATTACTCCAGTCTTCAGTGTCACATGATCCTTCAGAAATCACTCTAATATGCTGATTTATTATCAGTGTTGGAAACAGTTGTGCTGTTTGGTGATGCTTTAAAGTAAAAATATTTTTTTAACGTTTTATCAATGTAACATATCCTTGCTCAATAAAAGTATACATTTCTTTAAAAAAAAAAAAAGTACCGACCCCAAACTTTTGAACCGTAGGGAATATTGTATATTTCTATTTTAAAGGGGTGATGAATTGAGAAATTAACTTTCCCTTGAGCTTTTGATATATAAAAGGTCATAAGAATATCCTGTAAGTTTCAGAGCTGAAAACTTCCTTGTTAGTCAAAGAAAAGCTTTTATAGACACCAGGCCCAGCAAACGACAGGTTGGGGATCTGTGACGTCAAAGGGAGGCAAGCACCGCCTCAGCAGAAGAATATCAACGCCTACTTCATCACTGCCTGTTTAGCCCCGCCCACCGATTTGCGCACGTAACATAGCAGGTCCTAAGTTAGTGTTAAACCATCGAGCTACAAAGCAATAAACATGCCGTTGAGGATTACAAAATATTGTGCAGTGACTGGGTTCAACAGTAATGCAACATGTAAGTAACTGTGTTCATTCTAATGCCTGATCTGAAATGTGATGATTCATGTAGTCAGATGTTCTTTGACTGTGTGTAAGTAAATCAAACCAGTGACTAAACATCAACTTGCATTGTTTCTCTTAGTAGGATGAAAATAATCTGTTATTTAACAGTGATTAAAATCTATAAAGAAAGCGATCAAAGAAAGCTCCCTTTGCAATCGTTGGAGTAGCGCTGAACCTGTCAATGAGTTTATCAGTGACGCGTTTATCAGTGACTCCCGTTTTATTCAACGAATCTCTTAACTATATCACGTTTGCACTGTTAGTGAAGATGAAAGCATTCGTTAGTGTACAGAAACTGAGTTGCAATGACGAGATCGCTGCTTTCATGCGCTCAACATGTGTGTGATCGGCTACAATGATCATCACTGCAACCTTTCATGCCACAATCTTAATATAATGCCATAGATCTAAATGTAATGCAACACTTTTCACGATTAGTTAACCATGAGAACTGTAATAGTAAAAACGCGCTAAAAGAGAGAGTAATAATATTTCAAATGCAAAGACGTTAGCCAATCACAGCAGTGGGTGTTCACACTGCAGTCTCCCAGCGGACACGCCCCTTAAAACAGAGCGTTCAGAGCAGAGGGCTAAAATCAGGGTAGGAAAAATGCCTTTTATTTATAAATTATGACCATTTTTGATGTAAAAAGCATTCTAACATTATAAGTGCACCCCAGGAAACATCATAAAATGATAAAAAAAAAAAAACACAGTTCATGACCCCTTTAAATAAATGCTGTTCTTTTTACTTTTTATTCATCAAATAATCCTGGTCAATCACAGGTTATAAAAAAATATTAAGCAGCGCAACTGTTTCCAACACCGATAATAAATCAGCATATTAGAGTGATTTCTGAAGGATCATGTGACACTGAAGACTGGAGTAATGATGCTGAACATTCAGCTTTGATCACAGAAATAAATTATATTTTAAAGTATCTTAAAATAGAAAGCCATTATTTTAAATTGTAACAATATTTAACAATATTACAGTTTTTTTCTGTATTTTTCATCAAATAAATGGAGGCTTGATGAGCATATGAGACTTAAAAATAGTTAAAAATTAAAAATACTAATGTTTTCAAACTTTGTACTGTATATGAAAATATCTCTGTGCAAGTCAACTGAGTTTTCTTCACTTAGTCACGAATTCTCATCTACGTCGTACCATATGACAATTTTGGACAATCTTCAGCAGATATGTCCAGGCATCCACCATTTTGTTACTAAGAAAAATAATGCAGCCTTTCTGTACTGATTTCATGAATGTTGTAGAATATGGTCATGAAATTAATTGTTATCAAAGAAAAGACAAAATGATCCAATAATGTCCTACTGCCTGCCTGAAGAGTAAACGTGTAAATCAGTAAATAAACATAACTGATGGATAGAGACTACTTTTGATTCTCTAAAGACCTGAGAAAACCCTGGTAAGTGAAGTCAGTGCAGTTCTTTCTTCACACCCTCACGTACTGATTACAACTAATCTGCCAGTAGAGGGAGCCACTGAAGCTTCAGCTGATTGGCTCAAGGTTTGGCTGCTACTTTAAAGCTGCAGTCCCTAACTTTTTGCGCTCTAGCGGTTAATAAACAGAACTGCATGCGTCTTGCGAAAGAACATTGCAGCCGGAGCTACTTCTCAATGTTTATGTCTGTGGCGAGTCACGCAGGGACTGTGCTCCTCCGCAGCGGTTCCTACCAGACATAGTCCTGGAAATAGTCCCAATATAAACACTTATTATAAGTGTACCATAATGATTCAGGGTAAGACAAAAACAAGGTTTTGGAAAATGGATTCATGTTGTACATTCTCATTATAAAATCTTTTTGTAAATCTTGAACACAAAAAAAGTTACGGACAGCAGCTTTAAAATTATTAGCATATTCTGACAGTTATTTTTTTGCAAGTAACATTCAGTTACAACTATTTCATTATATTGCTTTGGAGGCTCTTGAAAGTGTTGACGTCACAGCTCAGGATAGTAAGTAAGTAGGGTTTTGGACTGTGTGTGTGTGTGTGTTCTTGTGGTGTTATCAGCCAATCAGTGTTGTCATGACATAATTTCCTAGTCACATGACATTTACAGCTCAGGTGGTTGGCTGACCTGAATGCGAATGCGCAATGTATCTAATAGCGTACTTAATGATATGAAAAGGAATGTGTACAGCTTTGTCCAGGTATAAAGATAAAGCTCCACACACACACCTGTGGAAATTTCCACTTGCTCAGCCACACCTACCATCAAGAAACAACAGAAGGTTCATTGTTAAGAATTGCATTTGTCTTAAGAGCTCTGACTGCAGTGTGTGTCTGTTATGAAGAAAAGCAATCATTTCTAATCAGATCTATTCAGGTTTTACAGTTGGAGTGAACTTATTTCAGTAGATAGCCTTGAGCTATATACTATTGCAATAGAAATACAGAAACAATTCAGGCTAAAGGGACACAAACGCGGAGATAATGTGCATCTCAGCATGAACAATGATTGTCTTCTGTAGCAGCTGTTGATCAGTGACCTCTAGTGCGTTCATGGCCTCCTCAAGTGTACTATAGTTCTCTCGGTGGGAAAGAGGCCACAGCTGCTCAAAACATCAGAAGTAATCAACTACGACTAATCTCATTTACCTCTCATCTACTCTCATGGCCAATGTCAGTGTTAGTATAGAGTGCAACAGTGCCCACCAACTTTTTCAGTGGCATTGGTTCCAGAAGTATTCTAAGTATTGTAATAGCCTACATAATACAGCAAGATTTATTACATTACAAATTTGGATTGCTAAAAAGTAGTTGAAAATTGGACAAAAACGATTGATTTAAAGATGTCAATTGTGCATACAGAAACAACATTTTATTTTTATTGCAAAACATATTTAAGTAGTTTGAGAGTGTAGGGAGACTGACTACTGCTGCATTCCACTCCACTTTCAGACACGCACTTGCGAACTTCCCTAAGCACTTCCCCTCGGGGGAATCCCTGCCGCCAATTTTGAAGTGCGTTCCACTTCGTGAAGTGGACAAGGGAAGTTTATATGGACAGACCCTCGCTCCCTCGATTTTGACAGACGAGTCTACTTCATATGTACACTTCAGGCAGCTTCATATACCACAATGCAACACGATTGTGGCGTCACCGAATATCGCGTTTAATTTACCCCACCACAAACAACTCTATGATATTTTAATTCTTTAAAAAAAAAAAAACAAACACAGCTATATACATATAGAATGGTGCAGTAAACAATTTCGTAAAGGAAAAAAATAAATAATAAATCAACTCCATAGTAGATTCCAAGTCATCAAGGGCTTAGGACGTTCCAGTTCAGTCTAGCAAAGGTTCCGCCAGTAGTGGGCACTCATGCAACGTAAGCAATGACGCACATCTGAGTGAACGAGACGGAGGAAGTTAGCAAGTGAAGGACATGATAAAAACGACTTGGGCCCTGTCCCAAATGGCACACTTCATGTGCACTTTCGGGCTTGTGGACTTACAATGGCCGCTGCGTGCGCGTGTGCGTGTCCGTTAGGTCTACAAGACCGTAGGGTCTAGTAGACCTCTGCTACGCAGAGGACTTCTACCCGGCAGTCAAAGCGACATTACGTTGTGAAAGTGCGGACTCAGAGGAAGACCGTGAGGGTTTAGGGTGCCATTTGGGACAGGGCCCTGGAACGCAGCATACATTAGTCATTTGCAATGCTTCATGGGAGTGGGCGGCACAATTTGCTTGTGAGATTCACTGGCCCTGTCCCAAATGGCACCTAAAAACCTTGCGTCCGCACTTTCATGATGTAATGCCGCTTTGACTGTCGGGAAGAAGTCTGCTGCAGAGTTCACATCAATGCGGGCTCTGCAAAAGTACGCATCGAGGGCGCATATCGACCGCAAAGGGGACGCTCGCGAGCACCCTTCTGAGACCTAAAATGACAAATGGGACACCTTACGGTCTCGTGGACTTAACGGACACGCGCATGCGGCAGCCATTGTAAGTCCACAAGACTGAAAGTGCATATGAAGTGTGCCATTTGGGACAGGGCCACTAATTGGTGAAGATTTCTTTGTGGAAACATGAAACATTTGTTGAACCTTAGAACCAGTACCATAGAATAACAACATTGTAGTTGGTTTATTAGTTATTGTTAAAAATCAATTCCCCTATATGGAAAATAAATGGGATATTTACTTCCGGACCCCAACTGTTGCGCTCTATTATGTTAACGCCGTGTCTGCACATGAACATACTATCAATGACGACACCTATTGAATCATAGGCTTTGATGACACAAGTTAGTATAGAAGAACAAGGACCACCGTTTAGGAGACTCGACCACAGAAATCACCACGATTGGTGTTCTTTCGTCTGGGACAGCCCAAAATTAGATTAGCGGTGATCAATTCTGGAGATCTAGGTGTGCGTCTCAATCAGCTCCCTAGTTCAGTAGGACTGGGATCCCATTTTAGGCTGCATCTGAAATTTTGGGAAATATTAGGTAAAAAACAGTATGTGACAAAAGAAATATGTCAGAATTCACAGTACTCATAAAAGAGTAGGCAAAAAGTACCCGGATGACCTACTTCTTCCGACGAGATTCTGAAGTGTGCATAGGATGGACTCTTCACTATCCCATGAGGCCACAGGAGAGGATTTGTGAATGGCAGTGAAGCAACGCAACTGATGCTGGAACGTCACATGATAATGACAACATGGCAAACGTATGTCCAAATTTCATTCATACTACACACATTCATACTCTACAGAACATACTTTTTAGCGGTCGCAAAGTAAGTACTTATTCAAAATAAGTACCTACTCAAGAGAGTCTGCGATTTCAGACGCAGCCTTAGATGGTGATCTAGTCTATCGAGTCTGTCAGGTGAAAGTTCATTGCTTCACATCATAAACACAACGAATGTCATGGGACCCACCTTATGTGTGTAGTAAGAATTGTGCTTGTATAACTCACAAAAATGAACTTTAATTGCTGTAAACAGTGAACATCGAGTTCTGTTCATTGCTCATATCATCAAATAAATCAGCTACACTGTAAACATTAAGTTGGCAGAATTCCAAAAATTTGAGGCTATCAGTGTTGTAAAAAACCACAAAATTAAGTTAGCCAAGCTTAAAATTTAGATTTTTTACAACAATTATGTCATTGCAGTTTAATTAAAATGTTGACTAACCAAACTCATACAATTCAAATTAACATTAACAATATTTTAACTCTTTCACAACAATAGCACAGTTGCATGTGCTAATATAACTAGAAAATAGATTATCACTATACATGTGTATGTGCACACCATGAAATATATACTGTCTTAAAAAAACTGCAATCCATCCTTGACCGAACCACAGGATCTACTGTTCACCACAATGGTAACATTCGAAACGGCAACATAACATAAACCCTGTGAGTCCCAACATAACAGAGGCTTAAACACTTACACATCTTGGCTTATATTAATGCAAAACACACAAAATAGCACTTAATTTTTAAACATTTATTCTCCTTATGCAGTCTGACGCAAGGCATGCTGGGAACTAGAAACTCGGTCAACTAAATATAATCAGTTACTTTTTTTCTTTTAAGTACAAGTAACTTTCAGTCATTTTTGAGTGAAACTAACTCATTTCATTTGGTTAATTTCACTGTTCGGGTTCACAGTGTATGATTTGTTCAAAGCATACTCCATTAAAAATAAGAATGTGTGAATGGCAGCCAGTGTTGTGATTATCTGTGCTTCAATCTGTCTTTAACATCTGGAGGCAGCAGGTCCATCAGACTGTCTTCCACTATCAGAGCAGCCAGTTTCAGCGAGAGACAGTCGGCAATCTCTGCAGGTAGAGACTCCAGCCTGTTTCCCTTCAGCTCAAGCCGAACCAGCTGAGCCAGATTCCCAACCCGTGGGGACAAGGTGGAAATGCTGTTATTTCCCAACGCTAGGACTTTCAGCCTCTTGCAGGAGAACAGCTCTTCAGGGAGACACTTCAGAGAATTAAAGGCCACCGAGAGGAACTGCAGACACTGTAGGACGCCGATCTCCGTGGGCAGAGATGTCAGCTGGTTGTGGGAGAGGTCCAGATGTCGGAGATTGGTGCAGAAACACAGGCGAATTGGAAGCCTGTAAATCTTATTCCAGCTGACGTCCAGTGTCTCCAGGGCACAGAGTTTGTTGACATGCTCTGGTATGTATGAAATGTCATTGTACCAGAGTTTGAGGGTTGTCAAACGGCGGCAGTGCTGCAGACTGAAGATTTCTTCAAAGGCGATGAGCCGGTTCTCTCTAAGGTCCAGCTCCTGCAGGTGGGAAAGGCTGAAAGCTGCACTGGGGATTCGCTCAAGGCAGCAGCCCCTCAGCTCCAGAGTGGCCAGGTTGACCAGCTTCTTCAGGCTGTTGAAAACCTGAAGCCTGGTCCCCTCGTTGTGAACGCACAGTCGCAAGAGCGATTTAGAAACGTCCACAATACTGGGTGGTATCTTGATCAGTTTGCTACGTAACGTCAACACACGCAGGTTTTTAAGCTCACGTAAAGTGTCCAGGGACGGACTGCGAGAGAGCTCGTTGCTTAGAGGACCGCTCAGGTGAAGCTCTTCCAGGTTCTGTAAGGTGTACATCCACAGGGGCACATGGTCTGGGCCCTCAAAGGTCAGACGCAGAACCTTCAGGTTCTCGCGCAGATGATTGAGGGCCGCTAGCTGGAGCTTGGCTGGACTGTTGATCAACGCAATCTCCTGTAAGGCTGTGAGCTGCGTTACACTTCCAGGGACCGTGACATTGCTTATCATTTCCAGTTTGAGTGACTCTACTTCAGAAACCTCAAAGACAGTGTCCGGTAACCCTGGCAGCTTGAACAAGTGGAGCTCCAACCTCTTGCTCGCATTGTGCGCCAGGCGAGCACGGAGTTTATTGGCCGTCCACTCATTGTTGAGGTTCATCTGCCTTAAGCGGCATTCGCTCACCTCAGAGAGGAAGACTGCAAAGCGTTTGGAGTACAAGGCATCGTACTGGTCACTGAGGTGCAGAAGAAACGCAAAATCATTTTCAACATCCGGGATGTCGTTAATTCCGGTCTCCAAGCGAACTGCCTCAAAGGAATACTCTTTCAGTGGTCGATGAAACAGCCAATAAAGTGAATAGATACACAGCAGTCCATACACCCCGACGAAGCATATGTAACAATATGCTAATTTGGAGAACAGATGTGCTTTATTGTAGTTACAGCAGAAAGCCCCAAACCCTGTCAGATCTGGAGGCACCGAGCACATCACGACAATCTGGATGTTTGGAACCAAGACGATACTATAAACCGTGATCAGAGCAAATTTAAAGACTTTCAGCACCGTCTGTAGCACGTACATGAGGTAAAGAAGATCTGCTTTCTCAACATGTGTCCGAAACTTCTTGACTTTTTCAAACAGGGCCTTGGCCTGCTCTCCCTCTTTTTTATCCAAGAGTGACGCGGCCGATTCTGACGGTTTCTGGTCCTTTATAGATGATCGGATCAGAGACACCATGTTGTCATCATTGTCCGTGGCTGATTTGGTCATTGTATTCTTTCTCCATACGACCCTTCTCTCTTCTCGCCTTTCTTCAGATACTTCGCTGATGGCTCTTGTGGTCCAGGGAGAGTCGAAGCATTTCCCCAGTATGATTACAAACATCTCGATCTTAGACAATGTCCCTGGGAACTTGAACCAGAAGCTGCTGGCCACCATAAAGATCATGCTGTGGATGACCACAAGGTAAGGGAAGTACTTGCCGTACCAATGCACAGCACGTTCATAGCAGAAGTGGTTGACAAACTCGTACTGGTGGATATCGAGGCCGTTCTTCCTCCCGAACACCTCCACGATGTCTGGACTGAGATGTTTGGTGATGGCGAATTCCCACAGACTTTCGTTCTCTTTGTGCTGCCGTAGGTGACTGCAGTCCCTGTCTCCATGAGAGAGATCCGTGAGTCGGTGTGGCAGGCAAGATATCTTGTCTTGTGTCAGCTGAGGAGAGATGAAGATTGTCTAAGCAGCAATAATGATAATAAATGAAACACTGAAATCATGAAAGGATTAGTTCACCCAAAAATGAAAATTCAGTCATTTACACACCCTCATGTCGTTCCAAACCCATAAGACGTTTGTTCATCTTCGGAACACAAATGAAGATCTTTTTGATCAAATCTGAGAGCTTTCTGTCCCTCCATGTCATGGCGGTCGAGCAAATTCACCATAAGTTTTAAAAAATACTACTGTTGTTGTGTCACGAAATGTAGTTTTAACAGTTTTTTTAGGCGAGAATGTAGTTATTTAGACCTCAAATATGTGACTCGTATATAAACATAGTGCCTGTTTTACAATGTGTTTAAAAGCTTACGCAGATGCGAGTTCCAGGCCTTCAGCAGCCGTTCAGCGCTCATGTACCTGCCGAGAACCGCTTCATCTCTGCCTCATTTGGGGTATATCAAACAGGCCTCAAATAATCTTTGGTCTTATTAATCCATTACTTGTTCCAGAGCAAACCAATTTGGGTTAAGGGGAAAATTAAATGTGATAACTTTATATTTAACGTTAGGCTGTTTATCTTAAATCCTGTAGGGCCTACTAGAGCACTGCTTTTGTACGTTTGACTGCATTGTTTGCGTGTTTATTTCCTATTGTCTTTTATAATGGCTTTGTTGTTGATTTAAATATTATTGTTCAATAAATATTATTTTATATAAATAATATGCCATATTTGGTATTGAGAAATGCTCCGTCAGTGATTGTAACTTCGACTTTAGTGACAGTTACATTATTAAACCACTAGATGGTGGCAAAGACTGTCTTTATGAGTGACTGGTTGTAAACAAGGAAGTTGTTTTAGCGCTGTCTTTGGAAATCTTTTAAAAGGACAAACATATCGCTTTCCTCAGCAGATATTCAAACTGATTTTTTATAATGGATATTATGGACATCGACCTGAAGAATGAATACTATATCAGATGCAGGTAAGACACTCGTTTGGTCGATCTCTCTCTCTCTCTCTCTCTCTCTCTCAGTAGTTTTAAAGTGATGTTTTAGAATTAGTAACGGAGGCTTGGTCACAACTGTTAAACTGTCAACTTGAGATCTTGATTCAAGATTGACTCAAGATTGAATCTGTGGCGGAAGGAAGTAGTTCTGCACAAAAGAGTGTTTTTAAAGACACTCCGTTTTTGTTTCTTGTTTATTTACTCCCTTGTGGCGTCGAACTGTTGTATAAACGCAATATCACACATTCGTAGCCGTGCGATATGGCTGTATATCAGCACTCTGTGATTACCTACGGCTGAATCACAGCCGTGCTGATATACAGTCATATCACACTGCTACTCGTGTGATATTGCTCATATAAACACTGATCAGCTTGTCTGGCTATCACCAGACCAAGCTCAATTTAAGATTGAACATTGGTCTGAGTTTTCTACTGCACAAGAGGCGTGATAAACGAGCATAATTCAAATGACTCTGTATGCAATTGGATAGTCCTTCAACCAATCAGACCACAAGAGGCGTGATCAACAAGCAACGACTCATCGCTTCTCTATCCGTCATTGTGTTAAACCCGCCAATAGCGCGCCAGGTGGATAAGCCAGTCTGTGATTGGTTCCTGCAAAAGTGTAACAGAAGCAGTAGTAATGAATGTACAGGTTTCCAGACTGAGTTGCAGGGCGAAATCAAATCGCCGGCAGATCAGGCTGGGTTTACCCAGTCTACTGATCAGCTAACATAAACAGAAACTCAACCGAACCTGCTCGATCGAGTCTCTTAAGAAAATTTGGACTAAACTGCTCAATTCATATGGATTCGATTTATGATCTCTTTATGAACTTTTTGAAGCATCAAAGTGGTAATTTAATGACAGAATTTTCATTTTGGGGAACTATCCCATAAACATGTTTCTGGTGGTGACAACAGAATACAATTGGCAGCAAATGAAAGGAACAATGGAAGAACAGTATCACAACAGGAGCCTGATGGTAAACACACCAAACAGCCATTTTATCTAATCAGCTAACACTCTTGCCTAATCACTTCTCTTTATTGCCCATTCATGTGCCACCTCTGATTTTTGAGTGAAGTGGACTTTTAATGCAGCTTCACAAAAGCAGAAAAACAAAATATAATTTCCTTTGTTAATGAAGTTTCACTTTTGTAGGGCAAATCATAGTGCTTTAGACTCCTCATCCATTTAGTATCCAAAATATTATTTACATGCAGAACCGGGATGTTAGGAGTGTTTGCCAAAATTTTACATAAGAATAATTTGTCAACAATACCACTGAAGATTTTAAACATAAACACACCAAAAGAATTGTACTTTTCAAAGGAATAGTTCACCCCAAAATAAGCCATATCATATGTCTTCATGCAGCATTTGTGAATATAATAGATTTGAAAGCTGTGGTGGCAGAAAATAATTTAAGTGAAAAACTAATTAAATTTCAGTTTGTTCCTCACACAATCAAAGCATCATATGACTTCTGAAAGTGCATGAGTCACATGGACATATGTTATTATACTTTTACAGGGCTCCAGACTAACTTTTTGCCTTGGTTGCACTGGTGCGCCTAACTTTTTTATTTAGGTGCACCCAAATTTTCCCCCGGCTCACGTCACCTTTAACGTCACAATTTCAAGGTCACCTTTTTATCACGCTCCATATACATTCATATATATTATGTAAATGACAACATAATATATGCATTTACACAGGGATTAAAATCACAGGAAACAATGCTTTGAACATAGATATATCAGCAAATATCGTTCTCAAATAGATTATTTTTGGAATATAATATAACAATGCACAATCACATACATTGACGCCGACTGGGTTAAGCATTTACTGTATCTGAGGGAAATGTTGCAGCGCGATCTGCCAACCTCTTCAAAGGAAGATTACAAACGGCAAACGGCAATTGATTACACACGACGAACCTGTTATTTTGGTGGTTTGCTTGATGATGTGAGTACAGGACTTTTACTTTAATGGTAGACATTTTTTTTTATTTGCCTAAAACATATGGAGCTAATCCTGTTTCGTCTTCCGCTTCTTGATTCTCGCGCCGCCTGAGCTGACACTGATGGGCGGTTGTCATGACAATGACGTAGTTTAGGGCGGCACAAGTTCACATTCATTCTCTCTCTCACACACACACACACACCTTCAGTGAAATGGACTCACAAACCGTTCCAGTGTCGCCTTTGATAATAGGGGCTGCGGTGGGTCAGACCTGGCGTATTTTAAATCTGCTTTTATGCGGCATTGCGTCTTTACACAGAATTTTGAGCAGACACAGCCGCTTTAGATCAGCCTTAACTCGACTGTGTAAAGATGCCTTATGGGTCTATTTCTTTTCATTGTTCGTCATCTTGCGTTTTCTTGCGTTTATTTTTCTGATGCTGATTGCCGTAACTGATTCTCTGGTGCTCAGGTCGCAATTTCAATCACAAAGCACGGAGCAGTGTAGGCCTACAGGAATATCTGGACCACAGCCAATCAGAGGCAAAGACCCAGCCCATCTCTGTCTCTGATTTGTTTAGACCACGATATGTTCCAACCATGAGTGTGAGTTCCATCAAAGGAGAACATACGCTTCATTCGTGGAGAGGCAGCGAATGCGGGGACGTTAGGTGAAACCTAGAAACAATTTTAGTCGCACCCTTACAAATTTTGGGCCCAAACTGGTCGCACTCTAGAGCCCTGTTTTATGATACCATGATGGTGTTTGTTTCAGAGGCGCAGAAATTACTGCCCACTATCAATGAATGAAAAAAGCAGCTCACAGATTCTTCAAAACAGTATCTTTTGTATTTAAGGAAGTGAAAATGACATGAAGTTGAGTAAATTATGACAATTTTCATTTTGATGTAAACTTTCTTTTCAGACCGTGAATAATAGCATGAGTACACAGACAGTTTGAATCATCTGAATTCTTAGTAAATCTGATGTAACAAGTACACTCACCTAAAGGATTATTAGGAACACCATACTAATACTGTGTTTGACCCCTTTCGCCTTCAGAACTGCCTTAATTCTACGTGGCATTGATTCAACAAGGTGCTGAAAGCATTCTTTAGAAATGTTGGCCCATATTGATAGGATAGCATCTTGCAGTTGATGGAGATTTGTGGGATGCACATCCAGGGCACGAAGCTCCCGTTCCACCACATCCCAAAGATGCTCTATTGGGTTGAGATCTGGTGACTGTGGGGGCCATTTTAGTACAGTGAACTCATTGTCATGTTCAAGAAACCAATTTGAAATGATTCGAGCTTTGTGACATGGTGTATTATCCTGCTGGAAGTAGCCATCAGAGGATGGGTACATGGTGGTCATAAAGGGATGGACATGGTCAGAAACAATGCTCAGGTAGGCCGTGGCATTTAAACGATGCCCAATTGGCACTAAGGGGCCTAAAGTGTGCCAAGAAAACATCCCCCACACCATTACACCACCACCACCAGCCTGCACAGTGGTAACAAGGCATGATGGATCCATGTTCTCATTCTGTTTACGCCAAATTCTGACTCTACCATCTGAATGTCTCAGCAGAAATCAAGACTCATCAGACCAGGCAACATTTTTCCAGTCTTCAACTGTCCAATTTTGGTGAGCTCGTGCAAATTGTAGCCTCTTTTTCCTTTTTGTAGTGGAGATGAGTGGTACCCGGTGGGGTCTTCTGCTGTTGTAGCCCATCCGCCTCAAGGTTGTGCGTGTTGTGGCTTCACAAATGCTTTGCTGCATACCTCGGTTGTAACGAGTGGTTATTTCAGTCAAAGTTGCTCTTCTATCAGCTTGAATCAGTCAGCCCATTCTCCTCTGACCTCTAGCATCAACAAGGCATTTTCGCCCACAGGACTGCCGCATACTGGATGTTTTTCCCTTTTCACACCATTCTTTGTAAACTCTAGAAATGGTTGTGCGTGAAAATCCCAGTAACTGAGCAGATTGTGAAATACTCAGACCGGCCCGTCTGGCACCAACAACCATGCCACGCTCAAAATTGCTTAAAATCACCTCTTTCCCATTCTGACATTCAGTTTGGAGTTCAGGAGATTGTCTTGACCAGGACCACACCCCTAAATGCATTGAAGCAACTGCCATGTGATTGGTTGATTAGATAATTGCATTAATGAGAAACTGAACAGGTGTTCCTAATAATCATTTAGGTGAGTGTATATCACATGGAAGCTTGCTTCAGCTACGGAATAAAAAAATAATTGCAATTTTTTTACTCACAATTGACCTATCAGTAAGCCCCGCCCCCCTTAGTTACGGTTGCTAACTCGGACAAACAAACAGAGTTGCTAACTGTCTTACAATGAGAGCTGTCAGTGTGAAAACCTTATCCCAAGATGTTTTTGGACACAGAACGTAGCGGACCCCGTCCGAATGATGGCCAAACTTTACTGATGGTTTATGAAGTTTATTGCGTAATTTTTCACTGTAAGAGCTGAACAAATAAGGCATAAGAAGTGCGCATTAACGTCTCATTCACAAACTCTCTCTCTCTCTGTTACATTACCATTAACATGCACAGCATGAGTGTACAAAAACACTCATACAACTAACAGTAAACAAACATATACAGATCTTATGCCTTTTCGGGGGTGCTAATAAATTGTAAACTTTTTATCTAAAAAAACAAAAAACAACTAAACTGCGAGTGCGAGCTCTCTCTTTCACTACCCTTAGACTATAATACCCATCAAAATAGGAATCCCTCCTCAGTAAGACAGATAATGCAGACCTTAAACATATCTAAACTCACAGAAATATCAAACATGTAAACAAAAACAAACTAGAAGATAAATCACAATAAAGTCTGTGACACAGAAGGACCACCTCTCGTCGAGGAGCATTCAAGTGGGACTTATGCCACGGAGGGATATATAAAAGATTATATAAAATATGGTGGGAGATTATTTTGGAAGCGATGGTTTACAGATCTCAATGCAAACGGGAGAAGCCTCATGTTATGAACGTCACGATCCAGATGACATCCAGGATCAACATTGTTCATGTACCGCAGGGTTAGATTAAATTAATTTACCTTTAACAATCTTAACATGGAGAGATGCACTGAAATGTAGACCTTTGTTTATGTGTTTTTGACCTACACTGTTAACGTTACATGATGGGAGAACAGTTAGATTTCGGTTTGTATGTCTGTGAAACCGGGCCATAAAGTTAATATCTCGCAATTTTGACTTTTTTTTTCAGAACTCGGAATTGCAAGAAAAGTCAGAATTGTGAAATAAAGTTGCAATTACTTTTTAATTTTTATTGCAAAAAATAAAGTCAGAATTGTCAGATATAGTTCATATCGCAATTTTGACTTTTTTCAGAATTGCAAGAAAAAAAGTCTGAATTATGAGATAAAGTTGCAATTACTTTAATTTATTCCGTGGCAGATTCAAGCTTCCATGATATCATGATGAGAGCTAAAGATCCTACCTGAACCGTACAGCCAAATACTCCAATCATGAGCATAGCGATGCCCAGGTACTCAGACAGGACGTCCCACCAGGGCTTCAGGACCCTGAACTGCGGGTTCTGCTCTGACGTAATGTTCCGGAACTCATTCACTGGAATCATCTTCACACCTGCCACAGTCCTGCATGTCAGAAAAAAATATTATAATACAGGTTAAATAATGAAGTTGAGCAGGTGCTATTCTAGAATTTTCATTTTAGGGGGCCTCAGCCCCCAATGAAGGTATGATAAAAACAAATTCCACATTTTTAAATTTTTACCGCAGTATGTTACCTGAGTTTCTTTGTGTCTGCTGCGCTCATTTGTTTTGATTTCTCCTCGAGGCTGCGCGAGCCTCAACAGCGCAACCTTGTTAGCGTCAGTACATACATTATATATTATTATGCACTATCGATCGCCACTTAGACTAAATTAATGCAGAATCATTATCATGTTTTGGTGATTCCCTAGTTATTATTATTTTTTGTTATTGCCGTTTTAATCAGGCTAGGCTACTTGTTCGGTCGGGCAAGTACAATTCTCTTTCACTTGCCCCTTTAAAAAATCCACTTGTCTAGGTGTCCCGACATGGACAAGCATGTGTGTGTTTAGACTGCTTCAGTAGCTTTACAGCTCCTCTGATGTATCGCGTCAATGAGTGGTACGTTAATTCTTCCTCTGTTTTTTAAAAATTCATAATTAATGTTATTATGCAATTAGGTTGATCTCATTTGTGCCCCCCGAAGAAATGTTCTGCTTATAAAGCACACATTACTTCCTTAATCTGCATGACCATTTTCTACATCCTTAATCCTACCTGGGGCCGTAGGCAGAGTTTTATAATCACTGAGTTCCCAAATGTGAGGTAGTTAGGGGGGTTGGGGTGAATGCTCACCTGAGGATATTTTGATTTCTTTGATCTACATATGTGCAGATGTTTTGAAGGCCAAAAAATGGGTAACAATAGCTTTAAAACCATGTCAGTGGGCAGTAGATTATCTGTCTCTCATATCCACATCTCTTTTTCTTTTATCTTTCCCTGTCTCATCCCCAGGGCTTTGAGCTTTGACTGATATAGCTAGTCTTTTCATTTTCATCTGTCAGTGAAGAAAGTAAACATGGGGTCATCAGATATTTATATGTTTTATGAATCATTTTCTAAGACACATTAATTTACTGAAGGCTACCAGGGAAGCTAGGTAACAGTTTATTAAATTAATTCACAATATTATGTACACATTCATTATTAATCTGTGCCTAATACAGGGCCTTAGGCCCACATTTGTGGGTGTTAGGGGGAAATTTTGATTTTTCTGATCTGTGCATTTCAAGACGTTTGAAGGCCAAAACAGGATAATACATAGCTTTAAAACTATGTCAGTGGGCAGTAGATTACTTGTCAATACCTGCCTTCTCCTCATCTCCATCACTCTTTCTTTTTCTCTCAGTCTCCTTTTCTCTTCCCCTCCTTAAGCTGAGCTTTTTTAATTTACTGAATTTGCTACTTTAATTATATTAATTTACAGTACACATTCATTATTAACCTTATGCCTAATCTGATGAAAACGGCTTCGTTAATGTTTCTTGTCCCCTCACAATGACAGTTACTAATTATTACATTACATGAATCACGTTACATAGGCCCATTTTCAATTCAAAATGACATTTCTATTAGTTTGCCTGATTATTTTTGTCATTCGTTTAACATTTCTGACCTAAAGCAGCTGTCAAATATGAAATGTTTAGTTTACTACTTGCATGTCTGGCACTTGATCGTTAAACTGAAGCGTCGTGTCGAGCTGCTAAAATTCGCGCACAGCAGCGTCTGTGAACATAAAGCCCGCCTGCTTGATTTGATTGGTCATCTAAAATATTTTGACATTGATGAGCGGTGACAGACCAATGAGGCTCGGATGAACGCACACACCTTGCCCTCTGCTTCTGACGTGCTCGGTTCTGCTGCGGATTACTCGCTGATTAACACAGACTAAAAGACGGGGCAAAACCGAAGCCTGACGCTGGTTTTATATGTTTTAAAGGGGACTGAATCGAAGCGATCACGAATTAGTGTTTGCAGCCTGCTGGTTATGAGCAATCGTGTAAGTTGGTGATTATTTTCACCATCACCAGATGGCGCTGCGAGCTACGCTGACTCTACTTGGTCGTGCGCGGCGCTACTACTTCATGAACGTGGACCAGAGCAGAGCGTTGGGTGCAGTGTCAGTGTTGGGTGCAACTAGTTACTAAGTAATTAGTTACTGTAATTTAATTACTTTTCCCTTGAAAAATTACTCTTATTTTTTGTGTAACTTAATTACAGTTACTTCACATGTAATTGAACTAAATACTGTGTATAGACTGTAGAACAATTATATATATATATATATATATATAAATACAATAGTGGAATTAACATCAAAATGTAAAGTCTAACTTTAGTCTAACTCTAACTAACGTTTTTATCTATCCTTCTCATATTTGTAATACTTTGGTTAATAAGAATAATTGATGTAGTTTTATATTATGTATTTTAATTCATTAAAAGAGCCGTTTCATGTCTATCCTTAAATCACTTAACTTGTCGAGGTTGATATAGGATTTAGAAAGTAATTAGTAATAAGTAATTAAATACTTTTTGGAGAGAGTAATTTGTAATCTAATTACACTATTGAAGATGTAATTAGTAACTAGTAATTAATTATTTTTTTAGAGTAACTTACTCAACACTGTCCTCAACAAGGTGCAGGACTGTTTTGCACAATTTTAAACGTCCCCAAAAGTTCCATAGTCACAACAACGCAGTAATTTACACACACACACACTTTTTGTGAATTGTGGGGACATTCCATAGGCGTAATGGTTTTTATACCGTACAAACCGTATTTTATATCCCCCTACACTACCCCTACCCCTAAACCTACCCATCACAGGAAACTGCACATTTTTACTTTCTCAAAAAAAAAAAAAACAAACAAAAAAAAACTCATTCTGTATGATTTATAAGCCTTTTGAAAAATGGGGACATGGGGTAATGTCCTCATAAGTCACCCTCTCCTTGTAACACCTGTGTCATACCCATGGCATTATACACATTTGTGTCCTGATATGTCATAAAAACGCGCGCGCGCAAACACACACACACACACACACACACATATTAACTATATCACGTGGTGAAGGTAAACAATAAATATAAAAAAAAAATTAGACGTACAATTACATTAGCAGAAAACATGCTTAAAATGAGCCTAAAATGCAAAATATTAAAACTAATTAAGCATAGCAGTCAAACATAAAACATTTAAAAAGTTGAAATTGCTGTATACAGTATAAACAGTTTGTGAAAATTAAAGTATTACATACAATTATAAAATATAAAAAAATGTTTTTCAATAGTTTTATTTATATCTTCTCATATTTATTGTTTTATTTTTATAATGCGTTTTTGTAAAGACCTTTTCTCCTTTTTTTAATAATATAATATTGTTTTAAACTGCTTGCTATTTTCAGTGGTTACTAAAACTACAATTTTTTTGGTGAATTGTATTAAAACCAGACCAAAAATCCTAATAATTAAACTAATTGAGAGTAATTATAATAGCCTAATACAGAATCCCTAATATAAAACCCACAACAATGTAAAAAATGTATTGTCCCCGTTTTTTAATTAATAGCTAATAACAAATGAGATTTCGGTGATATTTTGAAATGTTCCCGGTTTCCATTTCATAAATCTGGTCACCTTAACAACGCCCATGACGTTGAGCAAACCTGCTCAGTCACGTATAATAACCGTTTACATGTGTTTTATTCATCTTTGCTACTGAATTCAGTACCATTTTCAACACTTCTCTAATAGTTTCTATCAGTCAGTTTCGTTTACAAATTTGGAAATTAAAACGATATGGAGTTAGAAGAAAAGCACACCTCACCTGCGCTTATGAAGCGAACAGCGTCCGTTTCTCTAGCGTTTTTCCATCTCTAGGGGTTTAAACCTGAAAACGGACTCTGTCCTCCAACTAAATGACTTTCAACCGCGCAAGTTTCTCTTCGGACGGTTTGAGGGCGGCCTCGTTCAAGCGCCTCCCAGAACAAGTTTCATCACGAGAACCAAATGAGTCAGAGATGAGACAGTCTGTCAACAGCAACAGTCATTATAAACAGCCCTACAATAGATTCATATTCGGCATTCATATTTCACTGTCACTGTTTTTGCCTAACTGACATTCCGTTGTGAAATGTATACAGCGCGCGCGAACAGTCAGTTTTGGCGGCAAATTGTGAAATATCACGACAACCGACTCGCGAGGACATTTAAATCGGCCAAATCATGTTAACTTTTTAATCTGAGAATTAACCTTATAAGAACCAGGAAAACAAAATATTTCCCCCCCCCTTCCCATGTCATTACATTGTTTAGAGCATAAGAAACAAATATTTTTTTAATGATATTTTATTCAGTTTTGATATTTGATATGATATTTTAATGATATTTTATTCAGTTTATTCAGTTAGTTGGTCAAAAAAAATCCTGAAAATTGATTGAATGGAATTTTTTTTTTATGTCGTCATAAGTGGACACCGGGACCGGGATAGGCAAAAAAAAAAATTCCATTCAATCAATTTTCAGGATTTTTTTTAATAATGTCGTCATAAGTGGACACCGGGACCGGGATAGGCAAAAAAAAAAATTCCATTCAATCAATTTTCAGGATTTTTTTTAATAATGTCGTCATAAGTGGACACCGGGACCGGGATAGGCAAAAAAAAAATTCCATTCAATCAATTTTCAGGATTTTTTTTAATAATGTCGTCATAAGTGGACACCGGGACCGGGATAGGCAAAAAAAAAAATTCCATTCAATCAATTTTCAGGATTTTTTTTAATAATGTCGTCATAAGTGGACACCGGGACCGGGATAGGCAAAAAAAAAAATTCCATTCAATCAATTTTCAGGATTTTTTTTTGACCAACTAACTTCTCAACTATGTTATAAAAGGTGAACTGATATTCCATTTTACTTTGTGCAATATGTGGGATATACATGGGTTTTCCCATCTATTCACTGCATCTAATCTGCATATTAGTGTGTTCTTGGAGCAACATGTAATGAAAAATGTGTAATACTGGGAGTAATAGTTGGCAACATTTTCATAATAATACCT
Source organism: Rhinogobio ventralis (assembly GCA_039654625.1). Taxonomy (NCBI): domain Eukaryota; kingdom Metazoa; phylum Chordata; class Actinopteri; order Cypriniformes; family Gobionidae; genus Rhinogobio; species Rhinogobio ventralis. The sequence goes on along the minus strand of CM077205.1, from coordinate 3,836,630 downwards.
AATATTTTATAGGAACATTGATATGCAATTTTTTTCCCCTACTTGTGTCTCCCAGAATGCCTGATAAACATGATTTAAGATCCCGGTGTCCTCTGAGGACATGCATGAAATCAATGCCGCTTTGTAACAGAAAGTCACATTTTGATTAGAAAAACCCCATAACATTTTCCTGAGATGTTGATTTATAAGAAACAACTTGAAAATATATTTCCATAAGAGTGCTAAAGTTGGTCATTCAGTCATTTTTAAAGACCAAGGAGAAGTTGTTGTCCTGGTGAAACCTCAAAACAAATGGTATCCCTGAAAGTGCTCTTTGCAGGACATTAAAACTGTGACATGTATGGAAATATAATGTCCTTGTACGAGGACAGTGGCACCCAGGAGGTTCAAACAGATATATTTCAGAGCATCTTCCTCATTTAAAACATTTGAGTTTAAATCGTAAAATGACGTTTGTTCCCTGCAGGAGGACACGATAGGGAATCCCTCATTTGTTTTGATTTAAAGCTGCTTAAAAGCGTTCATGTTTGACCAGATGCTGCGCGTGCGTCGCGTTTGAGCGTCATTCGGTGTTTTGTCGCCACCGCGCGACTGAAACAAATCAAGACAAACTACTGCAAGAAAACATACGCTTTTAATATACAATGTTTTTACAAGGTATTCGATGCTGTAAAATGTACAAAGCAGACTTTAAATAATCCTTTATATTTAATTGAGTGATTTAAAGGAAAAAAGCATCCCTTTTAAAAAAAAAGCTTAATTTGTAGAAATGAGCCCCAGTTCAGTCCATTGAGAAAGAACAAGAGCCAACATAAACCAATAGCAAAGGGACAATATTTCAAATAAATAAAAGAAAGAAAAAAAAAACAGACTTCATGCAATATACCAATGTACAAAATCCCTGGAAAAGCAGCTTAAATTGGTTTTTACAAATACATCGTTTCATCAGCCTGTGAAAATCATCTTTCATTTGAGCAAAAACAACGTTGGCATCTAATGCCTTTGTAGGCTGGAATACAGTTAGATAAATCTGGAAACGTTTCACATCTCATTTTATTAGTAAAAACTTTCTTGTATGTGTATACATCTGCAAAAGCTCGAACAAACTCTTCACCATCAGCTTCAAGAGCGATGGCCATTTTGACATGAAAAAGAAATACAAAATCATCCGAACAGCTTAATCAGAGCTGAAAAACTGATTTTCCACTGAAGTGTCAGGTCAGGGTTTGTTTTGGCCATCTCCGTTCACACAGCTCAAACCTCTGCGAGCGGTTCGAGCCCTCAGACATACTGATGCGGCGGGTCATGGCACTTTATTCGGCTCAGGAAGGAGGTAGACATCCACACGACTGAATGTTTTTTACAACATCCTGTATAGAAGTGGCTGCTGCACAATTAACCTTCACTCGGATCGACTGCAAGGCAGACTAGTAATATAAAACAAAACAGTCAGGAGTCTCAAAGTGCGTGATGTTCAGAGATCTCCTGGTGCACTGAGACTGAAGTTCTCAGTTTCCTGTGCGCTAATGACAGTGGCTGGGAGAGAGAGAGACAGACAGATCTTTAATGAGCAGAGACAGACAGACAGACGCGGCGCTAGTGTTTCTGACACGGGCTTAGACCCTTTTGGCACGGCTCCATGGTTACGGCCACGCCGACCCCGCTACGGCCAGACGTCATGTTGGTGACCTCAGTCCATGTGTCTGTTTCTGGATCAAAACACTCCACGCTGTCCAGGAACGTGTTCCCATCATACCCACCTACAGACAGACAGACAGACGGGTTACATCCAGCTGCAGCAGAACGGACAAATCAATGTCTCTGAAAAATTCAATAATCATCACTAGATCAGCCAAACCTCTTAGCATTTATAGTCCTTCTCCACCCAAAAATTACTGTTAGGGCCAGATTTACTCTTTTGGCGTTAAAAACTACTGTCAGGATTTACTAAAGACACGCGCTGCGCTGCTCTTGGTCATTATGGAAATGATCCGGCTGCGTCTGTGATCTTTAATTTGCACGTCGTCAGTAGATCACACGCTGAACTTTACACTCCCACTGCTCTCTCAAGTGCGCTCTCATGCTAATTTGCCATTTAGTAAATCTGGCCCATAATGTGTTCCAAGTTAAGAGTAACATGCAACTCAACGATGACTATGTTTTAGGCAATATTGCGATAAACTTGATAACTTTTTAATTAATTTGACAAAAAATAGCTTAAAGTTTGAGATAAGAAATCTTGTGAAAGTGATTTAATGATTAAAACAAGAACAAATATCTGCCAATGGGTTTATAAAAATCAACTTAATTTTAGGAATTAAAGTAATTTTCATACCCAATGACAGCTATTTGTTCTTGTTTTAAGCATAAACTCACTTAATTTCTTCATTTTGCATGTCAAGAAAATGTATCTTGATTTAAGGATGTTTTGAATTTGTACTGGAAAACAAAAATCCTGAGGAAGAACATAAGTTTTTGCAGTGCATGCAATTAAATTTAGGGCCCTATGAAATCGGTTTTATTTTTTGTTTTATAGTTTATTCTGTTTTAATTTGTCTGGACTCTGCTTTAATGATTAAATAAAATTTTACAGATTTTCATTCATCATCAGAACACAAATGAAGATATTTTTAATGAAATCGGAAGGATTTCTGTCCCTCCATTGACAGTCTAAGCAACTACCAATTTGACGCTTCAAAAAGTTCATAAAGAGATCGTAAAACTAATCCATACAAATCAAGCGATTTATTTCAGATTTTCTGAAGAGACTCGATCGCTTTATATGATGAAGGAAAGTCTTACGGGTTTGGAACGGTGAGTAAATGATGACAGAATTTTCATTTTTGTGTGAACTGTCCCTTTAAGGTACTGACCTACTTTTGATTTATTCATCCAAAATTTGACAAATTCTGTAACATTATATAGTAAATCAATTCGCGTTTTCTGCGTCGCTGAAATCATAGGGCCCTAATTTAATGCCATGATATTAAATGTAAGACTTTATCTAATTTAAGACATTTTTAAGGCTTTAAATTGTGGAAGGTCAAATTAAGACTTTAAGACCCGGAAATCCTGCATGTGTTTGTGATGAACACGATGATGATTCCCTCCATGATGAATTGATAGGAGGGACTGATGACATCAGGTGAAGGAAAGTCATTTCAGAGGTGGAGTGAGTTGTTACATTATTATCAAAGATTATGAAGACAAACATTTCTTCAGACTACAACAGACCCTGGCGTGTCGCTGCGAAAGCCAATGAAATCCATTAAAATCACTGATGCTGTTCACAGTCAGGGGTGGACGATGAACCAATTTAAACCTTGTAGATATTTGTTAACTGTTATGCATTTTTAAGTAATGTATCATGGTTATGCCAATGTTTCCCAATCATAAGTCATATTTACCCGAGTTGTGAGTTTGGATTCTGAATCGAATGTAATGAGATGAAGATCACACACATCCTATTGATTTATCCCTTCCAAACAGACTTGCATTACATTTATTCATTTAGCAGAAGCTTTTGTCCAAAGCAACTTAAATTAGCAATACAAGTGATTTAGCTTGAAGAGACAATACACACGAGAAGTGCTAGTGATACAAAATTTCAGACATCATTCAGAATAGTACAAGCTAGAACAGGGAGGGATTAAGGAATAGTGAGAGAATTCCTCAGTTACTGAATCAACATCTGACTCATTGCAACCTTGACATAAACGTATAAAATTTGTGATATATCTGCCATTACATTGGACACTGGACCATTATTTGTTCAGTTTTTTAAGTCATGTTTCCATAAGAATGTGTATATTGTGATATATTGATATCAAGTTTTACAAATATCGTAATTGTGCTCATATTGCCTGTGCCTAACTGAAGTGATCTTTTTGGCTTTGACTGTGCACTGATGAATTGCTCACAATAAGACTGGAAACATGTCTTTTGATTCTAAACATGCGTGTGAGTTCAGCAAGCTCATACCCAGCACATAAATGCGTCCGTGGTGCGCTGTCACTCCCAGCGCGCTGCGTCTGTGTCTCATGGATGATGTGAAACTCCAGCTGTCCGTTTCCACGTCGTATCGCTCGACCGTGTTCAGCTGATTCGTGCCGTCGTATCCGCCCATCACGTAGATGTAGTTCCCCAGTGCACACACACCTGAACACAGATCACATGACTCACATCACAGAACAGATGTTTTTCATGCAGGACCTGCAGTTTGAACAATCATAAACAGGATTAATGATCTGTGTCTGATCACTATGTTTAACACCATGGTGTCAGCAAAACCAAAGAAAGTTCTTCAGAAATTAAAGGAAGAGTCCAGTGAGAACACCTGGACGAACAGTTCAGATAAAAAAAAAAAACGTGTACATTTATTCACTTTCACGCTGTTCCAAACATGCATGCTCTTCTCTCCAAAGAGAACAAATCCGATAATATAAAAAATAAAACAGTCATCCATCTGACTCGTGCACTATATTCCGTCTCATCTGATGATCTGTGTGAGAAACATACTGAAACTGGCAAGTCATATGGACAACTTTTATGATGCTTTTTGTCATATTTGGAGCTTGAAGGCTTAGGTTACCCAAAAAAGAAAATTCTGCCATCAATCACTCACCCTCATGTTGCTCTAAACCTATAAGACTTTTGTTCATCTTCAGAACAAAAATTACGGAATTTTTAATGAAATCTGAGAGATTTCTGTCCCTCCATTGAAAGTCTGTTCACCCAAAACTCTGACACTTCAAAAAGTAGATGGTAGAAAGAGATGAAGAGATGGTAAAATAAATCTGAAGGGATCGGTTTAATCCTAGTCTTCTAAAGAGACACAATCTCTTTATATGATGAACAGATTTAATTTAGGCTTTTCACATATACACCGGTCAGTGTCCATAACAGAAGCTCAACCGTACTTGCTTGACGTGCGAGAACAAACCTCATTGGCTCTTGCGGAAGCTACATAGAAGAATGAACAGGTTTGGAACACATGAGGGAAAGTAAATGATGGCAATTTTGATTTTTAGTCACAGTGCACAAAAACATCTGGAGATTTATGCAAACATGCTTGAGCCGCTGCAATCAGAGTGTCACGCCTGTCTTTGATTGTGAGATCTCACCGGCGCCGCTGCGGACTGTGTTCATGGACGCCACACTCCTCCATTCGTCTTTCTCGGGGTTGTAGCATTCGGTTGAGCTCAGCCGATGAGTCCCATCGAAGCCACCCACTGCGTACAGCAGACGGTTAATCACGGCCACACCTACACCAATACGCCGCGTCAGCATGGGAGCCACAAGCTGCCAGCAGTCTCGCTCTGGATCATATCTGAAACACACAACATGAACAAACATGCATTCATACTGACTAGTGCTGGGTTAAAATATCAATTTCTCAATTTTAATCGATTCTCATTACGTTTAACCGATATCGATTCTTAAATCCCAAGAGTCAGTCTTTAAGTCTATGCTGTTTTCAGTTGATTGATGCGTGAACAAAACTTTGTAGAGCGCCTCCCATCCAATAATCACAATAAGCGGCTTGTGAACCGATCATCTCTTCCTCTTTACTACTAATTACAGCACCAAATAAACATGAATGAACATCAGAAGGAATGTTGAAAGATACAGAACAATTTATTGAAATGAATGCATGTCATGTAATTGCTCAACCGCGGAACTGACGTCAATAAAACAGCTGGAGAACAATGTCACATTTACCTCAAGGCAAGTCATTCAACTCTAGAGCGAAGCATTTTGATGAATGTATGCACTGTTACATTAATATTTGAATAAATCTATCATGAAAACAAGTTATGACAGCCACCATTTAAATGTTTATATTTTAAAAAGCGAGTAGAAACATAACTGTCATTAAAAAGTTATTTTAATGTTAATATTATAACAACTATAAAAGTAATTTAAATGTTTGTATCCACATTAATTAACCATTAATATTTTAGTAAATGTACCAACTGACAGGGTTCCTTGTATAGTTTACAGCATTAGTTGAGGTAATTTGACGTACTGTACTTGATATATATTCAAATGAATCGATATTGAATCCAACTGACATGACAAACACGTACCAACACGACATTATTTACCACTGCATGTCACTAGAGCTCAATAAAGATCATAAAATGTGTTTGTTATTATTTGAGCTGTGGTTATTTATGGCTGTGGATCAGTCAATCAGATCACATCTTGAGGAAGTAAAACACAACAGACCTGTAACTAATTTACTGGAGACACACGTGTATTTTATAACTCCAGTGACTCACTCCAAAGTCCACAGTGTTTATATATCTATTAATAGCTGGTTCCACTTCCTTTAACTCACAGAATAATGTTTGTCATCTGTTATTCATTACTAATCTCCATAAACATCACAAAGGAAGTGTCATAACAGACCATTGTTATGTGGATGCAAAAGATTTTAGGTGTTTTCTTCTTGACTGGCGTGAAAAGAGCATTAGCAAACCCAGCTTACTAGTAACCACCAATGGAAGACGAATGAATTATACCAACTCCCGGCACGGTGTACAAAGCAGAAGTGTGGAATCATTTTGGCTTCTACTATAAAAAAAAGACACTTAGGGGGATCAACAAGAGTGATGTTGTTTGCAGAAAAAGCCATTCCAAAATCCAATACTCTGTGATCACATCGTATCTAAATCCAGCGACACCGCCAGTGACATGATCCTATTGATTTCAATGAGAGCTGGCAATTTCGGGCAATAGGAGTTGGTGAAAGTATGTAGGCGTGTCCAGTGACACAACAAAGTTGAGATATGTTTAACTTTATGCAAATTTAGAGCAACTTTCGGGACTGACATCCAATAGGAGTGAAGTCAGTTAGGGCTGGGCGGTATATCGAGTTTGTACGATATATATATTTCTTAGAAACTATATGGATTGAGGCAATACCGTTTATATCGATATACAGTAGTTTTATACGAGCCCATTTGAAAAATAGCGCAGAGTGCATAATCCAATTTGTCCTAAACATGACGCATACTTTATATTAAAGGTTTTTGTTTTTTTACATTGTTAACGACTTGGATTCCTATGCTAAACATGGCCAAAGTTTCAAAAAAAAAAGTTGGACGTTTGATGGAGTATTTCTGATTTCTCATTCCGGTTTCTCACAAGTTTCTGAGTTTTTTTTCTGAGTATGGGTCATGTGACATCAACAAGGGTGGAATTTTCCTTATGAAAGTGACCATTATAATGGGGTAATAAAATGTAGGCTACTATAATTATCCTGTGCTTTTGTTTTTATTTTCATTGTTAGTTTAGTGAATTTAAAAAATAAAGACTTTTGTTTTTAGTTTGATAGAATAGAATACAATAGAATGTTACAATGTTAGAATGTAATGTGATTTTAACCCCCTTTTTGCACATAATATATTGCATAGCCTACATTTATTACATTCACTATATTTGTTTTCATGGCCTTCAATATCAACATTGTTTGAAGGACAACACTGGATATAGAATGTGGATGTAAAATAACATTTAAAAAATAAATAAATACTTTTTCTTTTTTTTTTATCCAAATAGAAAAACTTAGAAAATAGGTAAATATACCGTATTGCCATTTAACCAAAAAATACAGAGATATGATTTTTTTGTCCATATCGCCCAGCCCTAAAGTCAGTGGAGCGCACATGATCACTACATCCTGTAGTGGAATGTAGGCGGCAAGATGAAGAAGTTTATATTCCCTCCAAAATGTTTGTTTCAAGCAATGAGAAAACTGATTTGTTGTCTACAACATGGAATAAAATCTTTGAACCAGATGTGGGGACGGCCACTAGTGACCTAACTGCCGGCCACTGGCAACATGCAGCGACAAAGTTACTGGCAGTGTGAACAGGGATTAAGAGTACACTTAATGCCCAGATACACTAATGGCGAAGTTCTTTTCCGTTCATTGCTTAGGGGGAAAAATACGTTTGAAATTCCTTTACAGCGACATACTGTTAGAGAACATCCCAATGCCGCCCAAGCTGCTGAGAGCGACGTCAAAGACTTTAGATATACAAAGACAGTGCTCTCGCATTACACATGAATGGGAGAAAGAGCAACACGCAATATGGAGGAATAAGTCCTGACTTCTAAATAAAAGAGCCAATCAATAGAAATGCTTAAGACTGCACATGCGCATTGGCTGGTCCAGCCTGAAATATACGCTTTTTTAAACGCTATTTGAGCCTAATGGCTCATTTCCACCAAGCGGTGCGGTACGGTTCAGTATAGTACAGTATGATTCGGGTCCGTAAACCCTGATCCGGCTTGCATTTCCACAGCCAACAGTACCCTTATGATAGGCGTGGTGTAACGATCAACGTTATTCTCGCGGGAAGAAGAATGCGACACAGTAAACAGCAATGGACGACATGCAGCAGATCTTTTTCTTGCTTCTCGGCATGTGGCTGTTGTCACAAAAAGACACGCTTTGTTTGAGCCAAGGCTGCAAGGAAAAACACAGCCGAAAAAAAGCATGCGCGAGTATGATTCTCTGTCAACCATACAATGTTCTGCAGTGAGTCTATAGCTCCACCCTTTAGTACCGGACTACTGTGCTAGGTACCCCAACAGAAGGGTGCCAAAAAAGTGGTACGGTACGTTTCGGAATTCACAACTTCTGACAATGGAAATGGCAAAAATTGTGTACTGTACTGAACCGTACCGCTCGGTGGAAACGAGCCATAAGAAACAACGTTTATGGGACAGTTGTGGCAGACTTTGTTGAAATATTTAATTTAAATGTGAGTATTCCCCATTCAAGTAGACAGTACTTGGTCTTAGATGCCCAAAATAGCTGTCTAGAGGCACTGGTCGGTGAGTGAACAGACTTTCCTTTAAAGAAACTTGGGCGATGTATAGATGAATATGTAAATATATGCTATGGGCTTTCCTCTCAAAAACAAAATAAGCATACAACAGCGGTGAGAAAACGGCAGTTAAGAAAGCATCTGATGATATTTTTAATTTGTTAACCTAAAGAATCCTGCACTTTTTTTCCCTTTACTCAGACTTCCCTAAAAGCAATGGTGCAAAACTTAATGTTAAATGTCAGAGGTCTTTTATGTTATAATGAGAAGTGTAAAAATATTTTCAGTTCATTATGAAACTGGCAAATTAGTGAACCAATAAAGTATATGTAATTAATGGGAAACACTGCATGATTACTGGAAACAGTGTAAACTGCTGCAAAGGGATGTTGGTTTAGTGTGGAAGAGATAAAAGATAAAACACAAATATCAACAACACAAGCCCAAGAAGATAAGCACCGTGAAATCTGCCCCATCTCACCTCTCCACACTGTTGTGATGGACGCATCCGTGAGAGCCACCCACTGCGTAGATCATGCCGTCGATGACGCCCACACCGATGCGGTTGCGCGGGACGCTCATGGGCGCGCAGGGCAGCCAGCAGTTATTCATCGGGTTGTAGCAGTCCAGCGTGTTGGAGTCCATGTTGCCGTCCGGAGCGTTATTCCTCCCACCCACCGCGTACAGTAGACCGCTGATGACGCACGCCGCCAGCCCACTGCGAGGCACCTGCAGATCGGCCAGTCGCAGCCAAGCGCCCGTGCAGGTGTTAAACGCCTCCAGGTAGCTGAGCGACTGCCGGTAATATCCTCCGGCCGTGTAGATGAGTTGCGGGACTTTGGGCGTCCGGCAGGGAATGACTTTGGTGGGCTTGTGCAGCGTGAGATCCTGGAAGATCTGGGACAGGTAATCTTTACTCTGAGCATCCCACTCGAAGTGCTCGAGCTGCCGCCGAAGGAAATTGGGTGTGAGAGAGTGGCAGCGGACGGCCTGCAGCAGCGCCTGCACGTATGGCCGGCGGTTCTCGCGGTCGTACTGAACCCACTCAACACACGCATGAAACACCTCGGACTCACATCGCACGTTCAGCTCGTCGCGGCTGATCAGCGTCACCAGCTGACAGTGTGTAAGGTTGAAGAACTCCTCCTGCGTAGCCACCTGAGAGAGAGAGAGAGACACACATGCATTCACATTTTTATCTCACCGCATCTGCCCTTAAGGCCTTTTCACACAAAGGACGATGACTATAATGATAACAATAAAGATATAGTTCTAAAAGTTGATTAACATTAATTACAATTTTAAAAAAATTCACAGCTGATGAAGGATAAAAATATTGACAGCCAATCAGAATCCATCCTGCTTTAAGAGCTCAAGCATTTAAAGTAGCAGACGACAAAACTGCAGCGTGCTTAGAATAAACAGAACGATATCATCCGCTGGTGTGGACACTAATATAGTTGTTATAGTTACAGTCGTACTCAAAAGTTTACATACCCCTTGAAGAATCTGCAAAATGTTAATTTTAAATTATTTTAAATAAGAGGAATCATACAAAATGCATGTTATTTTTTATTTGGTACTGTCCTGAATAAGATATTTTACATAAAATATGTATGATTTTGAGATCCATCTTTTCACAATGAGGACAATCCGTGGCTCTTAATGCATAATGTTTCCTCTGGAGCATCAGTGAATGTTTGAACGATAGACTCAAGAACAACCATCACAAAACACAAAAACAGCCGTGGATCATCCAGGGAACGACACACCGTATTAAGAATCAAGGGTATGTAAACTTTTGAACGGGGTCATTTTTTTTATAAATTCAGCAATTGTTTTGTCTTGTGAACTACATGTAAACATGATTTATGCACAACATCTTATTCAGGACAGTACTAAATAAAAAAAATAACATGCATTTTGTATGATTATTTCTGCAGATTCTGCAAGGGGTGTGTAAACTTTAAAAAAAAAAAAAAAAATCGTTTGTGGTGTGAACGGGCCTTTAAAGAGCCAGTTACATAACATGAGTGTGAGTGAATGGTGACAATGTTCACTAAAGGGTGAACACCATGATGAGGAATCAAGTTCTCTTTGATAATTTAAAATTAGAGTTCATTGTACTATGAAACATCCTGTGAGAACTCAAAACTTCCTCTCTTTCCAAAAAGAGCATTTACCAAAACTAAACTGCAGAAATGGCTCGTTACAACATATGGAACTTAATAAAAAAATGAACATGACCATCCACATTAACACGCCAGAGATCAGAAACTTGGTCCGTCAGTCACGGTGAGGTTATGAGGAAGCAGGACAGATGCTATTGTTCCTGAACAACACAACATACGGGTCTCAATATGGAAAAGCGTGTGAAAGCTTGAGCGGTTCCTGTCAAAACTAGACTGAACATGTGAAGAGGCCAGCTAAACATAACAGAGGTCAATTACTGGTACATGCAGAAATCTTAAAGGAACTATAGCAACAACAACAACAACAAAAAGTTTACTTTTTTTCTGATATAAATTGTTTGTAGGGCTGCACAATTTTGCCATAAATTTGTGATTATATTTCAATATGGCTATAAAATAATAGTAATAATAATAACTATTATTATAATACTGATTTATTAGAGTTTCTGACTAAATGTTAATTGCTGCAGTATATTTAAAAAAATATTTAAATTAGTTATTTAAAAGAGAGTGATTTTAACACTTTACTTGTGTCATTACAGGATGAATCAGTGTTTTTGAACAATAATAATATAACAATATATTTTTTTTTACATTAGACTAATATTTATGGCTGTCTTCATTTCTCCATTTTCAAACGTTAAACTTATTTTGACGGAAAACCACGGTAAGCCCTTAAAGCTTCTCTTTTGTTGAGTTTGTGAAGATGGCTGGCGCATGTTACGTTTTCAAAAGCATGTTAAAGTGACTGAAACTGAGAGCAGATGCAGATGGAGTTTGTGTGGAGCATTTACTGTGAAATGAGACGCTCTGACATGCTGAAAATACCGGTTGATCATGAGCTGCTCACTTGTAAATGAACACATCGCCGCGCTTCACTCTGAAACACACAGCGCATGCATTTATTTACATAAGTCACAACGTTTGCGATTTGACAATCACACTAAGCCAAACACTCAATTTTGGTTTTATTCTGATTAACCGTGCAGCCCTACTCCTGGAAGACTACGAACTGTGACTTGTGACTGTGAACGCTCCCGTCGTACAGGCTTACTCAGAGGTGTGCGTCACTGACCTGACTGAAGTTCATGTAGATGTATTCTCTGGCCTTCTGATGAAGCTCCATGCAGCCGATCTGCTCGGCAAAGTTGGCTATGCCGATGGCGTTGCTCGGGTCGAGCTGCTGCATGAGGAAATCGCAACAGGCCTTCACCACGCTGTCGATCTGGTACATGACGGCCCCGTTCATCACGTGAATCACACACTTCTCACCAACAGAGATGCTTGCCGTGTACGCAAACTCGATGAGACGCCCCATGACCTGAGAACAACAACCAGTCGCATTTACAGATAAAAGAGCATCACGTAGGATTACGGATTAATCATCTGATCATGGTTATTTGATCTAATTGCAATTATAACTGAGCAATAATTGTGCAGTTTAAGTTTTAATTCAATCACATTTTGGACTTTTGTGATATCCTGGGTATCGAGATAAAGAGCAACTGCATGGTGCGCAGTAAAGCAAGTATCAATCATATTGAGACTCAGAAATTCTGTGAAACTAGCTGTAAACGCTGTCGTTTCGCTCCCACAGAACGCAGGATATTCATTTTATTTCAATCACATTCTGTTATACCACTAAGGAAAATTTAGGCATTTAAAGAAATGCCATAAAATGTAAAAAAAATATATTATATATGATGCCAAACAAAACATAAAATAACATAATAGCCCTGCACTGATGAACAAAACAAAATTAAATTGTTAATTAGAGCTGCACAATCCTGGATAAATGGAAAAATCGTTATTTTTTTGTTTGTTTAAAATTTAGTTTATGATTGAGATCTATGCAACGATTCAGCATAGACAACTAAACAAAATAACATGTAATTTACTAGAGGTTCTGACAAAATGTTAATTGCTGCAGTCTATTTAAAACATTTAATTAATTCGATTTTTTTAAAAATCAGTCTGAATGAATGATTCAATGACTCACTAATAAAGGCTTCATTACTGGATGAATCAGCATTTTTGAACAAATCTCTTGAATGAATGATTCAAATGACAAAAAAAATGAACAGTCACTTGTCGCCACCTACTGGTGTAACAATGTAATTGATACAATCTTTATGTGACTCATCAAGTTACTTTCAAAAGGTGATTTGCTCTATATCAGTGTTTACATACGAACTATTAACTTTAATCCCAGTATTTTTGTGATAATTTGAATTATTTTAAAAAGAATTAATGATACTGTGTTGTTGAAAATACGCGGTTTCATACCTATACATGACAACTGCTCTCTCTGGGTCAGAATGCCAATCTGAATGTTCGCTGTGATCGTACTTGTCAAAGGTTTAATAGACATTGCCGAATCGTTGTCATTTAGGAATAATATCGCATAGGTGTTTAAATTTATATTTTGCAATATTTTAACGTTTAATCATGACAATTAATCGTCAACACACAATTCATGATCATGACAGGCCTAGAATCACGAGTCACGACTTGTACCTTGGGGTGAATCCCCTCGATGGGCACTACCTCCATCCCACACTCCTTCAGCCCATTGGTGAACATGGCACGAAACACCGGCGACGACGACGCCAACACCACCTTGTGAGCCACGAAGTCCACAGCCTCAAGCTCATTGTATTTGACCCTCAGCGTGACATCGCACAGCTGCCGCTCCAGCCGCAGCTCATTCATGATGTTGAAGGCGGCCGCCGTGTGGCTCTCCAGCGTGTAGCTGAACACGCGATGCCCGTTACGCTCCGACGGCGTGACCTCCGCCTTGCACTCCGTCATCCCGGATGCCGCGTACATCCTCACCGGCCGCGGCCCGGCACTCGCATCCTCGCTCGCCAGCTCAGGTTAAACGGCGTCAGATGGGAGACGGGTGAGTTTTACAGGGTCTTACAGGTCACTCAGGTGAAACTGTTATAGAGGTCTATAATCTCCTGATGGTTTAGGTCTGTGACATTTCTCCATTTCATACGCAATCTTTTTGATTTGACAGGAATTTATGAACCAGGAAGAGCATAAGCTCCCGTCAGCTAAGAAGAATCCAACCGGTCTGTTGCTCACATATTTGTGTCTCTTCCTCAAGCGGAGGAAAAACTTCTAGAGCATGTGAAGTGAAACTGTCTTTCTGTGCAGGTTCGGCTTCAAGGTGAAGACAAACGAGTCTAAAAGCAGCATCTGAATCTGAAAGCCGGACGTCTCTTGACTGTGAAGTATCTTACAGTCTTTGTGTTAGAATGAGACCCGTCAGTACGCCGTATAACGAAAACGTGTCACACGTGTGTCATTCAGTCTCTCTATCTCCTTTCATGAGTTTAATGGTGTTGATTTGTTTTCACTGGTGACTGGGAGTCCTGAGAAGAAGAAGAAACACAGAGAGATTTAAAGCAAACATCTAGAAAAATAAGAAACAGCACAAATCACAACTATAGAAATGAAAAACTCATTTCAACATACTGAGGTACAAAAGAACTAATTCAGCTCACTGAAGAGAACATGTCCTTAAAAACAAACATCAATAACTGATTCATATTCCGTTTTTATATAACATTAAAAAGAAGACGAGGGCCGCCGCAGAGTTTTATTGGATGTACAACCTCTGACATGAACTACTAAAGATATGGGGAGGGTTTTCTTCTCCTGTTTAAAAGTTAACAAGTCTATTCATATTGCTATACTACTGACGCACAAGTACACTATTTAAATGGTTATTAGCACAGTTTGTCTGTTGTCAGTGACCCATCAGAAGAGAATCACTTGAAGAGTTGAAGAGCAGGCAATGGTTGGTTTTAGTAGGGACTGCATTATATCAACTACAAGTCCTTTCAGAGATTGTCATAGAAATGTTAAATATGAATATGCATAACAGATCTGCTGCATGAATGGCAAACTGTACCAAACAGAAGGGAACGTTTGAGAAATCAGGACAGATTTAAAAAAATGTGTATGGTTATTCATTGACACTGTTCACAGTTAAAGTGTTTAATATCAGTTTAAAATCCACAATCAACACATTTAATGACCAGTTTAATAAAGGTGGCTCTAAATTCATATTTTTCTGATAACCTCCCCAACATATTTTCAGTAAAACTAAAATCGCAAAGCGCCACTTTAAGTCTGAAATGTCAACATGTAAACAGTGATGGGCCTGAAATCCCCGGGCTGGAGTTTAAATTCTATCCGCTCTCCAGCAGCTCAAAGCCGGTCACACGCAGCAGCAGCGCCGCAACTCGAGAAATGAATTTACTGCGCTGGAATTTAGACATTAGAAGCTGTTCAAACCATTCTTTGCAAAACGTCCCGTATGCTTAAATTATCAACCAAAACACTGTAACAGTTAGTTTCCACAAGATCGCAAACCTCAACACTTGACAAATATGCGGCGAAAAAAAATCTAAGGTGACAAACTGTTGTACTGTAAAAGTGTTATTATTATTATTATTGCTCAAGCTTTTTAACATCACACTGCGAAAGCCTGCATCAAGATTATTAAACTTCATAATGATTTGATGCTCATTTATAATCAATATAACCAAGCCATAATCAGCATCATCATAAACACTGTCAATCAGCAACACGCGCATCACAGCGACACGAAATAAAACACATTTCAATAATTTCGTTTAAAGACAAACACAGCAAACAAAGTCTCTCACTAAACACTTACAGCTCATCGGAAATGGCTCTCGGTGACAGTGTGTGTTATTGTGTGTTATTGTGTACTTCAGTGTTTGTGTGTGTGTGTGTCGTACTCACAGAAAGCGAAACTCAGCGTGACTAAGCACAGCCGAGGAACGCGCGCTCCCGAACCCCCCGTGAACGCGCAAACAGCGTTCAGACGCCAATCAATCGATCATAATTACTGCTCAACTGCACAGGATCTTCTGTACTACTGAACAAGACCAAAATGTTACTTGTATTATACAAAATATGATTTTAAACCCAGACACAGGTAGCTGAAATTTGTTGACTGCTCTTGATTTTGAAACATCATCAAATCATCATCATCTGAAGCGGTCGTGTGTGTGTGTGTGTGTGTGTGTGAAGCTGCTCATCAAGTTGTTATGCGTGATGAAGCAGTACACAGCGCGAGCACTAGATGTCGCTACACGTCAGTAAAAATGGCGCGCGCAGATCCGTTTTGATGACACGGTTTTTATTTTGGATATAAACAGGCTTGGTTTCACACAAAGGTCTTAGATTACGCCAGGATTTAGTTAAATTGGGACATTTAAGTAGCTTTGCTAAACGTGCCCTAGAAACAGCTACTGGTGTGCATCTTGAGACAAAACAATGGCACGATATATTTTATTATAAGTTGCTTTTAGTTCAGACAGCTCAAATACGCACTTTAGTCTGGGACTATGCATATACCGTGTCTGTTTACCCTTTATCAGTAGTGATACACAGGACAGAAAGCATTTATGCTGATTTATAGTAGAACAAAACCTTAATCTAAACTAGACATGAAAATGTGCAGCAATGCATGGATTGTGTGGAACAGCAGTCAGTGGTGAGTGGGATCAGACTAACATGAAATTATCTCTTGTAGCCTAATACTAATAATGATAATTTTCTTCTCACATTTCTCAACTCTTCACTCAGTGATCACAGCATTATGTGAGCTAAACTGCATCATTTATCACTATTTTGGCACAAAATGCATTCAATGACTATATCTTTCAAATTACATGAATTCATTTCTCACTTAGACAGAAGGGTTAAACTTCATAACATAATATACAATTGAATAAGATGGAAATTTGCAACATTTCTACAGCAGTGTTGGGGCATTACAAGTAACTTGAGTTACGTAATCCTATTTCTTTTCCAAGTAACTAGTAAAGTAACGCATTACTTTTAAAATGTACAACAAAATATCTGAGTTACTTTTTCAAATAAGTAGGCTAACACAAGTTACTTTTTTTTTCGCATTTATGGACTCTCTTGTGCCAATGTTGAGAAAAATCAGAAGTGCAAAGGCGTTGTGTGTAAACTAATCTTTACTAATCTCACAAGATTCAGTGTTCCTCAAAATGAATAATAACAGTGAAATGCAAAATCAGAATACTATGCAAACCTCCACTAATTAAATATGCTAAATAAAACAAATATTTTTATGCATTTAACCTCACTTTATTTACCTGCTGCTGACCTTCGATGATTTAGTTAAACCATAAGCAATAATTACTTTAGATTTTTTGGTTTTTTTGCTGAAGTGAGAGTGTTACATTTGCCCCAAAATATAACTTTTTTGTTATAAAAAATACAAGCCCAGCCCAGGTGAAAAAAAGTAACGTGTAACATTACTTTTCCTAAAAAGTAATTAAGTAACGCAATTAGTTACTTTTTAAGGGAGTAAAGCAATGTTGTAATGAATAATTTTTCAAAGTAACTTTCCCCAACACAGTAATACCTTATTGAAATATACCTATTCAAAATCTAAAAAAATGAAATACTATCAATGCCATTAGATGTTAGTCTTTCAGTTTATTTACCATCCATTCAAAAGATTAAACTTAACAATATTTTTGTACTGTAATGTAAACATGGGCTATGTAACATTGCAGTGAATTAGAGAGTGTCATTCTTGTTTTGCAAAGAAATTGTATATTGCTGTCTATTGCTGCCTGATGTTAGTGTTTTTTATGTCTGTGTTTTATGAGTGACTGTGTTTTTTGGATGAAACCTCTGCTAGTGTTCTGGAAGAATGACTTGATTTGAGACATGAATTAAGTGTTTTGGATGTTTTAGTGCATTTTGAATGTGAAATTAACCGTTGTGAAGCTGAAAGTTAGTTAGGAGAACTGCATGAAGAGTTTTGAAAAAGTATTGAGAAATCCTAGCGGTTATAAAAAACTGTAAGTGTGTGTGGGGTTACTTATTTTAAGTTATTTTGACCCACAAGCATCTGCCCTGATCGCCATAGTTTAATTTCTAAAAATATTCATTATAAGTTTCACTTATGGCAAATGACTGACAGAAGTGTGTGCGTGTGTGTGCATGTGATACACACGTCTGCCTCATGGCCGTGGCTTTGTGAGCTGAGATCAAGGCTTGTGGTTTTGGTGCGTACGGCTTTCTGAAGCGCGTGTGTGTTTGTGTAAGAATGTTTACGGTAAAGAGGGCAAAACTGAGCTGAGTTGTGTTTCCATGTTGCTGTGCAAATATACCAGCCCTTCTGCAAACTCCCACAGATCTGAACCCACAGCAAACCTACATGCATAACCCACCAGTGGCGTGCTGTGTGTCATCCAGTGCGGTTAACATCACACTACTGACAGGAAGCACACTGGACGTGCTAAACGTGTAAAGGTGTTGGATGACAAATTGTGTAAAGCGTTAAATTATAAAATGACCCTAAAGCATCTTCAATGCGAATAGCTCAATCATATCTAACACATCTGTGGCAGAACAGAAACAACTAGAAATCAACCAGAGATTAATTCACTGCAAGTATGAAGTGAAACAAGTGTTTACTCATTTAATGCAGAATCATGACTTTTACTGTATCACACAGTGACTGAAGCAAAGGTTCTAGATGGAACCTTAAAGGGTTCTGTCAGGCGCTTCATACTGTATAGAACCTTTTAAGGGTTCCCAGCATCATATGGGTTTTTTTTACCCAATTTTTTTTTAATGGATTAAATGACTCGTAAACATACTTTATCATTAGAATTTTTTTTTATTAATTATTATGCAATAATTTAAAGAGGCTATATGTAAGAATTTATATGTTTTAATCGCTTTTTTATTGCCAGTGTTTGAATAGCTGGTGACCAAACTTTAAAAACGAGACCTTCCCCGGCTTCCTAGGTCAGGGCTTTTCAAACTTTTAGGTGCCACGGACCCCCAAATATTAACATCCTCATGTGAGGGACCCCCATCCTGAAAATTAAAAAGACATCTGTCTTTTATAAACACCCAACTAATACACCAAAAAAATTATATTATATATCTAACACTAGTTTCTATTGTTACTTTATTATATATAATTTCTACTTACTATAAGGACTGTACTATTAATTGCATAATTTATTTGTATATTTTAATCAATTTCTATCATAACAGTGTAATTTTAATGAACTCATCTGTCGACATGATACTGGTGAGCCGGCGCAACCATATCCACATCACTATGATCCGATGCTTTCTGAACTGTTTTCTCACCACTGTCATTTTTGGTATGTTTATTTTGCTATTGAGAGAAAGCGTGCAGCACATATTTACATATTCATCTAAATGTCGCTCTCAGCAGTGGACGGCGTCAGGTTCGTTAACAACATATCAATTTGCTGCAAAAGTATCTCCAACTTTTTACTTAAAAGCAAAGAATGAAAAATAACTTTGTTCAGACTTTACTTGTGCACAAATGCGAGCACAAGCAGTTCACTTAATGGCCACCGGTGTCGCTAATAACAAAAGTGTCTGAATTCTACATATAGTCCCTTTAAGACATTTCTCCGTATATATATGATGTCCACTGAGTGGCAAAAAGACTGAGCGGCAGCATTGGTTTTTAGCGTGAATGCCAAAGCACATAAAACGGGAAAGCTTTGAGATTGACTGTACAAACAAATTTGGCAAGAAATCTGAGCTATATTTTTACTGACTTCCTAAAGCTACAGAAAAGAGAAGCAAATGAATCGCCACAATTCACAGAAACATCTGGACTCCAGACAGCGAAACGTGGATTTGCAGTTATCATTTTGTCTCAATATGTTGAATTTTGGGGTAAAATCATACCCTATAAATTGTATTGTTATATACTGTATTGACAACTCATCAATTAAATATTTATCATTGTGTATTCTGCCTAATTTGATGTTTTTAAATAAACACTGACAAAAACTATACAAGTTTTAGGGCTGGATGATAGGACGATATATATAACATTGATATACACTCACCTAAAGGATTATTAGGAACACCATACTAATACTGTGTTTGAACCCCTTTCGCCTTCAGAACTGCCTTAATTCTACGTGGCATTGATTCAACAAGGTGCTGAAAGCATTCTTTAGAAATGTTGGCCCATATTGATAGGATAGCATCTTGCAGTTGATGGAGATTTTTGGGATGCACATCCAGGGCACGAAGCTCCCGTTCCACCACATCCCAAAGATGCTCTATTGGGTTGAGATCTGGTGACTGTGGGGGCCATTTTAGTACAGTGAACTCATTGTCATGTTCAAGAAACCAATTTGAAATGATTCGAGCTTTGTGACATGGTGCATTATCCTGCTGGAAGTAGCCATCAGAGGATGGGTACATGGTGGTCATAAAGGGATGGACATGGTCAGAAACAATGCTCAGGTAGGCCGTGGCATTTAAATGATGCCCAATTGGCACTAAGGGGCCTAAAGTGTGCCAAGAAAACATCCCCCACACCATTACACCACCACCACCAGCCTGCACAGTGGTAACAAGGCATGATGGATCCATGTTCTCATTCTGTTTACGACAAATTCTGACTCTACCATCCACCAACAAAAATCGAGACTCATCAGACCAGGCAACATTTTTCCAGTCTTCAACTGTCCAATTTTGGTGATCTCGTGCAAATTGTAGCCTCTTTTTCCTATTTGTAGTGGAGATGAGTGGTACCCGGTGGGGTCTTCTGCTGTTGTAGCCCATCCGCCTCAAGGTTGTGCGTGTTGTGGCTTCACAAATGCTTTGCTGCATACCTCGGTTGTAACGAGTGGTTATTTCAGTCAAAGTTGCTCTTCTATCAGCTTGAATCAGTCGGCCCATTCTCCTCTGACCTCTAGCATCAACAAGGCATTTTCGCCCACAGGACTGCCGCATACTGGATGTTTTTCCCTTTTCACACCATTCTTTGTAAACTCTAGAAATGGTTGTGCGTGAAAATCCCAGTAACTGAGCAGATTGTGAAATACTCAGACCGGCTCGTCTGGCACCAACAACCATGCCACGCTCAAAATTGCTTAAATCACCTTTCTTTCCCATTCTGACATTCAGTTTGGAGTTCAGGAGATTGTCTTGACCAGGACCACACCCCTAAATGCATTGAAGCAACTGCCATGTGATTGGTTGATTAGATAATTGCATTAATGAGAAATTGAACAGGTGTTCCTAATAATCCTTTAGGTGAGTGTAAGTGATTACCTGGATTTAGACCTACCTATGTTGTATTTATATAAAGCGTTCACAGGCAAATTTGCTTTATGTATTTTCCCGGCGTCGAAATCAGGCTCATATAAATGTCAGGAAACACAATCCTGGCTGCATGTCAATATCCCTGCATCACTGGATCTTTGGTAAGTTGTAATGAACACTATATCGAGTCCAACCTTTACTTTAAACTGATGATTGTTTGTTTTACTCACGTTTTCTCAGTTTCCCCTATTAAATCCAATCATGCAGCAGCTCTTTTGCCACTCAGTCCGACTGAGGGGGCGTGTTCCGGTGGGAAAGTGACGTCAATGCATACCCTCTATAGACTCTTTTTGCATAAACTATAAAGGGTTCTTTAAAATGAAGTCAAGAAACCTAGAGTTCTATATAGAATCCCATTTAACCTGATAGCTGTGACTGTTTAAGGAGAAAGTGTTGATCTGAAAAATCAGATGTGTATTCAGTGTAATGACAGATGAACAGAGAATGATTGGCAACCTACTCGTTTATACATACATACACACACGTTTGTTTTATATTAAATTATATTATTATAGTGAGCAAATGATATTTTCTACCTTTCAGGCTTAACTAGGCCCCTCTTTCATGTGACTGTCAAATTTCAGAATTTTGGGACTGTATGTGAAATGCATGAACGGGGTACATTGTATCTGTTATCTTAAAAATATTTAATGTCAAATAAGAAAAAATATAATTTAGTAGCAATGAAAAAGGCTTGTAAAACAGTATGTCAAACATATACACTGTACAAAAGAACCTGTACAAACAAATCTTAAATGCTTTTGTGTTAAGCGATTTCAATAAGAGCACTCAGGAAGTGTTTCTGTAGAAGTGGAATATTTACAGTGAGTTTCCTCATCTTGCTGTAAAGGGTTTGTATATTTTACAATACCAGAATCTACAGTCATATCTTGTTTTTTATCACAACAGTCCCATCTGCTGTTCAGTGCAGCCTGCAGCAAACTGTATGTTTGTTTGAAGTCTTTGCATGCACTGCAGATCTCCAACAGATACTGGTTGATGAACTGATGAGAGAGTATGTCTGTATATCATACACAAGATGCAAAGAGTGCTACTGGGTTAGCCAATAAAAAACTCTTGTGACTAACTCAATTCAAATGTAAAAGGGCATGTGGCTGAATGGTGAAATGCTGGAAAACACCTGCATATGGACCTCTTTCTGCCCACGACAGCTTCATTGGGTTCCATATCGAAAGCAAAGGAGAATTTTGCCAAAGTCAGATTGTTGTGTTCGAAGCGCTCTCAGTTTTTTCCTGATGTGGTTTGTGACTGTGATTTATTATGTGCCTTTAATTCGGTTTGGTTTGTCATGATTCAGTACAGAGCCTGAATGAGTCCTCAGGATCGTTTTCAGCGCTGAAGATATCACGGCCAAGAACACTTTTTACACTGTTTCCTAACAAGACAAGATGCAACAAAATTCCAGCCAATTAGAAAGGCGTGTGGGCGGAGTCTCTCTGCAAGCGCACTGCACTCACAACCAAATCCATTCAAAATCACAGCCAATCAGAAGAGCGTTTGGGCGGAGTCTCTCTGCAAGCGCACTGCAGTCGCAACGAAATGGATAAGTACATCAAATTCATAAATATTACACAATTTTAACATTATTAAAAATACATACTGAGTGACAAACAATCTTTGTCATAGAATACTCTTGTTTGTTTACAGTTAGAATGTTTTGAATTTTCCATTGTCACTTTCAGTACGGCTATAAAGGTCACGCAAAATGATCAATGCTTTTAACATTAAATAAAGCATATAATTAGTACCTGAGATTATCTTTGTCACACTTGTTGTATCATTGTATGTTGTTGTTCCAGCCGCAAAAGAAACTAAAATAGAATTATAGACATATCGCCGTTGCGGCTGGTTAGGAAAAACCTCTGATTAACATGGAAAAGATGCCCTTTATCACTTGCCCCATCTGGTTAGGACATGGTGTTAGGCGATGACGGATAATTTGAGCTTTGGGTAGATTGATTTGAGATGTACGGTTGTGGCATTGCCAGATGAAACGGTCATCTCCTGTCCGTGGTGGGTTGCGTCCGTCTTAGTGAAGCTAATCTTAATACCGATATTCCTCACTTGCCCGTCTTTGGTCATCAGGCAGCGTTTGCAGAGCAGCTTCAAGATGGCCCGCCGTATATCTCTGTTCGTCATAGTGTAAATAATGGGGTTAATGAAGGAATTAATCATGGCCACGCCCAGGAAGTATTCAGCCTTGAGGAGGACCGGACACGCCTTTGCGGGACACATGAAGTCCAACAGCAGGAGCCCAAACAGCGGCATCCAGCACAGGATAAACACTCCCACCACAATGGTGACTGTCTTCAGCAACGCCATGTACTTCCGCGAGCGAAGGCCATAGGCTTTGCGTGGCACGTAGCTCGGGTTCTGTGTGTTGGACTTTACGAAGTGAAAGATACGTCCGTATAGAACGACGATGCCCAACAGGACGGCCATGAACACAAACACACAGAAAAAGATGTAGCTTTTGGCGTAAAGTGGCAGCACGGTGGAGCACGAGTCCAGGTCATGCAAACAGTTCCAGCCCATAATGGGCAGGGTGCCAAGCAACAGTGACAGCGCCCAGCTCACCCCGATCAGAGCGAACATGCGGTTGCGCTTGGCGCGGTAATAAGGCTTTGTGTTGAGCATGGTGAAGTAGCGCTCAATGGCGATGGCCAGCAAGCTGATAATGGAAGCCGCCAGCGTGATAAACACGCCACCCTCTCTTAGAAACCAGAGCAGCGGCGTCAAATTCAGTGTGTTCGGTCCCGACAGGATGATATTTAGCATGTAAGTGAATCCGGCCAGCAGGTCTGAGAGCGTCAGGTTGCCCAGCAGATAATACATGGGCATGTGAAACTTCTTGTTTCTCCAGATGGCCATGAGGATGATGAAGTTCTCCACAACAATGATGAGGCAAATGAAAAGAAAGAAGATGGATTCCGGTTTGAGTCCATCTTTGTAACGGTCCTTATCCAGTTTGCCCACATGCTTATAGTGCAGATGAAGGACTTCATTGCTCTGGTAGGCACTTGTGGGAGTGGATGAGGACGTGTTGGGCATCCCTGCACTGGGTGAAGGGTGAAACATCGTCATGGGTCACCAACAGTCACAAATGTCTTCTAGCTTTTAGTCTTCCTCAGTGATAAGACGGCATTAAATTTAGCTAATCAAATTCATCATTGCAGTGTCAAAAAACCAAACAAGAGTTGAGTTTTATACAGGCCAATTGTGCTGTTGAACACTGACCGACCAGCAGTTGGCGCAAGTGAGCAGAGCTGCTTCATTTGGGTCCATCACTTCAGTCCTTAAAACACAAGAGCATGAAAACATCAGCTTACTAAACAAAGTGAACAGAAACAAACCAAACAGCCAAATGGCACCGTCTGTTTGATCATCCAAAGTCATCTGATTAACTTTACATTCAGTCAACTGCTACTCTTCATATCTAATGGAGTTTAGAGAAATTCATTTAAACCAGTCTGAATTATTTTAGGACCAGAAATCTTTAGAAATCTTTACAGTTTTTCAGTTTCAGATGCATGTGAGTGATGTGGAGCCAAGGAATTCTCCAATGGAAGGCTCCATTCAGACACATGTTAACGTTTAACTGTATCATGTTACATTAGAGGACTGCGTATGTAAAAGATTGATGCTTGTTTGCCATAGGAAAGCAACTCAACTGTTCGTAAGTTCTACCGTTAAATGAAAAAGCTCTTGAAATTTCTGTCGATTTACATTTGTATAATTATAAGGAAGGTAGCATCAAATTAAAGACAATCAGTCCATTGAAATATATTTAGATAAGCCTATATTTGATTCCGTAACACTTTACAATGAGGTTAATGGGTAACACTTTATTTCAATCGTCCACTTTAGACATTCTACTAACTATAAGTAACATGTTCTCATTAGAGTATTATTAGACTCTTAGGTTAGGGTTCGGGTTAGTAGAATAAGTTGATATGTAGCTGCAAAGTTACTTATAGTCAGTGGAAAGTCTAAAGTGGACCATTGAAATAAAGTGTTACCAGTTAATGCTAGTTAACATTAACAATGATGAGCAATACATTTGTTACAATATTTATTAATCTTAAATGTTAGTTAATAAAAATACAGCTGTTCATTGTTAGTTCATGTCAGCTCAGGTCCATGTAATAATATTAACAGATATTGATTTTAGTAATATATTAGTAAATGTTGAAATGAACATGATCTAAGATTATTATATTCTTTAGAAGTAATTTTAGTTCATGTTATCAAATGGGTTAAGCTTTCATTTTCCACAAAGTTAATCAATGTTACAATCATTTAAATACTAATTTTCTTTGCGTGTATTAGATTTTCTGTACATACATTGTTTTACCGTGTTTTAAATGTTAGATTGTTTGTTGGATGTCAGATGTCTTTGGTTCTTAGTAAAAGCTTTAGAGACACATGCTAGATTATTAATCATCTAAGATAACATATAGAGAGAATCTGCTTTTCAAAATAGTGTAGCAATGTTATTCTGTATTGTCCCTGTCAAATAAAACAATACAATAATACACAAACTGGAATGAATAATTCCAAGCAGAAACACACACACATACACAGACACAGACAGGCACAACTTTCACACATGTATCTCCTCTCACAGAGTTCCTGACCCTCATTATTCATAGTAATTATTTGTCAGAAAGGCTAGAAATCACTTACCATTTCTAGTTGTGTGTCAGTGAAGTTTCTGCTGTGCCATGAAGCACTTCAGTGGCAGAAAGAAACACGATTCAACATGAAACTACAGAGGAGCTGCACGTTTACTGGAGACTCACTCGCTCGCTCTCTCACTCTAAATCTCTCTCTCTTTCCTCCTTCAGACCTTCAGTGGTCGAGGGTTTAACACTTTATATGTTTGTTGGTTTCTTAGAGTCATAATATGATTCTGATATGGATCTTGCTGTAGGAGATACAATAATGTCCACTGATAAACACGCCAATTAGTTCAAAATGCTATTATCAGTCTCAGCGATGTAATCATGTTTATTAACTGATCTACCCTTAAAAATAAAGACATCAATAGTTCCAAAAAGAGACCTTGAACATTCCATTCCACAAAAGGTTCTTTATAGTGGAAAAAGAGATTTCAAAAATTGTTCTTCTATGGCATTCCACCCTCTTTTAACCTTTATTTTTAAGAGTAGGCTATACTGGATCACTTTAATCGTGTAACTGAAAGGCTGTGACACGACTGAGCCGAATGAAGGTTTAGTCAAATGCAATGAAAGTGACTCTGTCGTTGGATCAGACTCAAGCTCAGACTTGTCTTCTCGTGTTCCGCCTCAGGTATTACTGTTACTGTTACTGCCCACCGACCTGCCCGACTGCATCTCTGAGCTTCCTGTTCACACACCTGCGCGTTTATATTTGTCTTTGAACTGTGTCACTGTGTCGTGCGGGAAGCTCCCGTGACACACACCATACACTGCCAACAGGACTCGTACATGTGAGGAACCCTTGAATAAAAAAACACTGAGCATCTGTGTTTAGCTGAGAGACGTTACAGGCAAAACAGTCTGGAGATAATCTGATCCGGTTTATCTCTGGGCAGATCCTGCAGAACGTCTTCAGTAAAAGATGCAGTTCTCATGGGTGTATCAGGGAATTAAATATAAACGAGCATGTTTGTTTGTGTAGTTTAGTTTTTAGCATGAATGTTCAGAGTTTTGTCTAAAGCTTGTGTGCATCACTGACTGTTAAAGGTCAGCTGACAAAGCGTTCAGAGGTCAGACGGAGCATCCAGTTTGACCTTTTTTTTAGGTCACACTGCACAGTGCAACATAAAAATAATGCACAATTAAGAACGGAATAAACAAAATATCTTTCGTAAAAGAAATGACATCACATTTTAAAGGTAGGGCCTACTAAAGACTATCTTTCTTTTTTTCTTGTAAATGCACCGGCTCTGCTGTGGTTGCAGTGCTTCATTAATATACTGTGGTAAACGAGGAGGTTGTTTCCTGTCATTCTGCAGTTGTTGGCACATGTATGTTGGGCTTTTTGTTTTAGAATCAGATGGTTTTAATTTACTCATTCAGATGATGTATTTTGTATTTGTTTTAGGGCTGTCAAAGTTAACGCATTAATGCATGCGATTATTATTTTTGTTTTCAGTTTAACGCGATATATTTAACGCAATTAACGCAGCAACCGTTTTTTCCGTCATAATTTAGCTAGCGTTACATTATGCAATCATGCTCTTATTCGCGCAAATGCTTTTAAACCATTCAAGCGGCAAATACAAATGTTAGGTTACTGACGGTATCTTTACCTAAGGGACCGCCTCAGGGCGAAGACCGATCGCGGAAGCACCAATAACACCACGTCTGCCAATCATGGCAGACCAATCGCTGCAGCGATCAGGGAGTCCCATCTCCCTGTATATAAACCACAGCTACCTGCCATTTCGTCATTATCCGCATATCTCTTCTCCGTGCAGGACAGGCAAGGAGGGCAATGTTGTGTTCTCTTTCTAACATTCGTTCAGTATCTCACCTATGGGATATAAACAACTCCCTTATTGCCGATATGCTGACGAAGCAGACTAAGAAAGGCTGTGTAATTATCTGAATCATAGTTCCCGATGGAGGTGAAAACAGAATAATCGGAGGAATTTGCCCATAATAAACTGCATTATTCCCTAACCACTCACTCCCAGGACTGAGTGGGCTAGAGAGGGTTCTGTCACATCCAGTCTATAGAACCGAGCAAAAGTGTGCGGAGGAGACCAGCTGGCTGCCGCGCAAATTTCTTGAATAGAGATGCCTCTAAACAGAGCCCAGGAAGTAGCCACGCCTCTAGTAGAGTGTGCTCGTAGTCCTATTGGGGGCTCTAAATTCGCATTATTGTAACATAATACGATAGCCTCCAGCACCCAGTGAGAAAGGCATTGACTGGAGATAGGTCTTCCTCTGTAAGAGTCAGCCCACAAGACAAATAGCTGATTGCTCTTATGAAGTGAGCAGGTTCTCTGAACATACATATGCAGAGTACGAACCGGACATAAACTGTGTAACCTCTCCTCCTCTGGGTATTGAAATGGTGGTGGATGAAAAGTTAGCAGGTCCATAGATTGGACTGCACCAGCGTAATCAAACACTTTGGGTACAAACGTACAACTTTGGGTTAGTTCTAAAAGTGACTTCAAAACATCATACAAGAAAAGTGAACTGATAAAACATGTAGTTCACTCACCCTTTTTGCTGTAGTGAGGGCAAGTAACCGAGCCGTCTTTAAAGCAAGTAGCTTCAAGGCAATTTTATCAATGGGCTCGAAAGGGGCTTTTGAGAGCACATTCAGAACCACGGACAAGTCCCAGGGCGGTACTGGGTGTAACCAACGTGCCCCTCTCATAAATCGAAAGACGAGAGGGTGCTGGCCGATAGTACCCGAGTTAAGACCCACATGACATGCCGAGACAGCGGACAGATAAACCTTAATTGTAGAAAAGGCTCTGCCCTTATCTAGAAGGTCCTGTAAAAAAAAACAAGAAGAAAGGAACGATGTTCCTATTTGCACACCAGCCCTCAAACACCCTCCAATTTAGATCATATAAAGAACGTGTTGAGGCAGCCCTCACGTTTTGAATGGTCTCAATCACTTTCGGCGGTAACCCAGCTGCATTCAGATTTAGCCTCTCACGGGCCAGACCTAGAGAGCTAGTTTCTGAGGGGAGGGGTGAAATATTTCCCCCCGCGTTTGTGAGAGGAGATCTCTGCGTGCTGGTAACGGCCATGGCTGGTCGTAGAGCAGTTGCGTAATCTCCGCAACCCACAGTCTCCCCGGCCAGTATGGTGCGATCAGAATCATTACATGTTTGCTTTCCCGAACCCTCCGTAGTGTCGGCTCGATCAGGCTCAACAGAGGGAGAACGCTTAAAGCAACTCGTCTGGCCACTCATGGGCTAGAGCATCCACACCCAATGGTGCATCGTTGCCGACCAGAGAGAAGAACAGGGGACATTGCGTGTCTTCGCGCGATGCGAAGAGATCTACGGCTGCCTGGCCGAATCTCTGCCACACCAGGAGCATAAATTGGGGGTGGAGTCTCCACTCCCCGTACAGAGGATTCCCTCTGGACAGTAAATCTGCTCCCCTGTTCATTATTCCTGGAACATGCGTCACGCGTAATGACAGGAGGGTCCTGCTGCTCCACATAATCAGGTATTTCGCTACCAAGTGAAGCTTGTGAGAACGCACTCCTCCGTGTCGATTTATGTAGGCTATCACCGTTGTATTGTATGTCCTGACCAATAAATTATGATTTTTGAGGAAATGCACAAAATGTCTCAGAGCTAGTAACACTGTCAGTAGTTCTAGAAAATGTGTGTGCTTCTCTCTCAGTGCAGGAGACCAAACTCCCCTCACTGTTCTGCCCTCGAACACCGCCCCCCAGCCCGTGAGAGATGCATCTGTTGTCACCACTTTCCTCAATACAACAGGACCCAGAGGGCATCCTGTCTTGAGAAAAGACGGGGCTCTCCAATGACAAAGAGCACTCATGCATTCTGGTGAGATGTGCACTCGGCGGCTGAGACGGCTCGTGGGGCGAATTGAGGCCATCAGACCCAGTAGACGAAGACACATTCCGAAAGAGACTAAACTCCCTCGTTGAAAGAGGGAGAGGCAGCTGAGAAATGTCTTGATGCGTTCCTCTGATAGGAACGCTCGAAACATCACTGAATTCAACCTGAGACCCAAGTAGACTGTTTCCTGTGAAGGAATTAGACAACTATTTGTCTGGTTTATCTTGAAACCTAGTCTCTCCAGATGCGTCACTAGTGTGTATGTATCGCTCTCTGCTTGCCACCGGGACGGCGCGCAGATGAGCAGATCGTCCAGATATGATGAAACTCTGTCTCCTCCGTTCCTGCTAGAGCAAGGCCAAAGGGGATTTTCATATACTTGTATGCTGTGCCCTGATAACCGAACCTCAGATATTTCCTGTGAGCAGGAAAAATATCTATGTGAAAATGTGCGTCCTGGAGGTCCACTGAGGAGAACCAATACCCTTGACGAATACTTTGACACAAAGTTCTGAGCGAAAGCATTTTGAATTTGTATTTTCTGCGGTGTTTGTTGAGGACCCGTAAATCTAAAATGGGATGGAGACCTCCCCCTCGTTTGGGAATCACAAAATAACGGGAGTAGAAGCCCATCTGGCTTTCCTCCGTTGGAATCACTCTTATCACTGCTTTTCTCATTAAAGAGGATATTTCCTCCTCTAAAACCTGAGCTGTCCCACTTGGGCCACTGAAATTACAACTCCATTGAACACATGAGGTTTTACAGCGAATTAAAAGTCTGTATCCTCTGTCTATCGTGGTTAAAACGGCTTTCTGGGGAGACAGACCTTGAATGCTTCTCCCTCTCTTTTTCGCAGGTCACAATGTTGACGCATAGCACCGAACATGGCCTTTGGATCGATAGGGGCATCCAATAACTCCACTTTTTCTTTGTCAGAGAGGCCTGACAAACCCAGCCATAGGGACCCAGAGGGACGTCGCATTCAAAGCACGGAGGGCCAATGCAGAAGAATTATAAATCTTTTGAAAAACAGAGGCAGCGAAGCGCTCTGTATTCCCTGGCAGCGAGGCTCCGGCTGAAGAGAGTGCTGCCCTGCGACTCGGGTGCAAATGATTCGCCACAGATGATTCTACCGGGGGAGGATCCGCCATCCCCAAATCCTCCATTCCCTGAACATCCAGACTTCAGGCAGCCATGGCGGGTCAGGAGCCTCGGGCAGCCATGGCGGGTCAGGAGCCCTGGGCGGCCATGGCGGGTCAGGAGCCTCGGGCGGCCATGGTGGGTCAGGAACCTCGGGTGGCCATGGCGGTTCAGGAGTCTCAGGCGGCCATGGCGGGTCAGGAGCCGTGGGATGCCATGGCAGATCAGAAGCCCCACCCACATGTTCCCCACCCACGGGTACGAAGTGCTCTGTATTCCCTGGCAGCGATGCTCCGGCTGAAGAGAGTGCTGCCCTGCGACTCGGGTGCAAATGATTCGCCACAGATGATTCTACCGGGGGAGGATCCGCCATCCCTAAATCCTCCATACCCTGAACATCCAGCCTCGAGAAGCCCTTGACAGGTACTTGGTGGGAAAAAGGCTTATCCCAAAACCTTTTCATTTCAGCCACACAAGCCAGGACGGCTGGAATAAACTGTCTCGCTGGAGGGAGATGTGACGGAAGTCTCTTTTTTATCATACAAGTCTCTTTCAGCTCCTTGACCTGCTGGTTGGGATGGCCAGTCGATCGACAGTCTAGCCGCGGCCCTGCGACAGACCTCGAGTAGATCTGCATCCGTCTGCACAGGGGAGGGTGAGCTCTCATCCTGTGCACTCGGCGGACGCGACTGCATCGGGGGAAGAATAGCATCTTCATCGTCGTCATCCTCGCCCTCGAGGATGGTCGACAGTACTTCGTCATCTTCCTCTCCCGCTAACGGATCTCCATACAGCAGGGGAAGGACTGGTAACACCTTCTCCATCATCTCACCCCTCGAGCTGGTGGCCTGTGGACAATCCATCGGTTTCTCTCTGGGTTGAGCAGAGAGGCATGGGTCCGACTTCCCAGCTACTGTAACACAAAGCCTTCGCTCTCAGGTTTTAACCGAGAACGTCGCACAGTGAGGACAGCCCTCGGGGTTGGACAGCGCTGCCTGAGCGTGTTTAGCGCCCGAACAGGAGATGCAGAGAATGTGTGAATCCTTCGCAGAAATCCACATTCCGCAAGTACACGGATGAGGAGGACGGCCTTTTTTCTCCGGGGCTCTCCAGCTCTTTTGCAGTGGCCATGAAGCCTGCACTCTCTTCGTACGGTAAGCCCACCACAACATGACAACTAGTATGGAGCTGTGCTGCGATAGAGAGCTCTTTTCCTTCTTTTTGGTGCGTGGTGAGCACCAAAATATACAGGTGCTGGTCATATAATTAGAATATCATCAAAAAGTTGATTTATTTCACTAATTCCATTCAAAAAATGAAACTTGTATATTATATTCATTCATTACACACAGACTGATATATTTCAAATGTTTATTTCTTTTAATTTTGATGATTATAACTGACAACTAAGGAAAATCCCAAATTCAGTATTTCAGAAAATTAGAATATTACTTAAGACCAATACAAAGAAAGGATTTTTAGAAATCTTGGCCAACTGAAAAGTATGAACATGAAAAGTATGAGCATGTATAGCACTCAATACTTAGTTGGGGCTCCTTTTGCCTGAATTACTGCAGCAATGCGGCGTGGCATGGAGTCGATCAGTCTGTGGCACTGCTCAGGTGTTATGAGAGCCCAGGTTGCTCTAATAGTGGCCTTCAGCTCTTCTGCATTGTTGGGTCTGGCATATCGCATCCTCCTCTTCACAATACCACAATAATTGGCGAGTTTGCTGGCCAATTAAGAACAGGGATACCATGGTCCTTAAACCAGGTGCTGGTTGCTTTGGCACTGTGTGCAGGTGCCAAGTCCTGTTGGAAAATGAAATCTGCATCTCCATAAAGTTGGTCAGCAGCAGGAAGCGTGAAGTGCTCTAAAACTTCCTGGTATACGGCTGCGTTGACCTTGGACCTCAGAAAACACAGTGGACCAACACCAGCAGATGACATGGCACCCCAAACCATCACTGACTGTGGAAACTTTACACTGGACCTCAAGCAACGTGGATTGTGTGCCTCTCCTCTCTTCCTCCAGACTCTGGGAGCCTGATTTCCAAAGGAAATGCAAAATGTACTTTCATCAGAGAACATTGGACCACTCAGCAGCAGTCCAGTCCTTTTTGTCTTTAGCCCAGGCGAGACGCTTCTGACGCTGTCTGTTGTTCAAGAGTGGCTTGACACAAGGAATGCGACAGCTAAAACCCATGTCTTGCATACATCTGTGCGTAGTGGTTCTTGAAGCACTGACTCCAGCTGCAGTCCACTCTTTGTGAATCTCCCCCACATTTTTGAATGGGTTTTGTTTCACAATCCTCTCCAGGGTGCGGTTATCCCTATTGCTTGTACACTTTTTTCTACTACTATCTTTTCCTTCCCTTCACCTCTAATAATGTGCTTGGACACAGAGCTCTGTGAACAGCCAGCCTCTTTTGCAATGACCTTTTGTGTCTTGCCCTCCTTGTGCAAGGTGTCAATGGTCGTCTTTTGGACAACTGTCAAGTCAGCAGTCTTCCCCATGATTGTGTAGCCTACAGAACTAGACTGAGAGACCATTTAAAGGCATTTGCAGGTGTTTTGAGTTAATTAGCTGATTAGAGTGTGGCACCAGGTGTCTTCAATATTGAACCTTTTCACAATATTCTAATTTTCTGAGATACTGAATTTAGGATTTTCCTTAGTTGTCAGTTATAATCATCAAAATGAAAAGAAATAAACATTTGAAATATATCAGTCTGTGTGTAATGAATGAATATAATATACAAGTTTTGCCATGACGCGTTATCTTGCTCTAAGTAGCAAGTCACTCAACAAACGTTAAGAATATATTGCGTTTGGGACATTACCTTGCAGCTCTGTCTGTAAACCGTTAAGCAATAATTCCCAAAGTCTGCTGAGAACAGCTTCCGAAAGATGCACAGAAAGATGTGCGCCAGAATCGCGTTCTCTTTCGCGCTTGAACAAACAATAGCACACACAATTATGCCAAAATGTCTGTTTTGTTTTCTTATTCTCCTAAGAGCAGTCTTAAGTGAGTTAAATAACGTCTTAAATGAACTTAAAGAGTTGTGAGAAAATTAGATGCGTGTCATATCCGCATCATGTTCAGCAGCGGCTGAACTTAAAGCTGCAGTCCATAACTTTTTTTGGTTAAAAATTATCCAAAATCAATTTTTGAGCAAGTTCATAACCAGCCAGTGTTCAAAACTACTGGCCTTCATTCATAGAAAGATGCCATTAAACAAATATTTAAAATATACTGTCTTTAAGTTGTTTCTACATTCATTTGGAGAGTAACTGTGAAAATGATTACAATATAAAAATATAAAAAACTCCAATGTTTTATTCACAATTAATCAGCAGGGATGAGTCAGAATCGGACTTCAAACTAAAGATGGGTTTATTCAGCGAGAGAATCAAACAGAAACCAAACACATAGTACCAACCAAAGTAAACATAACAATAAGAACGGACAAGGAGTGCTGGGAAGTGAGTCCAATATAAAGGGAGTGCAAATGATGAAGACCAGGTGCAGGGAATCCGGGGAGAGCGGGAGAGATGATGACAGAGTGGGTTCAGGTGTGGGACAGGGAGGATCATGGGAAATTGAGTCCAGGACAGGCGTGGATTGTAACATTGGAGAACCTGGAGACCCACACACAGGTGAGGGGGAGGTGCAGACAGATACGGAGGTCTCCAGGGCGGGTCTAGGACTTCAGGCAGCCATGGCGGGTCAGGAGCCTCGGGCGGCCATGGCGGGTCAGGAGCCCTGGACGGCCATGGCGGGTCAGGAGCCTCGGGCAGCCATGGTGGGTCAGGAACCTCGGGCGGCCATGGCTATTCAGGAGTCTCAGGCGGCCATGGCGGGTCAGGAGCCGTGGGATGCCATGGCGGATCAGGAGCCCCACCCACGGGTACATAGCCCCCCCTTAAAATTTCTTTATGGAGTTTCAGGGGTGGTAGGAAGGGCTCGTGATTGGGGCGAGTTCATGGGCTGGAACGGCCTCGTGGAGAACTGGAGCTGGCTCGTGGAGGACTAGAGCGGCAGACTCACTCCAAAAGTCTATGAACCAATGTTCCTCCTTAAGTGAAGGCTCAGACTTGGCAGCGGCCATTTTGTTAGGCAGTTTGGGCTTCGCGGCGGCCATCTTCTTTGGCGGTTTGGGCTTCAGGACAGGCAGGACAGAATGGGAAGACCCACTGGAGGGATATGTGGAGGAAACTGGCTGTGGGTGAACTGACCAGGCCGCGTGCTTTTCTGAGGGGACCGGACGAGGAAGACACGTTTTCTCTTGAACCTCCTCAATTTCGAAATCAGAACCATTAAAAAAAAGAATCAGATTAATAGACTCGACTAGGGAAAAGAAACAGGCAGGTTCAATATAACGAATTGTGTCCTCGTCCAGGCCCATCAGAAAACACGCGTTAAGCAGAGCATCTGGCCGGTTCACCAAACAAGCGAGCTCAGAAAATTCCTCCACGTACCTCTCCAGCGGGCGACCGTCCTGCCGAAGCCCCCACAGACGATCCACCGCTGAAACAACTCCCTTAGGGAGCACGGGAGGGATTGGGGCTAGGATAATTCCCATCTTGGTAGAAGTCCTTCAGTCTATGGTCCGTTCTTCTGTTACAGGTTGCCGTGGTGCAGCAGGGATGAGTCAGAATCGGACTATTCAGCGAGAGAATCAGTATTCTAAAGTGTTACCTTTAAAAGATATGATATTGAATGTTCAGAGTTTTGTCTAAAGGTCGTGTGCATCACTGATGTTTGATGTTGACTGATAAAGTCAGACAGGGCATCCAGTTTGACATTTGAGGTCTTACGTACAGTTAAACAGTGAAACGTGGAAATAATGCAAGATTAAGAAAGGAAAAAACAAAATATATTTTGTAAAAGAAATGACATCTGATTTTAAAGGTAGGGCCTACTAAGACTTTCTTTTCTTTATTTCTTGTAAATGCAGCGTGGTTGCAGTGCTTCATTAATACATTGTGGTAATTGAGGAGGTTGTTTCCTGTCTTTCTGCAGTTGTTGGCACATGTATGTTGGGCTGCTCGTTTCAGAATCAGATGGTTTTACTCATTCAGATGATATTAAACATGTCTGTTTGTCCATCATGTGAGCTCTTAATACAGATTTGACTGCTGTGTGTGCAGGTTTATGTGTGTGAGTGGGTAGTTAAGTTGGTTTATGATGGTTCAGTGTATATATCATCATCTGTCTCATAATCTGTCCTTCAGTAAGGTGATGAGTAGCATGTTTAGTGTGTTCCTCATCTCTCTTCCTCCTCATATAGAGCAACTGTTAAGAGAATGTATGACATATTCTCATTTCAAACACATTTGATGAGATTCCCACTTTGTTGCTTGTTCCCTTTATCTTTTTTTCCCTCTGTGCTATTTACAGCTATGAGTCCTGTGTGTGTGACATATGGCTGTTGTGTCCATGTGGTTGTTGGTTTTATGTTCCCAGCTAGCAAAAAATATGTTCTAAGAACGTTTGCTAAAATTTCCACTACGTTATGAAAACGTTATTTCTGAATGTTGTCTGAACAGTTTTTTCTTGGTTATGCAAATGTTAAGGGAACATTCCATTTTATCATTCTTCAAACATTTGGTAACGTTACTTTAGAATGTTCTCTGAACGTTCTGAAACAAGTAACATTTAAAAAATGTTAGATGAATGTACAACTAAAACGTTTCAGAAAAAAACCTTGCATGAACAATGTATAACTAATGTTTTTGTGCTTACATTTTCAGAACATTATAACATACATTGAACGGACATTATATTAAAGTTACTGGAAGAATGTTTGTTCACAACTTTGAGAGAACCTTGCCAGAACGTTCCATGTGAGCTAGGGTGTTCATTTTGACCTGCTTTAGTTCAGAAGAGTTTCATTCGTCTGTGAATCTCTCTGTCTAAACCAACGCAACACGATTCTGCTTGTGTGTCTGTACACCTCAACACAAGAATTCTGAAAACATGAAAGTCACATCAGATGAGCAGAAAGACATGCCATTCCTCACACTCACGTCTGCTTATCTGTCTGTCTGTGATTGTTGTAGTATCTAAACATCTCTTCTCTTTCTTTCTGTTTAGGTTGTTTTTGTGGTTTATAAGACTAAACAAACCCACCGTCTCACAGCCATCTGCCTGAATGCATGCAAAACAAACACAAACATACACACATACACACACGCACACACAGACAATGCTGCTAGTATATTCTGTTTGTGCTACATTACATTTTTGACTGTACAGCTAATATAAAAGTGGTTTTAAAATAATAAAAAAAAAATTATTCAGAATATCAGTCTTTCTCTGTTGATTTACACTCATTTTAAAGCTTTTTATTAACAGACCTGAACGTAACAGTAAACTAAATATTAGATGTTGCCCTTTGAATAATAAATAACATGATATGTAACAAAATATGTTATAAGAATGTTTTGCTAACATTCCCAGTAAGTTACAGTCATTTATTTTATGTTTTAAAAACTTTTTTTTCTTGGTTATGCGAACGTTAAGAGAACATTCCATTTTGCAAACATGAGAACGTTACTTTTCAATGTTTTCTGAACGTTCTGAAACATAACATTTAAAAAACATTTTAGAAAAAAACTTTCCATAAATGATGTATAAATGTTTTTGTGCTAACATTTTGAGAACATTATTAAAGACCAGACAACATTGAACGAACATTCTATTAATGTTACTGGAAGAACATTTGTTCATCAAAACACTGATCTGACAGAAGCTAAAAAACATGAACCCACTCATGAATCATGAGTCATGAAGACAAACTGCTGTTGTGTCTGGATGTTTTTCTGATTAACATCTCGCTCTTCTTTCAGCCTCAGAATGAGGAGATCACATGAGATGTGATGAAGCTCCACTGCTGGTCGTATTGAGGCTGAATGACAGTCTTTGTTTTGCATCAGTGTGTTTCTGAAACCCTCAGGATTCACGTTCACTGCCGTCCTCATAAAGATCTCTTACTTCCACTAGATGGCAAAGTCGACATCCAGCAGCGATACGGGTTCTGAACCGTATGGAGCAGCTCGTCTGTAAATGTTCATCACGTAATTTCTTCCCCGAAATTACAATACCATAATAAATAAATATAATGAAAAACTGATTGGCGTTTAAAAATCCATTTGCACAGCCTTTATGTTCTAGCTTGAGCAGTTAAAATAACCAACCAATGCATTCGCAGAGAGGGTTTTTTCTGATAATAATGGAGCAAAGGAACCAGTGAACCTCATCAAAAGTTGGCATGAAACTGAAGTTGTGCTAGTCTATTGTGCCGTATATCCGAGTGAAACGGCATCTCGAACAAAAACAAATGTACGGCGGGGCTTGATTTTGTCCATGGAGAATTGATTGGATGGTTGTGGTTTGCTATTGGTGGATCTCATTTGAGTGACAGGTTGCCCTGCCCTCATGCCAGTAAACACGTCATTCCATTTTCGGTAACATTTGATGGCAACTTTAAAGGTGCACTGTTTACATTTCAGCTGCATCTACCGCCCTTTCGAAGCACATAGAAAAGCTACGGTGGCCGACACAGGACAGTTTGTAGGTTTAGGGCTACTGTAGAATCATGGCGGCGCAAAATGGCGACTTACTGTAAGGGTTTGTAAATAGAAATGGCTCATTCTAAGGTAATAAAAACACAACAGTTCATTATGTAAGGTCTTTATACACCACTGAAGACATAGTTATGTATATTATATTGCATTTCTGTCAATAGATCCTCATAAAAACTACACACTGCACCTTTAATGAAAACTACTGTTTGTCAATCAGCAACATACATTTAACATTTTAATATGTAAATCAGTTTTATGTCACACCTCAAATTCATATTTATTCACAACAATTTTATTAGGCAAATCTTATTCTCTCTCTGGGCTGCTAGAGTGTGAGACAATCAGACAGACACGAAGAGACATTCAGCCTGTAATTGAGTGTGTGAATCACCGTCATAAAGCTCAATAAATGTGTGAACGCAGCATGACATCACTGTCTGCATTCACACACGCATGTGCACTGAGTTGGATTGTCCTGTAGATGAACAGAAGAAAACACAGTTTTTGTTCCATTCATAGAGAAATTGTATTGTCACAATGACTCTTTAATACTAATGTGAGGAGGCCATAACTGCAGCCGTTCTGATTTGAAATATTCTAAATTATTGTAACGTGGTCTTTTGATAGTTTGTGTGTGGCCAGCAAGAGTGAGGCAAGCAGCAACCTGCAAATGACACTCCTTTATTTTGTTAATTAACTTTTGTCTCAGATACAGATGTTCAGTCGTAAAACAATGAAGACTTTTCACATACACAGTTTCATTATTAAAAAGTGAAGTAGCCTATTTCATATCAAAACTTGATCATCTAAACATATTGTAAAAATAAACACAAAACATATTTCCATATTTTGGGCAATAAAATAAGTTTTTCTTTTTGACTGTCTGACGGTTGTGGCATCATTTTAACTATCAAATTTTCTAACATTTAATATACCTGAAAAACACAGAGACAGTGAAGTGCTTGAGATGAAAATAAATCACAGTAAACAGAACATTTGTAATTTCCTATAAAGCTGTAATTTTGTCAAATAATTCAAAAGCTTGAATATATTTTAGTATTTGGGTTGTTGACGTGACATGGCATTTTCACTGTCACACAAGATAAAAATGAATATAATTAGTATTGTCATCATTTAAAATGCAGTAAATTGATAAACATGTCTTAGTCTTAGATGAACCTAAAAACAAAATCTCAAAATTGTCCTGTGGTGTGACTGAGTCAAGCATGGTTCAATAAATTACAACTTTTATAAATTCAAAAGAAAAGCATACTGAAGCCCCCTGTGAAGCCCATGACATTTGCACATGGTATCATTCAGGATCGATTGCTCCTGTCTCCTGATCGATTGCTCCTGTCTGCCTCCTGTCTGCCGGTCGCAGTGTTTGCAGCTCTGTACAGCTTTGCTTTTGAATCTCTATTTGATATCTTTTCTTGTTGTTTATACTGCTAAATATAACTTACTCATCACCATATATTGTTTAATATTGCCTATCACGTTAAAATTGACATTGTTAGCTTTTAATTTAAATCACTATCACAACGTGTTAACATTTCACAACGCGTTAGCATTTCACTAGCCTGTTAGCCTGCCATTTGTGCATCCGGGTTTCCTGTTTTTGTCTCTCGTGCCTTTACTAGTCCATCAAACAACTGTGGTAAGTTGGATTAATCAACAAATACGGTAAGCCATGTCTTCTCCTTTTATTGTCACCTGCACTACATGTTTCATGTTTAGTATATCTGTCTCCGTTGGTGAACAGGGCTTCACATGTGATAAATGTAAGGAGATAGTCAGACGGACAGAGAAGATTTCAGAATTAGAGACACGCATCCAGACTTTATTTGAGAGTAGGGAGAACAAAACAGCTTTAGACACTGCTTTGGATCCGACTAGCTTAGTGAAATCTGTACATTGTTCGGTTCCGGCTGTAGAGCCCGTGCAGCAGGGCAACTGGGTGACGGTGAGACGGCATAGTCGCGGATCAAAAAACCACTCTTCCGTTCCGATTAGAACATCAAACAGGTTCTCCCCACTCAGTGATGCACCCACTGAGAATCCTGTTGAAAGTGCCCTAGTTATTGGCGATTCTATTACACGGAACGTGAAAATAGAGACACCAGCCACCATAGTCACATGTTTACCGGGAGCCAGAGCGCCTGACATCAAAGCAAATTTAAAAGTGCTGGGTAATGCTAATCGTAAATTCTCTAAGATTATTATTCATGTCGGCACAAATGATGTTCGACTTCGCCAGTCGGAGATCACCAAAATTAACATTAAAGAGGTGTGTGAACTCGCAAGTACGATGGCAAATCGGATTTTTTGCTCTGGTCCCCTCCCCATTAAAAGGAGTGATGAGATACTTAGCAGACTATCATCACTCAATGGCTGGTTGTCTAAGTGGTGTCCGCAAAATAACATAGGGTTCATAGACAATTGGAAAAGCTTTTGGGGCAGACCTGACCTGTTGAAAAGAGATGGTATCCATCCCTCCTGGGGTGGTGCCGCTCTTCTCTCTAGTAATTTGGCACATAGTTTTAATGCTAAACCTTGACTAACTAGGTTCCAGGTCAGGAAGCAGACGGACTGGCTTACCCGACCGTCTACTAGCTGTCTCGCGTCACAGAAGTCAGATAAATCCCAGCACATAGAGACTCTTTCACCTAGATATTATCACATAGAGACTGTGTCTGTTCCACGAATTAGTAAATACAAAAAACCACCAAAACTATTCAATGGTAAAAATTTAATTGATGTCCAACAAATAAACAACAGATATAATACAGATGAACAAATGATAAAGCTCGGGCTGCTGAATATTCGATCCCTTTCCTCTAAAACGCTTATTGTTAATGATATGATTACAGATAATAATCTAGATGTGCTGTGTTTGACAGAAACCTGGCTAAAACCCCACAACAATCACCCCACCCCACAAGATTATTGTTATAAACACGAGCCGCGTCTGAAAGGTAAAGGGGGAGGTGTTGCTGTAATTTATAATAATATCTTCAGTATTACTCAGAAGTCTAGTTTCAAATATAATTATTTTGAAGTTTTGGTGCTTTACGTAACATTATGTAGTGAAATTGATAAATCCTGTTTAACATTTGTGTTGGCTACTGTATATAGGCCACCAGGGCACAATACACACTTTATCAGAGAATTTGCTGATTTTTTATCCGAGTTAGTACTGGCTACAGATAAAGTCCTAATTGTTGGTGATTTTAATATCCATGTAGACAATGAAAAAGACGCATTGGGATTGACCTAATATTGTCACATGGAATAAATGTTGATACCGTTGAAATTCTGCAGCAGAGCGATGACATCTCAGATCATTACCTAGTATCATGTATACTTAATTTAGCAAAGGCTGCAAAGCCGTCCCCTCGCTTCAAATATGGCAGGACTATCACTGCTGAGACTAAAGCTGGAAGAAAACAAAACTGGAAGTTTTTCGCATTTCGTGGAAAGAGAGCATGATTTCATACAGAAAGGCCGTAAAAACTGCTAGATCTGCTTATTTCTCGACTCTCTTAGAAGAAAACAAACACAACCCTAGGTATTTATTCGATACAGTGGCTAAATTAACCAAAAATAAAGCTTCAACTTCTGATGTCTGCCAACAGCACAGCAGTAATGACTTTATGAACTTCTTTACTTGTAAGATTGATAATATTAGGAAAAAAATTATAACCATGCAGCCGTCTACTACTGTATCACATCAGACAGTGCATTGTAGTGTCACTGAGGAAAAATTACATTCATTCACTGCTATAGGAGAAGAAGAATTGGCTAAACTCGTTAAATCATCCAAATCAACAACATGTATGCTCGACCCTATACCGGCTAAACTACTAAAAGAGATGCTTCAAGAGGTCATAGATCCTCTTCTTAATATCATTAATTCATCCTTGACTTTAGGATATGTACCGAAAACTTTTAAGTTGGCTATTATTAAACCACTTATTAAAAAACTGCAACTTGACCCTACAGAATTAATCAATTACAGGCCAATCTCAAATCTACCCTTTCTGTCAAAAATACTAGAAAAGGCAGTGTCCTCACAATTATGCTCCTTTTTAGAAAAAAATGGTATCTGTGAGGTTTTCCAGTCAAGATTTAGACCACATCATAGTACTGAGACTGCTCTCATTAGAGTTACAAATGATTTACTCTTATCATCCGATCGTGGTTGTATCTCTCTGTTAGTGTTACTCGATCTTAGCGCTGCATTCGATACCATCGACCACAACATTCTTTTGAATAGACTCGAAAATGATGTTGGCATTAGTGGAATTGCATTGGCATGGTTTAAATCATACTTATCTGACCGTTTTCAGAGATGTCACACCGATCACAAGTTCAATATGGAGTACCGCAGGGCTCAGTGCTAGGACCGTTGCTTTTCACCCTGTACATGCTACCACTGGGAGATATCATTAGGAAGCATGGCGTTAGTTTTCATTGTTATGCTGACGATACTCAGCTCTATATTTCTTCACGCCCTGACGAAACTTACCAATTCAAAAGATTAACGGAATGCATAGCTGATTGGATGACTAGTAATTTCCTGCAACTTAATTCAGAAAAAACTGAATTTTTTATTATTGGACAAAAAAACTCCACATGTAGTAACCTAGAATACTGTCTAACACTTGATGGCTGCTCTGTCAAGTCCTCGTCGTCAGTTAGGAACCTGGGTGTGCTCTTTGATACCAATCTCTCATTTGAAAGCCACGTTTCTAGCATCTGTAAAACTGCATTCTACCATCTTAAAAATATATCTAAATTACGGCATATGCTTTCAATGCAAAATGCTGAACAGTTAGTTCGTGCATTCATGACCTCAAGGCTAGATTATTGTAATGCTCTACTGGGTGGTTGCCCCGCTCGCTTAATAAATAAACTACAGCTGGTCCAAAACGCAGCAGCTCGAGTTCTTACTAGAACCAGGAAGTATGACCATATTAGCCCGGTTCTGTCAACACTGCACTGGCTCCCTATTAAACATTGCATACATTTTAAAATCTTGCTAATTACTTACAAAGCACTAAATGGTTTAGCTCCCCAGTACTTGAGCGAGCTCTTAACGCATTATACTCCATCACGTCTATTGCGGTCTCAAAACTCTGGCCAGTTGATAATACCTAGAATATCAAAATCAACTGCAGGCGGTCGATCCTTTTCCTATTAAATCTAGACTAAAAACGCATCTCTTTACTATGGCATGAACATAAAACATTTTTAATTTATATTTTATTCAAATTGTTAGGCTGCATTAACTAGGTCAGCCGGAACCGGGAACACTTCCCATAACACCTGATGTACTCGTTACATCATAAGAGGAATGGCATCTACGCTAATGTTAGTCTCTCTGTTTATCCCGAGGTTTACTGCAGTCAGCCAGATCCGGGCCGTATCCAGATCAGATGGTGGACCAGCGCCCAGACATTACCAACGCATCCCTGAAGTGTCTGCAGAGACCGTGTCAATTAGTCTACCCTCTGAAATTGCTCATCGACATGGCATCCTCAATGGATCCATCTCCGGCGTGATGACTCCGATATTTCGAATATTCCTATTTAATAATTGTTTAATCGACACGCCATCCTCAATAAACCCGGCGTGATGCCTCCGATCTTTCGAATAATCAGA
Organism: Rhinogobio ventralis; assembly: GCA_039654625.1. NCBI lineage: Eukaryota > Metazoa > Chordata > Actinopteri > Cypriniformes > Gobionidae > Rhinogobio > Rhinogobio ventralis. The sequence goes on along the minus strand of CM077205.1, from coordinate 3,792,420 downwards.
TCTAATATTACTTCTGACCTATAAGGCTGCCAAAATAATAAACATACACTGTTTGTTAATTGGCCAGAGGAGAACTGGCACCCCGACTGAGCCTGGTTTCTCCCAAGGTTTATTTTTCTCCATTAGGACACCTGATGGAGTTTTGGTTCCTTGCCACTGTCGCCTCTGGCTTGCTCAGTTGGGGACACTACATTTTCAAATAAATATCCAAATAAATTTAATTACTAAACTAAATTATATCAACTACATTACTTGAATATATATGATAATTGAAATGAGCTGATGACATCACCGTTTTCTCCAGAGCGGCTGTACAGCCGAATCAAATTCTGTTCATTATTTTCCTGTTTAACACTGTGAAGCTGCTTTGAAACAATCTGCATTGTAAAAAGCGCTATATAAATAAAATTGACTTGACTTGACTTGATGGTAAGTTTTTGTCTCAGAATTGTTCAAATATTTAACTTTTTTGGAACAGTTTCTGTAATTCCATCTAGTGTTAGTGTTATTATGACATTGTGCTATGATTGACTAAATGTTCCTGTTGGAAGAGAACACGTGTTAGGGTTTTGGTAGACATACACTCACCTAAAGGATTATTAGGAACACCTGTTCAATTTCTCATTAATGCAATTATCTAATCAACCAATCACATGGCAGTTGCTTCAATGCATTTAGGGGTGTGGTCCTGGTCAAGACAATCTCCTGAACTCCAAACTGAATGTCAGAATGGGAAAGAGGTGATTTTAAGCAATTTTGAGCGTGGCATGGTTGTTGGTGCCAGACGGGCCGGTCTGAGTATTTCACAATCTGCTCAGTTACTGGGATTTTCACGCACAACCATTTCTAGAGTTTACAAAGAATGCTGTGAAAAGGGAAAAACATCCAGTATGCGGCAGTCCTGTGGGCGAAAATGCCTTGTTGATGCTAGAGGTCAGAGGAGAATGGGCCGACTGATTCAAGCTGATAGAAGAGCAACTTTGACTGAAATAACCACTCGTTACAACCGAGGTATGCAGCAAAGCATTTGTGAAGCCACAACACGCACAACCTTGAGGCGGATGGGCTACAACAGCAGAAGACCCCACCGGGTACCACTCATCTCCACTACAAATAGGAAAAAGAGGCTACAATTTGCACGAGCTCACCAAAATTGGACAGTTGAAGACTGGAAAAATGTTGTCTGGTCTGATGAGTCTCGATTTCTGTTGAGACATTAAGATGGTAGAGTCAGAATTTGGCGTAAACAGAATGAGAACATGGATCCATCATGCCTTGTTACCACTGTGCAGGCTGGTGGTGGTGGTGTAATGGTGTGGGGGATGTTTTCTTGGCACACTTTAGGCCCCTTAGTGCCAATTGGGCATCGTTTAAATGCCACGGCCTACCTGAGCATTGTTTCTGACCATGTCCATCCTTTTATGACCACCATGTACCCATCCTCTGATGGCTACTTCCAGTATGATAAAGCACCATGTCACAAAGCTCGAATCATTTCAAATTGGTTTCTTGAACATGACAATGAGTTCACTGTACTAAAATGGCCCCCACAGTCACCAGATCTCAACCCAATAGAGCATCTTTGGGATGTGGTGGAACGGGAGCTTCGTGCCCTGGATGTGCATCCCACAAATCTCCATCAACTGCAAGATGCTATCCTATCAATATGGACCAACATTTCTAAAGAATGCTTTCAGCACCTTGTTGAATCAATGCCACGTAGAATTAAGGCAGTTCTGAAGGCGAAAGGGGGTCAAACACAGTATTAGTATGGTGTTCCTAATAATCCTTTAGGTCAGTGTAGAGTATTGTGTTAGTGTATTATTGTTGTATTTTGAAAATTAGTGTTGGAGTTTTTTTTACAATGTGTGATTTTGAGCATGAAATTAACCGTGTTGTAGGTGTGTTGGTGTGTTAAGAGTTAAGGAAAATTGTTAAAAGTATTGAAAAAATTGTCATAGCGATGGTAAAAAACTGTAATGTAAAAGTGTCTTTAGTTAAGGAAACAACCAAACAAAAGATTACAAAAATAAAACTCAACAATGTCCAAATACAACATAAATGATGACCCCATGACCTGCTCCACAGCGATGAACCCACTGTTACAAGGTAATTTACAAACTAAAACCATAATTAAATAACATTTCCTGCTACATGTGGAAGTTTTGTAATGATCAGGCCTGTGTGTGTGTGTGTGTTTTAACAGGAAACATTCGCTATATTTCATCTGCTAGAGTGACAGACAGCGAGTATGTCAGATGCAGATATAAGCCGTCTCTCTCACCGCACACGGGCCGTTCAACGGATCCTCACGGGCGCTCAGTGATCTGATAACACATGCACATACAGCAGCCGTTTCCTCCACACACACACGTTCACTGAGCTATCTGAACACACAGATATCACACACTGCTTTACATGAGGCTCTTCATAATGACCAACACAAACCCTGCTGATTCATTAATTGTTTGTCATGTTCTCAAGCTTAAGTGTGTAACAAAGACACTGTAAAAAAAATGTTATCACTTTAGTTGGATTTTTGTCTGTGTTTTAAAATGTTACTAGCTTCAGAACGTTCAAAAGTAACGTTCCCATAATGTTTACAGAATGTTCCCTTACCGTTTCATAACCAAGAAAAAAAGTTTTTAAAACATTTAAAAAACTGGATATTTTGAACGTTCAGAGAACATTCAGAAAACATTTTCATAACTTAATGGAAATGTAAGGAAAACAATCTTAGAACATTTTTGTTGGCTGGGTGGTTAGTGTGAGGTACGATTTAGTAAATCATTATTGTGCCAATTATTGTGTATGTAAGAGGGCAACTAATACAGCATTAATGCGCTCTATATGTGCATCCCAATTTGCATATTTATGCACTATTCTATGCCATTTTGTAGTATATGCCATCAGAATCTGGATGAATATATCTGAAAATATCTGAAAATAAAGGGGTTGCAACTGGGCTGATATCTGGGACCCAGCTAATTTTGTCCTCTGTTTCCATGGAGGCCCCACATGGATTAGCCCAGATGGGTTGATGATGGGCTCCATATAGGGCCCATATGAGTTACCCAGGTAGCTCCCATTTGGTGCCTACAGGAGTCTGCTGCCTACATGGGTTAGTGATGGGACCCAGCTAGGTCTTATCTAGGTCTTTTATGGGCTACAACAGGGGTGTAACCACCATAGACATTGAGAGAGACAAGTCTCCCCCAATAATTAGAAATGGCCAAATTGCTGCACTACATTACGCAGCGCTCTGTATGTTGTTAGGATGACAAAAAGTTATAACTAACTAACAAGACACAGGTGAACGCGATAAATAAATAAATAAAACACATGGGAGCACTAATGAGGAGACAAAAACAAACTCAAAACGTGACAAACAAATGCAACGTAAAAGTATAAAAGTAAAGATTATGCATTCATACTCATACATATTAAAGATGAGATATTGTTAAATGTGGTGTATAAGATAAAGAAAAAATATTCGTATGATTATGATGATTATTCTTCATAATAATCATGGTCATTATAGTTATTTCTATGATTAATCCTTTCAAACATATTATTCTTGTATTGATCCATTTGTGCTTTTGTCTATTGTATCTTTTAACGGTGCGGTATGTAGGATTGACCACTAGTGGTCGAAATAGGTATTGTAGTCCAAATTCAAAATATTCGAGATTGTTGTTTTCCCGCCCCCGCACCCGCCCCCACCTTTACAGCACCTTTAATATCATATACGACTCGGTTACTAACATAACCTCGGTTCCCTGAGAGAAGGGAACGAGTATTGTGTAGCTTGCTATGCTATATAGGAAAACTCCTTTTCTCGAGAATATGAAGCCAAAAATTATCCTTATAATTTGATATAATGTAAAACGCAGTGCAGCTGCACAGCAGACCCAGGCAGAGCGTACTAGCGCGCTGATTGGCTGTGGCTGCGGCAACTGCACGAACCTATGGCGAGGCAGCTGAGGCGTGCACCAATCGAAGAGCTGCTAGCAAAATAACCTTGGGTATATAACCATGTCTTGGCTTGAGCACGACTCTGGAGTCGATAGGCCCAAACTCAAGACAGGAAGCGCTCATAGAGAGTGCATGTAAATCGCCAACTTGCTTGACTGAAGCTAGTGCCAGCAAGAAAGCAGTTTTTAGAGAAAGGTGCTTCAAGCTCACAGACTGAAGCGGTTCGAATGGAGAACCATTCTTAATGGCCTCTAAGACCGTGGAAAGGTCCCACATAGGAACCAAAGGGGGTTGAGGCGGGTTAAGCCTCCTAGCATCTCTGAGAAAGCGCACATTTGGAGAAGAATGTTGGGCAATGAGCATTGTCTTCTGAGGCGAAAAGATCGATCTCCGCTTTGCCGAAGATGCTCCAAATCAGCTGAACCGTCTGTGGGTGAAGAGACCATAAAAGGAGATGTTTCGTCATGGTGAGTCCACCCTGGCGATTTATATAGGATACCACCGACATATTGTCTGTTCGGACCAGGACATGGTGATCCTGAAAAACGTTTGAGAGGAATGTAAGAGCCAGCTTTGAATGACGGCGCTACGTTCTGGATGGCGAGCGTGCGCTGTGACGTAAGCCGCGCTCTCATCCGTATTGAGTCTATAACTGTTCCCAGAAAAAAAAATTTTGGGGTGGGAGACAGCGCGCTCTTGGCAGTGTTGATCCTGAGACCCAGACATTCTAGATGGCTGAGTAGCCAGGCCCTGTGGGTTATCAACTGCGTCTCTGATTGGGCTATAATGAGCCAATTGTCGAGGTAGTTGATTATTCGCACTCCCGTAGTCTCAGGGGGGCGAGGGCTGCATCCATGCATTTCGTAAATGTGTGGGGTGTTAGGGATAGACCGAATGGTAGGACTTTGTATTGATAAGCCTGCCCCTCGAAGGCGAATCTCAAGAACGGCCTGTGACGGGGTGCTATCTGAATGTGAAAGTAAGCATCTTTTCAGATCCACTGTAAAAAAAACAGTCCCCCGGGCGAATTTGCGCGAGGATATGTTTCACTGTCAACATTCTGAACGAGTGCATCATAAGTGCTTTGTTCAGATGTCTGAGGTCTAGAATGGGTCTGAGACCGCCATCATTTTTCGGAATGAGGAAGTAGCGACTGTAAAAGCCTGACTCACTTTTCACTGGGGAAACAGTTTCCACAGCACAAACTGTTTCAATACTTTAGTGCGAAGCACGTGACTCATGCCGCTTCTCACCGATGTCTTGACCATGGCGCGAAAGCGCGGGGGTCTGCGAGCAAACTGTAGTGAGTAACCTCGTTTTATTATGTTCAACACCTGTATAGCAAGGGGTTGAATTTGGTTTGGGGACGGGCCGCTGTGTAACAGGGACCCGGTTGCCCGGCTGGTTTGTGCTTGTGACACTGTGGGGATAGCGCTTGTGGGGACAGCACTTATGTGTGGCACTCTTTTTGTGTTTAATTGGGGTCGCCGTGAAAACGGCGTTTATGTACAGGCGTGCGTGTTTCGTAAAAGGCTCGTTGGCTGCAAAGATGACATCTCCAGTCACCTGAGTGGAGGGAACTAGGGGATGCGAAATGAGAGAGTGTGGTGGTAGTCCAGCCGCGGCGGATCGTGAGCAGTGGCATGCTCTTGACGTTGACCGAGGCTGGAAGGTCGGCGGCACTGCCTTTAAAGGCTGAGGGGGTGGCGCTTTAGTGTGGCGGCCAGAGGCAGAGCTGGAGCGTTTCGGGAGGAAATGGTGAATGGCCTGTGACGCCTTCTGTGCTTCAGTGAAGTGCTCGGCGAACCTTTTCACCGCTGGGCCAAACAGGCCGGTGGGGCGGAGACAGGAGAATCCAGGAAGGGGGCTTTATTGGCTTCCTTCATGTCCATGAGGTTCAACCAGAGGTGGCGCTTGTGGTGGAAAAATTTAATCATGAAAGGAAATGAATCATTATGCATAAGAAGATTATTGATTTTATTGTTTTACATATACCCATAAAGAAAAGAATCATGATATGTGTTTGAGTTACATACAGCAGTGTAAGACACATTTTTAGGCCTTAGCAGACAGAACGACTAGCTTGTGACCCAGAGGTCACTGTCCACCTAAATGTGGGTTTCATGACCCCAGAGGTCAGGGTACATCTAATTTTGAGGGTCCAAGCATCAGGATGAAAGACATACAGGGTTATTTGAGTATGTGTGGAAAACTACTGAGAAGGATTGTTGCAGAGCAGGAGCTGGTTCCGCTGGAGGCTTGTCAACGGCGGTGACTTCACAGTTCCGGAGATCAGCGAAGGGTGAGTTCGCTGAAGGAGATTAAATCTGAATCCTATGGCGTAACATGGGCTTTTATAGCTTAGATATGCAAATGTAGGCAGTGTTTGACGTGCTTTTGGAATGCGAAGCGACTCGATTGGTGCACACCTCAGCCGCCTCGCCATAGGTTTGTGTGGTTGCCGCACAGCCAATCAGCGCGCTCGTACGCTCTGCCTGGGTCTGCGGTGCAGCTGCACTGCGTTTTACATTATATAAAATTATAAGGATAATTTTTGGCTTCATGTTCTCGAGAAAAGGAGTTTTCCCACATAGCTTAGCTAGCTACACAAAAAGAGAGTACTCTCGAAAGGGAACTCATAGTTATACTCATATTCATGTGTTCTATTCAGACCAGACATGTAGTTCACTTCTACTCTGAAAATGTACATGTCTATATTTTCTGGCTACTGGCTAGACAGATGTTTCAGAGAAATTTTCATTCAATACTTTATGTACTGCATAATACAGCATCTGTTTGTATAAGAATAAAGTTCAACATAAGCCTACGCTATCAATGAAGTGGTGTAGGCTATACGTTTTTAATCAGTTTTATTTTGATTAACATGACACAATATAACATCGTGACTACATGAAAAGAGGTTTTAGCGTTATAAACTGATTTGTGAGCATTAGTGGAGCTGAAGGTTTTAGAATAAACATGAAACACACGTGATCGCTGTCATGTGGTGAATCCGGCCAATCGTGGAACAGCTGTGTCGTCATCAGAGTTCGTGCAGCCGTTCTTGAGAAGCTCTCGAATCGCTCTCGTGGTACTTTGATGGCATACGTCACTGTCACGTGGCGTCGGCGCTGTCTCAAGTCGGACAACATTTCTAACCGGCATGCACCGCTTCAAGTCAGCAGCCGATCGGTCTGCGCATCGCTGCATCAAGTCGAACAAGCCTTTTTTCATGTTTTGTGTGAGCACATGGTTTGTCACGTGTTCCTTGTGCCATGTGCTCTCCTGTCTATTGTCTTGACCCCACCCCTCTTGTTACCTGATCATTGATTAATTTGTCCCACCTGTTCGCCCTCGTTGTCTTCTGTGCCCTGTCATGTGCTTCCCGTGGTCTTCCCAGTCTCTGATCTGCGTGGTTGTTAGCTTTAGGTTGGTTTTCCCCCTTGTGGGCTTTTTGTTTGTTTTATTTTATTATTAATAAACCTTCTATCTTCTTATAGCTTTTTAAGATTTTCAACAGTAGTAATTATTGGGTCCATAGACAAATATGCAGCAAACATTGAGTTAGCAACTGAAGAGCATAAATCCTCTTCGTGTGTGTGTGTGCGAGTGCGAGAGAGAGAGAGAGAGAGAGAGAGAGAGAGAACGCACACAGTGCTTACATTTACTGTGTTTACGAGAATACTCGACTTGGCATTTTCATTTATATTTCTGTGTTTATTTGGCCGTTTAGGCGCGCAACCGAAGACAACGTCTTCTATGCTTGTCCGTGTTGCGCTCGGAGCGCGCGCACAGCATCCTGTCAGAATTCAGTTCTCTTTCGCGATTTATCCCGCTTATTTCTTTTCAATATAAAGCACATCCCGCACTTTTCTTTCTCATTCGTTCATGTTTCGTTATTAATAACTTTAAACCGTATCGCAAACTGAAATCTGCGCGGATTATCATAAATACTACACATGTATAGGACAGGTCTCTGGCGAAAGTAGCCTGTACCAGCGGGCGAAATGTTTCGAAATGTCTCTTTGCACAGCAGAGCACCAGTTTCAATAAAAGGATATATTAAAGTTTATATAGCCTACTTTTACATTTTTGCTGCTGTTCTAAAAAAGGTTTTGACCATTACCTTAAACAAGCTACAGCTGCTTGACTCCCAGTGCAGGAGCTGTAGGTTTATCACAGAAACGTAAGTGGTTATTGATTGCTCACGCACTATAGCCGGTACAACTTGAATATTAATATTATTATCATAAACTTTTGGATTTTGAATACGTCCCAGAGCAGCCCGCGGCCGTCCAGGAGGTTGTCCCAGAGCTGCCCAATTGCATTGCCTTGCAATGGCCCAGCGTCCAGAGAGAGCTCCAGCCACTGACCTTAAACCTTATATCTTCTTGCAATTGAGTCCTCGCTCCTTTCCTCCCTAACCCATCCTGACATAAAAAGTGTTTTCGTTTTGAAAAACACGAGACGCGGGAAAAGCGCAAGGTCTCGAGACACGTCTTTTAAAAGTTGAACTGATTTTAACTTGAGCTCCGCGTTTTTAGAATGCCTTGTCATGCGCGAGATGCTTTAAAAGATGCAAGACGCGAGCACAACGGTCAAACACGTCCGTATAGCGCATGTTGCCATAGAGAAACGATGACAAAGTAGCACATTGGAATGGAAAAACGTGTTCTGTGTTCTCATAATTAATACTCATTATTAATGGTCACCATGGTGCCCATGCAGCAAAATTGTGTTTTTTAAAATATTGATTACATTGATACATTTCATTAATTGTTTTAACATGCTGCTTGACAATTAAAATTTAAATGTATCCATTAAAAAAGACATTAAAACAGAAAACATGGAAGCCTCTATATACCACTTCTTTGTGGATGGTGAGTTCTGGCAATTTCTGCTCCATTGCTTCAACTTCCAAGACCATCTTCATGGGGAAAACAATATCCTTGAGTAGTGCTGCACTACCCACTGGCCTTGAAATGTACAACATGTGATGCATAATTATGTAGTTGTACAAGTTTCAAATTAGAGCTGTATATAATGTCCGTATCTAACTGTTAACCAGTAATTGTCAATGAAAGAATGCAACATTCATATAGGAAAATCACTCAATTTAAACAGCAATTCACTTTAATTCAAGCATTAATTAATTCCAAAGCTGTACAGATCGCATAATTCGGTGAAAACATTATATTTATTATAGTTCTGTGAATAGATATCAATATTTCACTGAATATGCACACTTTTGGACTGTTCACTGTTTATCGCTGTTCTGCGGAAAAAAAACGGAGCAGACACGATTGAACAGGCTATTTATTACATTGACAATATCAATAACTCCTGTCTTCATTTCGTGGGTTTATGTGCACAACTGATTACACACAAATTACTGCCATTGTGGGATTTATATCGTAAAACTGTGGTCAAATATTAAACATGGAGTCTCAACTTGAATCAGTTTGCAAAAATACACAGTTTGTGTAATATAAATTATAAGAAAATAAGAATGTAACTGTAATATCATACAGTAATTTTATCGTTTTTGTTATAAGGCATCAGATTTTTCTAAAGAGACATGGATTCTGAGGGAGTTAACTACGTGACAATGAGCCAAACTAATGTTCTGGTTAACATTATGTTGTGAAAACAATGCATTTCTAATACATTCTAGTACACCTCCGGGTACTTGACAGCACAACGAATTTTGAAAATGGCGGCATCAAGACACTTTGAGCCCATGCACACATTTCCCATGAAGTTCACCTAGTTGGGTCACCCAAGTGGGCTATGCTCATTTTGAGCCTATGCCCACTCTGTACCCATGTTTAACCCATGTAGGCCCCACATATATTAGTATGTGTTGGCTGGGGTACATATTTGCATACTAGCATACTGTATAATTTTGGGACACAACTCATGTGAGTGTGTGATGTTTAGGTAAACCCTACGTTATGGCCACAGAAATGTCTCCACAAAGATGGCAATATCCAAAATCCTTGTCCTTGTGGGGACATTTTTTGGTCTCCATGAGGAAAACAGCTTTCCTAAACCATTAGGTCTAGGGAAAGTCCCCTTAAAATATGAAAACCCAACATGTGTGTGTTATTGTGTGTGTTTGTGTGTGAGTGCAGCTCTGTTTCCTTTGAGACCCTGATGTTGCTGAAATGTTGCTGAAACTGTCTCACCTCTGACCCGTTGCTTCAGCCCAAGAAGTGTGACTGTGTGTTTCTGTCAGGTCCTGTGTTCAGCCGAAGCTCTTGAAGAACGTCAGCAGAACACTATCAGAAATAATAACTGAACGAATTACCTTTAAAATAATCTCAACAATAATAAACCGCACGTATCCCCAGCTAACAGGGAACGTTCTGGCAAGGTTCTCTCAACATTATGAACAAACTTTCTTCCAGTAACGTTAATAGAACGTTTGAACAAAGTTATCTGGTCTTTAATAATGTTCTCAAAACTTTAGAACTTTGTTCATGGAGCGTTGTTTTAGTTTGACATTCGTCTAACATTTAAAAAAAGTAACATTCCCATAATGTTTGAAGAATGATAAAATGGAATGTTCGCTTAATGTTCCCGTAACCAAACATTTTAAAAACTGGATGTTTTGAATGTTTAGGGAATGTTTTCACGCCAAACGTGTCCCAGCTTTGACAAGTTATAGATGAGCTTGTGTCACTGAAGGAATCTGCATTCATATAAACAAGATTATATTGTCCGTATGATCATGAGCTCATGTAGGGGAGACCGGAGAGTGTTGTAACACGGGGTTAGATGTAACACTGTAAGTTTGACAGGTCTTCTTTTTGAGCTCACAGGCAAAATTGCATGTGACTGTGAGCAAATTTTTTGATTTTATGACAAAAATTAAAAAATGATTTTCAGGTAAGAAAGTAAAATTCTTCATCAGGATTATTTTTTTGCCTAGCAATCATTGAATTGTACAATTATTTAACATACATGACCTGAAGTAGCTATCTCTCTAGTTTAATTTGATGCTTTGTATTTATGCTAACTTCAAACCCACATGCTAAAACAGTTAGCCTTGTTATGGCTGTTTGGGGTGGGGATAGTTGTAACAGTTTATTAAAAATGTTATCAATCCCATCCTCTGTCGAAGCAAAAACATGTGCGTATCGAGGGATTTATTCAGTAAATGTGTTTCCATCATAGTTTATGTGCATGTCTTCTTACCAGCTAAAAAATATCTGCCTCAATTGAACACACAAGTTTTTTGTGCACATTATTACAATTTATGTATCTTGATGTTTCAAAATTCACATAAAAATAAGTGGATCTTGGAAACATAGCCAGTGACTGAACCCTTATGTGAAACACACACAAACATGCACAGCAATTGTTTTACACTACATATAATGTTCTAAAAAACTTTGTTTAAAACGTTTAAATTGTTCACATTGTTCAAAACTGTTTTTCTTTGCTCTTCAATAATGTTTATGCAAAAATTGGATAGTGTGGGTGTTATTTCAGCAAATGACCATTATTTCAGCTATCCCTAGCTACTGTTACAACAAAATTAGTGGGGTAGATTGTAACAACGGAATTTGACATTAACTCACATAATCTGTGATAGTATGTGTGTAGTACACGTCCAAGTGAGTTATATTTGAAGCAGACAATTGTGACTACAATGTATCCAAATTTGAGACGTCTAGCACAAACAACCACTGAGTTACTGATGCTCAAACAAAAAGTGTTACAAGCTGTTTTCAGATGATTCACGTTAAGTTTGCGGCTGGTAAACGCATTACGCCCTGCAGCTCCAGAATTCCTCCAGTTTAATGTTTATTCCTGAAGCGGTTTAAAGCCGCTGAGAGCTGAAGAGCTGCACTGCTCTTCTCCAGCACTGCAGAATGAAGTCTTTGTCTCAACATTTATGGTGTCTGTATGAAGGAACCGCAGCAAAGATTTAGAGTTTAGCTGAAAGCAAATACTCATGTCTTTCACATTTACTTGTTTAGCATATGCTTTTATCCAAAGCGACTTACAGAAAATGAAAAACACAAGCACTTTATTACAGATGAGCAACAGTATTAGAATTTCACAAGAACCAGATTACCTCAATGCTAGAACAGATATTGTGTGAATCAATAAACAACAATCGTCTGTTTACAAACAATCAATCATAAACCAGCTCATTACATATTCATGAGCCTTGTACAGTATAATACTTTCACACACTGTATTTCATTTCCATCTGAGGGGGGAATTAAAATATCAAAGTGACATTGACACTGTTAACATAAGAGTTTACAGACGTACAGTGTGAAACCGATACCTGAAAACCCAGTGATATTTCCTAACCTGGAATTTTTGGCATTATGGGGACAAAATTAAGAAAAACAGCTTATAAATCATATTAAATTATGTTTTATTTAATGTAAAAATGCAGAAAGTTTGTGTGATGGGTAGGTTTAGTGTTAGGGGATGAAATATACAGTTAATGCACAGTATAAAAATCATTATGTCTAATGAAAATCCCTATAAAAAACACAAAAACACAACATGGGTGACAATAACAGGGTCTATCATCAGCGTCACGGAGGCACAACCACACTCACACACCACAATAATGCTGCATTATGGGAGGGAAATCACTTACTGTTTGATTTTGTTCCAGGAAGGTACAAATGTGTGTCAGGTTGAATGAGGTCGAAGGTCTGCTGCTGTTTCACTCTCTTACTGTATGTGAGTGGTGAGAGCAGCATGTAACTCAAGGAAACAACACAATCAATGACGGAATTGATATCTGTTCTCTGTAGAGAATAAGTATACACCGATCAGGCATAACATTATGACTTAATATTGTTTTGGTCCCCCTTTTGCCGCCAAAACAGCCCTGACCCGTCGAGTCATGGACTCCACTAGACCCCTGAAGCTGTGCTGTGGTATCTGGCACCAAGATGTTAGCAGCATTATCCTTCATCCTGGTACCATGTGTTCCCCAGGTAAGCGACGCACGCACCTGGCCATCTACATGATGTAAAAGATATCGTGATTCATCAGACCAGGCCACCTTCTTCCATTGCTCCATGGTCCAGTTTTGATGCTCACGTGCCCACTGTTGGTGCTTTCGGCGGTGGACAGGGGTCAGCATGGGCACCCTGACTGGTCTGCGGCTATGCAGCCCCATATGCAACAAACTGCAATGCACTGTGTATTCTGACACCTTTCTATCAGAACCAGCATTAACTTCTTGAGCAATTTGAGCTACAGTAGCTCGTCTGTTTGATCAAAACAGGTCAGCCCAGCCGTGCATCAATGAGCCTTGGCCGTCCATGACCCTGTCACCGGTTCACCACTGTTCCTTCCTTGGACCACTTTTGATAGATACTGACCACTGCAGACAGGGAACACCCCACAAGAACTGCAGTTTTGGAGATGCTCTGACCCAGTCGTCTAGCCATCAAAATTTGGCTCTTGACAAACTCGCTCAAATCCTTACGCTTGCCCATTTTTCCTGCTTCTAACACATCAACTTTGAGGACAAAATGTTCACTTGCTGCCTAATATATCCCACCCACTAACAGGTGCCATGATGAAGAGATAATCAGTGTTATTCACTTCACCTATCAGTCATAATGTTATGCCTGATTGGTGTATATCATACTGACATAGTTAATGACACTCTCATGTTTACAACCACTGCATTTTACATCAGTTGCCATTGCAATTAAAATGCTGCAGTGCACATAATAAGAAAGATAGGAAAAGACTGAAAATATCAAAGATCTGATGCTGTTACTGTCAGCTGGTCACAAGCTCCTGAGCACTGACGTCAAAAACAGCAGACAGGCCAAATACACTAAATTTTCATACTTATAAGAGCCTTAAAAACTCATTAAATATAATTCAATATTTGTGGCTTATCTGTTGCCTGAGAGTGCTTTATTACAGTTACAGAAACTACCAGCAGTGTTAACTAACCTATGCTAACCAGCCAAACGTTGAGCCCTGTTACATCAGAAGAGGATGAGACAACTTTCTTTAACTATCTGCTGAACTATAGGCAGGACTGTAACATGAATATATGCCCCATGTGGTCGTGGTTTAACAGCCTCATTATTGTCTCTGTGTCGACTGACATGGTTTGAAAGCATTTAAAATACCAAATATGGTCCGTATTAAACGAGCCGTGGTGTTTGTCCCACATGTGATAGCAAATACAAGTCTGAAACTTGCTTTCGGTGAGAAATAGAGAATTTTTCCATGTAAAGGTCTGAGATGACGTTCATCAGCCTCATGTCATTCATCAGTGTGTCCAGCGGAGCCGTGGACCTCAGGAGTCTTTCGGGCCCCTGCAGGCGGACATCAGAGCTCGAGTTTCACACGTCCTGCTGTGACAGATCGTCACGCTAATGCAGCTCATAGATGTCCTGTGTGTTTTTACAGAGTGTAAATGACTATGTTTATATGTGCTCCAGTAATGTGATTATTTCCACTAATCAGAGTGAGGAATTAATCACAGTAAGATGTTAAAGGGATAGTTCACCCAAAAATGAAAATTAGCCCATGATTTACTCACCCTCAAGTCATCCTAGGTGTATATGACATTCTTCTTTTAGACAAATAAAATTAGTTATATTAAAAAAGTCCTGGCTAATCCAAGCATTATAATGGCAGTGAATTGTTGCCTCGTTTATGAAGTCTATAAAAGTGCAACTATCCATCATACAACTGCTCCACACGGCTCCGGGGGGTTAATAAAGGCCTTCTGAAGCGAAGTGGCGCGTTTGTGTAAGAAATATATTCATATTTAAAACTTTAAAGACTAAAATAACTAGCTTCTGGCGGTCAGCGGTGCGCGAGTCAACTTGCGCTAAAAGAGTAACCCCGTTTTGTTTTGCTCTATCCTCTGCGCTTCTGCGTTCTTCAATACGCATGCGTCAAGGGTTCAAGGGTTACTCTTTCGCAGTAAATCTATGCGTACGGCAGTCCGCCGGAAGTTAGTTATTTTAGTCTATAAAGTTTTAAATATGGATATTTTTCTTACACAAACAACCCCCCCGGAACAGTTATATGATGGATAGATGCACTTTTATGGATGTCATAAACGAGGCAACAATTCACTGCCATTATAATGCTTGGATTAGCCAGGACTTTTTGATTATAACTCCAGTTTTATTCATCTGAAAGAAGAATGTCATATACACCTAGGATGATTTGAGAGTGAGTAAATCATGGGCTAATTAAAATTTTTAAGTGAACTAACCCTTTAACATGACACGACCAACCTCTGTTTGCATGCAATTTTCATTATTCTGATTATTTATTTGAAGAATTGTGGTTATTTTTAGTGCATTATTTACACATGCAGAGCACAAATGATGAACTTGCATACAGTTGGTGTTACTGGACAATGTTTTAATCTACTTATGTCAAATACAAAACACATTTCTAATGACCTAATGGATTAAAATTTTTTTGGTGACACGCCTAAAATGTTTTCATTTCAATGTTTCCGACCATCAATATACTGCATTATATTCATGTCATGCAACGTTGTCAACATGAACTCAAGTTTCTTCAGAACCCCAAAAATGTCAGAATTTTATTATAATTATGGTCACTACAATTATGAGGTTAATCGCATCAATTTGATCGAAGGATTGTGTTTACTTGAGTTAAAGTTTTAGCACAATATTGACTTATTCGCATTATGAGGGTGCATGTAAATATAATCAATGTATATAATAATATCTTAAATTACAAAGGATATTCATGGACATTAATTATTAGCTGTAGTAGAGTCTCTCTCTCTCTCTCTCTCTCACACATACACACACAGACACACACACACACACATATGATGCCAGTCTGTTTGGTCAACAGTCTCATTGCTGCGCTCGTGTTTTGTTCTCTAGTTACATGGTGTTTGACTTTTTTTTTGTACGAGTTACTATCACGGGTAAAAGGTCAGGAGACCTGCGACAGCTCCAGTTTG
This sequence comes from Rhinogobio ventralis, assembly GCA_039654625.1. NCBI lineage: Eukaryota > Metazoa > Chordata > Actinopteri > Cypriniformes > Gobionidae > Rhinogobio > Rhinogobio ventralis. Next base: position 3,776,474 of record CM077205.1, on the reverse strand, counting down.
ATAAACATACCACCACAAACAGTTGTACGTCTACACTGAAACCAGAACCTAACCAACACCAATGCCAACAAATCAGCCCTGACTGATATTCCTGAATTATTGTTTCCCTCAACGACACACACACGTCTGGTTCTCTATCTTTATGGGGACTCCGACTCCCAATAGGCATAATGTGTTTTATACTGAACAAACGGTATATTCTCTCCCCTTACACTAACCCTACCCCTAAACCTACCCATCACACTCAACTTTCTGCATTTTTACATTTTCAAAAAAACTCATTCTGTATGATTTATAAGCTTGTTTCCTCATGGGGACCTTAATTTACGGCCCCACTGTGACACAAGTCCCCATGAGTCAGTGTGCATTCAGGTTGAAGTCCCCACCTGGACAGAAAAACACACACACACATAAAAAATTTACATAAAAATGCACCCAAAAAAGGCATCTGTAGATGAGGGTCCGAAGCGATCACTGCTGGGATGACATTGTCCTACAAGATAAATAACTTAAGATGCAAAATGACATTATTAATGTCAAGGTATTGTTTTCTGAAAAATGTGTCAAAATAAAGTGAGTCTATGCTTAAAACAAGATAAAATATCTGGTAATATGGTCAGAAAAATAAACAATTAAAAACTACATTTGCAGATATTATTTAAGCATAAACCTTTTCAGAAACCATGACTTACTGTAATATCTGTTGTTTTGCATCCCAAGTAACTGCATCTTGATTTAGATATGTTTCCCAACAAGCAGGGAAGGGTCTCAGAATTCTGGCAAACGTTCTTGCAAGGTTCTCACAAAGTTATGTTAGCACAAAACATTGCACAAAACGAAAAGTGATCGAGCCAAATATATATATATAAAATGTAAATGTATATATATACAACATTTAAAAAATACAATGTATTTTTTTTAAATGTTATACTGCTACTTGTTTTAGAACGTTTAGAAAACATTCAAAAGTAACGTTCTCATAATGTTTGCAAAATGGAATGTTCCCTTAACATTCGCATAACCAAGGAAACTGGATGTTTTTTCTTAGAACATATATTTGTTAGCTGGGTATTTGTACTGGAAAACAAATATTGAGAACATAATTTGTATCCTTACATAGCCTGCGTCATTAGTCTGATTACAGTTGGATCATTTGGGTCAATGTAAACGCGGTATTTAGTTGGTTTCAGCGGATCAGATGATGTTTGATCATAAACTGTCCGGGCACGTCTGGAATGTCTCTGGATCCTGTGTAACCTGAAAGAGGCCAATCACAGTGCTGTTATCAGTAGATGTTTGTGAATGCTTGCAATGACATACGCCTGAAATTACACTTTTATGTATTAATTCACAGCAGATTTTCACACCGATTTTTAAGGATCTCTGAGAACGTTTACCTCACTAGATCCAAAACAATAACATACTAGCTCAGACAAATGTGTGATGTTTTTGTCTATTCATTACATCAGTGTTTATTTAGTAATTTAATCTAACAACATTTGCTCAACACATTTATTAATTCTTTAGGCTAGCAGACGCTTTTCAAACAACAGTGATTAATCCTAAAGAGCTCGTGACATGGGGAGCAGTAAACCAGAGGTTTAGTAAAGCATATAGTGAGTATGTGTGTTTAATAGTGTTGTAAATGAAAATCTGTTTCACGCTCTTTCATTCACATGTTAGGTGTTTGGCGCCCTCTGAAGGATGGTGCTGTAAATAACACTAGAAGGGGTCATATTATGCCCTTTTAAGTCTTGATTTTGTTTTTGTGGTGTACTAGAATATGTTTTCATGCTTGGTTGTTCAAAAATATTTCACATATTTTACATTATTAATAACAGCTCTTCTCTTCCAGTCTGACTGGAACGCGTCGTGTTCGATGAAGCCACGCTTTCCGAAATATGAAATGTGCTGTGATTGCTTAGCTGGCCCAGTGTGTTGAGACTGATACCTCTTGTGTTCAGGTAAATGTCACGCCCCTTAATAATCGCGAGCTCTACTCACAAGTAAATATTAAAGGTGCTGTATGTAAGTTTTTGACTGTACTAAAGCATAAAAATACCATAATATGCAGATATTTAGGAAACATGCTAAGTTCACATACTCATTTATATATATATATATATATATATATATATATATACACGATTGGCTTCATCACTCGGTCTCCTCTCCACCAATCAGCTGGTGTGTGGTGGCGTTCTGGCGCAATATGGCTGCCGTCGCATCATCCATGTGGTTGCTGCACATTGGTGGTGGTTGAGGAGATTCCCCCCTTCCATGTAAAGCGCTTTGAGTGCCTACTTTGAAAATGTGTGTTCCGTGTTGGAATGTCTGTTTTTGTTTTGGTCTTTGCAACCACACATTGCCAGTTTACCCAATAGTATTTCGACACCCCAGGTTGCCAGTTGGCGGAAAACACAGCGTATTGCTGCCATGGAAGCCAGCAAACAAACTGGGTCAGAGATCGCAGATTCTACCCGACCTAAAAAGCCTTGCCATCCATTTAAATATCTCTATGAACGGAAGCACATTAAAACGTGGATAAATCATATTATCAACTTAAAGTGTGGGAGTCTCCTCGCCTTCCATAGTCATTGAGTCTGACGGTACGGATCCACTTTTGCGACACGACTGAAGCGCGGTGTTGCGACGCTTCCCCTCACTTGTACGTTGATGGGCGTTCCTTAAGTTTACCACTATGGGCGTGGTTTTGAGCCAGCAGGGAATGAAAAACAAAGGACCCGCGAGAGACTTCCTTCAGTCTCCATGTGCTCTACTTCTATTAAATAGTCGTGTCGTGTTCAACGGATTCCTTTTGAAAGGCTGGATTCTGAAATCCACTGCTGCTTCAATATACCTATACATATCTGAATTAAATTCATAATCAAAGCCTTAATCAATATTTATTCTCCTATATTATTATAATTTCTAATGATTCATTCCAGTTATGATATTACTAAATCAATAGGACCAATGATTGTTTCTTCCTCTATGTTTTCTAAAGTTTGTATTTGGTCTCTGAGTGGTGACTGAGGGTCTGGCCTAGGGATGTGTGATGTGTCGCTAAACACTTGATAGCAGACAATGTGAACTTGTTGTCGTGTGTTTGGATTTTGGAGGTATCACACACCTCTAACATGCCAGGAGTGCAGTGACAGTGTTTGCTCACTTAGCCTGGCTTCCAAAGATGAAATATGGATTTGTCTTTCATTTTATATTATATTTTATTCATTTTATATTATTTTCTTTTACTGAAACACTAAATAATGATGGTGAATACTGTCTGTACCTTTCACTGAGAGAAAGCACATGCTATCAGTATGTTTTGGGAAACTTTCTGGTTAGGACCACAATGTGTGGAAATTTACCATGACTGTTCATTTTCTCTGAGCCAATCAGAATCATTCAACTTGCAGTAATGACGTAGCTAGACCTTGAAAACTTGAGAAACTGTATGTACGAGGGACGGGTAGAGAGGGAGCGCGGCCTACGAACTGCTTGTGAGAGACCAGTTTGAGCCCAATTCAGACTGACAATAAGTCAATAACGAACAAGAGGATCTCAGAACGGATTTGACAGGACATTTCAGAGTGGCATGTTTTTATTTTATTTTTTTCTTATATAAGAGCATTTAATCATATTTGTCAAAAAACTATAATAATACAAACAGTAATCTATCACAAAATCATGGATAATTTTCCTAAGGGGCGGTGAACCGTCTCACAAAAGCTACAATCAACAAAGCGGAGGCAAAGCTTTGCCCTTTGTTTACATCATAGCAACTTTAGTTACAGATACTTATAATTGGAACTGTTAATAGAAAACACAACTACAAATAATAAGACATGCTTACAAATCGGCTTGTCCCGACAAAATCAGCAGCAGCTCAACTAGGCCTTGCTAGAAGGGGTCATATTTTTTTGCTATTCGGTGGGCGGGGATTATTTAAACGAGTAACATTATGACTTGATTAAAATATCTCCCTCTGGAGTGGACTTTGAGCTTTGTAACATTGCAGATCTTTTTTTTATGCTCAAACAGCAACATTACACACTAACTAAAGTTGAAAAATTAAAAAAAGCGTAATAGGACCCCTTTAAAATCACTATGAATTCAAAATGGACAATTCTTGTCTTTTATGGAATATAGCAGCACTTATTACAAATTTCCATTTAATGATGACTGTTTTATGAAAAAAGAAAATAAAGAAATCAAAATGTACAATTCTTGTTTTTATGGAATATTGCCGTGTTTATTATAAATGTTTTATCCATGCACATCATTATTGTTTTAAATTCATGTGCCTCGTAATCTTGAATCAGAATAACTTCCCCTCCCTCTTAGAGTGACATCTCTTCTCTTCTCTGATGACGAGGGCGGGGCAACTCACATGAGATCCACCAATAGCAAACCACAACCATCCAATCAATTCCCCACGGAAAAAATCAAGCCCCGCCCTACATTTGTTCTTGTTCCAGAAGCGTTTCACTTACATCATAATAGGGATGAAAAGATGAGCGCAACTTCAGTTTTATGATGACTTTTTTTTTTGCTGACTAGTATCAACAAAGAAAATAAAGAAAAACATTGAATTTTATAGTAAATAGTAAATAAAATAAATACTGTACATCAATGAGTTATAAAAAAATGCATTTTTTACTTTGCAAATGTTCAAATTAATGTTGATTTAATATGTATTACATTTAGATTTATTCATTTAGCAGATGCTTTTATCTAAAGCAATTTATAGGCCTAAATGAGGAACAACATAAGCAATTTGTCATAAAACACTTATAGTAAAGACCAGATTGATACACAGAGGAGAGGCAGAAAAGAAGAGAGCGGAAATATGTAATTCTGTAGCTAAAAACAGAGTATTAGATGACAATAAAACACTAGATAATTCTTTCAAAAATCCAACAGAGAAATAAAGATTATCTATTGTTTCTGGCTCCTCTTTGCAACATGATTAATATATTGATACAATGTGTTTTTTTCTATGCAGTCCTTTAATGATTTTATTGTCCAAAAAGCTGTCTGTCAGTGTTATGGTAGGGCATTCAGACAGGCAAGGAAACGGGCAAAGAACAGGATCCACATGCAGCTAAGGTTTAATAATCCAAAAGGGAAAGAAGGAAACACGGAATGAGAGCTTGAACGGCAAACAATAACTGACAAACCATAGGAGAAACACAAGGGCAATATACACCGATCAGGCATAACATATGCATTGTATTGGTCCTCCTTTTGTTGCCAAAACAGCCCTGACCCGTCGAGGCATGGACTCCACTAGACCCCTGAAGGTGTGCTGTGGTATCTGGCACCAAGATGTTAGCAGCAGATCCTTTAAGTCCTGTAAGTTGCGAGGTGGGGCTTCATGGATTGGACTTGTTTGTTCAGCTCGATTGGATTGAGATCTGGGGAATTTGGACGCCAAGTCAAGTTGTGCTCCTCAGATCATTCCTGAACCATTTTTGCTTTGTAGCAGGGCGCATTATCCTGCTGAAAGAGGCCACAGCCACCAGGGAATACCGTATCCATGAAAGGGTGTCTATGGTGTTAGGGGACAACCCAAGACCCAAGACCAGTTGTGAAGAATGAAGACCAAGAGTCAGGAGTGCAATTAATAAAAAAAAAATTTACTGAAGAATAGTTTGCAGTTTCATCAGCAGAAGCCAGCTTCAAGTCTCACAAGGAGTTTGTAGGCCGCATTCTCCCTCTATCTTTTTTTCGTATATACAGTTTCTCAACAGTTATACTCTTTTCAAGGTCTAGCTACGTCATCACTTCAGGTTAAATTATTCTGATTGGCTAAGAGAAAATAGATACATTTCCACACATTGTCAGTTAATCAGATGCATGTCTCACCCAAGAATTAGGCATGTAGTGACCTTTCAGGTCTGGAGCAGGTGCCACCTTGTCCAGAACAACATGCCCGTTTTACACCTCTAATACTGATCTGCAATACAGAACCCTAGCGCACATACACAAATACACAGGCTTCTCCAAGGTTGGAGTTGACTGAGCCCCAGCTCTGACCAGAAAGTTTCCCAAAACATACTGATAACATGTTCTTCGCCTCAGAGAGAAGTACAGGCAATATTCATCTTTATTCTTTAGTGTTTCAGTAAAAGGAAATAATATCAAATGAATAAAATATAATATAAAATAAATATAAATAAAAGCATATAATTCAGTCAAAAGGAATGAAACCAAACATTCAAGAGAACATTCAAACTAGAAGAAATCATTTAAATCATCTTAATATGTAGGAGGATAGATATTGATTAAGTCTTTGATTATAAATTTAATTAGGAGAGATAGAGATATATATATATATATATATATGTATGTAGATTGAAGCGGCAGTGTATTTCAGAATCCACCCCTTCAGTGGTCTGCAACAATGCTTAGGTATGTGGTACGTGTCAAAGTAATGAATGATGAATGGCAGGACCCAAGGTTTCCCAGCAGAACATTGCCCAAAGCATCACACTGCCTCCGCTGGTTGCCTTCCTCCAATAGTGCATCCTGCACTATGACCCTCTCGGCGGTTCACCACTTTCCTTCCTTGGACCAGTTTTGATAGATACTGACCACTGCAGACCGGGAACACCCCACAAGAGCTGCAATTTTGGAGATGCTCTGACCCAGTTGTCTAGCCATCACAATTTGGCCCTTGTCAAACTTGCTCAACTCCTTACACTTGCCTAATATATCCCACCCACTAACAGGTGCCGTGATGAAGAGATAATCAGTGTTATTTACTTCACCTGTCAGTGTTCATAATGTTATGCCTGAGCGGTGCATACACAGGCTAACAAGCTTGGTAATTGTCATGGGAATACACAAGACTAAAGAAGACACACCTGGGTAGACTAATGAACATGAAAAACTACAAAGGACTACAAAACATGACACAAGACAGGAAATAACACAAAAGTCCTCACACAAGATAGGGGAACACAGGCTGGGATCGTGACAATCAGAAAGAAGTGGTTCTGCACACTAGCATTTATTATTTTTTCCACTCAAGAAAGACTCCATGAAGATAATAATAATAACAATACAATTTATTTATAATGCGCTTTTCTTAAACCCAAAGCGCTACAAGTACAGTATAAAATATATCCATTAAAAGAAGAAGAAGAAGAAAAAAAAGCACAAAATATGTTTGTTTGCTTTAATGGTTTTCGCCCAGGTTTTTATCTCATAGTTTCATCTCGTATCTTTTGACTCCTGAAAAAACAGTTCTGCAGAAACACCCACAGTTCTTCATGAGAACACAGAAGTGAAGAGAAAATAAGTGCTTTTGATGATCAAGGTGCCATTTCAGAGGAGGACAAAGAAACATCTACTGTCATTATTAAAGGTAAGTAAATATTTTAAGTTACTGACCAATGATTGAAGTGTCATGTTTCCGTCTGAAACGAGGCTCTACAGTCTTTACAGTGGCATCCACCGAATAAAGCTTTTAGATCACGTCATTTTCAAAATGAATAACTTTCAGAACTGTTTTATAAAAGATTGGCACACTGTATTTCTACAGTCTCTCACAGCCCCGTTTTCATTTCTGTCAAACATTAAATATGGCTTTAGGTCTATGACACTAAAGCATTTAAAACAAGCTTATAAATCATACAGAATTATGTTTTTTTGAAAATGTAAAAATGCAGAAAGTTTTCTGTGATGGGTAGGTTTACGGGGTAGGGTTACAGTTACAATGATGGAAGATATTGTACAGTATAAAAAACATTACGTCTATGGAGAGTCCCCATAATGATAGGAATACCAGTGTGTGTGTTAGAAATAATCCACTAATGAGCACAGAATAAACTGATTAACAACCTGAAGAATTTGTTTCATGATAGTTGATCTGATCGCAGTGTCATTTCATTACACCCATTTATTTTTGCATAGTTGCACTTTTATAGCAGAGATCTATGCAGTATTGAAAGACTTTTTCTTTGCTCCAACAGTCCATGAAGAACAATGGGAACTGTTTTAGAGCTGCTTCAAGATATTCTAGAAGACCTGGAACGAGACAATTTGAAGAAGTTTAGGAGTCGCTTAAAACAAGATGGACCCATTCGAGCTGGTAAACTGGAGAATGCTGGTGTCACTGATATAGTGGATATAATGATGGATTGTTTTGCAGCAGAAGAAGCTGTGAAGATCACACTGAACATCCTGAGGAAGATGAACCAGAACCAGCTGGCTGAAGAGTTACAAAACAAGTACACTGAAGGTAATAAAAGAAAGAATAGAGAACAAGAGGCAGCAGAGATTCATAGAAATTTATATTCAGATTTTTTTTAAAAGACGATTCTTATCTTCACACAGGCTGCATTTATTTGATCAGAAATAGTAAAAATATTGTGAAACATTACAATTTAAAAGAGCTGTTTTTTATTTGAATATTTTTTTTAATATATATTTTTTCCTATGTTGCCATCAGGAAAAGTTTCACAGTTGAATTTTCAGCATTATCTGTCTTCAGTGTCACATGATCCTTACGAAGTCATTTTAATATGCTGATTAAGTTAATAGTTTAAAAGTTGTGCTGCTTGGTGGTGTTGAAACACGATGTAGAGCCTTTTTCAGGAAACTTTAATGAACATAAAGTCTCATTCTTTTTTCTCTCACAGTGGAAACGGAGAAACACCCAATAAAACAAGGTGAGTTAATTACAGTGGGATCAAAAATGATTTTATCATGCTTGATGTATATTGATCTCAGTACAGAACAGAACTGCTTTTATATTTAAATTCCATTTCATGCTAATGTGAAAACCTTTGTTCACACCGTTTCCTGTTTATTCATATTCTTTTTTTTTATAATAGATTCCTGGCTCCAGGAATTCTTGAAAACTCACAAAATGAACATGAAGGAGAAAGTAGAGCACATTTTTGAGGGTAAAAAGGAAAATGAAGCACATCTCATGGATGTTTTCACAGAACTCTTCATTACGGAGGGGGATCTTAAAGAAGTCAATCAAGAACATGAGATTCTGAAGATTCATAAAGCCTTTAAACCTCGTAAATCACAGAACCATTCAATCAAAAGCAATGATGTATTTAGTCTGAACAAAAATAAGAAAAAGATTGTGCTGACCAAAGGCATTGCTGGCATTGGAAAAACTGTCTCAGTGCACAAGTTCATTCTGGACTGGGCAGAAGGAAAAGCCAATCAGGATATAGACTGTGTTTTCCTGCTTCCATTCCGAAAGATGAACTGCATTAAAGACAGACAGATCAGTCTGCATGAGTTTCTACAGAGATTTAATCCTGAACTGAAGAAACTGGAAACAGCAAAGATATATAAGATATATAGTTGTAAGCTTGCGTTTATCTTTGATGGTCTGGATGAGAGTCGACTGCCTTTGGATTTTGACAGTGTAGATGTAGATGAACTGTTTACAAGTCTAGTGAATGGGACTCTGCTTCCATCATCTCATGTCTGGGTGACCTCACGACCAGCAGCAGCCAATCAGATCCCTCCTGAGTATGTAGGGTTGTTCACAGAGGTGCGAGGATTCACTGACCGGCAGAAGGAGGAGTATTTCAAAAAGAGAATCAAAGATGAGACTCAGGCCTTCAGAATGATCTCACACATTAAGAAATCTCTACATCATGTGTTACATTCCCGTGTTCTGTTGGATCACAGCCACTGTTCTTCAGGACGTCCCTATTGGGAACAATGCAGAGAACCTCAACACGACACTCACTGAAATGTACATCCACTTCCTGCTGATACAGATGAACATGAAGAGCCAGAAGTGTGATAGAAAAACGGAAAGAGAACGTACCAAGCTCTTAGATTCCAATAAAACAATGATTTTGAAGTTAGCTAAGCTAGCGTTTGAACAACTGAAGAAGGAAAACATAGTGTTCTATGAGAAGGATCTGAAAGCTTGTGGTATTGATGTGAGTAAAGACTTTGAGTCCACAGGAATGCTCACTGAAATCTTTCAGCAAGAAGTTGGACTTCATGAGATAAAGGTCTTCTGCTTTGTGCATCTGAGTGTTCAAGAGTTCCTTGCTGCAGTGCATGTGTTCATCTGCTACCTGAACAAGAACATGGACGAGCTGCAGTTTTTCTTTGAAGAAACACAAAATGAGGTCAGACCTAACCACCAGTTTCTTACCCGGTCTGAATGGGTGCACAAAGCCAACTTGAATAAGAATGTGCCTGTCTTTAAAAAGCCAGACAAAAATATTGCTTTAAGTTTTTTACTAAAGAAGGCTGTTAAGAAAGCAATGCAAAGTCAGAAAGGACATTTAGACCTATTTTTGCAGTTTCTGCTGGGAATTTCGCTGGAATCCAATCAGGAACTGCTCAGAGGCCTGTTCACACACACTGAAGACAGCAAAGACAGCGTCACAGAAATAATCAAACACATTACAGAACTATTACAAATTCAGGACATCTCACCTGAAACTTCAGTCAACCTGTTCTACTGTTTACTGGAGCTCAATGACAATTCATTATATACAGAAATACAAAGATACATCAGATTATCACCAGGAAGACCCCTCTCATCTTCCATGTGCTCACTGCTGGCTTACGTACTGCTGATGTCAGAGGAGGTGATGGATGAGCTCAACCTGATGATGTACAAAACTGGATCATGTGGAGGCCGAATTAATTTCCTGCCAGCTGTGAGATGCTGCAGAAGAGTCATGTAAGTAACTTGTTGACAGCTGTTTAGTTTTTGACTCTGAAAATAGATTTTAGTGTAAGAGTGAAGTATCATGTTTTTACTGATTTGGGAGAGTAAAATATGGATTTACTAAAATGGATTTACTAAACAGTGATTTTATAGACATACCTTTGAAATAGGGCTGGGTGAAATGGCCAAAAAAAGTATCACTATAAAAATTTTCATATTCTAATTTAAAGGCATATTTTTGCTCCTAAGTGAAAGTTGTATAAACCAGACCATTAATTGTGGTTTTAAACTACTTTTTATAGAGAGTATGCACGTGATGTCACAGAGTGACTGCGGTTACACCCAATGAGTGGCAAAAAAACAGCATTGGTGGCAGCACTGGTTTTCAGCGTGAATGCTGCAAAAAACACACTAAAGCGGGAAAGAGCTTCGCAACTGTACAAATAGATTTGACAAGTAATCTGTGGTATATTTTGACACACTGCTGAAAGCTGCCTCCAGAAGCAAATGGATTGCCGCAGTTCACAGAAACATCTGGACTCCAGAAAGTAAAACAGATTTGCAGTTATCATTTTGAGTCAATATGTTAAATTTTGGGGTAAAATCATACCCTATATATTTTATTGTTACATATTGTATTGACAACTCATCAATTAAACATTTACCATCTTATATTCTGCATAATTGGATGTTTTTAAATAAACACTGAACTACACACGTTTTAGGGCTGGACGATATGACGATATATATATATATATATATATATATATATATATATATATATATATATATATATATATATATATATATATATATATATATATATATATATATATATATATAACATTGATATAAGTGATCACCTGGATTTAGACCTACTTATATTGTACTTATATAAAGTGTTCACAGGCAAATTTGCTTTATGTATTTCCTCAGCGTTGAAATCAGGCACATATATATGTCAGGAAACAAGATTACAGCTGCATGTCAATATCCATGGATCACTGGATCTTTGGTAAGTTGTAAGGAACAGTATATCGAGTCCAACCTTTTGTTTTAATCTGACAATCATTTGTTTTCCCTATTAAATACATTCATGCAGCAGCTCTTTTGCCACTCTTTTGCCTGGCTGACGGGGAATGTTCCGGCAGGAAAGTGACGTTAGTGCATACCCTCTATTGTCAGACCATGAAAAATACTTCATGTTTTTGAATTCTTTACACTTTTCTGGTCACTTTTCCTTAATAAAATATCTTAATACAAAAAATTATGTTATTAGTTTCTTGCATGTTCTAATGGGTTATTATTGTTTCTAGTCATGAAACAGGTTTGTGTTGCCTGATTTTGATGATGCTTATCTTCAGCACAGTTTGCCATGCAGGCTGCAGTATTAATAATATTACATGCTTTGTCTCTTAGAAATGCATATTTGACAGTGACTTGACAATAGCAGTAGCTTGAGTTGAGATGATTGAGAGGGATGATTTATGATTTATTAAAAACAGTAACATCTATAAAAATTGTAACAACCAAATTTTTATATTGTAAAATTGAAATATTCTGACAGTTTGAGTTTTATTAAAATTAACCATTGGCCTTCCATAGTATTATACATTTAGATCTTAATAACCACGGTTAAAACCATGCATATAGCACCTCACTACCCAGGTAAAATGTAAAAATATGGTTTCTGTGGTAATTTTAATATAGACGCATGCATTTTCTGTAAAGCTGCTTTGAAACAATATGTATTGTGAAAAGCGCTATACAAATAAATGTGAAATGAATTGAATGTTTGTATGAAAAACAGTAGCCTAAATACATTTAGTATAAATGCACAAACACTATAGCTGAATCACAAAAAGTACTGGAATTATATTCCATTAGGCTACTCCTTTAATACATTTAATATGTCTTACATTAATAATAATAAAATCATATATGAATATCCCACATTTCTGCATTAATACCATGGTGCTGTTAGAGTTACTACCACTGATATATATAGAGAACTGGATCATAAAAAGTGAAGCCGCCACGCCGCCATATTGGTATTCCCTAGTAAGCTCGCATGTTTTATTGAATCAATTGGAAATTATATGATTTTACTGAGAAAACCTTCAGATTGCCTAAGGAGACTATAGGAGTATAAGGTTTTTATATAGATTTTTTTATATTGTACATTCTTACAGCACACACATCCTGAGCAGGGAAATTGATATTCGTTTAAAGTCAGGAATTTCCCCTGCTTATTAAAAAGCTACATTCATTCATTGCATTTTATGTATTATAAATGTCAAAGCCAGCAAAGCCATACATTTGCGTTGTCTTTAAGAGTCTGACATAGATGTAGATGTTGCTCAATCAGGAAATAAAATAAAAAATTTGCATGGCAAACTTTGAATTGTAATACGATATAATATGCTTGTATAGTAATAGAGGCTTGTGTTAATATTTAATGTATAAGCTATTTCTGCAGCTAAACACAAATATGTGTTAATGTTTAATATTTTTTCCATAATTACATACATAAAGAAATATATTTTGTGTTAGTTCAGTTACATTACCTGTGTCTGCAGTGTGCAGTAGACACACCCACATTAACGATTTCAATATATGACTCATCCACTCCGAAAAGATCATAAACATTACAGATAACACATAATGCCCTCTGTCGGTAGGGAATAGTAAGATGGCCGCTTGAACACTTCCGGTGGCTTCACAGCCTGATGGCAGTTTAGAGCAATCCAGTCATTATATAGATCAGTGGTTACTACAGTAAATCCATGATAATTTATGGTGATTTGCAGATTGAAAAGCCTTCTGACTGTATCATTGTGCATAGTGTTTCTCCTGTTTGTCAGCGCTGTTTCATCTGGCTTTAAACTAGTTTAAATCTCAGAGACATTTGTGTTCTTTGCTGAATTCAAGCTTCTCACTGGATCTCACATCGCTGTTTAGTGGTCGTGTGAGCGAGACCATTCAGCGATTAAACGCATCTGCTCTAGTAAGCTTGCGCTGCAGTTTGGACTTTAAGCCGAGCAGATAAATGGTCCGTGTGGCGCACGGTTCAAATGAGTATATAACTAAATTTGTGCTACCATTTTATCGACAATTTTGTCATCTTTGTATGATAACTCAAGGTTAGTTTCACTTTCCTTTTACTTTCGTCGGTGCTTCCACTCATTTTTTCCTCCTCGTGTCGAGTTTTCTTTGCCAGTAGCTTACAATGTGCACTAGGGAATGCGCAAGTACTTTGATGTGCAAGCTAAAAGCTGCACGATGACTGGTTGTTGTTTATTTCTCTTGTGTGATTAGCTGTTCGATTAATCCCTATCGAGTAAAAATGTCCAGAGCTTAACATTGTTATCAACATCAATTTTATCGCGATTCGATATGATACCATTTATCGGCCCAGTCCTAATTTGAAAGTTATTTTCCCTTGGTTGTCACATTAGTTCCAGCATACATGACACATGATTTTTTCTAGAATGCTTGAATGTTCACATAGAACATGACATAACCTGTTCATGTCCATGACATCACTGTTACTACAAACTCTGTTCCTATAAGATAAACACACAATAAATGCCTTGGACAAATGTCCTGTTTTTACAGACTCTCCTCATGTGAACTCAATGGCACTGTCTGTGAAACTGTGGCTTTGGCCCTGCAGATACCAAACTCACCGTTGATAGAGCTGGACATGAGTCACAATAACCTGCATGATTCAGGAGGGAAGCTGCTCTCCGATGGGACTGAAGAGCCCAAACTGTCAGCTGAAGATACTGAGGTTTAAGATTCATTCAATCCTTATATACCAATAATAGATCATATATATCATATTTTACAGTAAAACATTAGTTTTCTGTACAGTAATACTAATAACAACAAAATAAAAGTAAAAAGTTAACCCTTTATATAGGGCTATGTTTATATAGGGCTATGTTTTGTTTACATTTTTTTTCTAATTTCTACAGTATTTCTAGTGTTAGAAACTACATTTAAGGTTCCCACATCATAGGAGTGTTGAATTTAAATAGGCCGAACACCTATCATTGAGTTCATGACTGCTTGGAGCGGCTGGCGCAAGCAAGTTCATCATTGTTGCACAGGAGGCCTGTCTCACTCTGCAGCTGCGCGGTTAATTGCTGTTTTGTCACATTTTGAAGCATTTGGAGTATGGTTAAATGGTCAAAGAATTTGAACCATTACTTTATACCACTGTTAATGGATGTGTTATTAATCAGTTTTTTATTATTTTGTTCAGTTTGGCAGGCTGTAGACTCACTGGTCAGTGCTGTGAAAATGTGGCATCAGTTCTACAATCATCAAACTCCTGTCTGATAGAGCTGGACATGAGTGTCAATAAGCTACATGATTCAGGAGTGAAGCTGATCTCTTATGGACTGAAGAGCCCAAACTGTCAGCTGGAGATACTGAGGTTTGAGATTCATTCATTCAGTAGTCAAATCCATGAAGCGTCTGTTAGTAGATCTAGTGGTGACATGAAAACTAATGTTAATAGCTTCTCTCTATGATGATAAACACATTAGCAGCTGAACAGCTGTTATTAGATCACCACTGGAACACTGGATTGACCAATCAGAAGAAAGGGCCAGAATTATAAGTTTATGTGTTAATGTTTATTATAAAACGGTTTGTTCCGGTCCTTGATTGTGATTGGCCCAGTCATGTTCATAGCTGTTGTAAATTATTCTAAAAACAGTGGTTTTCAGCTGCTGTTCTAGAGACCCACTGCTGTGCACATTTTGTGTCTCTTTCTCATCTGACACACTCAGTTCAATTCATGGTGTTCTCACCAAACGAGCTGGGCCCAGTTGTTTAAAAGTAATCTGATTTTGGCTATCAGATTGGATCAAATATTGAAAATGGGTTATTCAAAGAAAAAAATTAAATCAGCTTAGATTTCAAAAATCAATTTTGATTTTTTAATCTGGATCAAACTGTGTCATTTTGTGTTGTTTAAAACATTTGAGTAAGACTGGGATAGCTTTGATCATCATTATCCTGATCCCAAGTCAAGTCACCTTTATTTATATAGCACTTTTTACAATGCTGTTTGTTTCAAAGAAGCTTCACAGTGTTAACAGGAAAATAGTGCAACAGAATTTGATTCGGCTGTACAGCCGCTCTGGAGAAAACGGTGATGTCATCCAGCTAATTTCATTTATCGTATAGTGTCAATGTGGGCAGATCATTAATATAGTTGAAATATCAGTGTCCCCAACTGAGCAAGCCAAAAGCCAAAGGCGACGTTGACAAAGGCATAGTGTATGATTATGATTCTGGCAACATTACAGGTCAGAAGTCATATTAGATCGAAAGATATTCGTAAGATTATTCGAAAGATTGGAGTCGTCATGCCCGAGATGGGTTTAATAAGGATGTTGTGTCGATGCGGCATTTACAGGGGGGAGTTTAATTGACACGGTCTCTACAGACATCGGATCCGACAGACTGCAGTAAACCTCGGGATAAACAGGGAGACTAACATTAGCGTAGATGCCATTCTTCTTATGATGTAACAAGTACATCAGGTGTTATGGGAAGTGTTCCCGGTTCCAGCTGACCTAGTTAATGCAGCCTAAAACATTTTTAAAACAATTTAACTAATTTGAATAATATAAATTGATAATGTTCTATGTGTATGCCATAGTAAAGAGATGTGTTTTAGTCTATATTTAAACTGACAGAATGTGTCTGCTTCCCGAACAATGCTAGGAAGACTGTTCCAGAGTTTAGGTGCTAAATAGGAAAAGGATCGACCGTCTGCAGTTGATTTTGATATTCTAGGTATTATCAACTGGCTAGAATTTTGAGACTGCAATAGACGTGATGGAGTATAATGCGTTAAAAGCTTGCTCAAGTACTGGGAAGCTAAGCCATTTAGTGCTTTGTAAGTAATTAGCAAGATTTTAAAATGTATACAATGTTTAATAAGGAGCCAGTGCAGTGTTGACAGAACTGGGCTAATATGGTCATACTTCCTGGTTCTAGTAAGAACTCGAGCGGCTGCATTTTGGACCAGCTGCAGTTTATTTATTAAGCGTGCAGGGCAACCACCCAGTAGAGCATTACATCTATTTGCTACCACTCACCTGTTCACCATGTGTCTGCCGTGTGCCCACAATAAAGTGTTTGTCTGGATGCACTTAATTTCTCCCAGCAGGTGAATAAAATGTAATACAAATATAAAACTGGTCAATGAAATATACACACACATCTTTTTTATTTTGCTCTTGATTAGTTTAACTGTTAAAGTAATAAAGTAGAAGTAGACATTTGTCATGATCTCCAGTCACCAGCACTACATTTCCCATAATCCCTCTTGGCTCCCACCTATACACACTCATCACCCGCACCTGCCACAAATTACTCACCTCATCAGCTCCACATAAAAGCACACACCTCAGCCTCTAAAGTCTGGCCTTGAGCTAGGAAAGACTCTCTGCGATCGCTCTATGATTCCTTTTCTACTACAAAGACTGATTTCCTTGTGTTTTCTTCTCATGTTACCCTGTGTTTCTCCTGTGGATTATTACCTGTGATACTGTATGCCCATCAGCCTGCAACATCATCTGCTTCCTGCACCACCTGTAGGAGAAAGAGACTGTTAACATTCTGATAACATACTGGCAACATTCATCATATCATTCCCCATCATCAGCTATTTGCTACCACTCACCTGTTCGCCATGTGTCTGCTGTGTGCCCACAATAAAGTGTTTGTCTGGATGCACTTAATACTTTATCATTGTATATTTCCTGACAGAAGGTCAGACAAACGGCGAAAGTGGAATCCAGACCTTTCACGTTGCAATATGGGCATTTTTCTCACCCCTTTCGACCCCGCTGATCTACTTCACGCCATATCACAAAATGGTCGGCCGATAGAAGATTATGTTGAGGTGTTTCTTGAGCTCGCCTATCAGTTGCCTTAGAGCAATGGTACTCTGAAGTCTGTTTTGTGGGCTGGATTAGACAACCTCCTTTTTCAACAGATGCCAGTGTCAGCTACCACCTGTTCCCTGGAGCGCTATCTGGATTATGCACTGATGTTAAGTAGTTTATCCTTCACTATTGGCAAGGTTACCGTCTGCTTTGTGGATGACACCAATGCCAGCCTCCCGACTCTGCAGTCTCGGCTTTCAATTCCCTGAGCTGTCTGCACCTCCCTGACTCCTTGAACTACCTGTCTCAAACAGTCCAGACCTGGCAGCAAAGCTAGTGGACCCACCTATCATATCCATCAGGACAGCTATGAAGAAAGTTTCCACTCTTCTATCTTCATGTCCAGAATCCGTACCAAAGAAACTAAATTTATTCAGTCTATTCCAGTGAGTGAAAATCCTGAGTCCATTCCTGAGTGTGAAATTCCAGGGTCTGCTCCAGTAGGTGAAATTCCTGAGTCTGTCCAGTGATTGAAATCCCTGAATCCACTCCAGAGAGTGAAATACCTGAATCTGCTCCAATGAGTGAAATTCACAAATGCATTCCAGTGAGAGAAGTTCCTGAATCAGTTCCAGTGAGAGAAGTTCCCAAGTCCATTACAGTGGAACCAGCACTCAGTCCAGAGAGTGCTGCACTGTCCCTAATAGCTCTTGCATTGTGCGTCTGGACCACACACCTGTTGGCTCCAACCCCTGAGTCCGTTCCAATGTTGGCTCCAGCCCCTGAGCACAGTCCAGAGTCGGCTTCGGTTCTCAACCCCATAGCTATATGTTCCCGGCCATAGTGGCCGAGGCAAGCTTCACGAAGGCCGATCCTCCCTGGCTCCCTGAGCTACCAATGTTGCCCTGGTGGTTCTCTGAGCTGTCTGCACCTCTCTGGCTCCTTTAACTACCAGCACCTCCCTGCTTTCTTTTATTGTTGGAACCGCCCTGGAGGCTTCCTGTTCAGTCTGATCCACCTCTCGTCAGCCTCCATCCCATTTTCCCACCCATTTATTATGGTACAAAGATGCACCTTCTAGGCTGGGGGAGTACCTGCGGAGTCTCCAGTCACCAGCCCAGTCTCCAGCACTACATTTCCCAGAATCCCTCTTAGCTCCCACCTGCACACACTTATCACCTACACTTGCCACTAATTACTCACCTCATCAGCTCCACATAAAAGCACACACCTCAGCCTCAGTATTTGTCTGGCCTTGACCTAGGAAAGACTCTCTACGATCTCTCTAGGATTCCTGTTCTCCTGTTATTTCCTTGTGTTTTCCCCTCGTGTTACCTTATGTTACCTTATGTTTCTCCTGTGGATTATTACCTGTGATACCTGTTCCAGCGCCGCTTTACTGAGGTGTATGCCCGCCAGCCAGCAACATCTTCTGCTTCCTGCACAGAAGAGAAAGAGACTGTTATCATTCATCATACCATTCCCTATCATTGTCTGTTTGCTACTACTCACCTGTTCACAATGTATCTGATATGTGCCCACAATAAGGTGTTTGTCTGGATTCACTTAATACCGTCTCAGTGTGTATATCCTGACAACATTAGGTTTCCTTTTTTTCTTTGAAAAACTGACACAAATGTAAGATGAATTACTTGATCGTGGATAGCAAAATGTGAGATTTCCAAATGTAGATAATTCTGATCCAGATTAAACTTTTTGAAGATCTGGGCCAAGATGATCTGAATTTTTCAGAGTAATAAGCCCAGTAAAGCCATGGTATAGCCATTTTAGAACAGAACATTTGTAAACCACAACTTCTTGGGGCTTATTGCTTTATATTCTTTCAGATTTGTTGCATGGTTTTGCATGTGTGTGTGTATCAAGATTCATTACTTCACAGGAAAACGGTAGGTTGAAAATCAAAGAAGACTACAGTTTCATATTTATAAATTTACGTTTAACTACAGTTGTGATCAAAATTATTTACCCCCTTGACCTGAAAGACATTTTGCTGCCAAGAACAACATTTTATGAAAACAATTCAACAAAGGCATCAGTAAACTATTATAGGAAGTTTATTAATACACATTTGAGTAATTCCGAGAATGTAAAGTTGATGAGAAATGAAAAAAAAATCTGTAAACATTCATGTTCACAAATTATTCAACCCCCAAAAGTCAAATTTTATGCAGAAACTTTTATTCTTTAAAACCTCCAATAAACGCTGCCTGTAAGTGCTTAGAAGCTTCTGTCGCCTCTCCACTGCAATCTTGGCCCATTCCTCACTTGAAAAAGCTTCCAGATCACTGATAATCTTTGGTGTTCACGTTTTCATTGCTTTCTTCAAATTTCACCTAGTAGTTTCAATGAGATTTAAATCTGAAGATGTACAGGTCACTCAAGAACATTCTATGACTCATCCCTGAACCAAGCTTCAGTAGATTTGGATGTATACTTTGGGATGGCTGTCCTGCAGGAAAGTCCATTGATCATCAAGCTTCAGTCTCTGCACCCAAGTCATCATCGTCTTTGCCAAAATGGCTTGATACTTCAAAGAATTCATGATGTCCTTCATACAGTCAAGATTTCCACTTCCTGCAGCAGCAAAGCACCCCATAATAAGACTGGAGCACCTCCATGCTTGACCATGGAAATGTTGTTCTTCTGCTCATAAGCTTTGCCTTTTTTGCACCAGACATACCACTGATTCATGGGTACAAAAAGTTCCAGTGTGGCCATATCACTCCATAAAATATTCTTCCAGAACTCCACAGGTCTATCCAGATGATATTTTGATTTTGATTGCAACTGTATGTTTTAACTGTTTTATGATATTGTGTTTTGATGTTAACATTTATACGTTTTCATCATTACTACTTGATCTGGTAAATGACTGTAGAGATAACTTTGCTGACAATCAGAATTAACCTTTACTTAAAAAAATTATACAAGGTACATCCTAATTTTGAATGAATAAACAAATAAAGAATGAATGTGTAATTACTCAGTTTTTTTATTATTCTGTTCAGGTTGAAATGCTGTAAACTCACTGGTCAGTGCTGTGAAATTGTGGCATCAGTTTTACAATCATCAAACTCCCAGCTGATAGAGCTGGACATGAGTATCAATGACCTGCAGGATTCAGGAGTGAAGCTGCTCTCTGATGGACTGAAGAGCCCAAACTGTCAGCTGGCGATACTGAGGTTTGATATTCATTCTTCCAGTATATTGAAGCATTATGAATTGTGACTATACATTTGATGTTTAGTAGATTCTTTAATGCGTGAATTTTGTATATGTATGTCTAAGAGTCACTCTCTCTAAAAGGAAAGAAGAATATTGTTGTGCAGAAAACAATGTGATGAGTGTCAAGAGCACAGTTTAAGGCACTGCTGATGCAGCATTTAATTTAGTCAGAACCTAAAACGCAAACTTACTTGAACACGACTATTTCCTTCTGGAGAAAAATCTATTAGCTTATGATCCTCTGTATCTGGTAGATGGCTATATAGATGAACTGGTGATCAGAACCATATTCTCCTGTCAGCAGAAATTATAGTTTATGTAATGACATATATTCAATATCATTTTATGTTAAATGGATGTGTAATTATTCAACAAGCTTTTGTTGTGAGTTCTAATGTCACAGGTATCTTCATTGTTTCCATGTGTTTGTAGATTATCTTACTGTAAGGTGACAGATGAAGGCTGTTTTTTTCTGGCTTCAGCTCTGCGTTCAAACCCCTCACACCTGAGAGAGCTGGATCTGAGCTACAATAACCTGGGAGAATCAGGATTCAAGATGCTCTTAAATCTACTGAATGATCCTAACTGGACACTGAACAAACTGAATACTGTGCAGTCTTACAATCTGCAAGTGTACAGTGGAGTGAAATGTTGAAAGGGTCTGTAATAGAGCTGCATGAGGGAAAAGATTACTTGTTTACTTTGATATAATATCAATCTCAAGGAGTAGGTCTTCTTAAAAAGATAGTTCACCCAAATGTTTAAATGTCTGTCATTATTTACTCACCCTCATGTCATTCTAAACATTCAAAAATACAAAAAATACAAAAATTATTCAAAATTTTCATTTATGATGTTTCTTCCTTTTATAAATATATTAAATTTCATACCACTGTTGTCCCTAATACCAAGTTTACACACTATTACTGTACACCATGGCACGCCTAATAAGAACAAAAGTAGCAAAGTGACTGATCATAAAGAGCTTGTGGCATGGGGAACAGTAAACCAGAGGTTTAGTAAAGCATATAGTGAGTGTGTCAATATGTTGTAGATGAAAATCTGTTTCATGCTCTTTCATTGACATGTTTGGCTGTTTGGTGCTCGGCTCCTCTGGGGGGTGATGCTGTAAATAACACTATACTAGTAAACCATTAAAGTCACTATGAAATTTTGTTTTTTAATTTAATATTGCAGTTTTTATTATAAATGACTCACTCACTCACTCAGAATAACTTCCCCTCCCACATCTCTTCTCTGATGAAGAGGGCAGGGCAACCTGTCACTCACATGAGATCCACCAATAGCAAACCACAACCATCCAATCAATTCACCACGGACAAAATCAAGCCCTGCTCTACATTTGTTCTTGATCCAGAAATGTTTCACTCTGTTCATGATACTTGGCAATTTTTTTATTCACAAATGCAGATTTTTGGGTAAGATCCCACTACTGTAAATTTTTCTGGTAGACTATAATTCCTATGTTTTGTCTTTAATGGGCATAAAAAAAAAAAAAAATCTTAGAAAATTCAAAGATTGCTTTCAGTGTGTTACATGTATGCTCTGTCTGTTGTTTTCATTGTGTTTTAAGTTCAGTCCCTCTGACCTTGGGTGCGTTCCATCCGACCGTAAGTGGACTGCGAAGTGTACTTCACAGGGTATTCCGCCAACATGTTCAGTTCGAAGGGTACTGCGAGCGGCGTAGGGAAGAAGGGAACATCCAACTGTCATTGCGCGTCATGTCACCAGTCACTCTGAACTAATGATGGAGCAGAGCTGTTTTTAAACAGCTCTGACATGAAGGAGTTTATGTATGCATTTGAATATTCATAGTTATTATACAAACTAAAGTATTTATGAATGGGTATGGCAATACCTTTTACGTTCAATACAGGTATATGTAAACTAATACAACTAATGGACAATGCTTTGATTATATTTTTTAGATAGGTAAATACTGTGTTTTTTGTAAATGTATATGCTTATTATATGGAGCAGTGAACACTGCGTAGGGACCCTGACGAATGGAACGCACCCCTAGTTTTCCCCAGTCTGTCTAATTAGTTATTTCTATCACCTGTGTCTTGTTAATTATCTAATTTGCCCTGTGTATTTAGCCTTCAGTTCTCCCTCAGTGTTTGTCTGTCGTCGTTGATGTATACTGGTGTTATTTGAGTGTTTCCTGAGGTTTTTGTTATTAAAGTTCCTGTTTCAAGTTCTTCATTGTCTTCGTGAGTTTTAATCAACACAGTGACACAGTGTTTAACCTTGTATAATTTTATTTATTGTTTTTTATTGTTCCTGTTATGTATTTGTTGCATTTTAATTTTTTTTCACTCAGATATATGTCACAATAGAGAAGAAATGTCATTCTATCTGTCATTCTAACTTTTTAAAATGTATTTAAATTTTTTTTAAACAATGAATTATTGATGAACAAAGAATGCAAAGAAAATTGTAGAATTTCATAGTAAAAATGTTTAAATAAATACATCGAAGCGAAAAATGAAGTTCTTACATTTGCGAATATCTTCACATTTATTTAATGTTGATTTAATATTATTTATTACATTTAGATACATTCATTTAGCTGACATTTTTAGAAGCGATTTGTAGGCCTAAATGAGGAACATCATAACTCAACATTTATAGTAAAGACTAGATTAATACGTAGAGGAGATGCAGAAAAGAAGATTGTGAGAAAACTATTATCTTAAAAAAAGGAATTATATCGCAATTATATCACTAAACCAAAGAAACACTGTTCCATTTACTTCTTAATACTAACTCTTTCAAATAATATTGAAAGATTTGCCAAATCTTATTCTATGTATATGAAATAATAAATGATAATAATAAATGATCAGTCTGCAGCTGATATAAACAGCATGATTACTAGAGGGCAATACACACCAAATAATTATTTTAAAAATCCAAAAGAGAAAAAAATCTCTACAAAATGATAAATCCATCAGTTTTGGGGAGTAACGAAATACATTTTAACTTAGTTACGTATACATGTAACTTTAAATTACCAAAGTGATTACTTTGAATTTTAATGTGATTTATTACATTTAAACAGTCATGTAAACTGTAACAGGCAATTAATGTAAACAGCAATTGATGTTTCTCAGTCTGCAAAAGCGTCCTAAGATACAGTCGTGCTCACAAGTTTCATACCCCTTTTTTGGGTGTCATACTTTTTTTTTTTAATTTTTTTTTATGTAGTGCATTACATTTTTAAAGTAACCTTCCCAACCCTGATCTTGTTACAATGTGGTTACAAGTGTTTAATCTTTCAGGTTTTTTGTTGTTTATTCAGTGTTAACATTATCAATGTACAAAATGATTCATTGTCTATTTACTGGAAAATAATAATTATTTAATATGTTAGTGTATTCCTTAATGCCATCCTAACATCCAAATGACATCGTCACTTCACCTCACGTCATCACGTCTCGTTTACTATTGGCCAGCACAGGTCACGTGATCAAAACCGTGTCATGGCGGCGTCTGCAGCGGTCCGGGCGGGCGTGAGTTTTACTCAGAGGTTCGTTCGAGTTTTGCCGGACTGCAGTATTTGTCCGCTTTACCGTTTGAAGGTGTGTACGGGAGCCGCGGTTGGACGAGCGGTCGACGGGTTTTCAGCTCCCAACAGGCGCCTGCAGACCAGCATCGGTGCGTTAATCACACATAACGTTACACACTTCAGCCGCTGATGGCGTATTAGTAGTTTGCGTAACTCTGTGTTTGTGTGTCAGGTGTGTGTCAGAGTGAAGACAGCAGCTCACCTGAGGAGGACAGACACGAGTATGTGTGAGTTTACACACCCTCCTGTGTCGTGAAACTTACACTGTGTTGCTGGACTGACATTGATGTATTTGATCCTTTACTGTAGTGTTAATGTTGTGTATGTCGACCGGTCTGGACAGAGGATTCCAGTCAAGGCGAAAGTTGGCGATAATGCTCTTTACCTGGCGCACAAGCATGGCATTGATCTTGAAGGTGAGTTCAAACATCTGCACTGTCTCTTTGAGATTCATCTTCATAATCTGCGAGAGTGTAGGTTTGATTTTGACATTGGAGACATAAAAGCATTTGTGATTTTTGACCGCATGTCATCTATTATATTTGTCCTGTGCAGAAAATCTAATTTGGTGTTCTCGTCTGGTCCTTGACTGGCCTTTTAAATAGCTTATAAATCTCCCATTGTGCTGTGTTATCACCAAATACTGGATTCAATCTTTTTGTCAACTTGTTTTATTTCAAATAGCCCAGGTTATGTATTTATTTTTGGAACTGATCATAGGCCTCATTGATCTGAGCTCATGCACCTCAGTTTTTTTTTAGTTGAATAAGCATGACTGAGCTTTTTTTCACTTCAAAAGCTGAAGTGCATGAGCTGAATTTAATTACAATTCAATAGTTGTTGGATATTGGTATGGACGTGTCCCTACTTAATTCAATGCCGTTGTTTGCCGGTGTCTCCCGTTACTCTGTTCTCAGGGGCCTGTGAAGCGTCTCTAGCCTGCTCGACTTGTCACGTATATGTGAACAGTGAATACTGCGATAAACTTCCAGAACCTGAAGAAAGGTAAGTAGAATACAACGCGTAATGGTAGAGCTACATGATTAATCGTTAAAATATTGCGATCTCTATTTAAACACCCACGCGACCTTATTACTAAATGACAACAATTCAGCTAAGTCTATTACAGTAATTCAGATTATCACAGAAGTACGGGGATAAAAGTTTACAGTTCAAATATAAATACTGATGTCTATGCTAGTGATCTAATTAGAGTAAATCATATTTTGAAAACCAGGGAGTTGACATTAACTTTTTTGCTCACCAGTCACTGTGGCTAGTGGTTTTCCAAAGTTACTAGCCACTCAGCATTTTCACTAGCCAAAGTTTTGACATTGATATCATGGGGGGGGGACTGCCATATAGATATTTTTAAAATTATCTCATAATTTGGCAGCAGGCATATCAGTCAGCATCTTTGAAAAAAGTTTCATGGCCCCCAGAATATATTGTTGTATGAATATATCAAAAGAAAGAACAGACCCTCTGCTTTTTTTAATTCCTTTTTTATCAACACTTATATGGGCAAATTCAATTTAAAAAAGACTACATCCAGGCCATATTCAAAACGATGATCAAAACACAGATGGAGTAGATCGAGTCCACCAACACCCCTAAAGCTTCACAGTCCTATAGCTCTTCCTGGGTCAACATTTTAGTCAGTAACATTAGACAGTTTTGATGTATATGCTGTTTAATGTTCATCACGTTATTTTACATATGCTTCTTCTTTTTCAAATCCACCCACATTTGGCTGGGTCGGTTTGCGCAGCGCCGCTTCAAGTCAAACACATCTGAAGTTTTTATGAGTGAGTCATTGAATCATTCATTCAAGAGATTTGTTCAAAAATGCTGATTCATCCAGTAATGAAACAAGTGAAGTATTTACAAGTGAGCCATTGAATAATTTATCACTAAATTATTCACATATTTACACTCACAACATTTCCTAAGCACTTTCCCTCGAGTGAATGGTGCTATTTTGATGTGCGTTCAACTTTGTCAAAAGGCAGAGGGAAGATTATTTGGACAGACCCCAAGTCTACTCATACAGTCAAACCAAGAATTATTCAGGCACCAGATATCATTTTTTTTCTAGTGGGTGCAGGACACTATAGTTCATTTGTGTAAGGATAGCAACATAAAGTAAACTGTGACATACCCAAAACATTTTCATACAGTGACTACCAGTACAATTGATAAAAATTTGGGACCAAAATTATTCAGACACTTTGAGCTGACCATGTTTTGCTCAAGTGTTTTTTCTTTAATTGCTAATGCGACCTTTACACCACAGACTGAACAAAATTAAGCATTGCTTGGTAATTGGTTGACCTAAATTGGTATTATCTAATGGCGTACTTAAATTTAACAGCTGACAGTTGATTGGTTGATTGTAATCCATTACATACCTTTCTATCAAAGTTATCTGACATTATCAAGATGAACTCTGAGTTCTTGTCATATTTTATTACCATTTTCTAAACTATAGCCAATAAACTGTGATAATGTGAGAAAATGTTGAAGGTGTGAAAATAAATTTTGGTTTGACTGTATGTACACTTCAGGCAGCTCCATAGACCATGATGCAACACGACTGTGACGTCACAGCAGATTGCACTTAATTTACCCCCACAAGTCTACTGTATGATATTAGAGTTATTTTGACATTTAACCACATAATACTTGTAGCTACCTTAAGTTGGCTGTTTTTTACACAGTTATAGTTTATTGTATTATCATTTTCATGTTCAGTATCATTTTCAGCTGAAGCATGCATACATGACTGTAGAATGGTGGGGGCAAAACATTTAAATAATAAATCAGCTCCATAGCGGATTCCAAGTGATTAAACAACAATTTAAATTAGGCCAACAAGATTAGTTTGAGAGCGGCTGATTCATCTAGTAATGAAACAAGTGAAGTCTTTATGAGTGAGTCATTAAATTCATTCATCCAAGAGATCCAGATTTGTTCAAAAATGCTGATTCATCCATTAATGAAACAAGTGAAGTTTTATGAGTGAGTCATTGAATCATTAATTCAAGAGAATCATTCTAAAACACTGATTCATCCAGTAATGAAACAAGTGACGTCTTTAGGTGTTTTCGCCTTGAAACGGCGCTATGCAGACCGATCAGTGTATGATATCGAAGTACCACAAGAGCAATTACAAAGCAGACGGCTTTGTTGAGCAGCGTCGCTTCAAGTCGAACACAACTAATATGAGTGAGTCATTGAATCATTCATTCATGAGATTTGTTCATAATCGCTGATTTATTCAGTAATGAAACAAGTGAAATCCTTATAAATGAATCATTCATTCAAACCAATGTTCAAAAAAAAAATAATTTTTTAAATAGACTGCAGCAATCAATATCTTGTCAGAACCTCTAGTAAATTACTTGTTATTTTGATTAGTTGTCTATTCAAAATTGTAGGAGAATCATGATCTGTATTTTAAACACAAAAATTGTAATTCTCAATTTATCCAGAATCGTGCAGCTCTACATAATGGTTTTCATCACCACTCATTAAACGAGCGTCACACGCGTGTTGTCCCTGTAGGGAGGACGATATGTTGGACATGGCACCGATGCTGCAGGAAAATTCCCGTCTGGGCTGCCAGATCATCCTGACGCCAGAGCTGGACGGCATTGAGCTGACGCTGCCCAAGGTCACGCGGAACTTCTACGTGGACGGTCACGTGCCCAAACCTCACTGAGCGCCAGGGGTCATGAAAGGAGAGTTCAAGTGAGAGCACTGGAGTCCGTGGGTACACCTCGCAAAGCACTGTGGGATACCGACACTAAACAACGCCTCTTCCAGTGAGCAGGTTATAGTCGTTAAAGGCTTGTTAACTGTGTGATGCGAATGGCCCGTGTGGGGAATCTCTCGTGAGCTGAAGAGCGCAGAACTCTTGAGCTCCAGCTGAATTTGGTCCACAGGTATTTCCAAATGGAGAACTCCGGTGTGATTTGTTCATTATCCTTCATGTAACCTGATTTGCACAACATTATAAATTGTGTATTTTTGGCTTAAATGCACTGAACACATCAAAATCCAACACGCTGTCTGTTTTCTCTCCGTTTCTTTTCTTTTGTATGCATAAAATGAGCCTATTTTAAGACCATTGGCTTAATTAGGTGCATATGTTTTCTATAACTGTAACTTCACATTTTCTTGATGGCTTACTGTACTGCAGGAAAATAATTACTACTACTGTTGTGCAAAATACACTATATACACTAGCATTCACAAGTTTGGGGTCTTGAAGATTTTTAAATGCTTTAGAAAGAAGTCTTCTGCTCACCAAAGCTGCCTTTATTTGATCAAAAACTGTGAAACATTACAATTTA
Organism: Rhinogobio ventralis; assembly: GCA_039654625.1. NCBI lineage: Eukaryota > Metazoa > Chordata > Actinopteri > Cypriniformes > Gobionidae > Rhinogobio > Rhinogobio ventralis. The sequence continues at coordinate 3,747,689 of CM077205.1, read as the reverse complement.
AAATAAATGGTAAATATATAATATATCGAATATATAGTAAAATGTAATTTATTCCTGTGATCAAAGCTGAATTTTCAGCATCATTACTCCAGTCTTCAGTGTCCATAAATAAATGCAGCCTTGGTGAGCAGAAGAGACTTTTCAACAACAACAAAAAAATCTTGCAACCCCAAACTTTTGATGGTAGTTTAAGTAAATATTACAGACTGTGCAGTGATGTATAAATATATTTTATAAAACAGCCTGTGTTTTATTCATGCAAAATATAACTTAAAAAAAAAAAAAACTATGACGTCTCATGAGGTTCAGCAAAGAATACAGAAGCATTCCACATTACAAATGATTTGCTCTGGTGTTTGATGATCAGTTCAAGAAACAGTCCTTCAGTAGATGCTGTTCTGAAGTTCATTTCATTACTAATAACCCCTGAACACACAAACCTGTCAAACCGTCACACACATTTCTCCTGTCTACGCTCAGGTCATTGTGCGCACAGATGAAATTATTCATCAGTCTTTAGAAACCACAAATCTGTTGAAGGTTTGTACAATAATAAGTATTCCATGCTTGAATTTTTGATGTATGAAATAAACAATAAATAATGTATCATATTACATGTGTTTGGAGTCTGAGATGAATAAAAATAATTTATTTACAGTGAATGAATCCAACATACACAGTATTCTTTAGTGAAAACTCACTTTAAAATAAGTATGAGTAAATAAAGCACTTTACAATAAGGTCTCAACATTAGTTAAAGCATTCATTAACATGAACAATATATTTGTGTGGCATTTCAGTTTGTTAATGTTAGTAAAACTATAATTGTTTTTTGTTCATGTTAGTTCACAATGCATTAACTAATGTTAACAAATACAGCTTTGGATTTTCTAAATGTTGAAATTAACATCGACTAAGATTAATAAAAGCTGTGGGAGTGTTCATTTTTATTTCATGTTTGCAAATGAAAACTTAAGTGTCACCACAATACTTTTGAGTGAATCTGGAGCTCCAGAAGGGCAGGTGAGATCCGGAACACCTGCTCATCATCACGTCACGTGACAGTCGGTATTACATGTGAAATGATTCCGTTCATCACAGTCCTGCTACAGAGTCAAAGCGGCTCGTTCTCATGTGGTGAGTTTATTTACATCTGTTCATAACCATACATCACTTCTGCATCTCATGTCGCTGAAGCCGCAGCCGTTCAGGTCAAACTGCTGAGGAACGTGAGCGCGCGGGAGATTTACTGTTACTTTGTAGCGGCTCCTGAGGGAAAACGCAATCTGTTACATTGCAAGTTATGTCGTTTATGACCAATTATAACCAGTGTCTGAAGTATTCTAGAGTGGAACTAAACTGTGAGTTGCTGCCAAGTTATCATGTTTCAAGTTTATTTCATTTTTAGCAGATTAGTGAGTCATTTTGATGTCAAATCTATTATATAAACCACCTTATGGGTAATTTTCTGACTGTCTTTTGTGTTTTCACCATGATCTTTACTGCAGTCAACAGATGTGTAACATCACTCTGGGGAAAACAGAACTGGATTATAGTGGTGACTTCAGGTTGATTGGGACACTTTAGCCATTGAGATGACATATATATATATATATACACTCACCTAAAGGATTATTAGGAACACCATACTAATACTGTGTTTGACCCCCTTTCACCTTCAGAACTGCCTTAATTCTACGTGGCATTGATTCAACAAGGTGCTGAAAGCATTCTTTAGAAATGTTGGCCCATATTGATAGGATAGCATCTTGCAGTTGATGGAGATTTGTGGGATGCACATCCAGGGCACGAAGCTCCCGTTCCACCACATCCCAAAGATGCTCTATTGGGTTGAGATCTGGTGACTGTGGGGGCCATTTTAGTACAGTGAACTCATTGTCATGTTCAAGAAACCAATTTGAAATGATTCGAGCTTTGTGACATGGTGCATTATCCTGCTGGAAGTAGCCATCAGAGGATGGGTACATGGTGGTCATAAAGGGATGGACATGGTCAGAAACACTGCTCAGGTAGGCCGTGGCATTTAAACGATGCCCAACTGGCACTAAGGGGCCTAAAGTGTGCCAAGAAAACATCCCCCCCACCATTACACCACCACCACCAGCCTGCACAGTGGTAACAAGGCATGATGGATCCATGTTCTCATTCTGTTTACGCCAAATTCTGACTCTACCATCTGAATGTCTCAACCGAAATCGAGACTCATCAGACCAGGCAACATTTTTCCAGTCTTCAACTGTCCAATTTTGGTGAGCTTGTGCAAATTGTAGCCTCTTTTTCCTATTTGTAGTGGAGATGAGTGGTACCCGGTGGGGTCTTCTGCTGTTGTAGCCCATCCGCCTCAAGGTTGTGCGTGTTGTGGCTTCACAAATGCTTTGCTGCATACCTCGGTTGTAACGAGTGGCTATTTCAGTCAAAGTTGCTCTTCTATCAGCTTGAATCAGTCGGCCCATTCTCCTCTGACCTCTAGCATCAACAAGGCATTTTCGCCCACAGGACTGCCGCATACTGGATGTTTTTTTCCCTTTTCACACCATTCTTTGTAAACTCTAGAAATGGTTGTGTGTGAAAATCCCAGTAACTGAGCAGATTGTGAAATACTCAGACCGGCCCGTCTGGCACCAACAACCATGCCACGCTCAAAATTGCTTAAAATCACCTCTTTCCCATTCTGACATTCAGTTTGGAGTTCAGGAGATTGTCTTGACCAGGACCACACCCCTAAATGCATTGAAGCAACTGCCATGTGGTTGGTTGATTAGATAATTGCATTCATGAGAAATTGAACAGGTGTTCCTAATAATCCTTTAGGTGAGTGTGTGTGTGTGTGTGTGTATATATATATATATATATATATATATATATATATATATATATATATATATATATATATATATATATATATATATATATATATATATATATGCACAAACAAAATATTTTTTTGAAAGAAATTCATACTTTTATTCAGTAAGGATGCATTATAGTGATCAAAAGTGACAGTAAGCACATTTATAATGTTACAAAAGATTTCTATTTCAAATAAATGCTGTTCTTTTGAACTTTCTATCCATCAAAGAATCCTGAAGAATAAAATGTATCACAGTTTACACAAAAATAGGATGCAGCACAAATAATAATCAGAAAAGTTTCTTGAGCAGCAAATCAGCATATTAGAATGATTTCTGAAGGATCATGTGACACTGAAGACTGGAGTAATGATGCTGAAAATTTAGCTTTGATCACAGGAATAAACTATATTTTTACAATATATTCACATAGAAAACAGATATCTGTTTTTATAATAAAACAAAATAAATACAGCATTGAGCATAAGAGACTACTAATATTTTTTTTGTTTTTATAGGGATAGTTTCATCCCAGAGATGAAAATTCTGTCATTTACTCTCCCTGAAGTTGTTCCATAACTTTCTTCTGCTGAACACTATATTCAGATATTTTGATGAATATGGGTAACCAAACAGTTGATGGACCCCATTGACTTCCATAGTATGGAAAAAGTACTGTGTACTTCATACAGGTTTGGAACAACTTGAGGGTCAGTAAAGGATGACAGAATTTTCATTTTTGGGTAAACTGTCCCTTTAATACTACTATTCCATATTTAAAAGGCTTGTGTGTCAGTTTATGTCTTTCTTTCAGCAAACAGATGAGGGAACATGAGCTCTCATGCACGTTCTCCACGTGACCCTGCAGAAGATGTGCAGCACCAGCAGGTCACACAGTCCACAATCCTCCTCCTGATCCAGGAGGCCACGAATCTCGCTCCGCCCGTCGATGACGGGAGCTTGAGTTCTGCAGCGTCACGTGGAGAGAATCCAGACGGCAGCTCGCTCATCCTCTCCGGCCCTAAAGACTCAGAGTTCACAGGCTCTTTCTCTATAATGCGAGAGTCTGACCACAGCAGTGCATGGGAAGTGATGCGTCTGATCAACCAGCAGTGCGAGCGGCTGCTGCAGTCCGGAGGTCAGGTTGATCTCGACTTGTCAGATGGGACAGAGACCGTTATGCTGTCCAGACCACCCGAGTGTCCCACTGTTTCCTCCAGCAGCGTCCCGTCCAATGCATGTTTCTCAGTTGCAGTCGTCTACAGCTCTGAGTCCATGACAGATGTGGAGGAACTTAAAGAAAGCGATGATCTCGCTGAGCTTATAAAAACAAACGTGAGTGACGTCAGCACGAGTGAAAAGTGTTTGACAGAAAACACGCCTGTCGAGTCCAGAGACGAGGGCTGTTCTGATCAGGGCGAATCTGTCCTGTCCACAGGAAGCGACTGTCCTCTTGACTTCACTTCCTGTTTAATGTCTGAGCGAGATGCTGAGAGTGCGTGGCTCCCTCTGAACACCTCTGAAAACGCATCGTCATCGCAGCCGGCTGACCTCAACAATAATCTTGTAGAGAATCCAAATAAGGACGTCCAGACGTTGTCATGGGATGGCCACAGACGCACGCAGAGGAAACAGCCTTGTCCCGCCCGGAGCCCCGACCCTCAGGACCCTGATGTGCAGGGCGTCACGTTCAGCATGTATCCGGAACTGGAAGGCGGCAAAGATCAGAGCAAACTGATCATCACCTCCAATTACAGGTGGAGTTGCTCTTCAATGAATATAATATTTCTGTAAAATGAGACTGATGTTGTGTTCTCCTCTGCTCAGCGAGGAGATCAGACGCTTGAGAAGGAGCAGGAGCAGCCGCTGCAGATCTCTCCAAACTTCCCAGAGGAGCAGCTGCTCTGAGGAGGAGAGTGACTCCTGCGGTCTGTCCAGTCAGTACCAGACACCACCACCAGAGGGCATGCATCACACACTTACACACTAGTTAGTGCCGTTCAAGTCACTCATCACTAGCACTAGTACTCATACTGATCAAACCTGTAGCAGTAAGTGTTAAAGTTGAGTGTGTTTGAGCTCCAGACATGAACAATTCCTCAATTCCTTTAGGTGATCAGACGTGCCATTTTCACCTGCTGGATCAGGGATTCCCAAAGTTTTTTTGTCATCTAGACCCCTTAGACATATAATATTTACTTGAAGCCCCCATGTAATTTTAAGTTAATATTTCTATAATTTAACCACACATTTGCATGTTAACAGTTATCTGATGTTAGTTAATGGTCACATGACATGCAGGTAAATTTATTTCATAAAATTTATATATATCCTAGGGCTGCACAAGAAATTATATTGCATTTATTTATTTATTTATTTATTTATTTATTTATTTATTATTATTATTATTATTATTATTATTATTATTATTATACACACACAGTGATCTGCTGAAACCAACTAAGACTTTTATCAAGTTTTATAATAAAATACTTTGGTAACACTTTACGTTAAGTTCTCATTTTTTAACATTATTGCATTATTTAACAATGAGCAGTATATTTTTAGAACATTTATTAACCTTTCTTGATGTTAGTTCACAGTGCATTAATGTTAACAGAACTTTTTACCTTAAATGTTATGATTTTAAGATTAATAAATGCTGTAGAAGTTGTTCGATCATGTTAACAATTATTGTAAAGTGTTCCCATTAGTTTTAACTCGAATTATAAAAATGACAACACATTACTGTTGCAAATTATAGTTGTATTGTAAAATTAATATTTGATAATTCTAAAATAATTGGTAACGCTTTACGTTTTAAGGTCTCGTTAATTAACATTGATTATTGCATTAACTAACATTAACAATAAGCAAGACATTTATTCCAGTATATATTAAGGTTAGTTAGAAAAAAAACAATGAACAGTTGTATTTTTATATGTCAGCTCAGGTCGATTAATTAATATTAACAGATACAACTTTTGATTTTAGTAATGTATTAGTAAATGTTGAAATTAACTTTAAGATGCCTTAGAAGTTTTTTTCGTTTTTAGTTCATGTTAAATAATGTAGTTATCTAATGTTAACAAATGGAACCATGTAGTGTTACCAAATAATATGTATACATTTATGTCTTCAATTCAGTTTGTTTATTTGTATAGTGCTTTTCACAATCCACATTGTTTCAACGCAGCTTTACAGAAAAAGCTTGTTTTAACGTTACAATTTGGAATTCTTCATTTTCAGACGTTCAAACCCTTGAGCTTTAATCACTTCAAATCCTTAATTGTTTATTTTGGTGAAATTCTGTAAATGTCCACCCACAGAAATGTTGAAAATTATGCGAATGTGTAAATAAAGTGAACCAAGTGTACACTGTGTTCCTAGAAGATTGACGGAGGAACCTGTGACTCTTCACTACTGTCGAGATCTAAACGTTTATTCAGTGTGTCGTTTAGGGTTACAGAGTTTGTAGAGTCACACTGAACGTTAGTTTTGTGGTTATGATAAAAAGTGAAGAGTGCTGGCTCGTTGTTCTCGTATGTTTGTTCCTCAGGGAGTAAGATATGTGCGTCCTGCTGTACGAGGAAGACTCCTCTCTGGAGAGACGCTGAAGACGGGACGCCCCTCTGTAATGCCTGTGGGATCAGGTGCGTAAACTGCCTGCATGTATTCCTACTTTTGAGGCAGTACACAACGAAAACGATAAATATAGCTGCAAGCAGCAATTATCGGGGCCAAGCACAAAAAAGAACAATATGACATGTAAGCTTGGCTGGGAACTTCAGAAAAACAGTAACAATAAGCATTATTAGCATTTTTGGAAATTTCATTGTAACTTTTGACCGCAAGGTGTTTCGTCAGGACATGGTCCCGATGAGACATATAGGGTTTCGTAACGATGCGTTAATGTGTTCGTAAAATACAGCATTTCAGGACAAAATTCAAAATGGCTGACGCCCACAAAAGTCAATATAAGTCTCAAATTGGGTATCATTTGACTGGGTATGACACACTGAATCAGAAGAGAAAGACCAGTTTTACGATTTTTGGGCAAACTGTTCAGAAGTTATAAGCAAAGATAGCCATTGTTCATATCTTTGGACCAGTAGGTGGCGCTGTGCCGAAACGCTGCATGTCGCCTCAGGTCATGCTTGGGGTGACGTGTACCATGTTTGGTCTGAATATGCTAAAGTGTTGCGGAGATATAGCCTCGCGTATAATTTGGCACGCTCTTCGTCAAATTCGTTGTGCGTTATTCGAGAGTGGCTGGGTTTATCAAAGCTTTTGATAACTTTTTGCCAGCATGGTCTGAAGATGATCTCATTCAATATTCATGAAAATTGGGCAAACCATCTAGGAGGAGTTCAAAAAAGTAGGGTTTTTTTGGTGGAAAAATTGTCATGATGTAAAATTATGAAATTTAAAAAATTGTTTCTAGCTCTTATGGTTCAAAAGTTATTAGCATAAATGTAATGAAATTTTGGACGGTTGGTGGCACCAGAGGGATTGAGTTAGAGACTCCAAATTTGCCGTGGTGAATGTTTGGACTGAGCTCTACCTGTGTGCCAAATTTCACAACTTTTTACCATACGGTTGCAATAGGTGCCATAGCACCATTCGGTGCTTGGCCCCTAAATATATTAGTGTCCACCCCAATGCACAATATCGTTCTTTTTATACTAGGCACGCTGCAGTTTTGTCGCTTGTCTCTTTAAATGCTCAAGCTCGTTAAAGTATGGATTCTGATTGGCTGTCTGTTTTCATCGTTTATCAGCTGGAAAAAAAAATATTTCTGCAAGTGATTCCAATGATATTGGTTCTCTGTGCTGTTATCGTTATAGTTGTGCTGTGAACTCTGATGTTCTTTTATAGAACTTTATCGTTATAGTTATCATCCTTGGGCCTTTATTGTAAATGATTCATTCTGAAGAAATAAAGGTTTTTCTTCATAATCTTTGATCCAAATGCAATAACTCACTCCACATCTGAAACAACTTTCCTTCAGCTTATGTTATGTTACTGACCTCCTTCAATTTAGAGACACTTTCACCATCCCATCAGTTCATTATGGAATAATAATAAATAAAAGTAGGACTTGATTCTCTCCGTTTCACATCACACTCTTAAAAATAAAGCTTCTTTATTGGAATCGATAGTTCCACGAAGAATCTTTAACATCCACGGAATCTTTTTATTCCACACAATTTTCTTTATAGTAGAAAGTTTCTTTAGATTGTTAAAATGTTCTTCGCACTAAGAAAAAAATGGTTCTTTTAAGAACTGATTTTTAAGATTGTTCAGAAGTAAAATGACTTGTCGAAGCCAATTCATGTTGACGTTTATTTTGCATGGCAGAAGTCGGTTGCACTTTATTTTAAGGTGTCCTTGTTACAGTGTAATTATAGATTTAAAGGAATAGTTCACCCAAAAATTAAAATTCTGTCATTCCTCACCCTCATGTCATTCCAAACCCGTAAGACTTTCGTTCATCTTCTGAACACAAATGAAGATATTTTTGAAGAAATCCGAGAGCTCTCAGGCCCCTCCATAGACAGCTATTTAATTAACATTTTCAAGGCCCAGAAAGGTACTGTTTTTACAACGTCAACAGCGTAGGAGACTGCCACAGGCTAGAATGAAATGATTGAATAGTCGTTATTTTTGTTTGTTTTTGCGCCAAAGTATTCTCTTCGCTTCATAAAATTAAGGTTGAACCACTGGAGTCACATGGACTATTTTAATGTTTTTACTACCTTTCTGGACCTTGAAAGTGTTAATTAAATTGCAGTCTATGGAGGGGTCAGAGAGCTCTCGGATTTCATCAAATATCTTTGTGTTCTGAAGATGAACGAAGGTCTTACAGGTTTGGAACGACATGAGGTTGAGGAATTAATGACAGAATTTTCATTTTTGATTACTACTATTTTCATTTACTGTAGGGTTAGGGTTTGGATTGTGCATAATTATGCATTATTTATAGTTATTACTAGAGCAAGTATGTGTAACAACAGGGACACTGTAAAATGAAGTGATACCCGAAAGTCTGATGCGACTGATCTTTTCTACACTGCATAAACCTCTAACTAATACACATGAACAAAGTACTGTTTTGGAAATGAGTAGTAAATATTCTTCTAAATAAGGCCTGATTTAGTTATCGCACACTTTTGGTTTTTGCAGGTACAAGAAATATCGCGTGCGATGTCAGCAGTGCTGGAACATTCCGAAGAAGGAAGCAAACACAAACTCGAAGTGTCTGAAATGCGGCGACGTCCTGAAGCTGAAGAGCAGCAGCTGGTAGGACTTTCATTACCATTAGCTTCACATCTGCTGAAGCTCTCAGATCTGAGCTATTCTGTGGCTCTGTGTGGCGAGATGAACGTGTGAAGCTCCGTCTGAATGGACAGAGAGTCTGTTGTATGTAGATGTGCTTCATGAGCAATGTCTAAAATAACTGAATCATTCTCAGGGTCTGTTTTTGTGAATGAACTGATTTGCTGTAACCATTTCTCCTTGAGCTGTTTAGTGCTGTGCATGACTATTGATTGTTCACTTATTTAATTTTCCCATTTTTCTTGTTTGTGACATCATATTTATTAATGAACTTATTTATTGATTAATGTATTTTCTTTGGTCACAGTCATCTCTCTGATTTGTTTTTCCACTAGCTGACTATCACGTGTTGTGTTCAGAGGTTGTTCCGTGCTGGAATGAAATATTAAATTGTATTTATTATAGTCAACTATTGTCAGTGTTTTCTTAAACATTACATAAATGCTTTATCTAATTAATATGACAGTACGCTCAGGTTGACATGAATCAGTCATTCATGTATGTAGATTAATATTACAGTCTGCATGAAACCGGAGTTCCGCTAGTCTTTTTTTTTTTTTTCTTTTTTTTTCCCTGTTATGCCGTATTTCCGAGTGAAAAGCTTCTGGGTCAAGGACAAAAGTAGGGCGGGGCTTGACAGGTTGCCCCGCCCTCATCATCAGAGAAGAGAAGAGATGTCACTCTAAGAGGGAGGGGAAGTTATTCTGATTCAAGATTACAAGGCACATTTAAAAAAACAAAAACAAATTTATAATAACTGCAATATTGCATTAATAAATAGATTTCATGGTGACTGTTTCCTCACTGATGATAGAATCAGCTGGTTTATGTGTGTGTTGAGTGTGAGCTGGGTTTGTGAGCGTAACTCAAATGTTCTGCTGTAAATGTGATTTAATTGACTCTGGATTTGACTGGAATTAAGCATTTTTCTTTCATTTACTTTATTGGTCATATTTTTTTTTTCCCAAGGCCAAAAATCTCAAGATTAATGTTTTTAATCACATAGCTTGCTTGTTTTTTCTCTGCTCCTCATCCTCCTGCTTAATCGGAGAATGATTCAGTTGTTCAGATTCACCACATAGAAAACAAGGTTCAGTGGGTTCTATATAAAACTGTTCTAGACTCAATTTTGCCCTTTATGCCAAAAAGCCGCTATACAAGGAGATTTTTTATTTTTATTTTTAAAGTATGTTTACGAGCTGTTTAATTCATACCATTTAATTAAGATTAAAAATTAATTAAAACAAAATTGACACATAAAATGATCACATCATGGAACCCTAAAAGGTTTTATATAGAGCCCTTTTCTTTTAAAGGGGTCATGCATTTTTTTTCCCTGAAGTGCTCTGATAATGTTAGTATGACATGTACAAGTATAACATGTGGAACTCTCTCAATCTTTTACTATTACAGCTGTTGAGATTTAACTTATCGTTAAAAGTGTAGATTATAGCATTATATTTAGTACTCGCGCTGTTTGATTGACAGCTCCAGCTATTATAAAGGGAGCGTTATTTGATCGCTTTCTGTATATAATTGAATCACCATTTAAATAACAGATTATTTTAATGCTACTAAAAGAAGCAATGTGAAGTTGACAGTTTAGTTAATGGCTTGATTTTACTGATGCATAAATGGCGATTATGAGACAAAGAAAGTTTGACTATACATGAGTCATTAGATATCAGAAATCACAGATCAGGCATTAGAATTAACATGGTTGTGGCATTACTGTCGGATTCCATATCTTGGAGTAAAAGTTTACTTTTAGCCTGCATCGATTCAAAATGGCATCTTATTTACCAGAGAATCCACAGTGATGTACCTAACAAACAACCTAATGCTCTACTTAGACATTCACATTAATATATTAACAATAAATAAGCATTTTCCTAGCATTAGGATCCTTTGGAAGGTAATGTTATTTTTAGTCCAGTGATTCTGTATCTCTCTTCTCATCTTTGATCTGAAGGGTTTTGAGCACTCCCTGCCATCACACTGAGGCAAAAATGTAATCAAAATGTGTGAGATCTATTTGAGTTCCTGTTCTTTATATTTCTATGATATATGAGTTATCACACAAGCAACAGTGCTGTCTTTCCGAACATCTGCACTGTGAGAACAGTTCAGAAAACAAGTTACTGAGTAACTTTCATAGACGCATTGTTTTTGCTCTATCAAAGAAAACAGAACAACAGCAGAATCGCTGCATCTCCGAGCAACACTGTGATATATTACTCAGAATCAACATATTTGAACAAATCAGATGAGTAAATGATTTATTTAGGCTATCCATTCATAAATGTAGTTAATATAAGTTAAATAAGGTATAGCTAATATAAGCTAAGTTAAATAAATTAGCACTTTGAAGGGATAGGTTGAATGAAGGATTCAACTCCCTCATTAATACAGTGGCTTGTTGCCACCTACTGGTGGTTTTAGTTTCATATTTAATAAGTAGTTTATTATTAAATTGATGTAGCCTATTATTTAATGAATTACTAGCTACTAATTAAATCTTCAACAATGTAGTTAGATTACAGGTGCTGGTCATATAATTAGAATATCATCAAAAAGTTGATTTCACTAATTCCATTCAAAAAGTGAAACTTGTATATTACATTCTTTCATTACACACAGACTGATATATTTCAAATGTTTTTCTTTTAATTTTGATGATTATAACTGACAACTAAGGAAAATCCCAAATTCAGTATCTCATAAAATTTGAATATTGTGAAAAGGTTCAATATTGAAGACACCTGGTGCCACACTCTAATCAGCTAATTAACTCAAAACACCTGCAAAAACCTTTAAATGGTCTCTGTGGGCTACACAATCATGGGGAAGACTGCTGACTTGACAGTTGTCCAAAAGACGACCATTCACACCTTGCACAAGGAGGGCAAGACACAAAAGGTCATTGCAAAAGAGGCTGGCTGTTCACAGAGCTCTGTGTCCAAGCACATTAATAGAGAGGTGAAGGGAAGGAAAAGATGTGGTAGAAAAAAGTGTACAAGCAATAGGGATAACCGCACCCTGGAGAGGATTGTGAAACAAAACCCATTCAAAAATGTGGGGGAGATTCACAAAGAGTGGACTGCAGCTGGAATCAGTGCTTCAAGAACCACTACGCACAGATGTATGCAAGACATGGGTTTCAGCTGTTGCATTCCTTGTGTCAAGCCACTCTTGAACAACAGACAGCGTCAGAAGCGTCTCACGTGGGCTTAAGACAAAAAGGACTGGACTGCTGCTGAGTGGTCCAAAGTTATGTTCTCTGATGAAAGTAAATTTTGCATTTCCTTTGGAAATCAGGGTCCCAGAATCTGGAGGATGAGAGGAGAGGCACACAATCCACGTTGCTTGAGGTCCAGTGTAAAGTTTCCACAGTCAGTGATGGTTTGGGATGCCATGTCATTTGCTAGTGTTGGTCCACTGTGTTTTCTGAGGTCCAAGGTCAACACGCAGCCGTATACCAGGAAGTTTTAGAGCACTTCATGCTTCCTGCTGCTGACCAACTTTATGGAAATGCAGATTTCATTTTCCAACAGGACTTGGCACCTGCACACAGTGCCAAAGCAACCAGCACCTGGTTTAAGGACCATGGTATCCCTGTTCTTAATTGGCCAGCAAACTCGCCTGACCTTAACCCCATAGAAAATCTATAGGGTATTGTGAAGAGGAAGATGCGATATGCCAGACCCAACAATGCAGAAGAGCTGAAGGCCACTATCAGAGCAACCTGGGCTCTCATAACACCTGAGCAGTGCCACAGACTGATCGACTCCATGCCACGCCGCATTGCTGCAGTAATTCAGGCAAAAGGAGCACCAACTAAGTATTGAGTGCTATACATGCTCATACTTTTCATGTTCATACTTTTCAGTTGGCCAAGATTTCTAAAAATCCTTTCTTTGTATTGGTCTTAAGTAATATTCAAATTTTCTGAGATACTGAATTTGTGATTTTCCTTAGTTGTCAGTTATAATCATCAAAATGAAAAGAAATAAACATTTGAAATATATCAGTCTGTGTGTAATGAATGAATATAATATACAAGTTTCACTTTTTGAATGGAATTAGTGAAATAAATCAACTTTTTGATGATATTCTAATTATATGACCAGCACCTGTACTTTACCAGTTACTCTTTCTAAAAACTATTCCATTACTTATTACTAATTACTTTTTTAAATCCCATATCAACCTTGACCGAACAATAGGCTATAAAGACAAAACTGCTCTTTTAATTCTTTCAAATAAATAATATAAATTTGCTTAGGTTATTCTTGAACTGACCAAAGTATTTAAAGGGAGGAGGTTACATTTACATTTTAACATAAGATGTAAAATTTAGATGTTAAATCCACTATTATTTTAAATAGAATTGATGTAGTCTATACAGTATTTAATGGAATCACATCAGAAGTAACTGTAGTTAAATTACAAAGAAATTAAGAGTAATTCTTTACTTTACTTTTTGAAATGACAGTAATTAGTTAGTAATGCATTGCACCAACGCTGATTATGCAACTGCAGTGTAAATCCATTCATGCCGAATCTGAGCTGCATTTAAGCGTAAATACAAAGATGGATTTTATAATACTGACTTTTATTTGATTGGTAATAGACATACAGTGTCGTCTTATTCTGATTGAATTGATTAAATGTAAGAATCTGACATATAAGGACACAGATATGACAATATATTTAAAAATACCCTTCATCTCTTGATTTATTGCTCAGTGTTTTGATCTCTTGAATGAGACACATCCTGTATTTTATTGTATTATAATGTCTATTTAATATTACCTCTTAACTTTGACTAGGCATGTTGCATATTGATTGTTCTAGGAACCTCAAAGCATATTTAAATTTGTGTATTTTTGCTACTCTATAATGATGTTCTAGTGTAGGTCATTTGTAGCGTAGGTAGGGCCCAAATATAAATCCCCCAGACCCCTCAGTCCTGCCCTGATTCTATTAATTTGTGCTATTGCTTGTAATTTGTTCTTACTGAATGTTTACTTGTTTTAATATTTATTAAAATACTAATATATATATATATATATATATATATATATATATATATATATATTTTTAATTGTTTTATTTTTATTTTATTTTTTTGTGGTGGTGGGGCCAGTGAAAATTTTTGCAGGGCAAGTAAAAATCTGGACCATAATGCATCTGTAGAAAAGCTCCTTTGCATTGAGCCCTGTAAATACAGAGAGTTCCTTTCAAGACCTGACTCTTTTGTTATAAAATTACGTTTTGTTACTAGGAAAAAATAATGTTAAAAGTCTGGGCCCACCAGGAATTTCACTTGGCCCACCCTGCATCCCAAAGCTGGAGCCGGGCCTGTTTTAAAATACAGAATACAAAACTGAGTTTTGAGCTCTGACATTTGCAGTGTTTCCCTGAACTCAACAATCTCAGACCATCAAAAACAATCTGATTCCTCATATAATCAGCCCTTAAAAGTGCCCCTCTTATACTTTTTGGGATATCCCCTTTCATGTAGTGTGTAATAGAGCTTTGTGACTGTAAAAGGTCTGCAAAGTTTCAAAGGTCATAGTGCAGATTAATGGAGTTCTTAGGCTTGTTTGAGATGCGCCTCACCTCGCCTGAAATTCAGCCGAGAGTAGGCGGCTGCAGTGAGGGGAGGAGTGAAAAAAGTGCAGGCAAGACGGACAGTTCTCTCTTCTCGTAGTGGATCAGACACCTGTGAGATCAAAGGTGGATATCGCGGGATTCACACTTGTGCGCTTTTGCTGATAAACTGGATGTAATTTAAGTTCTGTTGCTTTTATATGAAAATAAATATGATGAACAAGACACCCAAAGTTTTTATATATTTCTATTCAAAAGAATGTTTATTAGTTCATTTTTAAATTACATGTTTTTATATATTTTTTTATAAATATGACAACAATCACATAACCCATAGAGAGATCACACTGTCAGAGAGTTTGGGAAAATTCACACACAATTTATACACATAAAAACATGATATTAGAGTTTTAAAATCAAACATTTTAAAAGGGAACCATACATCACGGTTGTTTAAACCAATGAGCATTAAGCTGTGTCGTCAGCAAGTCGTTTCCCATTGTGCTTTTGATCAGGCAGTCGGTGGAGAGCAACTGCGCCCGACTGCAGAATCCTGCAGAATCCGACAAGGATTAAGTTTTTTTTAAGTTTTTTGACACGCGTCAGCATGACATCAGAGCAAGTCGGACCACACTCGGACACATTTCTAACCGGCATGCATCTCGCGGTGATCACCGGTGATCAGTTCTGCACAGAATTTGCTCAACCTCAAACGAGCCTATTGAAATAAACATTTGAAATATATCAGTCTGTGTGTAATGAATGAATATAATATAAAAGTTTCACTTTTTGAATGGAATTAGTGAAATAAATCAACTTTCTGATGATATTCTGATTATATGACCAGCACCTGTATTGTGTTTATTTGTACAGATTCTTTGCCCCGGTTTGCAGGCTGAACGAGTCTACGCTAGTTGGTGGAAGTCAGAGTCAGTCAGCACAGATTGAAAATTGCATAGTGTATGATGGACACAGGTTGTTTTTTTTTAGCTTAAGACAGTGATTCCATCCAGTCGGATAATATCAGACGTTTGATCTTTTAAGCTGATTTTTTTTTTTTTTTGGTCACACGTCTTCTAGCAATGAATTGTGTGTTTCTGCATGTATGATGTGTAGTGTTTTATAATCTGTGTATTATATATTATTTCAGCCTTTAGTACTAAATGTTTCATCACTAACAACACTAGAATTAGTGATGAGTGACTCTGTAAACAACACTAATTAAGAGGAACCAACTAACCTCATCTGAGCACTGATGACACTCACACATACTCATACTCGCACTCCCACAAACACACACACACACACACACACACACACACACACACACGCCTGGTTTGTAACGTAATAGTTTTTATACTGTACAAACTGTATATTCTCTCCCCTTACACTAACCCTACCCATCACACAAAACTTTCTGCATTTTTACAATTTCAAAAAAACTCATTCTGTATGATTTATAGGCTTGTATTAATTTAGGTCCCCACAGTCAGTACATTTATATGGACAAAAATACTCCAATATTAACCTGATTAAGACAATGCTCTGATTAAGAATCTACCATGTAAACAGCGATTTCTAATTACCTTAATCCGGCTAAAGTCATACTCGAAGTAAACACAAATCGAATTAAGACGTGGAGTATTCCTATTTTAGTCGCATTATCAAAGTGATCACCGGTGATCGGTTCTGCACAGATTTTGCTCAACCTCAAACGAGCCTATTGTCTCCCAAATTAAAGAAGCGATTCTGAAACGAGTCGTCAGTAATTCTAGTCTACCTACGTAGATTTGTAAGTAATTTGCATAATGCAAGCCTATGGTCTTCATTGGCTGAATAGCATCTGCTTTGCCCTGCCCTCAAATGCTGTAGTTGTAGCTGAGACTGAAAGAGTTTGGTTTGGTTTTTTTTTATGTCGAGAAGACGCTGTTTTCTGCTGCCAAAGCAAATCCACTTTGATGAGATTGAAACCGACACCATTATTACTGTTCATATCACTGTATCAAGAGCTGAGATTCAAATCTTGTAATGAGCATTTGGTTTCTGACCAATCACAACAGACTGGGCTATCTGACCAATCAGAGCAGAGCAGCTCTCAGAAAGGCGGGGTTTAGACAGACTGAATTCTTGATTGAACTGTTTCAGACACTGAGAAAAAAAGAGCTGATGCTGCAATGTGTATTATGATAATTTTTTTTAATTCTTTTAATTTTTTTTTACCTTTGCATGTGAACCTGTTGTAAGAGACGCCAAACATAATTAGAAGCCCTTAAAAATAGCATACTAGGAGCACTTTATATAATTCTGTCTTTATCTACGCTTTGAACTCCTGTTGTTTTTTTGATGCTGAACCGAATTTGGCCCCGTCCCATCGGCTCCACCTTGTTAATCGGAAACCCGGCGGCCCCTTCACAGCGTATTAAGAATGAGTTATGAATAATGAGCATTCGTGCGCTCACACCTGTGACCACGGCAGATATATCCTGTTTGGAAAATGGCCGACGATCTCGCAAAACCCTCAACATCAAGCCTCCCGCCCCAAGCGCCCCAACAGGAAGTGTGGACAGGAAACAGCTGTCGCTGACATCCTCCCTCTGCTGCTCCAGGTGCATCCTGGGTACTCGACACTCAGCAGCGCAGACACAATCTTTATCTGTACAAGTCCATTCGTTTTCAGTGAGCACTGACCGATGGATGGTGTGCACTGTAATGATTTATATTTGATGTGTCTGAATGAATCTGGATTGGTCACGCGAGCGCTCAGTAAAGTCTGATTCTCTCGCCGTTTCACGCAAGAGCAGCCACGCATGAAGGATATATATAATTGTGCATGCAGATGTGAGCAAGCGCAATGGTCTCTGCATCTTATTAAACCGCATGATGTGTGCGATCGACTCTTGAGTTAGTTTAGACCAGTGGTGTAGACGGGGCCATACGCACGTTTGTGTATTACGACCTCTAAGGATCAATATTTGCGTATACCCACTAGTTTTGTTGCTTTGAAAGTCCATAACCTACTGTCATGTTAGCTTCCCCTTTAACTGTGTGTCCAATGCTGTTGTGTAAACTCGCGATTCTTTGTTGTAATTGGTGCATTAACACTTCTATCATTCTACCTTTTCCCGCCCATCATCGACGGTTTGTTCGCGCTGCAGCTACACCGCTCAATGCTGCTCTTTTTTTTTTTGAGCGGTGTATTGAGCGCAATTCCTGTACGAACTGAATAGATTATCAGTGCAATATGACTGAAGCCCGGTTTATTTAATTGTGCACGAGTGCCGCGTAAATCACCGTACTCTGCTGGCATTCACCAGCGCGCTCCAAAATTGTGATAAGATTTCCATGAGCCTATCGTGACCGATGATAAAATGTGCGACACGTTTGAATTCTATTGAGAATTTACCACTTTAAAATGCTGTGGAGAATACCAAACATCATGATCTAAAACAGCCACATGAATTAATAAAAAGGCAGATGAAAAGAGAAAACCTCATCTTGCACCAACATTTATTTGAAAGCTTTTATAACTATTCGTGACCCCCTAGAATTTATTTATTGTGGTAAATTTTGACTAACTTGTAGAATTTATAATCTATTGGAATATATTTATCACTATAGATTTATATTACAACTGACATGTTGTAGCTATTGTTTCTATGTGTTGGTTGCTATTTTTCATACTGTAACAAATGCTATAGTAAAAAAAAAGTTAAAGAAAGTTCACTTCTTATTGAAGTAGAAAGCAGTCTCACGCAGACAGCGTCAACGCAGGTTTCTTGACGGAAGATGTTTTACAACCTTTACAAGCAAGTGCTGAGGGAAATTAGGCTAAATATGAATTAAAGTATGAATGAATTCTATAAATGTATCTCTAAAGGGAAATGACTGCCTTAAGAAGTTTTGATGCCATTTTCTTTTCATCTTTCCTCTGTGTAACTTAGTGTTTTTATAATGTTACCAGGGAAACAGCTCTATTTCTGCTGTTCTATAAGTGCCACCTACTGACAGAGGGTGGAATACAATTTTCATTCAGCCTATCAGCGGTTCTCGTTTGTGAAACTCAGACCAGATTTTTATTCGCTGTTGTAATTTTTTACCAGCTAATGTTCAAACCAGCCCCTTGAATAATTGGCTTTAATATAGCCTAATGCCAAAGCAAATGAAACCGCGCATCTACTCTATTCATTCACTCAGATACACGCAGAACATGCAGGGTTTAAATCTTTTGCAGTTTAATCATCATTCATTTATGATTTAAGTGTACTGACCTGTTTTCATTTATTTATCAACAATTTGACAAATTTTGTGAAATTCCGCAATATACAGTAAATTCCATTTTTATGACTGTATTCCGCAATTCCGTCCGTGTTTTCTGCATTGTGGAAATCATAGGCCCCTAAGCTTTTTTTTGACACAGAATTAAAAAAAAAAGGTAATTGACTTTTTATCTTGCGCAATTACGAGATCGTAACTCTTGCAATTGCAAATTTGTATCTCACAATTGCAAGGTACAAATTATCCAAATTGAGAAACTCAATTAAAGATGAACTCCCACAATTCTGACTTTTTTCTTCAGAATTGTGAGATTTAAAAGTCGCAATTACCCTTTGTTTTTTTTTTTATCCATGGCAGAAACCTTACTGTTGACATTTCAACATTGTCCTCTAAATCATATTTTGTAAGAATAACTAGATTGCTTTGTTTTCGGAAGCAAACGTGAATGTTGTTTGTTTCCCCTTGTTTATTTGTCTCAATGATCGGGTGTTGTGGGTGGTTGCCGGGGTGTTGCTATGGGGTTGCCAGCAGGTTTCTAGGGTGTTGTTAGTATAACCTGGTCTGTTGTTTTTCTTCCTCTATGATGTATTGAAAATGATGTGTCGGATCACTTAGTAAAGCTCCTTAACAACACATGATTTGAGGAATCATGTCTGGAGCACACACACTCAACGTTAAGGCTGGAATACACTACACTACAGGTGCTGGTCATATAATTAGAATATCATCAAAAAGTTGATTTATTTCACAAATTCCATTCAAAAAGTGAAACTTGTATATTATATTCATTCATTACACACAGACTGATATATTTCAAATGTTCATTTCTTTTTATTTTGATGATTATAACTGACAACTAAGAAAAATCCCAAATCCCAGTCTGTGGCACTGCTCAGGTGTTATGAGAGCCCAGGTTGCTCTGATAGTGGCCTTCAGCTCTTCTGCATTGTTGGGTCTGGCATATCGCATCTTCCTCTTCACAGAAAATCTATGGGGTTAAGGTCAGGCGAGTTTTCTGGCCAATTAAGAACAGGGATACCATGGTCCTTAAACCAGGTACTGGTTGCTTTGGCACTGTGTACAGGTGCCAAGTCCTTTTGGAAAATGAAATCTGCGTCTCCATAAAGTTGGTCAGCAGCAGGAAGCATGAAGTGCTCTAAAACTTCCTGGTATACGGCTGCGTTGACCTTGGACCTCAGAAAACACAGTGGACCAACACCAGCAGATGACATGGCACCCCAAACCATCACTGACTGTGGAAACTTTACACTGGACCTCAAGCAACGTGGATTGTGTGCCTCTCCTCTCTTCCTCCAGACTCTGGAACCCTGATTTCCAAAGGAAACCAGGCACTGACGCTGTCTGTTGTTCAAGAGTGGCTTGACACAAGGAATGCGACAGCTGAAACCCATGTCTTGCATACATCTGTGCGTAGTGGTTCTTGAACCACTGACTCCAGCTTCAGTCCACTCTTTGTGAATCTCCCCCACATTCTTGAATGGGTTTTGTTTCACAATCCTCTCCAGGGTGCGGTTATCCCTATTGCTTGTACACTTTTTTTCTACCACATCTTTTCCTTGCCTTCGCCTCTCTATTAATGTGCTTGGACACAGAGCTCTGTGAACAGCCAGCCTCTTTTGCAATGACCTTTTGTGTCTTGCCCTCCTTGTGCAAGGTGTCAATGGTCGTCTTTTGGACAACTGTCAAGTCAGCAGTCTTCCCCATGATTGTGTAGTCTACAGAACTAGACTGAGAGACCATTTAAAGGCCTTTGCAGGTGTTTTGAGTTAATTAGCTGATTAGAGTGTGGCACCAGGTGTCTTCAATATTGAACCTTTTCACAATATTCTAATTTTCTGAGATACTGAATTTGTGATTTTCCTTAGTTGTCAGTTATAATCATCAAAATTAAAAGAAATAAACATTTGAAATATATCAGTCTGTATGTAATGAATGAATATAATATAAAAGTTTCACTTTTTGAATGGAATTGGTGAAATAAATAAACTTTCTGATGATATTCTGATTATATGACCAGCACCTGTATTGTGTTTATTTGTACAGATTCTTTGCCCCGGTTTGCAGGCTGAACGAGTCTACGCTAGTTGGTGGAAGTCAGAGTCAGTCAGCACAGATTGAAAATTGCATAGTGTATGATGGACACAGGTTTTTTTTTTTAGCTTAAGACAGTGATTCCATCCAGTCGGATAATATCAGACGTTTGATCTTTTAAGCTGATTTTTTTTTTGTTTTTTTTTGTCACACGTCTTCTAGCAATTAATTGTGTTTCTGCATGTATGATGTGTAGTGTTTTATAATCTGTGTATTATATATTATTTCAGCCTTTAGTACTAAATGTTTCATCACTAACAACACTAGAATTAGTGATGAGTGACTCTGTAAACAACACTAATTAAGAGGAACCAACTAACCTCATCTGAGCACTGATGACACTCACACATACTCATACTCGCACTCACTCAAACACACAAACACACACACACACGCCTGGTTCGTAACGTAACGGTTTTTATACTGTACAAACTGTATATTCTCTCCCCTTACACTAACCCCTTATATTCTCTCCCCTTACACTAACCCTACCCCTAAACCTACCCATCACACAAAACTTTCTGCGTTTTTACAATTTCAAAAAAACTCATTCTGTATGATTTATAGGCTTGTCTTAATTTAGGTCCCCACAGTCAGTACATTTATATGGACAAAAATACTCCAATATTAACCTGATTAAGACAATGCTCTGATTAAGAATCTACCATGTAAACAGCGATTTCTAATTACCTTAATCCGGCTGAAGTCATACTCGAAGTAAACACAAATCGAATTAAGACGTGGAGTATTCCTATTTTAGTCGCATTATCAAAGTGCATTATAGATGTACACACCTTTTTGGGACTTTAGCTTATTCACCCTAACCTTAATCAGAATATTGTCTTATTCGGATTAAGGTCAATAATTAGATTACTGCTGTCCATGTAAATGTAGTCAGTGACACAAGTCCCCATGAGTCACTGCATTCAGGTTAAAGTCCCCACCGGGATAGAAAAACTCACACTCACAGCTCTTCAAATGCTGTTGTTTGTCATTTTCTACAGAATAAACTGTACACACTCTCACTCACCTCACTCACTCACTCACTCACTCACTCGAAACACACACACACTCTTATTGCCCTAAACAATTAAGCCTCACTGATCTGCATCTCTGACACACAATAGTGTTTACATGAATGGAGGAAATGTGTCGAGTGCAAGTATGAGTTGGCTAGAAAAGTTTGTATATTGCACAAGGTGTGTGTGTTCTCGACACAGAGAGTTTTATTTTGTGATTTTTCTCTCTCGTCCTCTCCTTAACCCTCCGTCTGATTGTCAGATCATTTACACAGATGAAAAGTGAATATCCATGGAACATGTACACACACACACACACACACAAAGTCATTTATTGCTGCTTTGTTGTTGCGTGTGTTTAGACAGACGGACAATACGGGTGACTCCTGATTCAAACAATTGCTGCGATTTCTTCCCCTCTTGAGGAAACACTCGCTGCTATAATTACCATCAGTTTGACTTTCACACAAAGAGGCGAAATGAGACGCATTCAGTTGCGCTCATCACGACAACTGCTTTACAGCCACATTTTCTGTCTTTCTGAAAACGTTTAGCAAATCAGTGTTCATGTTTATCATTCATTGTGTAAATTAGTTCAGTCCGTCATTTACATGTGGACTGGGGCTAGTTGTCACACTTGTTATTCCAGTGAATTTCTGTATAGACCACCAAGAAATACACTTATTACTGATATGACTGGAGGCGTTCGGTTAACCTCTGTATCTCGCTCCATTTTGTGTTGTGATGATATAATGCTGAAAGTTAGAGGATTTTTTTTTTTAAACGTTAAAAACGTTTTGTTTTGAACAAAAGGTCTGAAACCAACATAAAACCCCTCGTAGCGAAAAGAAGCATCTATGACTTTAAACCTGAGACACTGACCTAAAGACCTAAAACTAAAGCTCTCTAGTTTTAAGAGATTTAAAATGTGCTTTATGAAAAAAATGACGCTCCACTGTGTGTTTGACTGAACGTTGAAGACTGTCGTATATTTTTGGAAACGAAGAGAAGCATTTCTCAGTGCGGTTTAAACTCATAATCTTAATTTAACCCTGAGGCAAATCTCCACAGACATGGCGGCAAACTGCAGTCGACCGACCGTAACACAGCTGTTTCACACACCCTCACACATTCACACACACACACCCTCTCTCTCACTCACACACACACACACACACACACACACACTCATGCAAACACACACACACACACCCTCTCTCTCTCACAGACACACACTCACTTACACACACTCACACACACCCTCTCTCTCACACTCACTCACACACTCACTTACACACACACACTCACCCTCTCTCTCACACTCACTCACACACACACACTTTCTCACACACACACACCACACACACTCTCATGCAAACACTCACATACACCCTCTCTCACACTCACAAACACCCACACATACACACACTCACTCACACACACACACTCTCTCACTCACTTACACACACACGCACTCACTTACACTCACACACACCCTCACACTCACTTACACACTCACACACACCCTCACACTCACTTACACACTCACACACACCCTCACAATCACTCACTTACACTCACTTACACACACTTACTCACTTACACACACACACACACACACACACTTACACACACACACTTATACACACAGACAGACACACACACGCACTTTCTTACACGCGCTCTCTTACACGCACTGATTCTTTAGATGCAATTTAAACTGAATATGTTATATAAAGAATCAAAACAATCAAAATAGACCGTAAAAATGCTTTAACTCAACGTGTTGACAGCTTGAAATGTGAAGTTGTGTTAAGTGAAAATTATTTATCTTAAGTTAAATCCGGGAAAGTTATTTTAAGTTTAAGTTGTTTTTTTTTTTTTACGGTGTTGGCCTAATTCACCAATTTCATGCAATTTGAGTGTTTGTGCACAGTAAAATTTCTCACACAAAATCTTTGCTAGAGCGCAACGACAGGCGCGTTATTTGCTCTGACTCTTGTTCTAATGAGAGTGAATCTGGATTATTACATTTGATTTAAATAACTACTGCATAGTTTTTCCATTTCTACATGGTTTGTAAGATCACTGTGAGTACGGGATGTCTGCATACATGTGCTTTCAGTTCGTTCTATTTTGTGAAATTAGAAAAAAATTTTAGTGTGAACTTATAATTCATGATTTCTGTGTGAAGGCCTGATGATGACGATGAGTTGAACATGGAAATGATAGGCTACTTTAAAACCTTTTGGCACCTAGCAATTTCAGACTCCAAATTATTTTGTAACTATCATTTTTGAAGTGCTTTCACTTCTGTAATAATCTGAGATAAAAAAAAATAAATAAAAGTTTAGGTCTGCATTTCAAAGCATTCTTGAATTACAACCATTTAGGTCCAGATCTGTGCTCAAAAAGAGAGTGACAGTCAACAGGTTAAACATCATAGTATCTGTCTGAATGTTTCCACTCAAACTCCTGAACAACGGAAGCTGCTTCACTTTCATTTATGTACTTTATTTATATACAATTTCTGTGTATGTGTGTGTTTAAGAGCTTTTACAATGTTATTCAATTGTGATGTAAGTTGGGCTTCCTTTTGGTCGTGATCCAAGAACCTTCGGTGTCTGAAGCTAACCAGCGAGAAAGACAGACGGGTGGGGGTGGGGGTGGGGGGGTGCTCTTATCTCAGGCCTGCAGGCACTTTTTTTTACTCTTATCAACATCACCATATTGTACAAGTACATCCTCCTGTCCAGCAGAGAGGAAATCTCTCTCTCTCGCTCGCTTGCTCTCGCCCAATACTAGTTCAGCTCAACTGGTGTCCCACTAGAGCACCATGCCTGTTGGTGATGGTGGGGTGGGAGGGGGGGGTACAGGCGCATGGGCACATGTGCATCACTTTTACATCAGCGCATGTTCCAGTCGTCTGTCATTCCTGCAGTGAGGTCATCGCTACGTGTCGGAGCCGCATCTCTAAACTTCACTGAATGCTGGAGAAACTGGTGGAGAACAGCGCTCAGGAACGGGAAGGAAGTGCAAGGAGAGTGAGTGCGTGATCGCTTGGCAGACGGCGTGAACAACGAGACGCATTAACGACGGAGAAAGTGACCACAAACGCGGTGAGTGGCTGGCGAGATCGTGCACGCATTACCACAGCAGCTCTTCATCACGCTTTCTGATCACCAATGATTTGATGCATGGGTCATTCTTGAGACGCACTGCTTCATACAGTTATTCAGCACTACTGACACATCTTGCATATGATATGGGAGTTTTCTGATTGTGCTGTAACTTATTTGATAAGAAAGTTCCTGAAACCTGACATGGACATCAAAGACTCGACGACAGACACAGGCGTTTGGAAGAAGCGTGACCTGTGAAGAGAGAAATATGTGAGGTTTCCTGTGAGTGACCATCTGAAAACACATGGAGCTTCTTAGAATGTGTGCAGTAAAACATTCGGATGGGTTTACAGGCGCTCTAAGAGTCAGGCATTATGAAAAATAGTTCGTTAAACTGGACAAAAAGAGGAACCGAAATATAAGGAATAGCAGTCGATGTTTAAAAGAGGGAAAACGTTTGCAGAACCGTGTGTTGAGTCACACTGTGTCTGTGTGAGGAGATCTGAGCAGTTTCATTGATCATGTCTGTCATAGCGATCGACCCATCGATCAATCCGTGACTGACGTCAGTCCTGATCTCTAGACAGCAGGATGACTGACAAGTGATTTACACATACATTTGGAAATAACACAACTAACCCAAGTGAACACGGATAGCAGCTGTTCCTGATGATCTCAGAAAGGGAAATACAGACAGATTAGTTGTTTGGGTCAGTACTGAACGCAGAACGACTCCATTGTGATTCATCATCCTGGCCTGTAAAGTTTTAACAGTGAATCCTCTTAATGATCCAAATGTGTTTGTCACTCCTGATCTCATGATGATCGAGCTGTATCAGTGTTTGTTGTTTAGTCTGGACATGTTCTTCTTTATTTTGTTGTTATTTTCACTCCACAGATGACCTGTCAGGGTCCAATAAACTAGTTGAATTCAGTTCTGTTCACACTGATTCAATGAGTCTTTCAGCAGTGAATGTTTGTCAGTGACTCACTTTTGACACCGCAATGTGAACGCGACTCTTAAGGCCCCATTTACAGCATTCCCAGAGCACAACTATCTAACATGTAATCACCATGGACCAATGGTAGTTCGAAAGTGTTTAAAGCGCGTTTGGATTCGGGAGTTTCAAGAACTTTCCAAAAAAGTTCGCTCCTGCTTGATGTAATTTTGAACAAAATCAGGTCAAAAATGTATCACACCTGTTCATTCTGTATATCAGGGCTTTATAATATCATAATGTCACTTCAGAAGCTACAGCCTTTGTAAAAACGGCCTGTTTTGTTGTTTCAGGTCCAAACAGAAGTGACTCAATCTGCAGACCTCCACATGAGGAGCGATGAGAAGAATCTGAGATCATCAGGAGAACTTCTTAGTCTCAGGTCATGATGGAGAAAAACGAGTCACCCGTCTCGCCCCCCTCAGTGTCTCCATCTGTCCTCCAGCATGTCAGTCCTGCTCGTAAGGGCTCCCCTGACACTAATGCGACTCGTGATGAAGAGAGCCGTACGGACACGATTGCCGGCACAACTGAACCAGAGGCCACCAGAGCCAAGACGGATCCGACGACACCTCCCCGGCAAAGCCCTTCCACTGCATCCACAGTCTCCAGCAGCGAGCGTGTGTCCTCCTCCTCATCGACATCCATCCCTCCCAACATTCCGGTCATCAGCCTGGCTCACAGCAAACCCCCCATGCCCCCTCTCCCCATGCTGGCGACCCCGCTGACGGCCCTGCACCCCGCGCCACCGCTCCCGCACGGCCCCGCCGAGCTGCGGCTGGCGCAACTGTCCTCGCTGTCCAGCGCAGGACCCCCCACGGCCCTCCTGCCCCCACCTTTCCTGCAGACGCACCCCTTCATCAGCAGGTGAAGACTTAAAACAACAATTATTAACACTGTTAAATTCCTTCATAGGACAACAAGAAAGAGTGACTTAATTGCTTAACTCAGTGGTTCCCAATCCTAGTCTTAGTGCAGGAGTGTCAAACATACGGCCCACAACAGTGTCCAATCCGGCCCAGGGAATGATTTGAACAATAATAAAAAATAGAGATGCATTGCTCAACCGGCCGTAAATCGAAACTTTTTTCACTTTTACATGGTGTTTGAACTTAAATGTGTGTTGGCAGTGTGTGTACAAAACCACCCTATAATGGTTAAAAAAACCACCCACTCCTTTTTTTGGGTAATCCCATAAATCATAAGCAGTGTCTCAGAACAAGCCGTTTGCAGATTCTGGGCAATGTGACGTCACATTTGACAGGCCCCGCCCACGAGTGTTGACGGACATTGCCTTATTAGCATTGACCGCCCCCAGTGAGCTGTACACAGTCCACCATGTTTATCTCCTCACCAGAGCATTTAATAGCAGCATTCAAGTAAGAAATGTATTCTTAATAAAGCTACTAAAGTTCATTCAGTCAAGAGCAGTGAGTGATTTTCTGTTTATCTTTTTGTTGTTTGATTCATAATAACAGCATATATAGCAGTAGGTACTGTATATTACACTGCTTTCACTTTAGGACACAGATCTAATATACACATTTCTGTACAGACATAACCAACTGTTTTCTTGTGAACTTTGTGTGTTTCTGACATAACCTTGTGTGCATTTGACAGTTTAAGTGCATTAACACATGAAAGAGAACTAGGACGCACAGACTCAGCCACACCGACATCTAGCTCTCTGTGCGCATGTGTCGGGTGTGTGTGCTCAAGTTGAGAGTGATATGGCTTTAAAACGCATGCAGGTGATAATATTTCATGATGATGAAGAAGAACTGCAATGTCACGTGAGCGTGTCCACGATAGAGATGATCATCAAAACCAAACAGATGTATCATGTTTCAGTTTTCATTTGCGTGTTCACGAGCTGTGAAGGCTCCGCTCTCTGGGGCGGGGAGCAGCAGCTCATTTGCATTTATAGGAGACACACACAAAACAGCTTTTTTTTTTTCAAACCCCAAAATTGCCATATTTAAAATGGTATATTAAATGATCTGTTAGGAATTTTGATCTGAAACTTCACAGACACACTCTGGGGACACCTGAGACTTATATTACATCTTGTAAAAAGGGGCATAATAGGTGCCCTTTAAGTGTTATTTTGGCCGATCTCTATTCCAGACTTGCACACAAACTGCTTTGCAATAATTTCCCAAAATGTTATTTGTGTGGGAATATTCCGAAGTCTCTTAACAGGACAATAACATAGTGCCAGAAGACGGACGCAAAGAGCAAAAACTGTACAGACACAGAAAGCTCACTGGTCACGAAATATAGGAAGGAAAAATATAAATATTGAAATGGGGGTAGGGGTTTATATGAATGTATCCATGAAAGGGAACGGTCTTCAGAATAGTTTCGATGGCATTTTCTTGTCGCCTTACCTCTGTATAAAGTATTGTTTATAAACGCAGCGCTGCTTTGTGTACAGCGGTAAACAAGGAAATGCTATATTGCTGCTCTTCCATAAGCGCCACCTACTGTCAGAGAGTGAATTTGCATTTTCATTCAGTCCGTCTGCTGTTTTGTGCAGGTGTGTCTTCTAGCGTAATTATAGAATAATTTCACAAAAGTCCAGCTATTGTTTTTGCTTTAAATCTTGAAATAATACAATCTAATTTAAATAAAAAATAACTGCTTATGCTATATGTGTGTGGATCATGAATAAAATGTAGTGGTTGCCTCATTTCACATGGCTACAGATATTTTTGTTTAAGGCCAGATTGGCCTGTTATAGAGCAAATAAGAAAAAAATATAGGCAACCTTTATCAGAATTGGCCAGTTTGCCTGTAAAAAATCGGAATCAACCATGAAAAATCATAATCAGGGCATCCCTAATAAAAATATTAAATAAAACATTATTTTAAAAATGTAGTGTTTTTACCTTAAAAATGCAGTTCACCTTGCTACAGTGTTCTGGTGGTCACTAGAGTATTCTGTGTTCTGGGTTGTTGGTACATGGTCATCTACAGCTGTTTTATGGTCCAGCAGGTAAAATTGGTGCATATGATCATTTAGTAAAGTAGCAGCACACTGTCCTCAACAACACATGTGACTTGAGGAACAGCGGCAGCCTTTGCATTTCGGAGACCCCTTTCAAAGAAACAGACCCCTTTTGATGGACTGTTGGATAAAATCAATATTATATTTGCAAAAGTGCTGATATTCGGGAAAACGGCACTCTTACTCGCATGGTATTGCTTAAATATTATCAACAAGAGCTCATACAAGGACATTTCTTCAATTTTGGGATATTTTTATTAATTTTGGTGGCATTTTTTTCCCCAAGCCCCTGTTAATTTCCGACCCTGTTGTGTGCAGCGTGATGACAGGCAGCGGTCTCTTTTTTCGAGCTCAAGCGGAGACCCCTTCTGTTGCAAGGCCTGTTTCAAGTGAAACATAGTAAAGGCCACTACTGTTGAGGAATCATTCACTGCAGGACGATGCACACATTAATCTTGAGCATCAAAGTAATGAACAAACTCGTCTGATGTCATGCTCTCTTGTAGAACAGCGAATTACTGATGTTTCACCCCTCAAAGCAGCACCGACAGAATGAAGTCAGATCTATTTGAGCTGTGCAGCTGTAATGAGAACAGAATGGCAGGCGTCACGTTTGTCCAATCAGTGACAGACGTTCATCAAACGCTCCAGATTGCTTTTATAGATTTATTTTCCTCAAGTTGTCTCCTTATTTTCAGTGTTTTCTCTGTTTCCTTCAGCTCTTTTCTTGGACCATCTGGAAGCTTTGGGATCTTCAGTAATGCTCGTGTGAAGAGACGCCCGTCCGCACACTTCGAACTAGACCTTAATGAAGGTACATCATTTCATTTATGGATTGTTTTTAAATCAGTGGATGTTTTGTGTTAATTGTAAGTTTCTCCTTAGCATCATCATAAATGAAACAAAATGAACCCGATTGCTTCATGTTTCTGTGCTCAGATGTATCTCACATGTGGTTCTCCTTCAGGTCCTCCTCAGAAGTTGGCTCGGCGTGTCTTCACTAACAGCCGCGAGCGCTGGCGGCAGCAGAACGTAAACGGCGCTTTCTCTGAGCTTCGTAAACTCATCCCGACCCACCCGCCCGACAAGAAGCTCAGCAAGAATGAGATACTACGACTCGCCATGAAGTACATCAACTTCCTCGTCCAGCTGCTGAACGACCAGACGAGCGACCAGACGTTTAAAGGCACGACGGACGGTGTGGCGGAGGGTCAGGATGGGAGGAAGGACAAAAGCGAGGATTTGGGAAGCGGTAGCTCCCCGTCTTGTAAAAACAGAGACTCCATGGACTCCATGATGGTGCTGACGGCGTCATCGGGCTCCAGCTGCTATGGGGACACAGACAGCGAAGAGAGCACAGGTCCTCGAACCTGCGGCATTGAGACCAAACATAGCAGGATCACAGAGAAAGTTCAAGAACAGATACTAGCGGTCACAGCAAGCAGTTACCAGCGGTGACCAGCACCAACCAACCACAAACTAACACACTGGAGATGGGTGTTTAGCTCGCAACGCGTATAAACTCTTCCATTTTTTTTTGTTTGTTGTTGAATTACAGCGAATTTACTTTTTGTAAATTTTTGGATCAGGTTAAATTCATGGCTTATGTTCCTGGTCCATGTTTCATGTGTTGAGTCGTGTCACATAGCGCTTCACGTCTGTCACTTCTCCATTTAATTTCCTCTCAGTGATATTTCGGGGAATAAATAGTCTGTGGGTTCCTTGTGTCAGACGGCAGCATGCGATCACGGGTACCTCAAACTTCACATCTACCACAGTCTCAAACACTCTGGATTATTTAATTATGTGTTGATCTTTTGACTCTTTCCTGCTGAGTGGAGACTAATGGAGAGCTGACATGAAGACATGAGAAGAATGAATGATGGCAGCTCACATCCATGATCCATGTCACACCATGTTTTAGATTCTCTGTGTTAGTCCCGTCTGAGCTAGCAGAAGTTTGGAGGATGTGAAGCTCCTCAGAGTTTGGAATTTGCAGTTATGTGGCTTGCGTTCAACTGATCTTGGTCTGAATAAAATAACGCAGTTTCAGATTTCTTTCTCTCAATTTCACTTCCTAATAAACACAGGAAGCTTTTAGCGCTAGTGTAATATAATAAAGAGCAAAGGATGAGCATTAGGTGTGTAATTGACCCACTGAGAAAGATGGGAAATGGATAAATGAGTGTTACAGCTGTACCTTCATCAACAGAACACAAAATGCACTCAGTGTATTTATTCAGATTGAAAGTGATTGGCTGGTTTTACGTCTCTTCAGACTTTTATCAGTCTGTCTGGAAACACAGTTGTTTACGAGGTACCGGATGATATGAGCGCTTGGATGAAATTATCACTGGACCTCACATGGAAATTTTTTCAAGGTTAGTGATGTCATTTAAGGGTGATATGTCATTTTAGGATTTTTTTTTTTTCTTAAAGGGATAGTTCACCCTAAAATTGTAATTGTCATTAATTCCTCACCCTCATGTCGTTCCAAACCTGTAAGACCTTCGTTCATCTTCAGAACACAAATAAAGATATTTTTGATGAAATTCGAGAGCTCTCTGACCCCTCCATAGACTGCAACATTACTGCAACTTTCAAGGTCCATAAAGGCAGTAAAAACATCGTTAAAATAGTTCATGTGACTCCAGTGGTTCAACCTTAATGTTATGAAGCGACGAGAATACTTTTTGTGCTCAAAAACAAACAAGAATAATGACCTTATTCATCAATCTCTCTCTTCCCTCTTCCTTGTAACTCTTACGCTATTCACTTTGGTGCTATTTTACCACTGGAGTCACATGGACTATTTTAACAATGTTTTTACTACCTTTCTGCACCTTAAAAGTTGCTGTCTATGGAGAGGCCAGAGAGCTCTCAGATTTCATCAAAAATATCTTAATTTGTGTTCTGAAGATGAACGAAGGTCTTACGGGTTTGGAACGACATGAG
Organism: Rhinogobio ventralis; assembly: GCA_039654625.1. Taxonomy (NCBI): domain Eukaryota; kingdom Metazoa; phylum Chordata; class Actinopteri; order Cypriniformes; family Gobionidae; genus Rhinogobio; species Rhinogobio ventralis. Next base: position 3,715,373 of record CM077205.1, on the reverse strand, counting down.
GGTGGGAATTAATGACAGAATTTTCATTTTTGGGTGAACTAACCCTTTAATGGAATGTAGGGACGGTACTAACTGCGATCTCAAGTCTCATCTTGATCAGCATAAGCTACAGATTGTCCATCCAGATCATCTCTGACCCCTAAATGATTCCATTTCCAGTTGGATTCTGTTTGGTTTACATTTGTTCATTTAGCAGATGCTTATTAGACTGTTTGTTGATCCCTGGTGTCTTAATCACCAAAACCAGTTAACATCACCCGATGACTCTGAAGCTAAAAGGTCAAAATAAACATTGGCTGCGTCTGAAATCGCATACTGAGTAGGTACTTATTTTGAATAAGTGAATACTTTGCGATCACTAAAAAAGTATGTTATATAATCATATGAATGTAATCCGGACATACTACATTTGCCATGTTGTCATTCTCATGTGACCTTCCAGAGTCAGTTGCATAGTGTGTCGCTTCACTGTCGTTTACAAATCCTTTGCTGTGGTCTCATGGGATAGTAAAGTGTCCATCGTATGCACACTTCAGAATCAGTATGTCATCCAGATACTTTTTGCCTTCAGTACTGTGAATTAAGACACGCGTCTTTCGTCACATACTGTTTTTCGCCTACTATATGCAACATCCAAAACAGTTATTTTAAATATATATGTTATCTTGAATAAAGATGAATTATGTTGATCCCTCCTCCTAAAGTATGATCCACACGCTCAAAAAGGGTAAAGGATCAACACAGGTGTGTTTACATTTCCTGAACCCTCTGATGTTTTTACTAGTATATGGTCAGTTTTTGGTTTAAAAAAAATATCAGGTCAGAAAAGTAAACTTAATTCAAAGCAAAATTTGTTTATTTTTCTGCCCCCATTGGCAGATAGTTGTTCTTGTTTTAAGCATAGACTCACATAATTTTTATAATTTTTAATAGTTTAAGACATTTTGCTGAAGTAAATGTATCTCGATTTATTCATGTTTAGATATTTGTGCTAGAAAAAAAAGTTAAAAATACTGAGAATAGTCGATTTGATTTCATGGTGACTTGCTTCAATGCTTCAAAGAGTCACATGCTTACAAACTCAACTGATGCTGTAATTTTTTTAAAACATTTTTTTTTTATTTCATGCAGTGTTGTAGCGTCGGGTCAGCGGCCTCGTCTTGTGCTTCGAGTCATCTCCTGCACTTATTGTGTCCCTTGGTCAGTTGTCTGGAGCAGATGGGACGTCCTCTGGCCCTTGTGTGATTAGGATTTTCCAAGATTTTTCATCACAGACTGCTGGGACAGGAAAATCATTTTGTTTAAAATCCTGTAGCCGGATACAGTTTATCCATGACAGAATCGTGAGAATCCGAGCGGGATGGAAAAACTGTGACGCTGTTCAGCCGTGTTGGCCGGGTCGGGCTGTTTTTCCCACTGCAGCTGTGGCAGCGGGTGTGTGTATGTGTGGGGTCAGAGGTCATCTGTGGGTTTGACTGCATCTCGTCTCTCGTCGTATCAGGTGTCCAGGAAGCACCTACAGTTGCTGCTGTCTCATTGCCAGCCAACCGACTTCCTGACATGGACCGCGCAGTTATGAAAAGGTGGGAAGAATGAAAAAGTGAAAATCATCTTCTCTGTTTGTGCCCATCCGCCACACACACTCCTGCGGCCCGCATGGCAGGAAGGTAAACTTGCGTAACCCTTGGTTGAATGACATGCCACAAACGCCCGCGCAGGCCTCAGGACGGCGTGTGTCACATGATGGGACGCACTCACGTAGTTCAGGGATACGCGAAGGCTGTGCAGCGAGCGTTTCCCGTCTCTCTGCGCTCTGATACCGAGGCCTCTGGGGGGGGCAGAGGACTGGTGTGAGACACTGAGATAAAACTCCCCTGATGCCCCTGGAGCAGGGCATTATGGGTACCACACCCTCTCACTGGCACTGAGCTCCGCCACCTGCACGTTTTCATCATGCCTGCAGTGGTTATGACATCCCTGATGACACTGAGCACTTCCTCTGGCCAAGGTCACACACACACACACACATCATACACACATCGAGAATACTCTGACACAGGGTTACCCAACCGGTGATTCATGGCATTGTGACAGACATTGTGTAAAACTGAAGAATAAAACTCTTAAAGAGGTCATATGATGCCATTTTGTTTATTGGGTGTAATAGAATAGGTTTCCATGCTTTAATATTCAAAAACACATTATTTTTCACATACTGTACATTATTGCAGCTCCTCTATTCCCAGACTGTCTGAAACGCTCTGATTCCTACAAAGCCCTTACTTCTGAAAAGCCCAGAGTGTTCTGATTGGCCAGCTGACCCAGTGCGCTGTGATTGGCCAAGCACCTCAAGGGTGTGTCAGAAATGTATCGCCCCTTACCATAAAGGCTTCCAAAGCAATTGATCTTTGACTGAAATCATACTGAGCATTAGTTTTTGAGACGAATGCAAATAATTGTGCTTGCATGTAAATTGCCTTAGAAAAGTAAAATGTTAATTTTATAAAATTAAGTTAAATGGATGAGCATCAACATTAGTTTGCTTCAAAAGCATCCCAGGATGCACCTCATGAAGTTGGGAAAACGTCCATCTGTCAGAAAAAACTAAAACATTTTTATGTATCATTCAACATAATTCCCGAAAAGATTTTTTTAAATAAATAATATTATCACTGAAAGACGCAGATACATCGTTTTAAAATAAATGTCCCTTTTACCAGGACACAGTAATGTTTCTTTAAAAGATGCATATATTTCTGTTTAATATACATTTTAATCAATATATGAAGTGTGGTCAGCTGGTTTAGGAGAAGTGAAGATTTACATCACTTGTTCACATTAACAGTTTTATGACAATATAAATATTGCTTTGTTAGGCCGGAAATCATCTAGTGATAAATTACAGTGTCCCTTTATTCCTTTCAAGAAACAGAACATTTAATTTTTGGTGCACATAAATGTATGGTTACAGAATTGAAAAAATGTTGAAGTTGATTTGTTCTTGTGTTCATAAAAACTGTTGGTGAAGAATCAGCTGAGTTTAGAGTGGTCTGGAAACATTTAATATTATCAATATGAATATGCAGCACATATAATATTGAGTTTGTACAGATTTGACTGATGCAAGAAACCACATACGTGGGAATGACTTTACAGTTCACAGAGCAGATCAAACTGTCTATTTCCGGAATCACACTGTTTTCTGTTTAATGAACCTCCGTCTCCCGACCTCAGTGGCCACAGAGCCCACCGCTGCTCCTACAGCGCCCCCTACAGCTCCTGCGAGGAACACGCCCAGCGCCGCTCCGGTCAGAGCCCCCACGGCCAGCAGCTTCGGCACCCGGCTCGCACACGAGCTCGTCATCTCCCACATGGAGCGGAGCAGCGACCGATCCGGCACAGCTGAGTCCAGACGGTTGCTCTTCTCCACCGCAGACATCACTTCACCCTCTTCCTCCGTCTCTCTCAAAGCGCTCAGAGGGCGAGACCGGTTCGGTCTCTCTCTCAAGATGGTCTTGATCTCTTCCTGGTTCTGCTGGTAGAGCGAGCAGCTGTAGAAATCTCCTCCGCTCTCCTTCACAGTCTGCTGCACCTTCTCCAGCAGCTCCTTGACACCGCTGCTTTGCCGTCCGGCTGTATTCCTGCGTTGCAGGATGTGATAGCGGTCGCCGCATCTCTTCACCAGCTCCAGCATCTCTGGCCATCGGGAACTGATGTATGCCTCCACCTCCTCCACGCCTGCCGCTCCCTCCGGCAGAAGGTCTGAGCGCGTGAAGAGGACGATCGTATGCCGGCGGACGGCGTCGAGTCCGAACACACCCTCCAGCGCTTTTAGGGACGGCAGCTCTGAGTGAGTGGGGCGGTCGATGGGGACACAGAACAGGAACACGTGAGGGCCCGGGGCCGTCAGGGTCACACATGAGGAAATCTGAGCTTTAACCTCCTCAGGAGATCTCTCCGACTGAAACCAGTCCGGTGTATCAACCACAGACACCTGAAGGAGACAGTAAAGAGGTTTAATCACATCAATCCTCAGCTTCAGAATGTGACGTTCATTTCCAATAATCCAGTGCCGGTCCTCAGTTGAAATCCCATTCCGGGGGCGGGGCAGTCAGAGTACCGTAGGGTTGGGCGATGTCTACAAAATTGGCATCAGACATTGTCTACAGTGAACAGCCACCTCAACATCGTGATGTCTGTCAGCCGTCGGCGATGGACGATGGCATTGTCTATCGGCCCAACCCACTTCTGTCCTGATTTCTTCGAGGGTAGGGTCTATGAGCGGGTAAATATATGGGCTTTTTAAGATTTTTCGATCTAATGGACAAAATAATCTCACGAAATTTACATATGAACGTGCCCAGAGACGACAGAAAAACATATAGAGCAGCTTTCGTTTCTGGTCTGACAGCCGCAAGACCAGACGAACACTGCGAGTGTGTGTTAAAAAATCACGAGAGAACATTATGCTTGGTAAGTTTTTCGTCTTCAAACCAGACTTGGGTCTTCAGCCGACAAAGTTTAAATCCTGTCTAGCTTACGCGCTTCCTATAATGTTAAACGCATTAGGTCAGAAGGCGGAGAGTAGACGTCTTTTGCGGCTGTTTGAACCACTTCCAGAGGTAGTCAAAAACGCATTTGACCGGAGTGTCGTAGTGTGGTCGAATGCGTTTTTGACTACCTCTGGAAGTGGTCGAAAGTAGACAATCTCAAAACATTTTAGACCTTGTTTACACCTGTATTCAGCATTGTCCACTTGTGATCGGATCGACCAAAACGCTTCTTAATACCAGGTGTAAACAGGCCATAGTAGTGCCCACTTCGAGCACTGCAATAATCAAAGCAGTAAGATGTTTACATGACACAAGCAAACCTCTTCAACTGTGATACTGACCCGCGTGTCCTCCACGAGCGCTCTAGCCTTCACACACTGCTGAGCAGGCGCTCTGTCATCCTCTCCATGCAGTTCAAACTCCTCACGCCCCAGAATAATGTTCCCGGCCGCACTCTTCCCAGAACCACGGCGACCCAGCAGAACCATTCTCAACTCAGGCAGCGAAGAATCGTTCAGAAGATATGAAGAGGAATATGGGGATGATGGTGATACAGGAGAGAGAGTTTCTAAGTCATCCGAAACCTTCTGAAAACTGTGATGGACTGGAATGAGAAACACAAGCAAATGTATTAGTATCAGGACAAGCTCAGCTATAAAACTTGTGGGGAAAAAATCCCTGAAGAAGGGACCTGAACCAGAAGATAACAGACTAGAAGACTCTTTTCATGCCAGACAGGAATAAAACAAACTAGCTGAGAGTCAATGTTATGAACCTACTAGTGTTAATGAAGCTCTGGCTGTTCTGGACCTCTGGCTCCTCCATCATCTGACTGAGAATAGCTCCCTCTAGAGTTGCACATGAATACAACATCTCATATATGAGCATCATTTCAAACAAACATTTCTCTCGTCATCCAAATGGCATCAACAGTTTTTGTGTGACTAGATTGATTAGTTCAGGGGTGTCCGATTCTGCTCCTCGAGGGCAACTTTCCTGCAGAGTTTGGCTCCAACACACCTGTCTGAAATTTCCAGTGACCATGAACATCTTGATTAGCTGGTTTAACTGGGACTGGAGCTAAACGCTGCTGGAAGGAGGCCCTTCAGGAGCAGGATAGGAAACTTCTAGATTAGTTATGTGCATTTGTTCTGGTTTATTTCAGTACCTTTGGTGAGTTTGAAGCTCAGGCTTCTCTCCAGCAGTGCATGTTGGTTGTGTGTTGTTTGATACTCTTGCTGCTGTGACTGAAGTCCATTGAACAGGTGTCTCTCAATCATTCCATCACTTACTGTTTCCACTGTTTGTTTGTCAAATGTGTTGATTTGTGTTTGTTTTCCTCTGTTGCCCCCATTCCACATTGTGTCTCTTGCTGCACTAAGTTTCATTTCTATTTTCTCCTCCTTTTCCTCTCTGATGTCTTTCCCACGGGTCTCCTCGTCTCTGAGCAGGTGAAATCCTCCGTTCTTCTGTATCATCTGCTCCACCTGAGACACAGGAAACTAGGTAAACATCTCAAAATCATAAAATATGTACTTTGTCATAATACATCATCCCATCAATTACAGTGTGACCCCTAAAATAATCTAAAATAAGTCCTTTCTTTTACTGTCTAGATATAAAGGTGTTAAATGCAGTACTGCCTTCCATCACTCAGGTCCTCTAATGAGAAAACACCATGATGCAGTGCAAACTATGACTCTCTGTCGAGTCCGAGACCATATTTGTCATGGACTCGGGAGCATTTGGACTCGGTCTTGACTTGAGACTAATCAATGGGGAGTCTGGTTTCAAGTACCAAAACACTGCAGATGCTTTGTGGTCTGTGCCGACTTGTGCATATGATCCACTCTGTTTTATCTTGTCTATGGACCGGAGCACACTGTGTTTTTGTACTGCGAAGGTTTGCGTGACATTGACGCAAAGCTAGACTTCATTCACCCCAAAGTAGGAGTGTCCAAACATGCTCCTGGAGAGTTCAGCTCCAACCCTAATTAAACACACATCTGAACCAGCTAATACGACTTTAGACTCACTAGAAACTGAGCTGGTTGGAGCTGAACTATGCAGGACAGTGGCCCTCCAGGAGCATGTTTGGACACCTCTGCCCCAAAAGAAAGCATTTTTACACTGTAATTCAGACCCTCTAAAGCTCTCTGTCTTGACTCAGACTTGACCTACTCGGGTCTTGACCTTGACTTGGACTTGAATGAGCTGGTCTCAACTATGACACTACCATAATAAACGTCTGTTCTATCTGCACCCACACTTTGCTGCTCTCATCATGTAATATACACACACACATATATTTTTTATTTTGCTCTTGATTAGTTTAGCTGTTAAAGTAATACATTAGAAGTAGAAATTAAGACTTTCGGTAGCCTACAGTAAAGAAAAAAAGAGATTTTGGTGCCATAAGAAAATCCCCAAACAGCTGTAAATATATAAACTACATTGGCACAATCATAGAGATGAATCAGTCAAAAGTTCTCTGTGAGCGAATGCAAAGTTTCTCGGGTGACGCGTGTATCTGAATCAGGGTGATCCAATCACATTTTGCTTTGAAAAACCAGCACAAAATTAAGATGGATTACCCGATCATGGATAGCAAAATATGGGATTTCCAAATCCAGATAATTCTGATCCAGATTAAACTTTTTGAACAACTGGCCCCAGAGCTGCGGAAGCGCAGAGGTGTCCAATCCTGCTCCTCGAGGGCCAACACACCTGCCTGGAAATATTGATCCTGGAGGACTTGATTAGCTGGTTCTTTCAATTAATAATCAGCAGCCACAGAAGTAGGAAGATGCCAATCAGTTTTAGTCGGATACCTGTAGCCCCGCCCCCAGTGCCTCACCTTCTCCAGTAGAGTGACAACTTGCTGTCTGCCGTCAGGTCTACGGTTACTGATCACATGGCAGTGGCCGCGACACCTCCTCACCACCTCCTGCAGCCCCTCCTCCTTCCTGAGGTACTCGTCCAGACTGCGGTCCATCAGGTATTCTCCACAGGTGAGCAGCACCAGCGTGTGACCCAGCACCGACTGCCCAAACATTTGCTCCAGCTGATCCGGGATGCACCGCTCCATCTCTGTAAACTCCCCGATGGGAATGAGGAAGAGGAAGATGAAGGGCCCGGACGCACTCAAGCTCAGGGACTGCCGAGTCTCCTCCTGGATGTCGGCCTCCAACTCCTTCCCCCGCCAGTACCAGCGAGGGGTTTCCACAATGCACAGCCGCCGGTCCTCCGACACCCCTCGCCGTATCTGACTCACACGTGAAGAGGCCGGGGGGCCCAGATCCGAACTCTGACGTAGCAGGTTGTCTGCTGTCAGGGTCTTTCCACAGCCGATGCTGCCAACCAAAACCAAACACAGCTCAGAGAGGGAGCCGCGAGGACCGATACCCCGCTCCAGAGAGACTGAAAGACAGAGACAGAACAAAAATCAGCCACTAATCGAACTCTTGAGACACCTACAGTTTGCCTGCTATCATTCTCATTCATCCCACTTGCAGCTGCTTGCTGCTGCAGGACTCCCGCCACGTGCACAAGCTGCATATTTTTTCATGGGTGCTCTACACATTGGTTTGAGCCATTCACCTGAGCTATAGATGTCAAGTGACTATTGACTAATGGATGCAGTAAAGTGACATTAAGTCAACATTGATTGACTGATGACATCACAAGAACACAGTGCTTTCATAGTGTAGACGCTCATGTGATCGAATGTGTTCAAACAGCCGCACTTACTCTCCGCCTACTCACCTCATGCGTACATCCCAACATTATGGGAAGAGCGCTAGCCAGATGGGATTTAAACTTTTTCAGCTAAAGACCCACATTTGGTTTGAAGACGGAAAATGTACCAAGCAGACAGGACACATATAAGAGCATCACACAGAAACAATCAGACACTGAGAAAACATTCACTAGAAGGCTAGGAAATATTAGTGTAGCAACATCATACATTTTATGAAGGTTCAGAACCTCACTTTAAAAAGAAAAACATTTAATTTGTCCTCTGTCCTTAAGACATTCCCACATATGAGACACCTGTCAGTCCAGTTACACAACATTCAGCAGAACACACACGCATTAGTAATAGAAATTATAACTTAAATAGATTAAATAATTAAACTAACCTAGTGTGTTTCTCCTCACGGTCATAAAATAGTTTAATAACATTTAATAAAATTACTAATTTAATTAAATTAGTCATTTTAAACCGCTCACTGTACTGCGAGAGAACATGAACATGTGAGTATGAATGTGAATTTACAGTCTTACCCTGCTTAGAGAAATCCATGTATGTGTGTGTCAGGGAGGTCAGTGTCTGTCTGTCCGGCTGTCAGTCTCCTAGCTGGTCTCGGTATGAAGCGTCTCCGTGCGTCTCCACTCATGTCCCGTCAGAGATGCGCCACACCCCTCACCTCCTCAACTGCAGTTGGGGTGGAGGAATGAGCGCGCGCCATGCATGTGAATCACACTGATGCAGCCACACCCAGAACAACTGGTTTGCTGGGGTTCAATGTTCTAGCTGGTTTCCCACCCTGACCCGCTGAAAAACTGAAACCCCCTCTAAAGGCTTCTTTACACAGCAGAGTTAAAGCTGCTCTGTGTCTGCTCAAAAAGACATAAAAGCCAGACCAGAATATGCCTGCTCTGACCCACCTTAGCCCCTAGAAACAAAGTATACAGTTGAAATTGTTGTGTAAATGCATTTATGCCACCTCTGAGCTGCATTAAAAATTCAGTGTAAAGACACCTAAATGACACTTCAGAAGCACATTTGTGACACCTTTGCAGTGTAAATTTGGCATAAAACCAGTGTAAGTCTATAGTCTGATTTGCAGGGTTCTCCGCAGGACAGGAAGGAGTCTTTGACCACCCTTACTAAAACTGACTATGGTTTTATTATGTAGTGTAGTAACCATGTTTTTTTTTGGTCAGATTACCATTTGTATAACCAGTTTTATAAAAAATACCATGGTTAGTGTAGCATTTTTTGGTTTTATTTGTAGCCAAACCATGGATCATTTTCATAAAGGCTCAGTTTTCTTCTCAAGAAAAAGCTGAATTTATTTTATTACGCATTTTTATTCAGTTAACTTAACTCGCTCAGCGAGATTCTCTGCATCATGACAGATGAAAAAGACAACTGACTGTAAAATAAATTTACACAGTAATTAGTAACGCTGACAATACTATGCAAATATTCAAGTGGAACTCTTCTGGAACAAGAACAAATGTAGGGCGCCCTCATCATCAGAGAAGAGATGCCGCTGTAAGAGGGAGGGGAAGTTATTCTGATTCAAGATTGCGTAAAACAATAACGATGTGAACAGATAAATAATTTATAATAAATACGGCAATATTCCATAAAATAAGAATTGCCCATTTCATGGTGACTCTAAACTATTTAAACCAAAAAAACAAAATCTAAAAAACAGTCCACTCCAGAGTTAAAAGAACATACTAAAATGGATTTTATTGAGAGAAAAACAGAAATACAAAATCAACATCAGATCAGATAAAAATGGAGCGCAGGTTTAAGAAGCAGGTTAAAAGTTGAAGTGTCTGTGAGTTTGTCCAGTGCAAAACTGCGCAAGTCTTAAAGTCTTTTGTCGATGGTTTCATCAGAGCCAGTGGAGACTCCATCATCACGGTCAGCATCCTTCATAAACCCGGCATCACGTATGCAATGTTATCCAGAGTGTTTGACTGATCACAAACAGAGACAGGGAGAGATAGTTCATCAGTCATAAGTCATTTGGCTCACTGATGTTTATGTGATTAAATTGATGAATGGTCAGTACCAGCACATGATGTGGGCAGCCGTTGAGTTCTGGGACCTGAGTGGTGAGGCAGGCCAGCGGACCCAGCGCACACAACACTGAGTCCAAGAGAACCGACAGAGAACCCGACACAGTCACCATGCCCTGAAACACACACCAGACAGTGAGGCATAAAACAAACCTGTGTGATGCGTGATGTACACCCACTTCAGCAGGTGTTTAAAGAGGACCTATAATGCTTTTGTTACATGTTCACCTTTAGTGTGTAATGTTGCTGTTTGAGCAAGAAAAAGGTTTCCAAAGTCCCTCTAGTCTAAAGGAAGTTATTCAGTGGTTTTCAACCACTAGGGGGGCGCGAGATAATATATTTAAATAAATTTTAAGTTATTATAATTAATACATTTTATTATTAATACATTAAATTAAAAAAAGATGCATTTAATTAATTAAGAAATTTAATTATAACAAAGCACCACCTCTCTCGTATGTATTCTGTGATTGTTTCAGAAGAGTCCAAGCTGTTGGATGAAAAAAACCCAGTGTCGGTTTTGATGGATGACGACTGTAATGAAGGTAAAGGCGATTACAGTGACTTGAGTCGTACATTAGACATGCGCAAGTCCGTTATTATTCATGAGCAAACAAACCATGTATGTGCACTCTTGGCTCACTGAATAAACTGTTGTTTGGATGACGATTGTAATGAAGGAACTTCTGTTCACTGATGACATCGGCCCACCTTCAGTTCGGCGAGTATGGAAGTAAAATAAGGCCAAATGTTTTTGAAACAAAAATGCTTGTTGAATTGCACTACTTGAAAAAAATATGCATTGCATTAACCATGCTTGCATTTTATTCCATTGTAGTTTTAGGGCTTGCATTTTTATGGGCTGCAATTCAACATGGTTGTATATTTAAGATGTGAATATGTCTATTCAAAATACTTCACACACATTTTCATTATTATAAATTCAAAAAATTTTAAAAATACAACCTATAATATTCGACAGGCAATTTTCGGTCCATTTTATTTCGCTTCCACAAATTCAGTGGTTCAAATTCGACTGAAAATTCAACAGAACTGCAGGAATAGCAGTAGATTACTGAGCATACTCTCCATCTGCTGTTAGTCGACCTCACCAGCAGGTGGTGCAAGCAGCTGTTGAAGACCAGAGCAACGTGTAGAGAGAGTCATTCATTCATTAAATGGATTTACAGAAATGGAGCAAGCCATACCTATTTGTGATGATTATCAGGGCCAGTGTATATATGGAAAAGCTGATAAAGACACAATGAATATTGAACAGAATGAATATTTTGGAAGTGAAATCTGAGAGGTGAATATGGATTATTGAATTTTTAATAATGAAAATGTGTGTAAAGTATTTTGAATTGAAATATTCACATCTTAAATATACAACCATGTTGAATTTCAGCCCATAAAAATGCAATGCATTAAAATGCAAGCATGGTTAATGCAATGCATATTTCTTTTCAAGTAGTGCAATTCAACAAGCATTTTTGTTTCAAAAACATTTGGCATTATTTTACTTCCATAGCTGAGTTTCCACACATTCAGAATTATTTAATTTTTCATTTGTATTTTGGTGTGTTTATGGAAAGTAGCTATATGCAGTCCTTTGGCATCTCCCTGTGGTCTTGTTTGGTATGGCAGGTTGACTTATTTGTTCAAGTTACAATAACTGAGCAGTGTAAGTACTTTTAAATTGTAAAGAATGTCTGCAAAGTGTGTTTGCAAAAAAAGAACACTGAAGGTTGTAATAATATTGAGTTATAAAGTAAAAACACCAGAATACAAATGTTTGTGTGAATAAAAAAGGTGTGGGCGGGGGGGGGTCCTTGCAGTATTGTTTCGGAGAGGAGGGGGTCCTTGGAGTAAAAACATTTGGGAACCACTGCTCTATATTGGTGCGCACTGTTTCTGAACTCCCTGAAATGCCTTCATTGTAGTCTTGAACACGTCACAATATTCCTCATTTAAATAATTCTTGCCCAAGGCATATGCAAAATAAAGGGGTGGGGCCTGTTAGAGTTAGTTAGTAGTGTGTTGAAAGTAGTGTGTTGTTATGGTAAGGAGTGTGACTTTAACTCTACATGTGTGTGTGAGCACCTCTGTCTCCTGCAGTCTGCGTCCGATCAGAGACAGAGACTCTCCCAGCAGCTGCAGGTGAGCGGCCGCATCGATGGGGTCCACATCCGGGTCTCTGAGCGGAGAGAATGTGGCTGTGTTTGCAGGCCGCGGCGCTGATCCGTTCTGGACGGGAGCAACTGCTGTTTCCGGCCTCTTCAGCACAACGGAGCCCCCTGCAGGAGCCACGGCTACACCTGAATGATGACCTGACCAAACATCAACACCAAATACATCAGCGCTGACAGTGGCATCAGTGACTTGAAGGGATTTGACTGCTGACCTTTAACAACCCTGCTGCTGTCTTTGAGCGGTCGTGACATTTGCTGAGGTTTGACGTGCTTGACGTGTTTGACACTCTCTGATTTCAACTGCTTGCGCTGAAGGTACTCCGATCTCTCTCGCCACACCTGAAAACCATCAATCGGTCAGCACGATGACAGCAAACACACTTCACGTAGGTGTATGATGGATAATGATGATGTTCATTACCTGTTTGTCTCCCTCTGGCAGCTGCTTCCAGGCATCAGCGAGTCTTTTACTCAAGTCCCCAAAATCTGTGTTCAAATAAGCACACACACAATAAATATTCACATACACTGGAGGTCAATAGTTTTGGGTCTATAAGATTTTTAATGTTTTTGACGAGTCTTTTCTGCTGACCAAGGCTGCATTTATTTGATCAAAAATACAGTAAAAACGTTCTAATCAGAATATTAGAATGATTTCTGAAGGATCATGTGACACTGAAGACTGGAGTAATGATGCTGAAAATTTAGCTTTGATCACATGAATACATTACATTTTACAATATATTCACATAGCTCATTATCAGTTCATTAACACTAAGTACACAGTAATAATGTACTTACTGACAAAATGTTCACTTGCTGCCTAATATATCCCACTCACTAACAGGTGCCGTGACGAAGAGATAATCAGTGTTATTCACTTCACCTGTTCATAATGTTATGCCCGATCGGTGTATGTAAAGTTAGATAATGTTTTTTATGCTTTGTATGAGACGTAAAAAAAAAGTCATTATTCCAAACTTTGATCACCATTGTAAAAATAAATGTTTAAAAACTGACGTTGTGGTTTGTAATTAATTTCAGGGTGAATTTCCAGCAAAACTGGCACTGTGGCATATAGATACTGTTAAAATCACTCATATTGTGAGAGAAGATTGTTAACAGCAAGCTCCAATCTGAAAAAGGAGCATGTTTCAGGAGAAAACTCAACTCTGGTTGTTCACTTGAGAAGATAATGAAATATCTACAGAGACACAAACAGGCTGATTGATGAAGATGAACCCACCGAGGCCTGGCTCTTCCTCCAGAATGCTGTTTCTGTACTCCTTATAAAAGATCTGATACGCAGTCAAGACCTTCTTCTTCTGCACGACAGACAGACAGACAGACGCTGTGAGTAAGACCGTTTCTGTGTTTCATGCTCATCTGGTGTCTCAGTGGTTCTCCTCACCTTGTCTTTGCTCTTGCGTTTGCCTCCTTCCTCTTTCTTCCTCTTTTTCTCCACACGGTTGTGATGGCCTGTAGTGTACTCGCTCCATTCTGTGCTGCCATTGGCTGAGAGAAGAGTGGCCAGAAGTCAAAGGTCAGCATGAGAGCAGCACACAGACGTTAAGACACAGAAGCGTTGCGTTTGTACCTGATGCTATTCTCTTGGCTGATTTACTGCTGTGTTTCTTCTCACGTGGTCGGTCTCGCTCTTTCTTCTTCTTGCTCTTTTTGCTCTTCTTCTTCTTCCTGCTGCTGTGTTGAGACAAGGATTCATGGATCAAAAGTTTCCCACATTCGCTGTCGTCAGCGGAGGACGAGCCGCTGCTGTCAGCCACGTCAAGACATCCTCCATAATGACCTGACGGACACAATGATCATTACACACAAAAACGTTTTAGGTTGAACAAACATAATGAATTCCTTTTATCAGGTATTGCATTTGGCTATATATTTAGACGTGATCAAAAACTTTCTGTCATAGTTTAGATTTTTTTTTTTTTTTTTTAAATGTTGAATATTCTTGAAAAATTAAATGTAGAAAAACGAAACATTTTTGGGACAAACTGCTTGTGTATATGCATACATTCATAGAAAACATTGCCTCAAATAAACCAATCTAACAAGCATGAAAACATTGACTTTCTGTTGGGTTCCTGAGATTGTGGATGGTGCGAGTTTCTCCTTACCTTCTAGCTCCACCTCCTCGCCCACCACAGGAAGCCCCTCACGCACCACCTGCGGCTGCTTCCTGGAGGAGGAGGAGTCTCTGGTGTCCTTCCTGCGCTCCTTAGACGTGGACAGGCAGGGATAGGCTGCCTCTGCGCCCACCGCTGTGGGAGAGGTGATGGCCTGCAGGAGACCCATCGCCGTCACGGCCGCCTGAGGAGATCCTGCCGGCTCAGAAGGCGTCAGGAGCGAGCGCTGGCTCTCTGAGGGACGCTTCTTCTTTTTGTGATGAGATCCGGAGCTGTGATGATCTACACGAGAGAGACATGAACAACTCAACATGCTATCAGAGATGCTCAACATACACAGTTCGTCCTCTCGCATCTTTACATACTCATAATATTCAGCAATATTATTGACTTATTGACTGTACTGACTCTTTCAGATGAGAAATCTGAATGACAGATTTGATGTATTTTGCAACATCAACACGGTTACTAAATTGAATAAACACTGAACTAAACAATGACACTATTGTCTTTTCAGAGCTGCTAAAGCATACTTTGAATTTGTATCATATTTGATGAAGCTTGCATCATTGATCCTGTTACTTTCCTGTTTATTACTGTGAAGCAGCTTTGAAACAACCTGTACTGTATAAAGCGCTAAAGAAATAAATCTGACTTGTTGAAGACAGATGTACCATGAGTCCTGAGGATATATGCTTCTGAAGGTCTAATCCTGAATATCAGAACTACATTACCCATAATCCTGAAAAGTGATCTGCCAATCAAAGTCGCTGTTACGCCCACTCTCATAAAGTGTTGAACGGACAAGTCAAGTCCAAACCTTTATTTCTATAGTGCTTTATTCAATACAGAAGTGGCTTCTGTACAATAATAAACATGAACATAATTCAATTGTGCTGTAAAAGCAGCTTTAAAATAGACAATAGTGTCATTATTAAGCTGAAGTCAGTTCAGTGTTGATTCAATTCAGTTCAATAACTGTGTAAAGTCAATCATGAAACAAATTTGATTCAGCTATAAGCAGCTCTACAGACAACAATACTGTTATTTACTTTGAGTCAGTTCAATGTTTATTCAATTTAGTTCAACAACAGTGTCAATGCTGCCAAATTCATCAATTATGAAACAAATCAGCTATAAAACATTTCAACAGAAAACAGTGATGTCATCCTCCAAATCAATAAAGTTCCAGTTTTGTTCTCATTTGAGTACCATTGCAGTTAAATCAACAATATTACTGAATATTAAGTGTTGTTAGCAACTAAGCAAGCCAAAGGCGACAGTGGCAAGGAACCCAAACTCCCTCAGGTGACAGAAACGGAGAAAAAAACCTTCAACTCTCAAATTACTGATGATTTTTAGACTTTTATGTATAATCATTTGCAATTCTTAATGTGATAAGTAGTTAATTATCTTGTTCAATACCAGATAAGGTAGTAATTCAAACTTCAACTATTTGGTCTCAGAACTCTTTTCTGAAGAAGTTTCTGGAATCTTGCTGGAGAACATTAATGGGGAAAAAAGAACAGAAATCACTACAGTAACGCACCTCGGTAGAAGTGATCCTCATAATGCTTCTTTTTCTTTTGAAACTCGCTACCAGTGTAAAAGTCATCAGTGTCCTGTGGAGAGCAGAGATCAGTTTCTACACAACACATACTGATGATGATGATCAGTGAGTCTTTCATTGGTACCTTGAGCCGTTTCTTGGAGGTCTTGCGCACCTCTGCGTCGATGATCTCTTCTTCTCTCAGCAGATCTTTGTAGGATCTTCTTTTTTCTCTCTGACTGCGGCCGGCAACCAGACTCACCTCACCCTCCATCTACACAGACACATTATACAGTGGCGAGAATAAGTTTGTGAACCATTTGAACATATCTTGATTTCTCCATTGATTACTCACAAAATATGGTATGATCTTCAGTCACAGTTATAGGCAAACACAATCTGACTAAACTAATAACACATAAACAATTGTACTTTTCACAGCTAAAGACAGTGAGTGATCATTGACATGGCAGATGTGTTCACAAACTTATTCTTGCAGCTGTAAATAAAAACAGACATTGTGTTACTGGTGTGCGTGGTTGTGTATTCACATGTATAGGTTTGCGAGGTTTAGTGAGTATATGAATATGTATGAATGTGTTCTAGTGTGTATTTGAGTATGTATGAATGTGTGTTTTGTTGTTGTTTATTATCCCTCTATGCTAACACGCTAACTGGCAAAACTTTAAACACTATTAGTGATTTACGGTATATTTCAGACAAAGCGAAGCGCGTTCAACTGAGAATCAAAACATTAAACATGCGTACAATCGTGATAAAATGTAGCTTCATTCATTCGATTAATTTCCATATTACCTTCATCAAATTTCATGCGTCTGCTGCCGCCATCTTGGCTCTGCGCTGCGCGGTCAGTTTCTCGCGCGACTGTTCGAGCGTGTGGCGTCATCGCGCACTCGGGCGCCTCTAGCGGACAGACGGAACGAGCGCCGCTGCTGGCAGATCTGAAATTTGGAAATATTGGAGAATATTTCGCAGACATCTGCATTTAAATATGGATGTGACAGTATTGTGGATTTCCTTATGCTGTTTCATTGGCATGCAGGTGAAAAGATTGCTGTTGCTTGAGTCAAAACAACCCCGAGTCCCGACTGGAAAAGGAACAACTGGTTTCTGGAGAATCATTTATTCAGGAACTCGTTATTTGATCACACGCACAAACTTAATCAGTTCGGTTTCTGTTTATCCAAATATTCCTGTGACATATATGTGTGTGTGTGCTTATTTACACAATTAATCAGACATAAGTGGTGAAACGGTTCAGAGTTGTGGATTGTGACGAGTCACGTTTAACCGTTCTGCTCGCTCATGCTTAGCGCGCTCTCTCCCTCCCTCTCTGCTTTGCTCGCTCATGTGTAGCGCGTTCACGCTGACTCACGGTTTCAACATCCGAGTCATGCTCCAGATTTACTGCTGCGTTTCTTATCGCTGCTCAGCGAATCACAGCCAATAAATCACGAGGCTTTATTAACCTGCAGCTCTTATGTAAGATGATCTTCATAACATACTTGCATTATTCTGTGTGATACAGAAAGACTCTTGTTATAATGTTCTTTCACTCTGCAGGGTGTTTTAGAGCTAATCATGACCACTGACTATTACTGATCACATTCAGAGAACAGACAACCCCATATATAATGTGGACATCTGTAGCTCAGGTAATCATGTGATTGAAATTCTTCCTCAGTCATGCTTTCAACATCTCTCCTCCTCCTCCTCCTGAGGGGATGAATGTGTCCTGTCATGTTTAGCTCTGCTCCTCCCTCCCTTTCTGCCTTTGTTTGAGTTGTGCTGATCTGGCCTGGACTGGACTGCTGTTGACTTCCTGTTTCACTCACTCAGAGAGTATAAAAGAGGAAAGAGCCGCACTCTGAGTTCAGAAAACTGAGAGATCTTGAGCCACTCACATTCAAGAGATTCGCTGAGGACCGACACATAGAGACAGTGAGTAAACCTGGAGTATGCATTGATTTTTAAAGGGATAGTTCACCCAAAAATTTAAAATTTAAAGTATGTTGGTAGCCAGACAGTTGACAACCCCCATTGAATTCCAAAGTATTTTTTTTCCTACTATGGAAGTCAATGGGTGCCGTCAACTGTCTTGTTACCGACATACTTTAAAATATCATCTTTTGTGTTCAACAGAAGAAAGAAAATCATACAGGTTTGGAACAACTTGAGGGTTAGTAAGTAATGACAATTTTAATTTTTGGGTGAACTGTCCCTTTAAGAGATTTTTAATTGGCTTCATCAGATGATGCAGTTATATTCACACGAGCAGCATCAGGATGCTTTTATTCACCAGGGCAAAGTGTCATACAGTGTTGATTTTGTTTTTCAGAGAAATGGAGACGATCGAGAAAACACAGACCGCGATCACAGACAGGTGATACTCTCATACATGCTCTCATATCTGTCTGTCTATGCATCTATCTGTCTCTTTCTTTCTTTCTGTCTGTCACTCTTTGAAGGTGTGTGATTTGTTGTGGTGTGTTTGAGGAGGTTTCTGTGGTTAGTGTGTGTTACTGACGGTACCCAGCAAGCAATTTTGCATTTAAAAGGCGTCTAATAACCGTCCAAACACCCCCCTCTCAGGGGGTACTTCAAGTAAATTATTTTGGTCAAAAAAAGTTTGAAAACCCCTGAACATGAACATGTCAAAGAAATGAAACCAAACACCTTGTGTTCACTGTTGACTTTGCTTACATGATGGAATATGTAACATACATCTCGCAAGTTATTTTGTAACCAAATTCAAGGTTATTTTGGCTAGAAGTGGGTTACTCATAGTCGGACTATATCGGGTCTATAGTTAACCGAGATGGTGACATGACAGCTGTTGTTTGCTGGGGATAACTGCAGATGTTTCACTGCAGACTTTATTATGATTATGTGTTACATGTTCAGTGAATTTGACTGTTTCCTCACAGTGAACTATCAGAGCAGATCAAAGCTGTGACTAAAGACAGTCACGTGCGAGCGGAGAACACAGAGCTGATGCTGAGCTACCAGAGAGGAAACGTGTCCCTCCGACAGTACCAGGTAATTCAAACCACACCACAGACGGGCTGCGTTATACAGTGAACACAGTGAAGGGTGTTTAGACACGAGTCTATGACTATATGAATATATGACTATGACCACTAGAACACTGGATTGACCAATCACAACACAACTAGCTGTTAACCACACTGTAAACCCTAATGCTCAAAATAATTAATTGGTTTGAGTAAAGCCAACTCAAATTAAACAAATTAGTTCAATCAAATTAACTTTTTTTTGTTGTTGAGTATTTAGAACTTTCTTTTGAGTTCTCAAAACTGACACATTTTTAGTATTCTGAATTGTTTCATTGTTTTGAGTTTTATTAACTTTTTGTCTTTTAATTTAGACTAACTTAAATTTAACTAAAACTGGGCTGGGATTTTATATTTCTATTCCCAGCATGCTTTGCCATGACACTTAAAAGGGAGAGTAAATGCTAAAATTAAGTGTTAGATAATTTTTTTTTTTGTGCAAGATTAATGTTAAGGTGGAGATTTAGTAGTGTTTAATGTTTTGCTATGTTTAGAAGAGTTTCTGTTACGTGGGGGTTACCATCATGGTGACGAGTGGAGCATGACGTTAGTTTGAGAACAGGTATAGAGTATGTTAAATGTTCATTCAGCAAGTGATATGCTATGCTAATTCTATCAAAGCATTGTGTTCCCAATTAGCAAGGTAGCTTTTGAATTAGCTAGTTAAAGCTAGCCAAGTTTCCACTACTAAAAATATTTAAGTTGATAATTTAAATGTATGAATTAGCTTACTCAAATATTTGAAGTTAAGAGCTATTAAAACGTATGAGTACAAAATAAAAATCTGCAAATTCTGCTTACTTAAACTTTACATTTCTTAACTTAAAAAAATTTGACTTATTCAGGTTTACAGTGCAGCCCAATTAATAACAGCTCGACTGGCCGCGTTTTAGATTTAGTCTTCATAATGATTCCCTGTAGAATCTAACCTGGTTTCTTGTCTTTATTTTAGTTGCTCTTGTGTTCGCTGTATAAGATATACGAGGCGCTGGAGGAAGTGCTGGACAGGAACGCCTCCCATGATGCCGTGGCTCCCATATACTTCCCACAGGAACTGGGCAGACTGGAGTCCATCGGGAACGACCTGGAGCATTTCTACGGCCAGAACTGGAAGGAGAAGATCACGGTGCCGGCCGCCACGCTGAGATATGCCCAGAGACTGAGAGAGGTGAACACAGAGTGACAGAAACACATCTGTTCTAGTGACGGATCAGTGTATTGGCTGAGACAAGTAATCCATTCGATATCTGGCCATTTTGAGATTATTGGCATTGATTGAGAATCATTGTTAGAACTAATGTAGTTAACTAATGTTAACAAATGGAACCTTCTCCATTTGTACACTTCTCCGAAGTGTTAGCCACAGGGCTTGACTTGCTCACCAGCCGCTGTGGCTAGTGGTTTTCCAAAGTTACTAGCCACTCAGCATTTTCACTGACCACAATTTTGGCTTCAAATCCTTGGAAAAAAACTGCCATATAGTTATGTTTAATACTATCCCATAATTTGGCAGCAGGTATATTAGGCTCCTGTCACTTTAAGAGCTGACGCACAGATCTATTATACTGTTACACATGCATTTTCTTTCTCAACTGTTTATATTCACTTAAAACAGAACTAACTGTGTTTACATGAATACTTGCCAAGATCGACATTTTGACATTATTTTGTGTGTATTTGACTGTTAGCGCAATAAGCAGCAAAAAAAACTTAATTTAGTACTGAGAGGCGGCTTTATGTTTGCGCACTTTGGGTGTGAGTAAAATTATGAACAATCCCACTGCGAAATTCAAGCCCTGTAACACCAACAATATTCATCCGGAGCAAATGAAACAAGTGTGTGAGGGGAGGCGGGTTTGTGTGTAACTCGTTGTCGGAGAGATGAGAGCGAGAAAGTGCAGCTGGTATCATCTGTCTATTCTGAGGAAAATGATTATTGAAAGCGTTTTTAGATATTTCGGTATTGAAAAATCTATATTTTTGACAACACTAAATTGCACTTAGTTTATTATTTCAGATACCTTTTTTAAAAGATTACAATTGAAAAATGTATAGCCTATATTATATATAAAATTCAACCCACCATTGTGGCAAATAGGAGTGACTGTTACACGCAGCTGCTGAAATCCAGCGCATTTGGCAGGTTGGCGGGTGTTAATGTCAAGCCCTAGTTACCAGACACTTAATTTAATAGTATTGTGACTTTGCTCTGAATCAGTTGTGTTGTGTCTCAGGTGGGCAAAGATCACCCTGAATATCTGGTCGCTCACGCGTACACACGCTACCTGGGCGACCTGTCAGGCGGGCAGGTGCTGGGCCGCATCACTCAGAAGTCATTAGGGCTGAAGAACGGAGAGGGCTTGTCGTTCTTCTCGTTTCCGGGTGTGAGCAGCCCCAACCTCTTCAAGCAGCTGTACAGGAGCCGCATGAACAGTATCGAGCTGACGGAGGCGCAGCGGCACGGCGTTCTGCAGGAGGCCGTCACCGCATTCGAGCTCAACATCCAGGTGAGCGATCGCTGGAGCTACTTCTGCTCATGGACGAGCGACTGAAGCTGCTGTGCAGATGAGCTGATCCGTTTGTTTTCTGTTCCTCAGGTCTTTACCGAGCTGCAGGACTCGGTGAGCTGCGTGTCAGAGACAGAGAATGAAATGAGACAGAGACACACACAACACAAGCAGAACACAACAACGACAGCAGGTAAAATGCACATTTTGTACTTTTGATGGACATTTTGTGACATTTAATCCACGGTCTGCAGTGTTGTAAGCATTTTGTTATGTTCTCCCCAGGTGACGAAGTGCATGAACCACTGCAGAGCTCCTCGTCTCTGATGCCACGGTTCCTGCGGACGCTGCTCGGTGTGTTCGTGGTTCTGGCCGTCGGGATGGTCTACGCCTTTTAAACTGTCGTGTCACTCATCATTAGCACTTTAAAAAATGACGTCATTTTGGAGACAATACATGTGTCATTTAATCATATCATTAATAATTAACATGTGATTGTATGTTCATAGTTATTCAAATGACAGATCCTTTTTGAAAATTAATTTTCTCAGAATCATTTTGTAACCATGTATATATGCATTTGTATTATTAATACTATATTTTTATAATAAAGTCTTACTCCTTGTACCTGAATGTTGCATAATTTCAGTCTCAAATGAAAATCACTGGGGTACCAGGATGGCACACATTAATTTGCTTGTGATTACTGGATAACGGCGCATATATTCACTATAGAAAGTTTAGTATTAGTGAGTTGTGATGACGATAGGATAGTGTTCCGACATGTTATAAGACACAAAGGCATGTTCACACCAAGGACGATATAACAATACTTTTTAAAAGATCCCCCCCCCCTATACCCTCAAATATAGCATTATTTGAGGAGACAGCTATTTGTAGTGGTGTCCGAAACCGTAGTGGACGTTATTGAGTGCAATAATTCAATCCCACAATGCACCGCAAGGAAGAGTGTCCGACTTCACGCACTCGTTTTCATTTACTCCTTCAAGTGAACTATATTAGTGGACTAACGTAGGGAATGGTGAATGAGGGTTTAGGGGCTGATTTCGGATTCAGCCTATGATTACAGCGGAGAATTCAAACACCGAAGACAATGATGTAAATTAATAGACTGACAATTCAAAGAAGAATGGGCAAAAAAGTAACTGCTTTATTCTTTTTGTGTTAAACTGACGCGTGTCATTTGTTCAGGCTGTAGTGCTCTTAAATGTATTGAAAATATCCTTAGACCTTTTAAATGTTCTTCCGCGTTTCGGCAGTTAGTTGTTATATATAGGGTTGATTTTTAAAATGCTTAAGGTGCCCTCAACTCATGTGTTGCAGGTCTGTGTTTTATTGGTTGTTGTCTGCCCACAGCATCGTTTTGTGGAGCTTTGCAAACCGGTATTGATTCTAGTGTGGAATTTTTCTACAATATTCACTCATCATGACAGTAAAATATGGCAATCTAAGTCAATCTACTGCAGTATTTTCTCTCTCAATCAGTAGAAAATGTGGTTAACAACACCCTGTCAGGCATAGGGGGAAAAATACCGTCATATACCGTGAAGCCGGTAGGCTATAATTTAGAAAAATACCGTGATATAAACTTTTGGTCATACCGTCCAGCACTATGTGCACCTCTCCAAAAATGTAACAAGGCATCAATTCTACTCAGACAGCAAGCGCTGTGATTGGTCTGCCAGAGCCCCTCCCTCAGGGGTTATCATGCTCCCTCTGCATGTGTAATTGCACATGGACAATGCAGAAGCCCACAGCATAAAGGCTATGGTACGGTGCAGGTCTGACGCAGAAGTATAAATCAGCCTTAACACTACAATAATTATAAACATAAACCACTTGCAGAGCTATAGTTGAACCACCTGATGGCTACAGATTAATTTCGGCATTGATAGTGTTGACAGAGATTTCAACATTTCTGAGTCTGAGGAGGTGAACAGCTCCGAGTAGAACTTCAATGGATTGCCATCTCTAAATTGCGGTTATGTTGTGAATGCATCAAGTGTGCCACATGAGTCCTGAAAACTGAAGCCAAAGTGCCATATTTGGACACTGGCGGCTTCACTTACTTCAATGGAAGAGAATAAAGGTGTGTCAGAACACCGCATAATCTCATTGTTTTGGTTCAGGAGGAACTGTAAAGGCGGCTGCTGTTTGTTAGCGGCTCTCTGTGGCCCTGACCCAAATGGCACCCTAAACCCTAGTGGTCTTCCTACGAGTCTGCACTTTCATGATGTAACGCCGCTTTGACTGTCGGGAAGATTCCACCGGGCTCGGCAGAAGTGCACATGCATATCGACCGCAAAGGGGCGCTCACGAGCACCCTACTGAGATCTAAAATGACAAATGGGACACCCTATGGTCTCATGGACTTAACGGACACGTGCACGCGGCAGCCATTGTAAATCCACATGACCGAAAATGCATATGAAGGCCCTGTCCCAAATGGCACCCTAAACCCTCACGTTCTTCCTCTGAGTCCGCACTTTCACGACGTAATGCCGCTTTGACTGCCGGGTAGAAGTCCTCTGCGTAGCTCGCGAACTTGCGGGCTCAGCTGAAGTGCACATCGAGGGCACATAGCAGCCGCAAAGGGGGTGCTCACGAGCACCCTTCTTTAAGCTTAAATGACAAATGGGACACGCGGACGCAGCGGCCATTGTAAGTCCACAAGACAGAAAGTGCACATGAAGTGTGCCATTTGGGACGGGCCTGTGACTGACATCTGTCGAAGGCCCTCTCCCAAATGGTATCCTAAACCCTCGCGGCCTTCCTACGAGTCTGCACTTTGATGACGTAACGCCGCTTTGACTGTCAGGAAGATTCCACCGGGCTCGGCAGAAGTGCACATGCATATCGACCGCAAAGGGGCGCTCACGAGCACCCTACTGAGATCAAAAATGACAAATGGGACACCCTATGGTCTCATGGACTTAACGGACACGCGCACGCGGCAGCCATTGTAAATCCACATGACCGAAAATGCATATGAAGGCCCTGTCCCAAATGGCACCCTAAACCCTCACGTTCTTCCTCTGAGTCTGCACTTTCACGACGTAATGCCGCTTTGACTGCCGGGTAGAAGTCCTCTGCGTAGCTCGCGAACTTGCGGGCTCAGCTGAAGTGCACATCGAAGGCACATAGCAGCCGCAAAGGGGGCGCTCACGAGCACCCTTCTTTAAGCTTAAATGACAAATGGGACACGCGCACGCAGCGGCCATTGTAAGTCCACATGACAGAAAGTGCAGATGAAGTGTGCCATTTGGGACGGGCCTGTGACTGACATCTGTCGAAGGCCCTCTCCCAAATGGTATCCTAAACCCTCGCGGCCTTCCTACGAGTCTGCACTTTGATGACGTAACGCCGCTTTGACTGTCGGGAAGATTCCACCGGGCTCGGCAGAAGTGCACATGCATATCGACCGCAAAGGGGCGCTCACGAGCACCCTACTGAGATCAAAAATGACAAATGGGACACCCTATGGTCTTATAGACTTAACGGACACGCGCACGCGGCAGCCATTGTAAATCCACATGACCGAAAATGCATATGAAGGCCCTGTCCCAAATGGCACCCTAAACCCTCACGTTCTTCCTCTGAGTCTGCACTTTCACGACGTAATGCCGCTTTGACTGCCGGGTAGAAGTCCTCTGCGTAGCTCGCGAACTTGCGGGCTCAGCTGAAGTGCACATCGAGGGCACATAGCAGCCGCAAAGGGGGCGCTCACGAGCACCCTTCTTTAAGCTTAAATGACAAATGGGACACGCGCACGCAGCGGCCATTGTAAGTCCACAAGACAGAAAGTGCACATGAAGTGTGCCATTTGGGACGGGCCTGTGACTGACATCTGTCGAAGGCCCTCTCCCAAATGGTATCCTAAACCCTCGCGGCCTTCCTACGAGTCTGCACTTTGATGACGTAACGCCGCTTTGACTGTCAGGAAGATTCCACTGGGCTCGGCAGAAGTGCACATGCATATCGACCGCAAAGGGGCGCTCACGAGCACCCTACTGAGATCTAAAATGACAAATGGGACACCCTATGGTCTCATGGACTTAACGGACACGCGCACGCGGCAGCCATTGTAAATCCACATGACCGAAAATGCATATGAAGGCCCTGTCCCAAATGGCACCCTAAACCCTCACGTTCTTCCTCTGAGTCCGCACTTTCACGACGTAATGCCGCTTTGACTGCCGGGTAGAAGTCCTCTGCGTAGCTCGCGAACTTGCGGGCTCAGCTGAAGTGCACATCGAGGGCACATAGCAGCCGCAAAGGGGGCGCTCACGAGCACCCTTCTTTAAGCTTAAATGACAAATGGGACACGCGCACGCAGCGGCCATTGTAAGTCCACATGACAGAAAGTGCACATGAAGTGTGCCATTTGGGACGGGCCTGTGACTGACATCTGTCGAAGGCCCTCTCCCAAATGGTATCCTAAACCCTCGCGGCCTTCCTACGAGTCTGCACTTTGATGACGTAACGCCGCTTTGACTGTCGGGAAGATTCCACCGGGCTCGGCAGAAGTGCACATGCATATCAACCGCAAAGGGGCGCTCACGAGCACCCTACTGAGATCAAAAATGACAAATGGGACACCCTATGGTCTCATGGACTTAACGGACACGCGCACGCGGCAGCCATTGTAAATCCACATGACCGAAAATGCATATGAAGGCCCTGTCCCAAATGGCACCCTAAACCCTCACGTTCTTCCTCTGAGTCCGCACTTTCACGACGTAATGCCGCTTTGACTGCCGGGTAGAAGTCCTCTGCGTAGCTCGCGAACTTGCGGGCTCAGCTGAAGTGCACATCGAGGGCACATAGCAGCCGCAAAGGGGGCGCTCACGAGCACCCTTCTTTAAGCTTAAATGACAAATGGGACACGCGCACGCAGCGGCCATTGTAAGTCCACAAGACAGAAAGTGCACATGAAGTGTGCCATTTGGGACGGGCCTGTGACTGACATCTGTCGAAGGCCCTCTCCCAAATGGTATCCTAAACCCTCGCGGCCTTCCTACGAGTCTGCACTTTGATGACGTAACGCCGCTTTGACTGTCGGGAAGATTCCACCGGGCTCGGCAGAAGTGCACATGCATATCCACCGCAAAGGGGGCGCTCGCAAGCACCCTACTGAGACCTAAAATGACCAATGGGACACTCTAAGGTCTCAAGGACTTAACAGACGTGCGGCAGCCATTGTAAGTCCACAAGAATGAAAGTGCATATGAAGTGTGCCATTTGGGACACGGCCTAACTCTGCAGTCTTATGGAATGCACGGATGACGTGTGACGTCTGCGTGAGTAGGCGCACGGTTATCGTATCATTGCATTCAGACCGAATCCAATGATCGAACAAACATTTTTTTGGTCCTGAGACACAGATTTTTTTTTTATTTTTTATATTTAGACCACATCTACTATTGATTGCTATCAGGATGTGGAGTTTCAGAATAACAAAAACTGTTTATAAAAAAATACCCTGCCTTTAATGTAATAGAAGCCTGTTTAGACCTATATGATGTCCATTTATTGTAAGTGCACACTGCAGTTTTGTAGTCTGTCACTTTAAATGCTCGATTTATTTAAAGCAGGATGGATTTTGATTGGCTGTCGTTGGTCAAATCGTTTTGGAAATGATTTCAGCAATATCCCCACTGACAGGAAACGTTCTCAGAGCTTTATCAAACGCTCTGAATGTTCTCACAAAGTTATGATCAAATAACATTCTATAGAACGTTCGCTAGTTATCTGGTCTAATTTTCTCAAAACATTACCACAAAAACATTATTTATACATCATTCACGGAACCTTTAAAAAAACATTTTAGTTGGACTTGTCTAACATTTTTTAAATGTTACTACATTAAGACTGTTCAGAGAACATTCAAAAGTAAAAATATCATTTCCATAACTAAATGTGAACATTAGCAAAGCATTAGTACATATTTCTGTTAGCTGCCTGGGTCGTTATTGTTATAGTTGTGGTGTGGAATGCTATCAAAATTATTTTAAAATGTTAAATATTAAGAGGGAACATGGAATAAAATAATTAGCACGGATAAATAATCTGTGTCCAAAGAGTTGTCCATTTCAGTTTCATGGTGACTTTAAATCTGATTCTCCATCACATTCAATCCTCACACTGGCTTTGGAATGTAAATGATGCCAGAATTAATTAAGTGTATAAACTATCCCTTGTTAAAACAAACGAGGTGCACTACAGTTTGGCTGCTTTATAAGTTGAGATAATCATAAACACTTACAGATACAGCTAAACAACCATCAAACAAACAAACCACAACCCAGTCTGAAACCAACATGAATATTATAGTGTCTATTTGATCATTTAGAAGACAGACGTCCTTCTTATTATCATGGTTAATTTACAACATAAATTAATGCTTTTTACACATGTTAATAAAAATTAACTTACAAAGGTTCACACACACACACACACACACACAAGGCCAAATTCAGTATTAGAAACAAAACTAAAGTGAAATGAAGATGAGGATCTGCTGTGGGAGTCTTCCTCAATGAACATGAGGAGATGAGCACAGGAAGTGAGTTGTTACATAGGCGGGACTTCCTGTGTGATGTGCTGCATGTGGAGGCTCAGAGTGTGAAAAGCTGCTCGTGGTTTTGCTCCTGTGTCGCCTGTCGAGGGCTTGAGAGACTGATGTCGGCAGACGAGTTGTTATTCATCGTGGGAAGATGATCTGCAGCTGTAGCTCTGCCTGCTAAGAACTTATCAAACTCTGTCAGCGAGAATAAAGAGAGCAGAAAACATGATGAATGATTTACAGTGCGTGTAAGATATTAGATATGAGTAATAAACATCAGCACAGACTCTCACCTTCACTGGTCACACCCTCAGTGTCATCAACGTCAGGCTGTAAAATATCAACATCCAGAAATATGTTTAGAATGGAATACTAGCAGTTTACAACCTACTATGACTTAAACATTAAATGGAAATAAAAGGCATTATTCCACGATAAACGTGCGTGTCTGAAGAGTGTCCGTTTATTGTAATTATTTAGCTTTTTTGTATTGTGTATAGCAAATATTGTGTCAGGAGAGATAAATAAATCATGGCTGATGTTCATTCATCACTCTGGAAATGTTAAGTGCACTGCATTGTGGGATGCAATATTCAGTGTGGTAAATGTTGTAATCTGCACCCTTGATATTATGCTCTTTTACAAAGTCTAGATTTTTTTTGTGGCCTCTGCTAGAACAGGTTTTCATGCCTGAATGTTCATTATTTTTCTCATATTCTCCATTGTTGCAGCTCCTCTCTTCCCAGTCTATCAGTAACACTCTGTTTAGTTCCTGTCTCTATGAAGCCCCGCCTTCTGAAAAGCACACTGTGCTCTGATTGGTCAGCTGGAGCAGTGTGTTGTGATTGGTCAAGCACTTCGAGCATGTTTAGGAAATGTCCCGCCCCTTACCATGACCACCAGTTTTAACACACTACTAACTCAACCAGGCCCACACTTTTATTCTGCGTATGCCGTGGGCGTGAATTATTTAAATGAGGACTATTGTGACGTGTTCGTTTTGGAAGAAAACTCAAGACTACAATGGAGGCATTTCAGGGAGTTCAGAAACAGTGACACTAATATAGAGAATAACTCCCGCTGGAGGGACTTTTGCAGAGCTCTTTCATGCTCAAACAGCAACATTACACACTAAAGAAAGTGTAAAAAAGCACAATAGGGCATCAGTGTGCGCTGTGCTGTGACTCCAGCAGATGGCGCTGCTGCTCAGCATTACACTCACATGTTTGGATCAGTGTGAAGTGTAAAAACAGATCTCTCTTTACCATCTCTGCAGACAACCACCTCTCGATGTCATCCATGGCGGAGTTGCGTGGAGCCGGAGCCTGACGGGACACAAAACACCACAAATGTTCCTCACAAGTTTGTTATATATTGATCACCTGTGTGCGATACTGAAAAGTTTACCCTCATCTGTCAGCACATGCAAATCATTCAGATCAGACAGACAACAACCAACCATCACCTGACGGCGCAAAATCACCCCACAAATAGGTTGCGATTATTGATTAATCATCATTATTTGATCTAATCACAATTATTTGAGATAACCACAATAATTGAGCAGTTTAAATTTCAATCAATTTTACCATCCAAATAAGGGAAATTTAAGCTCTTAAAGAAATGGCATCAAATGCATGTTATTGTGTCTCCTTTTCTGGTATAGAAAAAAAATCTAAGAAAGCACTGTTATAAAGTGCATGGAAGCATGTTTCCGCCACGGAATACAATTAAAAAAATAATTGTGACTTTTTATCTCAGAATTGCGCAATTGCATTATAAAGTCAGAATTGTGAGAAAAAAATTTGCTTTATATCTTGTAATTCTGACTTCATAACTCGCAATTGTCAGTTTATGTCAGGCAATTCTGACAAAAAAAAGTCAGAATTGTGAGATAAAACGTCACAATTACTTTTTTTATTTTTTATTCTGTGGCGGAAACAAGCTTTCATAAGTCAGACTGAATTATATATTATAATTAATATTATTATAATTAATTTTAATGCTAATTTCCACAGCATTAAACTAAATCATTTAGGCCCATTTCATTACACCTTTCATTATCATATATGATTCACGTATTAGGCTTACACTGTAAATGACTTTTTATGGCAATTCATCGTCAGCACAAAATTCATGATCATGACAGGCCTAATTTCACACCAACTGCAAATAAATATTCTAGTTTCTTCTGCATCTACAAAAGCTGTTCTGTGGTTTTTCTGTTTGGGTGTTTTAGTGCTGATATTTGCTGCAGTTTGAGTCTCATTTGAGTCGAATGAATCAAAGCGTGCAGCGGCGACTCCTGTGAAACCCACCAGACCATCACTGTAAATCCACTGAGACTGACGG
The DNA here is from genome assembly GCA_039654625.1 of Rhinogobio ventralis. Classification (NCBI taxonomy): domain Eukaryota; kingdom Metazoa; phylum Chordata; class Actinopteri; order Cypriniformes; family Gobionidae; genus Rhinogobio; species Rhinogobio ventralis. Next base: position 3,684,572 of record CM077205.1, on the reverse strand, counting down.
ACCCAGTCACTCTCTCCACCCTTCACACACAAACACACTCAAGCATGTCAGACACAGTAACGTACATGCATGATCATGTGAGGTAGTGGAGCGTGTGTGTACTGACCCCTGCCGTCACCTGCAGCCTTGTGTCCAGAGCTTCAGCCAGACCCTCCACTGCTCCGGGGTCCTCGTACCGCACACTACACACACATCACAACATCAGCACACACACATCTCACTTCACATGCCCTCTAAAGACCTTCAGATGTACTGGGTTACACACAAACCTCTTCCTCTGTTCGGCCAGAGAGCTGCTCCTCGTCTGAGCAAACATGTCAAACTCTTCGTCTTCAGGTACTGAGACACACACACACAGGTTACGTCCAGGTCTCTTACACGGAATGAAACTGCAGAACTGGATCTCTCTCACCTGAGCTGTTTGTGAGGTCGGATGGAGAGCGGGGCTCATGTTGATTGACAGCTTGGAGAGTGTTCTGATTGGGTGATGGAGACTCAGGGCCGAGGTCAATAAGGCTTCCTTGCTCAGTCTGCTCACATAAATCATAAAATAATTGCGTAGATATGTGGAGAAATATCAATATACTATACAATTACAAAATATCATTATAGATGTTATTATAAAGTTGCATTAGCAAGATATTTATTCTATATTTTTATCAGGTGTGATTCAACAACATTTCATCAGTTGCTTGGTTTCTATTTCTGTGCAGTTGAGCTGAGTAGCTGAGTAGAAAAAAGTTTTTTAAAAAAATTGAAAAAATTTGACATTTATTATTATGAAAAAAGCACAGAGATACCATTTTCAATTGTTATAGGAAATATATATTTGCCAAAATCAAAGCAATACAAGTGAGACCATTTTTTTTCAGAACCATTTAACCTTTTCAAATCATGTCCATGATTTTTTTGTGTGTTCACATAGCAAGTTTCGTACCATTCCGATGAAGTAAATAATTCTAAAAAACAAAATGTAAAATTTTTCGTGAAATGATCCAACAGCATTGCATTATATTATATTATATTAATATATATATATATATATATATACACATACTTAAAATATAATGTTTCTATGCATATAAATCAACAATATTTTTCCATCAGGTCATTCACAATGCTTCATGGGATTGTAGTTCTTCCCTTCATTAAAAAACTTCCGGAACTGACGCTGCTGAAAAAGTGGGTGGGCACTAATGCACTAACATCAGAAATGTTCACTGGAAGCATATTGCATTGCGCAAGATTAGGAGTCGGACAGAACAGATGAAGGTTTACCTGTGACTCCTGCTGTTCTTCTGTGTTTGATTTCTGCTTGTTCAGCCGGTCAAACCTTCAACCAGAGAGAGAGAGAGAGATTGTGTGAGTGTTACTGTAGAACTGGACACTGGTTTAGACTCTCTCTGCACTGAAGCATCGCTGCACCTCTCATAGCGGATGAACGCGTTGTTGAGATCATCATTGATGAGCAGAAGTTCTCCGATCATCTCGTCCTCTGATAGATTAGGAATCAACTCTACAACCCTCTGCTGCATCTGCTTACACACTGAATACAGCTGCTGCTCGCACACACACACACAGTGACCAAGTTAGTCAGTTAGTCATGATCAAAACATGACTACTAAAATGCAGGCTTACAGACACACACCTGCAGCAGCTCTGCATCCGATGCTGAAGTTTCTCCAGGTTTGACATGATTCAACATCTCAGTCATGACGGTCAGATTTCCTTTGACCAGATCCAGTTCAGATCTCAGCTTCTGCTTCTGGAGGAAAATCAGTCAGAACAAACACACAAATGACCCCTGACCTTTAACCCTTGAGCGCCATTGTGCGAATATGCCTTATTCCTGCCCCTGCTTTCATATTCCCCCTTTTGGTCAAACGGGATGCATTTCCTATTTCTGACAGTAGATGGTGATACAGATACGTTACATATTCTTCAGAGTTAACTAGTGTTACAGATTTTATGTTCAGCGTTGCAAGCAGCCTATAAAACGTGCGACACTATCGGTACGTCCCAAAATAGAATTAGTACATCACAAATCGTAGTAGATACCCAGATGGTCTACTATTTCTGTGCACACTCTAACAGCTAATATTGCCCACAACCCATTGCGAGTTGGACGAGGATTCGATTAGAACTACAAACGTATAATAAGTGTTAAAAAAACTACAAACATGACAGATGTGCGAGTCCGACGGTTAAGTAGAGAGGTTTAGATAAAGGGGTTGTTGAGTGATTAATAATCAGTATCTAACTTGACGAAAATATATTTATTTAATGTTATCCACATTATATTTCATCTGCAACAGCATTGTGAACTTTTGTAAAGATACGTTTGGTCATTAAGTTATAAATGCATCAATATATTCAAATTGCAAACACATGAGGAGAGTCTCCGCACGAAAGACACACGAATGGCAACGTGCTACTACATTTCTCTCCGATGCGGTAGGAAATTAAATTAAATTGAATGTGGAGGATTTTAACTGTGACAAGATGATTGACAGGGCAGTTTAAATGGTGACAGAATGCATGTATCCCATCTCTTCTCTGATGACTAGGGCGGGGCAACCTGTCACTCACATGAGATCCACCAAAAGCAAAAACCACAACCATCCAATCAATTCCCCACAGACAAAATCATCCCCGCCCTACATTTGTTCTTGTTCCAGAAGCGTTTCACTCAGATATATGGCACAATAGGGAACAAAAGAGGAGCACAACTTCAGTTTCATGCCGACTTTAACAAATCACTCCTTGCTGAGCTTATGTGTTTGTACCTCCTCAGGTGAAACAGGGGTCAGTTGTCCATTCGATTGGACACACGGAGGAGTGTGTGCCGCTGGTGATGAGTTAGTGCGTGTCCTAGAAGCAGACGGGGACACAGATGTGGGAGACATCTCGTTTTCTGGAATACTCTGAGAGAGATTATGAAGGGTGAAGAGAAACACAGGAGTGATTCACACATCTGTTCTACCACGACAGGTAATATTACAATATATAATGTTCATTCAGTCATCATTTACTCGTTCCAACATTATTTGTTCCATGAAACATAAAAGAAGGCGTTTAGCAGAATGTTCACACTGCTCTTCTATACATTCACTATAGAAAACTACTAGGCATATTTTATTAAAGTGCCCCCATTATGCTTTTTCAAATATTACCTTTCATGTAGTGTGTAATAAAGCTGTTTGTGAATATAAAAGCTCTGCAAAGTTTCAAAGATCAAAGTGCAGATAAATGGAGTTATTGTTTTCCAAAAGAAAGAAATGATTCACTGTAGTTGTAGTTGTAGCTGAGACTGGAAGAGTTTGGTTCGTGTTGTTCATGTCGAGAAGACGCTGTTTTCTGCTGCCAAAGCAAATCCACTTTGATGAGATTGATACGGTAAAACCGACACCATCGTTACTGTTCGCATCACTGTGTATCAGTAGCTGAGATTCAGATATGATAATGAGTGTTTGGTTTTCGACCAATCACAACAGACTGGGCCATCTGACGAATCAGAGCAGAGCAGTTCTCAGAAACGCGGAGTTTAGAGAGGCCGTTTCAGACACTGTGAGAAAAGAGCTGATGCTGCAATGGGTATTGTGAGAAAATTAAAGTGTTTTTGACCTTTGATGCATGTAAACCTATTGTGGGAGATGCCAAGACACAATTAGGAACCTTTAAAAATAGCATAATACCGGCACTTTAATTTTTATAACTGGAGGGCATTGTTGTAAAATTCCCTGAGAATAAAAAGAGCAATGTTTCACTCCACACTAGTCACTAGCTAACATTGGACGACTGTGGATGTGAGATTTACCCGGTTGGGTGTGTGGATGGGAGCGAGGGAGTCTAGATCCGTCATGGGAAACTCCAGGCCTCTCCGCCTCAAATCCTCATATACGCTCACCACTCCAGACAGAGAAGGATTGTTCCGGAAGGCATCGGCCCACGCCTGCAGCACAGAAGAGCGTTAATGCTCACCAGAGTCACTGCATTAACAACATCTGCAGTGAGACTTGCCTCACCTGGATGAGGCTCAGGACTCGGTCGTGAAGGATCATGGGTGGGTTGTTTTTGGGCAGTATCGTTCTGACCAGAACGCCCTCCACAAACTCTCTAGCGCAGACGTACACATGGAAACGCTGGCCACAGTTCTTCACACACGTCTCAAGAACCTGAAACACAGAACAGCAGCCTTCTTATGATGGAGGAGACACACGTGCGCTCGTGTAGAGGAAGTGACGTAACAGAAACTCACGGTCAGAGCAAGCATCACCTCCCTGAAGTTCTTATTACCCACAATCCTCTTCTTTAAAGCTTTCGCTGCATCTTTGGGTCTGAAAAACAACACAAACATTCAGACAACAGAGAGAGACAGATATCATTATAATAACAGGAAGTGATGGAGTCGCACCCGTCGTCAGTCTCGTTGATGATGTCACAGATCTCCAGGTTGAGGCTCCAGTCCTCCGTCTGCAGGGCAGCACTGGTGGCTTTCTCTGACACACAAACAACCAATAAAAATAAGATTTCATTCATTTGAAATGCAACCAATGACTGAAAGGCAAAGTACGCTAAATAAAATCACCAGAAAACTGCATAAATGATCTTTCATATTACAGAACAACCAATGTCATGGTATTTTTATTGATCTATGAAGGAGTGGAACTGTATTTCTGTCTGTCGTCTAACTTTGTTATTCTTAGAGTTATTTACCTAATAAGTCAGAAGTATTGAACATTCACAGAAAATAGCTTGTTTTTGTGCACTGGCGATCAAAAGTTTGGCATAATTAAGAATTTTTTAATGTTTTGAGAGAAGTCTCTTCTGCTCACTAAGGCTGCATTTATTTGATCAAAATACAGTAAAAACAGTTAAATATTATTACGATGTAAAATAACTGTTTTCTATGTGAATATATAGTCAAATATATTTTATTCCTGTGATCAAAGCTGAATTTTCAGCATCATTACTCCAGTCTTCAGTGTCAGTGTTTTTTCCGAGGAGGCAAGGAAGGCAGTGTCTCCCACCCCAAAAAATGGATGTGAAAATAATCCATATTACAAAAATAAAACAATGCAAATACAAAATGTGACATTAAAAAGTGTATAAATCACTTGTTTTTCTAAAATAACACTAAACAAACAGTGAGACCTACAGGGAGTCCGTGTGTCTTTTGCCTCCCCTGAGCCCATTGAGTTTTAACAGACCCTCCTAAAGCGTGCGGTGGGTTTGGTGCGGGGTAACTGAGAATGAATGGGGAGATAGTGCGATGGAGGCATTGCCTTATGATTGGATATGATTGGTTCATGCCATAAATCCTGCGTTAGCAAACCAGTCTGAATGAACAACATTATGCCGACTAATTAAAAAGTAAGTAAACAACTCAACCACTTAAATATCACCAATTTGAGGTCACATCAAAATCAAACTAGACATGGCCTGAAAACATGGTGACTGTGGTGGTTTTTAGTAGAGAGCCATTAATTAAAAGATCGGATCTCGATTCAAACACCTACGCAACCTTATTCCTAAATGACAAGATTCAGCTCTGTCCATTAAACCTTTGACAAGTACTATCACATCGAACATTTAGATCTGCGTTCAGACCCAGAGAGAGCAGATGTCACGTATAGATATGAAACAGCTTCACAAACTGTCTTTTAAACCACACAGTATCATTACTTCTGAGTTACAGTAATTCAAATTATTACAGAAGTACTGGAATAAAATGTGATCTAAAAATCACCTTTTGAAAGTAACTTGACACTTCAAATTGAGGTCAATCCCATCATTACACCAGTAGGTGGCAACAAGTGACTGTTAAATGTATTTGTCATTGAATCATTCATTTAAAGGTGCACTATGTAACTTTTCCGTCCACTAGAGGTCAACCTATTCAAAACAAAGGCGTAGTTTGATGACGCCTAGTATGAGCACAGAATCTTGGGACATGTGGTCTTCACCTCACAGCTGTTTGAAAAGAATTGGGATAGGACTCGGGCAGAAATCATGGATGCGATTATTAACGTTACTGTAGTATGAAGCAGAGCAGAGCCGAGTGTTGTGGGAGCTGAGCAAGGCCGCTGGAGCGATTGTTAATAAGATGAACGCAACACGCGCCTCGTGAGCAGCGGGACTTTTATTATGCCACAGTCGTCGGCGCCATTTCCACTTTTCCGGTCATGAGTATGAGGTAACGCAGCTCTGTTTATCATATTAGATACATTTGAGTGTGTTGAAAATGATGTTATGACGTTAATCTGTGCATTTGCTCTTTGGCTGCTATGACACTTGTTGCACACTGCAGTAAGAGTAAAGCGTTTCTGCTAAATAAAACCAGAAACCGAGGGTAACACAGATATGACGCAATTGACAGGCGACTCCCTCACACGTCCCGGTTCCTTGGTTAAAATAGAAATTCTCACGATTTACAAATAGTTGGAAACATTTGGGATATTGTAAATACTCAACTGAACAAAATATATAACACTAGCTAAGTGTTTTTTGGATATTTTACTGAAAAAGTGTTACATAGTGCACCTTTAAGACATTCGTTCAAAAACACTGATTCATCCAGTAATGATCGTTAAGTCTTTATGAGTGAGTCACTGAATCATTCATTCAAATGGATACATTTTTTTTAATTAACTCAAATTATTATAATTTTTTTAAAATAGACTGCAGCAATTAACATTTTGTCAGAACCTCTAGTAAATTACATTATTTTGTTTAGTTGTCTGGTCAGAATCGTGAAAAAAATCGTGATCTCTATTTAAAAAAAAATTGAGATTCTTAATTTATCCAGAATCGTGCAGCTTTAGTGAAATCAATTGGTGAAATTAAAGGTACTTTGGGCCTGTGATCAGCGTTTACTGAGCTTGATGAAAATAAGTTTACTATTAAAAAGAACAGTTGAACATCAATTCACAAATAAAATATATAGTTTAAATCATGTCCCAGTTACACTTGATGACAGCATTTAGTGTAACTGGGACATGAATTTACATTTGATTTATAGGAAAAACAAAACAACCTCCTCATTTCAGAACACCACTGATATATTAAAACACGTGTGTGTGTGTGTGTGTTTTATTACCTCATATAAAAAGGAAACTCTTTACTAACACAAAAAAACATTTTGTATACTGCAAAATAAGGAAAACAAAGTACATCAACAGTACATTTAGAAAGAGAGAGGAATGAGGTTTCACAAGTAACCTTGAAGATTGTTCTCATGTTATGAAAATGTCACAATGCAAAAAAATCTTAATGAATAATTTTCACAGTTTGTATACTCTATTTCTCTGCCTCACACGGTTGATCCAAACCACGTGATTAAAGCAAACATGAGCTTCACCCAACTGAGCCCTCACACACACACACACACACAAACTCTCTCTCTCATGTGACTGTCAGCTGCTTTTAACCACATACTTTGGAGGTGCTTTTGTTACATTAATGTGAAGAAGAGAAAAAAATACTGTGAGAAAGGGAAAAGAGGAAGTGTCATTATTTGTTAAAAAGTAAGTTGACACATATCCGCAGCACAATGAACTTTGCCCGTTTTATACAGGCATCACCATGATTACCTATAACTACAGTCCCATCTGACACTAATTACACACCAGCCTGTTTTCATCATACTGATACTTTCTGATAAACGGACAGAATCACTCCTCTATATTGATAACTTAAGCACTAGTTTCCACGCATCACTCGCGTGAGACGGGACTGGTCACTCTGGCGCGTCACGCGCGCGCGACTTAAAAGTTATTAAGCGTCTCCTGCATTAACACACACTGTTATTACTTTAAAACACTCACGGATCCGCTGTCCGACAGGAGACGAAAACGCGCTGCCGATGAGAAACTCCATCTGTGAGGTAAAACGCGTGAGTGACGCGGCGCGCTCACGTCAGACTGAACCATGAACGCGCGCTCACGTGAAGGAAGTGAGATCGATCAGAGCGAATGTCAAATATCGCGTGAATAATGAAGTGCCATCATTTTTTAAATGTGTTCAGTTTATAACACAAGAAACATCAGACACTATTATTATTATATATTGTTTTTTTTATTACAGTATACGCTCTATACAAGTACTATTATGTGCACAAAAAAATAAAGTATTATTGACAAAAATGTCAACAGCATGTCAATGAACATCTCTTGTGTTTTATATACAGAACATGACAAATAATTCTGCCTTCAGTCAGTGTGAAATAGCACCTTTGATTCACAACACTAACATGATTTACTAGGCTACGTATGTGTCTAATTAAGCTATATCATAACTATATGCTTTTATTCTATACACAGGCATAAATGAGTTAAACACACTTCACTAACACAAAGGAACTTGAGTCTAATTGCACTAATAGTGTCTCAATCACTAAAACATGAATTGTGACATTTCCTGGATTTCTCTCAGGACAGCAAAACCTGAAATCACCTACATTAAGTAAAAAACACACTACATGTCTTGAGAAAAAAAGGGATAAAACATATCAGTATGAAAACATCAGAAGTCAATGGAGAGATTGTGTGGGTTAGTATGGGATTGGGCCATAATACGCTGTATAAGCCGCTACGATCCCAGCCGTTTCAGCCATGTGCTCGCAGGCCAGGTTGGCTTCACACACCTCTCGCAAACTGAAGGACGGAAAGACAACAAAATCACCATGCGAATCACAGCATGAACTTTTCTTCAGTTATGAACAATCAAATAATGTGATTAGTCAGTGAGGAGTTTTGCTATCGTTCCCATTATGCGAACGCTAAGGGAACATTCCACATCAGAATGTTCAGAGAACATTTAAAAGTAAAAAAACATTAAATGAATGTTCCAAAAGTTCCAAACAAAGCCACAGAAAAACTGCTGCAAGTTCTGTTCCGTTTCTGAATGAATCAGCAAATTTGTTGAACGAATGACTCTTTTTTTTCATGTTGTTAAACGAATCAGTTTAAGAATCAGTCACTTACTTGTGTTGTTTCTAAATTATTGCTGAATTCTTAACCACATAGCATTCTACTCTTACTTTTTCTGCCATAGATATGTGTAAAAGTAGTAGTAGTAGTATGCGGTTCCAAATTCAGCACTCACTGGTTTTGTTCCTAAATGATTCAATGTCAATGATTAAACAAATCTGTTTAATGAATGAATTAATGACTTACTCATAGTCACTTGTTTTGTTCCCTTAATAAATCAGTGTCTTTGAACAAAACGATTGAATGAATGATTCAAATAATTCTCTCATAGAGACAGTCACGTGTCGCCACCTAGATGTGTAACTGTGTAACTTGCAGAAAGAGTCATAAATCACGCCACTAATACACAGACTGACTGTCTGGAACAAACACACATACGACAAGCTGAGTGATACAAACTGTGAACAGTCCCAGTGCCGTGAACACATTTATATTATGTGTGTGTGTGTGTGTGTGATTGATTGATTGATTCACCTCTCCAGCTGTTGAAGACTCAGATCGGCCGCCGGGGCTCCTGCTCTCCGGTGCCGCAGCAGTGATGCTGCCACGTCCCTCTTCAGCAGAACGTGAGGGGCAGGCGTGCCTGAAAACAGACAAAAAACACTTTTAGTTCACCAAATAATAAGTTGACCCAATAAGAAACAGATAGACACAAGATGGCTTGTTTCTCACCTTCAGCACTGACAGAGTTTGATTCAGACGAGGAAGAGGATGAATCTGAGGCAGAATCAGATGCGGAATCTGATGCGGAGTCGGATGCGGAATCGGATGCAGAGTCGGATGCAGAATCGGACTCAGAGGAAGAGGAAGAGGAAGCGGAGTCTGAGGCAGATGAGGATGCTGATGAAGAGGCAGTATCAGTGGGAGCTCCGGAGGGAGGAACCACCACATCGGCTGCAGGTTCAGGCTCCGTGTACACTAGACATACGTAGAACACACTGTTAAGGGCTCACCTACACAATGAGCTTCGAGATGTTATAATGAGCGAGTCTCACCTCCCATAGACGCGCAGACAGACAGCAGAGCGCAGACGGCCAGGAGTCTCAGAGTCTTCATGTTTCTTCAGGTCTTGGGTTCTTCTCTCAGTCGATGGTGTCTGTGTTGTTCGTTTCTTCTGTGTCTGTCATCCGTCTGTTCGCCGGTGTGTTTATACTCTCACTGTCACCCACACACACTGTTGCTAGAGTTTGTGATTGGTTTGAGAATCGAGTAATGTCCTTGCCCCTTCCTGCAGTCCAAAAACAACACACACACACACACGTGTTCCAGCAACCACAGGCAGGCAAACAGACACACATGCACCTAAACGTGGGAAACTGAGCCAAACCACTAACAAACATGCCATGAACGGCCCGACACAGAGTGACCCGTCGCTGGCTGAGTTTAATGAAATGCCCGCCATATCTGTGGGAAATGTAGGCGATGCTTCTAAATGTAAAACGTATATTTTTCCTCCAAACTCTAAGCAACGGTCATTCCAGGATCTAAATGTTCCTGGATCAGGTCAGATGGACACTCTGGGATTCAAGAAACTACTGTATGAGGAAAATCTCATGGGAAAAACCTGCAGATCCCTGTGTCTGTCGTGTCTGTTATGAGTCGATTCTGCAGATATATTAGATGCCATAAAACCAATTTGCTTCCGTTCTATCTAAATATATACACCAACTTAGTAAACAGAATGTGGGTCATATCACATGAAACATGTCATTAGGGTTTACAGGGATCCCCCATAATGCTTTGCTTCAGTTGTGGGCCCGATATATATGGTATATATACAGATGTTTGTGATTGAGAACATATCATAGAGTTGTATTATTTTATTTAAAGTTCATTATAATGACTAACCTAAACTTTAAAAGAGTTTTCGAGCCACTTTTCTTTTTGTGCTTGTGCCCAAAACAAGCCATATTTAGCTAACATCTGGGGACATTTATCAATAAATTTGTCCCCAAACCACTAACCAGTTACAGTTTTAACTTAAAGGGGCCATTCTGGGGCCAGGTGTGCTTTTAGAGGCAATTACATTTTACCTTAAATGGCGTACAAATGTAGGAAATTCCATATAGAATGCCATAAGATACAGGGGCTGTTGGCTCATAGGGATCCAGGTTCGAGTCCCACCTGCGTCATGTCATAATCACGCATACAGTGATGTTCAGCAAAAAAGACATCACAACACTGTATACACATAGCTACACTATACTGACAAAAGTTTGCACATGCACATGAACTTTAATGACATACCATTCTTAATCCGTAGGGTTTAATATGGAGTTGGCCCACCCTTTGCAGCTATAACAGCTTCAACAAGGTTTAGGAGTGTATTTATGGGAACCATTCTTCTAGAAGCGCATTTGTGAGGTCCGGCACTGATGTTGGACGAGAAGGCCTGGCTCGCAGTCTCCGCTCTAATTCATCCCAAAGGTGTTCTATCAGGTTGAGGTCAGGACTCTGTGCAGGCCAGTCAAGTTCCTCCACACCAAACTCGCTCATCCATGTCTTTATGGACCGACGCTTTGTGCACTGGTTCCAAAAGTGATGTATGTTCCAAACAAAGCCACAGAAAAAACGCTGCAAGTTGTGTTCCGTTTCTGAATGAATCAGTGAATTGGTTGAATGAGTGAATCCTTTTATCATGTTAAACAAATTAAAACCTAGATAGCTGACTTATCAGGCAACTTGTAAGGCAGCGTTAGTGCACAAAGGCACCTCACGAAACTGATTTCAGACAGACTTCTGAGGCAACGTAACAGTTTAATGATCTACAGCAAAATAGTGCAAGCTTTGGTGGTAACTAAGCAAATATTTAATTACTACAGTAGTAATTTCTCACTAGAAATTACATCAGAAGTGGAAAACGATGGTCAAAAACTTTCTTTTACACACAAACTGACCCGCAGCTGCAACATTCAGATGCCATCTTTCTTTTTCTAGCTCAGCTGTCACCGAATGGAACGCATAGGATTGTGGGATATGAAAGGCAGCGAAGGATACATCTATGCTGCCTTAAAAATCCATCAGATGAAGGTCTCTCAGGAGGCAGTAAGTGAAGCCTTCCTACCTTGATATGTGTCCTCCGAAGGCAGCATTTTCCAGCTTTCTGATGCAGCCAATGTTTTTAAACCAATCTGTTTAATGAATGATTCAATGACTCACTCAGTCACTTGTTTTGTTCTTAAATGATTCAGTATCTTTGAACAAATCAATTGAATGAATGATTCAAATAATTATTTCATAGAGAAAGAATTATTTCACATTCTTTTACTGTCCAGACTGACTGTCTGGAACAAACACACGATGAGTGATACAAACAGTGAACAGTCCCAGTGCTGTTCGACTGTTATATCAATCCAGTTTGACCAATCAGATTTAAGGACTGGAACTAACTGTTGATGATGGACAACACACTCAATATGTATTGCCACATACAGTATAGGAACCATTTCTCACTGACATATATATGACAACAGACAAAAACACACAGGCAGAGATGTGACCTGTCCTGTCTTAACCTCTGTGTGTGTGTGTGTGTGTGTGTGTGAGCATCATACAGAGTGAAACAAGTTTTGGCTGGTCTGCTGTGTAATTTCCATGTCTAGGTTCTGTTTAGTCCGTTGGGTTTGTTTAGAGGACGTGTCTCCGTGGAAAGTCCTTCACAGGGATATGGCAGCGCTGTGTGTTGTGTTCAATACTGTCCATCCACCTTATAATTTTCAGTGTTGTGTGGATGGATGTTTTCTATGTTTGAACGTTTCCCCAGTGCAAAAGCTGCAGAACAAGTTCATCATGAAGCAAACGAAGAGAATTCATGATCTGCATGTCTGATAATATACAGACAGACGTCTGATGAAGGATCTCATGCTGTTGAGCTCCTGCTGCATTTAGAGGTTTGGTGTGACTAGAGGTTTAGAGGTTTAGCAACATCCCAAAGAGATCCATACAAACAGTCCTCAGAGTCGAGAGAGAGAGACAGAGAGACAGACAGACAGACAAAGAGACAGACAGAGAGACAGGGAGAGAGACAGACAGACAGGGAGAAAGACAGACAGAGAGAGAGACAGACAGAGAGAGCGACAGACAGAGGGAGAGAGACAGACAGGGAGAGAGACAGACAGAGAGAGAGAGAGACAGGCAGAGACAGAGACATACAGAAAGAGAGAGACAGGCAGAGAGAGAGACAGACAGACAGACAGAGACAGAGCGACAGACAGAGGGAGAGAGACAGACAGGGAGAGAGACAGACAAACAGAGAGAGAGAGAGACAGGCAGATAGAGAGACAGACAGACAGAGAGAGGGAGGGAGACAGACAGAGAGACAGACAGACAGACAGAGAGACAAATAGACAGACATACAGAGAGACAGATAGACAGGGAGAGAGACAGACAGAGGGAGAGAGACAGACAGACAGGGAGAGAGACAGACAGGGAGAGAGACAGAGAGAGATAGACAGAGAGACAGACAGACAGATTTAATGGCCATTCAAAATGGGAACATATGGAGGACACACTTTGAAAATCTGTACAAAACAACTGAAACAAATCCTGCTCGAAATTAAATAAAAACCAAATTAGAAATCCTGGAAGAAAAAATTAAAGACAATCAGAACCCCCATGGATTTCCCAATCACAATAAATAAGCTAACAGAGCGACTAGAGAGAGAGAGAGAGAGAGAGAGAGAGAGAGAGAGAGAGAGAGAGAGAGAGAGAGAGAGAGAGAGAGAGAGAGAGAGACAGAGGGAGAGAGGGAGAGAGAGACAGACAGACAGAGGGAGACAGACAGAGGAGAGAGAGAGAGAGAGAGAGAGAGAGAGAGAGAGAGAGAGAGAGAGAGAGAGAGAGAGAGAGAGACACAGACAGACAGAGGGAGAGAGAGACAGACAGAGGGAGAGAGAGAGAGACAGACAGAGGGAGAGAGACAGACAGAGGGAGAGAGAGAGACAGAGGGAGAGAGAGAGACAGACAGAGGGAGAGAGAGACAGACAGACATACAGACAGAGGGAGAGAGAGAGACAGACAGAGGGAGAGAGAGAGAGAGAGAGACAGACAGAGGGAGAGAGAGAGACAGACAGAGGGAGAGAGAGAGACAGACAGAGGGAGAGAGAGACAGACAGACAGAGGGAGAGAGAGAGACAGACAGAGGGAGAGAGAGAGAGACAGACAGAGGGAGAGAGAGAGAGAGAGACAGACAGAGGGAGAGAGAGAGAGAGAGAGAGAGACAGACAGAGGGAGAGAGAGAGACAGACAGACAGAGGGAGAGAGAGAGACAGACAGAGGGAGAGAGAGAGAGACAGACAGAGGGAGAGAGAGAGAGAGAGAGAGAGACAGACAGAGGGAGAGAGAGAGAGAGAGAGAGACAGACAGACAGAGGGAGAGAGAGAGACAGACAGACAGAGGGAGAGAGAGAGAGAGAGAGAGAGAGAGAGAGAGACAGAGGGAGAGAGTTCATGTAGTGCAGTGGTCTGATGTGGCTTTGACTCTGGTATCCACCATCACAGCAGACACCACAAACAAAACCACAGAATGTGTGTGTGTGTGTGTTATATAAAAGCAGCCGTATAGATAGTTTAGAATATTTCTGAGCCGTATGTCTGCAAACTTCCGATAATTACAGTGAGAGTTTGTCTGTTTTTAGCTTGTAATGTTTTTAGCAGAATGAAATCTTGACTCTGACTCTCATAGATTTCCTTCTGTTTGGCGAATGCAAAATCAGTTTTAATTACATTTCACTGTCGTTTTTTTAAACATCTGGTGCTCTTTGTGTGTCGGTCGGAAATGAATGTACTATATTTTAGTTTGATAATGTTTTTTAATTAATATTTTGTATTTTTAATGGTACTAAATTATATTTGTGCTGTAGTTATAATCCATTTATTTTTAAGCATAGACCTGAAAATGAAATTTCCAACTAAAACTGTCGTAAATCTTGAAAGCTTTAGAGCACAGACTGAAGTTTGATCTCTTTTCAAAGACACTTGGCAGATTATTGCTGAAGTGAAAAAAGTTTTAAAAAGTTCACTTAAAAAAGTTAAAACATTTTATGTTTATTGTTATGAAAAATGCACAAAAATACTATATAAATTTTTTATATGAAATATATATTTTCAAAAACACGTTTTACTCTAAAACTGCAAAAAAAAAAAAAAAAATCAAAGCCACATAACTAAACAAGTTGTGTTCCAAATTTGAGGTTGATATCTCAAAAATGAGCTTTCAGTGTGATTTTGTTTGGGTGCAGTACCAAAAGTTTCCACTAGATGAAATTCGTCTCCCATTCATTTCCAATGCGCTCATTTTGACGTGAGGACCATTTTCAGGACCATTTAACCTTTTCGAATCATGTCCATGATTTTTTGTGTGTGTTGTTCACACAGCAAGTGCCAAAACCTTTACCAATTTTTGTACCATTCCGATAAAGTAAAAAAAAAAAAATTGACCGAAGAGCACCGAAGAGCACCACAAGGTTAAATGCATTGAGAAAATGCAGTTTATCTTTGTCCTGCACATTCTATTCAACCTTATTGTGCTGTGACATTCCTCTTGAACAATAATCATTTGACCTTCCTGATGTGACATCATAAAAGTCTTTGCAATCATGTTCAAACAGCTCTTCATCAGTATTTCATTATGTTTACACTTTGACATCAACAAATTCAGGAGTTCAGTGGGAAAAATAATAGTAAATAGCCTAATGTGATGTGGTCCAAAGATATTTGCTACTTGTAGCTGTTTTTACACTGACCTTCAAAATCTAATGTTGAATGTAAGAGAAAGAGAAAAGGTTAGTAATGATAAATTATGTCGAAATACTGTGACTCCACACAGCTGTAAGGATTGTGGGTTTAAGCCAGGATTAGGGTTCAATTAGGACATTTAGTTTTTATGAACATGCCTTAGACAAAAACATTACTGGTGTGTATCTTGAGACAAAACAATGGCACTTACATATTTTAAGATATATCGGTGCAAGTTGATTTCAGTTAAAACAGCACAAACATGCATTTTAGATCTTTCAAGAACTAATCTGAGTGTTAGTAATAATAAAATGAATAAGATCAGTGTGTACCCAGATAACACATTTTCTAAGAATATTTTGATAATGTTACCATTATGCTATTTCTGAATGTTCCCTGAATGTTGTTTTTGATATATAAACGTTAAGGGAACATTCCATTTAACAATTTTGTAAAGGTTACAAATGTTTTGGGAATGTTACTTTTGAATGTTCTCTGAACATTCTGAAACAAGTAGTACCATTTAAAAAACATTAGACAATCATGACTAAAATGTTTCAGAAAAACATAAAAAATAACAATGTTTAAATAACATCTGCTAACTATTAAAGACCAGATAACTCTGAATTATAATGTTTGTTCATAGCTTTGAGAGAACCTTCAGAGAAGCTAACAAGGAACATTCTGACAAGGTTCTCTCAAATATACACTACCAGTCAAAAGTTTGGACACACTTTTCCATCAAAGAGAATGGGAAAGTGTGTCCAAACTTTTGACTGGTAGTGTATGTTGTACAGTATCTCTCTCACACACACTCATGCAGCTGATGCTTCAGTGGTTGGGTTTGTGCCTGCAGTGATTTATGAACTGACTGCTGATGGACTTCTGCTCCGTCACTCATGCAGGTCAGCATGAGTCCTGTATGAATGTGAGATCACAGTAAAAATAAGCCCATTATCAGCTGAGTAGAAAGCTGTCTGTCTCACATCATCTGTCTGTGTTTGTCTCATAACCTTGCTCTGAGGACACATTGCATCTCGTCCAGATTATTCTACAAATCTCACTGCAGCAGTTCACACAAATAAACACAAACTCAGAAGATTGTAACTCCCGTTTCCGCTCAGTCAACGAAAACCGCTCATTATCCTCATTTGGCCCGCGCTCAAGAATCCAGACGGCTTTCAGCACATTTAGAGTTCCGTCTCTTTATTCTCAATCATTGCAGTTTACAGCCTCACAATGTGGCATGTACACACTATATATGTCACAGCCAGACTCAGTGCTTCTCGTTTTGTGTGTGAAATGTAACTCTGGATCTCTTTTAATTCTTCATGTTCTGTCCTTCACTGCTGTTTTAGGTCTTTGAGCCGGGTTCACACTGTACGATTTTGTATACGATTTGGCCGTCTGAGACAAATTTTGAAAATCCTAAAAGATTCCTCTGAACGTGGGCCAAAATCTGAAGTCTTTGAAGGCTTGTTTGACGTTCTCCGACAGCCGATTAATGGCCGCTGAAATCAGAAGATTTGACAGTCCAGTAGTGTTACTTCTCCTACGACAACCGTCAAATCAAAAACCAAAAGGAGCACAGAACCTGATGACAGTACATTCTCCAATTCCTCAATTCTACAAACAATACACCATAATGACAATTTGAAAGAAGTTTGTTTAAAATCTTTGCAAATTTATAAAAAAAAAAAAAAAAACGAAAAACATCACATGTACATAAGTATTCACAGCCTTTGCTCAATACTTTGTTGAAGCACCTTTGGCACCAATTACAGCCTCAAGTCTTTTTGAGCATGATGCTACAAGCTTAGCACACATACTTTTGGGCAGTTTCTCTCATTCTTCTTTGCAGGATCTCTCAAGCTCCATCAGGTTGGATGGGGAGCATCAGTTCACAGCCATTTTCAGATCTCTCCAGAGATGTTCAATCGGGTTCAAGTCTGGGCTCTGGCTGGGCCACTCAAGGACATTCACAAAGTTGTCCCGTAGCCACTTCTTTGTTATCTTGGCTGTGTGCTTAGGGTTGTTGTCCTATTGGAAGATGAATCTTTGTCCCAGTCTGAGGTCCAGAGCGCTCTGGAGCAGGTTTTCATCAAGGATGTCATTGCTGCATTCATCTTTCCCTCGATCCTGACTAGTCTCCCAATTCCTGCCACTGAAAAACATCCCCACAGCATGATGCTGCCACCACCATGCTTCACTGTAGGGATGGTATTGGCCAGGTGATGAGCGGTGCCTGGTTTCCTCCAGACTTGACGCTTGCCATTCAGGCCAAAGAGTTCAATCTTTGTTTCATCAGACCAGAGAATTTTGTTTCTCATGGTCTGAGAGTCCTTCAGGTGCCTTTTGGCAAACTCCAGCGGGCTGCCATGTGCCATCTGGCCACTCTACCATACAGGCCTGATTGGTGGAGTGCTGCAGAGATGGTTGTTCTTCTGGAAGGTTCTCCTCTCTCCACAGAGAAACGCTGGAGCTCTGTCAGAGTGACCATCGGGTTCTTGGTCACCTCCTTGACTAAGGCCTTTTTCCCTTGATAGCTCAGTTTGGCCGGGCGGCCAGCTCTAGGAAGAGTCCTAGTGGTTCAAAACTTCTTCCATTTACAGATGATGGAGGCCACTGTGCTCATTGGGACCTTCAATGCTGCAGACATTTTTCTGTACCCTTCCCCAGATCTGTGCCTCGATACAATCCTGTCTCTGATGTCTACAGACAATTCCTTGGACTTCATGGCTTGGTTTATGCTCTGACATGCACTGTTAACTGTTGGAACTTATAGATATAGATAGGTGTGTGCCTTTCCAAATTATGTCCAATCAACTGAATTTACCACAGGTGGACTCCAATCAAGTTGTAGAAACATCTCAAGGATGATCAGTGGAAACAGGAGCACCTGATCTCAATTTTGAGTGTCATGGCAAAGGCTGTGAATACTTATGTACATGTGATTTTTTTTCGTTTTTTATTTTTAATAAATTTGCAAATATTTCAAACAAACTTCTTTCACGTTGTCATTATGGGGTATTGTTTGTAGAATTGAGGAAAACAGTTATGAATTTAATCTATTTTGGAATAAGGCTGTAACATAACAAAATGTGGAAAAAGTGAAGCGCTGTGAATACTTTCCGGATGCACTGTAGGCTATATTGTTCAACATTGTTTCTGAAATATTTTAGTTGGATGTTTGTTATTTATTAAATGTTACTATTTGTTTCAGAATGTTTCTCAGGACATTCAAAAGTAACGTTCCCATAACGTTTGAAGAATGATAAAATGGAATGTTTGCTTAACGTTCGATAAAAAACGGAACGTTTTGAACATTCAGAGAACATTTAGAAATAACTCTTTCATAACTTAATGGGAACATTAAAAAAACATTTTTAGAACATATTTTTGTTAATTTGGTACACACAAAGCTCCATTAAAAATGTGCAAAGATCAGAAAATTGAAACGGACATGGAAAAAATCCTAAATGTCAAACAAATGTCTAGATGTATAAATAGTGGAGTCATGTTGTTTATCACAGTTTGATAATCACTGATCAAAAGATACCTATAATGAACTACAAACAGGATCCACTGTATTTCATTTAATATTTTTAATGAAGGAAATGAAGGTTCCTATTATAGTTCAGTTTTGTCTTCAGTTGTTTCAGCCTCTTTCTGCTTCTGTTAGAAAGAAGACACTCAGACACTCAGTACAGTGTTAATAACATTAGTGGATTTCCATGTTCTGAATATGGGAACCTTACCTGCAGCTCTCCATCCAGAAAAGAGTCACAGAAGTTCTGCACATGCTCAGTAGTGATTTCACCCGACGGCATGAGCCATTTCTTGTCCAAGGTGCCATCATAAATGCCGATCCGCGGCAGGTCACGTGACTTCAGGCCGAAGTACTCCAGCACGCGTGCATTTGATTTCTCTCCTCCATTGACCAGCACAAACAACATCTGCATTTCACAAAAGACATTCAACAATCTGCACTAAAATCACAAACAGTGATCACGTCCTCTAGCTCAGGGGCTTTCAATCTTTTAGATGCCGCGGACCCCCAAATATGATCATGTGAGGGACCACCATTCTAAAATGTATATGGCTTTTATAAACACTCAATTTATACACAAAAAAAATTATATTATAAATCTAAAATTTGTTTCAGTTACATTATTTTATATATTGTTCTACTCAATGTAGTAATGTAGTGTTATATGTATTATTTAATTCTTGTTTATTTATTTAATTTTAATCAAAATGTTTTATTAATATTAATATTTTTTTCTTTTATATATCTAACTTAATTCATTGAATAGATTACTAACTAATATTTTTTTATTTTAATCACTTTTTTTATTTGTTTAGATTTAATTTATTGCCTTACTCATTAATTTAAATCGAATTTATTATTATTTATTTTTTTTAAAGTTTTTTTCTAGACTTTTCCACAGACCCCCTGTCACTCTCTTGCGGCCCCCTGACCCCAGTTTGAAAACCCCTGCTCTAGCTCATGTAGTTTTGGGAAGCCTTGAAAAGAAGAGGTTCACCGATGTTCTTTTTTTTGTAGTTTAATTTTTTTGTAGTCAGCTATATTAATATGCATGTTTCTAGTTTTATGAATTTTGTGTAGCTACATTTATACATTTAATAGGTTTTGTGCCAAATAAATTAAAAGATTTCCCACAAATCAGTCTCATTCACTTTTGCACTATTTCTGAAAGTTCTGGAAGGGGCTTGGAATGATCTGGCATGAATATTAGGGTCAAGTGGGCGGAGCCCTTGTGTAATCAGTTTAGAAGCTCTTAATCCCATTAGAGAGTAAAACAGTGAGACTTCATCCCTTTAATTAACACTTTCTCCGTAGTTCAATGCGAGGAAATGGACTCCTGTCGCGTCGGCGCTCGTTTACTACCTTGCCAGTGTATTTTTGAGCAAGACCCCTGAAGCGCTCCTGCAGCGGGTCGGATTCCGCGCGCCCTCTGTCGGCCAACAGCAGCACGTGCGTCTTCACCTCAGACTGAAACAGACCCACCGCAGACTGACACACACACACACACGAAATCATTGCGATTCTGCTTCCTGTGAAACACTGAATAATGACATATATTCACGGCGATGAAATATAATAACATATCCCAAAAAGCGTCATTAGAATAGTTTCCTTGCAGCTATTTTTACACTTAAAAGGCGGATCAGATACAGCATCTGAGGAGACAAACAATCACGAACTGCTGAATGCAGCACAGAGTAGCCTACATGCATTTACACAGACATTACAATATCATAAATAACATTGTGAAATGATAAACTGATCAATATGCAATTATTACAAATGAGAAAAATGAGGAAATGAGATAAATGAAAAACAAAACTAGACTATAAATGATGAATATGCACTCTTGGCCCTGTTTGTGTCATTCGTCATTGTGTTCATTTAATCAAAAACAGTGCCTTGATTAATTCAACAAATTTGTATTGTATTTTATTATTTTACAGATTGAGATATACATCACTGGGCATCACAGGGATTCCACTCCACTGGTTTGAGTTCACAGGTAGGTCTTTCAAGGTTGCCTGGAGAGGGGAGGTATCCAAAGCACATCAACTAACCACTGGGGTTTCCCAGGGCTCAGTGCTTGGACCTCTCCTCTTCTCCATTTACACTACATCACTGGGACCATCATACAGGCACATGGCTTCTCATACCATTGCTATGCTGATGACACACAGCTCTACCTCTCATTTCAACCAGATGATCCCACAGTAGCTGCACGAATCTCACGCTGTCTAGCTGACATCTCGTCATGGATGAAACAACATCACCTGCAGCTCAACCTGGCAAAGACTGAGCTTCTCGTCTTCCCTGCTAACCCAACTCTACAACACAATTTCACCATCGAGCTAGGTTCATCTTTGATTACCCCTTCAGAGTCGGTCAGATATCTCGGAGTAATCTTTGTTGACCAGCTGTCCTTCAAAGACCACATTTCAAAGACAGCTCGGTCTTGCAGGTTTGCCCTGCACAACATCAGAAAGATCAGACCGTTCCTTACAGAGCATGCAACACAGCTTCTTGTCCAAGCCCTGGTCATTTATAGGCTTCACTACTGCAATGCGCTTCTGGCTGGACTTCCATCGTGTGCAATCAAAACACTTCAATTGATTCAGAACGCAGCGGCACGTCTTGTCTTCAACGAGCCCAAAAGGGCCCATGTCACACCTCTCTTCATCTCTCTGCACTGGCTACCACTCGCTGCCCGCATTAAGTTCAAGGCTTTGACGCTTGCTTATGGATCCACCACAAGCTCAGCACCCGCATACTTCGACTCGATCCTACGAGTCTACACCCCTCCCAGAAGCCTCCGTTCAGCTAAAGAGCGGCGGCTGGTGTTACCATCCCAGAGAGGCATGAAATCCCTCTCCAGAACTTTTTCATTCACTGTTCCCAGCTGGTGGAACGATCTTCCCACCTCCATCCGGATGGCAGAATCACTAACATCATTCAAAAAACAGCTAAAAACCCATCTCTTCCGGGAGCACTTAATCTCATCATAAAAAAATAAATAAAAAAAATTCTTTTTTCCTCTATCTTTCTCTACACCCTCCCTATTCTAGCTTACGCTACTCTGAGCAATGCCCGAAACGTAGTATATAAGGCACTTCTTGCGTTTCTACGCCTCTTCGTAACGGATCGCTTCCTGTACTCCTCAGTTGTAAGTCGCTTTGGATAAAAGCATCTGCTAAATGCATAAATGTAAATGTAAATATACTTTTACCTAGGCCTACAGTATATTGCCCAGCCCTAATCTTCACTGCACTAGCACATTTATTTTAATTATATAACAGAATTATATATAACTCAGATTAACATTACAAAGCTACTAGAAGGGAAACGAGACAAGAAGTTGAGGTCGGTGTTTGCATGTTCAGTACCGCTTGATTATACTCTGTGACGTAACGAATGTTATTCATGGTCATAAAGCGTATGAGTCCATCAGCATCAACTTTCTTGGCCTCTGACAGCTTCAGGTGCTCCTGATGAAGATCTGCCTGTAACACACACACATATGTTTGTTTCACTATATTAGTGAGGACATTGCATAGACTTCCATTGATTTTATATCAGGTTAATGATATTTTCTATCCCCTAACCCGATCCTTATCCCTAAACCTACCCATCCCAGAAACATGTGCAAAAACAGATTTAAATAAAAACATATTTTGGCCGATTTATAAGCATTTTTAACTAGTGAGGACCAGTCAAATGTCCTCACTAGTGAGTTGTCATAATATTTTACTATATAAGTGAGGACATTTGGCCCCTCACAAGTATAGCCAAACAAGGTACACACACACACACACACATAAAGACATATTCATCCATCATAATATCCAAATTTATCATTGTGTGCCGTGAGGTTGTATGTGTTTTCCAGTTGAACAGTGAACTTGTTGCTGAATTATCTACACAGTAACACAGGCTGCAGATGCCACATAAGAAAATACGCTTACATTACCTAACTTATGTAATTGAATCCATAATGTTTGTACTAGTATCTATTCAGTGTGTTAGCAAAAGGTGTGATGAAGTTATGACACAGCCATGAGGTTCTGGGCTATAGAACAGAGTTTGGTGCCAATACAGTTAATGTTCTCACTGTGACATATGACTGAATCTATACTGTTGTTGACCTTTATAAGGGTGAGTTACAGTAATATGGCCTACCTCTCTACCTTTGTAATCTGTTTACAGTATCACATGGCATAGCCTACCTACTGTAATGTAAAATGTTGCATTTGATGCCATCTGTCTCCCTTCTTCTGATGCATTTCTGGTCAATCTGATGTTACGCTGTCATTGACTATTTCCTCTATCTTATACTTTATTCTGCTCTATGTTCACTCACACACACACACACACTCACACCCACATGTCTGGTTCGCTATCTTTCTGGGTATATATGTATAATAGGCATAATGGTTTCTATACTGTACAAACTGTATATTCTCTCCCCTTACTAAACCTACCCATCACACAAAACGTTCTGGATTTTTACATTTTCAAAAAAAAAAAATCCTTCTGTATGATTTATAAGCTTGTTTCCTCATGGGGACCAAAAAATGTCCCCGCAAGGACAAGGATTTAGGATATTGCCATTTTTATGGGGACATTTTGTAGAGTTTACCAGGCCACACACACACACTTTGGTCATAGTGGTTATAATCTAAGATAAATCGCTTATAATGTAAAAATAATTCATTATATATGGTTGTCAATATCGGAAATTGCAACTCAAAACTCATTTTGGCGTATACATTCCACGACATTGCACACTTGTACTATTGATACGCATTCTCATGTGATCGTGTTGGTTTGTGTAAGAAAAATATCCATATTTAAAACTTTATAAAGTAAAATATCTAGCCTCTCGCAGTTTAAAACGCTTACACTATATGTTCAATGTTTTTTTACACGGTTTGGCGGAAGCTCGATATTTTATTTTATAACGTGTTAAATATGGATATTTTTCTTACACAAACGCATGGCTTCGCTTCAGAAGGCCTTTATTAACCCCCTGGAGCCGTAGGGAATACTTTTATGATGGATGGATGCACTTTTTTGGGCTTCCTGAATATAATGGCCATTCACTGCCATTATAATGCTTGGAAGAGCCAAGACATTTTTTAATATAACTCCGATTGTATTCGTCTGAAAGAAGAATGTCATTTACACCTAGGATGGCTTGAGAGTGAGTAAATCATGGGGTAATTTAAATTTTTGGGTGAACTAACCCTTTAAGAGCAACGTTCTGAGAACGTTCTCTGTTAGCTGTGTGTTTACCTTCCTGAAGATGGAGATGGAGTCAGAGGCAATGCCATATTTGGCCCAAACTTCCTTTTCGCTGCACAGAGCAACAGGAAGTGCCTCCATCTGTTTAGCGGCAGCCAAAAACTCTTTATATCCGTGAGCAGCTTCAGTCTGTTGGAGAGACAGAAATAATCTAACACACAGACATGAATACTGATCATACATGAGCTCTGCAGCTGAAAACGACTGTAACTTAATTCTGAGAACTACAGCTCATATTTTGCAGGATCTGTGGGCTCTTGTTGAGCTGCACCCGCGTCTGTTTATGGAGCGCTGAAGGTGCCAATCCCACAAGTACAGAGACGCTCCCACAATTCCGGCCCTGTTCCTCCTCCGCACGTAGAGTTGGGCCAGAGGACTCTGCATTCTGGGATTCCACAATGGCAGTCATTTCCTGAGACCAGTGGAGACTCATTGGGGAAATTCACCTCCTCGTTTTGTCCAGCCATATAGACTGAATACACACTCACCTCAAAGAACCCGATGACAGCCACTTCAGCTGAGTCGACGAAGGCCTCGGCCGCAGGAACATCCTTTAGTCTGAGGATGGCGTTCTCTGCAGATCAACACAACTGCTTTAGTCAAGTTTTAGAGATTGCATTAAAAAATCATGTTAATGTTTACGCGTTTACACTTTGTTCTTAAATTGAATGCGGAAGGCGTTTACTTTTATAATAGATGGATGTGCTTTTTTGGGCTTCTAATTTTGGGCTGCCATTCACTGCCATTATAATGCTTGGATTAGCCATGACATTTTTTAATATAACTCTGATTGTATTCACCTGAAAGAAGAATGTCATTTACACTTAGGATGGCTTGAGGGTGAGTAAATCATGGGGTAATTTTTGGGTGAACTATCCCTTTACTATCTTCATGCCTTATAGTCACATTTAGCAAATTAGAGCTGTGTGATAATATAGATTCATTTTGCAATGATACCAGCAATCAAGTACCCAGCCAGCAAAATGTTACAAAAATGTCTATGTTATAAAAACATTATTTCTGAATGTTCAAAACGTCCAGTTTTGAAAACTCTTTTTCTTGGTTATGCAAACTTTTTTGTCATTCTTCAAACATTATGAGAATTTTACTTTTGAAAGTTCTGAAACAAGTAGTAACATTTAAAAAATGTTAGATGAACTAAAACGCTCCATGAATGATGGATGTTTTTTGAGAGCATTTTTTATTACACACTATATAACTTTTAATGAATGTTTGGAAGAATGTATGTTCATAACCTTTAACCTTTAGGCATCTACCGGTCAAAAACATTATCATAGTTTAAGTTTTTTATGAAAAGCATAGCATTTCTGCGAAACAACAGAGAATATTATTGACATTTAATGATGTTTAAAGTCTTCTGAAAGCTTACCTTGATCTTCTGCGGTCACACACACAGTCAATAAGGAAAAAACAATGAGAAACATCATGACTGCACTAAATATGGACAAACTGAGAAGAAAGAAAGAGAGAAGAAGCCCACCCGTTATGCTCTTGTATGTGGGGGCCCGTCTGCTGGTCACATGACTGTCTGTGGGCTGATGCTGATTGGTGGAGCTGTGTGAATCAGACAGGTGTGCAGCTCACGGTCCGGTCAGACGCTTTAGATTACGTGTCACTGAAGACACACATGTTGCTTTTCTTCCTTTTGAGAATAAGCCTCAGTGCTGAAACACAATATTGTAAAATGCAATCAGAGATTTACATTGAAAC
Organism: Rhinogobio ventralis; assembly: GCA_039654625.1. Lineage (NCBI taxonomy): Eukaryota > Metazoa > Chordata > Actinopteri > Cypriniformes > Gobionidae > Rhinogobio > Rhinogobio ventralis. Next base: position 3,658,266 of record CM077205.1, on the reverse strand, counting down.
TCAAGGAACAAAACAGACATCAAAAGATCTCTGCTTCACATTTGTCATATTAAGAAATATATTAAGATATAAGGGTCCATAATGTTATTAAGAAATATTTTAAATGTTATATTTTAACATAAAACAAAAGAACAATGACCACAGATCACAAGTAATCCACAAACAAATCAAGACACAAAATAAATAAACAATACAATGAAAAAATAATAAAAAATAACAATAAAAAAAAAAATATAGAGCCAAATACTTGCATCTATTTTAATTTCATGTTGACCTACCAAGGTAGGCTATATCATATCCATTTTATATTAACAATAAGAGAAACAAATAAAATTAGGCCTACAGAATATTTTTTACTCAGATTATGAAGAGTTTATTTTGTATGGATTATCATAAAATAGACCACAGACATTTGTAGTTGAGAGTGTGTGTTGTGTCAGTCTGGCAAGGAGATTTATTTGAGATTTATAATTTTGCAAAATGGTCTTTTGTGGTATCATCCACACGTGTTGATAACATAACTGCAAAAAAGTAATAGCCTAGTTAACAATTACTTGTTTATAGGATATGATGTATTTGTATTTTTTTTGTAAGCCCCTAAAAACTGGGGGGAGACATTTGAGCGAGAAAAAAAAGATGCCGTCCGAAAGTTGCGTTTGCTGGTCAGTAGGCCTAGTGTGTAAATGTACATTTTTGACCAACATTTTCCACTTCTGATGTAATTTCTAGCGAGAATTTGTTTAGTTCTCACCAAAGCTCTCTCTATTTTGCTGTACATCATTAAACTGTTACACTGCCTTAGAAGTCTGTCCGAAATCAGTTTCGTGAGGTGCCTTCATGCATAAACGCTGCCTTACAAGTCATTGTCTGATAAGGCAGTGAGGCAACAAGTCAGCTGCCTAGGTTTTCGGACGCAGCCATGGAGAGACACTTCCAGGCGAATCCGTGGGTGGAAATACACCTGACCTGATGATGGTGTGAGACAGGGACATGTCTGCTGACTCTCTCCAAATCTGATCCCAGACCACCGTCAGGCACCTTCTCTACAGACTCCTTGTATTGGGATCTTGTCTGATTTGTCATTGTAAAATGACATCTAAAGTCAGCATGAAACAGAAATTGCACTAGTCTACAAATAACTAGAACTAGAACAAATGTAACCTCGCGCCAGTAAAAACATGGACATTGTTGTGTGGGAATGTTGTGCATAATATTATTGTGGAAATAAAAAAGTGCTAATGTGCTCAAAATAATTATGCTGTCAAGCCCTCTTTTAATCTGAAACATTTTACTTCAAAAAGTTTAAGATCTTATTTCACAACAACAAACAGATATAAAGCCAATACACAAAACAGTATCAACTGTAGAAACACAACAGGCAGTTTGTAGGTCCAGCAGAAGAACATGTGAATGTGTTTTATCCTGTCGTCGGCTGATATTTCTATTCACTTCTGTCATTTAACATTCATTAACATGATCAAGATGCAAAATTATAGGCTACTTATTATATTCCCAGCTAACATTCTCAGATCTTTGGCTAACATTCTGCCAAGGTTCTCTCAAAGTTATGAACAAACGTTCTTCCAGTAACATTAATAGAACGTTTTGTTATCTGGTCTTTTATAATGTTTACAAAATGTTAGCACAAAAAAGTTACTTATATATATTTTTTTCTGAAATGTTTTAGTTGGATGTTCATCTAACGCTTTTTAAAATGTTACTACTTGTTTCAGAAACATTCAAAAGTAACGTTCCCATAATGTTTGAAAAGTGACAAAATGGAATGTTCCCTTAACGTTCACATAACCAAGAAAAAAAAAATGTTTTAAACGTTCAGAGAACATTTAGAAAAATAACGTTAGCTGGATTTTCACATACAGCTTCTGCTGTCACCTCAGGTGGCTGGTGGTTGTGTATGTGCTCATTTGTAATTGGTTAAACTGATGTGTTACAACACTCCCTGATCTAGTTAAACAGGTTCACATCAGGATAGATTAAGAGCTGCAGTCTCTTCTCACTACAGGATCTAAAGAGTCAGGATTTAAAATAGAGCTAATGCTCAGCTCAGAGTTAGAAAGGAACTGTTTTCATACAGACATGCAACAGTTATGCAACATTTAACCTAGAGGTAAGGTCAGAGGTCAGTGCAGTTTCTGGAGAGATGTGAAATCAAAGAGAAAAGCACATGTGCTGAAACTGTGTGGGTTTATGCACTGTAAAAAAAAAATCCTTAAAAAAAAGGAAAAAGTACTGGCAGCTTGGACATTATCCATTAATTTTACGGACATTTCTGTTAACCCTAACGTAGAAAAATTCAAAAATTCTAAATACAGGTAAAACACCTGTAAAAAATAAATATGGAAAATTCCGTCAAATTAATACAGTACATTGTGCCCTTTTTAGAGTGTTATGACAGCAATGTCCATTTCTAGATTTGCCACAAAGATCAGACCTGATCAGATGCTCATGAAAGTCTAATGCTGCCTTCATGTACATGAACAGCCTTTCAAGTCATATTCATGACTGGGAAACTCTAAGATCATTAGTATTTACATAATATTTTACACAGCAAAAACAGCATTTATTTGACTAAAACTCCAGAATCAGATAACATTGTGAATGTTTATACATGGATGTCAATGAATGCGACGCTACTTTTTTATTCAAAATTGGCTGGATATTGAATCTATTAAGATTTCCCCCCAAAATAGGCAAGAATGAACCTGTCCTCCATGATTCATATTTTTGCTGAAAACAAATCACTTGAATGCAACAAACTCATGATTCCGACTTCAGAAGTGGGAAATTTCCAACTGCAGACAAAGTCTCATTAACTGTATATAAATCCCATCCGAAGAGCACAAGCTCCTCATCAGATATAGATGTGTTTGAATACAGCACAGAATAAACAAACACACATGAGAACATACACTCACCTAAAGGATTATTAGGAACACCATACTAATACTGTGTTTGACCCCCTTTCGCCTTCAGAACTGCCTTAATTCTACGTGGCATTGATTCAACAAGGTGCTGAAAGCATTCTTTAGAAATGTTGGCCCATATTGATAGGATAGCATCTTGCAGTTGATGGAGATTTGTGGGATGCACATCCAGGGCACGAAGCTCCCGTTCCACCACATCCCAAAGATGCTCTATTGGGTTGAGATCTGGTGACTGTGGGGGCCATTTTAGTACAGTGAACTCATTGTCATGTTCAAGAAACCAATTTGAAATGATTCGAGCTTTGTGACATGGTGCATTATCCTGCTGGAAGTAGCCATCAGAGGATGGGTACATGGTGGTCATAAAGGGTCATTTTTCCAGTCTTCAACTGTCCAATTTTGGTGAGCTCGTGCAAATTGTAGCCTCTTTTTCCTATTTGTAGTGGAGATGAGTGGTACCCGGTGGGGTCTTCTGCTGTTGTAGCCCATCCGCCTCAAGGTTGTGCGTGTTGTGGCTTCACAAATGCTTTGCTGCATACCTCGGTTGTAACGAGTGGTTATTTCAGTCAAAGTTGCTCTTCTATCAGCTTGAATCAGTCGGCCCATTCTCCTCTGACCTCTAGCATCAACAAGGCATTTTCGCCCACAGGACTGCCGCATACTGGATGTTTTTCCCTTTTCACACCATTCTTTGTAAACTCTAGAAATGGTTGTGCGTGAAAATCCCAGTAACTGAGCAGATTGTGAAATACTCAGACTGGCCCGTCTGGCACCAACAACCATGCCACGCTCAAAATTGCTTAAATCACCTTTCTTTCCCATTCTGACATTCAGTTTGGAGTTCAGGAGATTGTCTTGACCAGGACCACACCCCTAAATGCATTGAAGCAACTGCCATGTGATTGGTTGATTAGATAATTGCATTAATGAGAAATTGAACAGGTGTTCCTAATAATCCTTTAGGTGAGTGTATGTTAATGAGCAGATTATATAATAACCTAAATGACTGTCAGGACAACCAATCGGGATTGTGGATTAGAGCTGCTTAATCTTTAATTAGCAAAGTTCAGCTATAAGCGTATGTTTAGGATCAGGGTAAATCAGGCATGTGTTTCTCAGAATATCTGCTGGTGTTTTTTTTTAGCTGCTCGAAGCTAAAAACAGATGTGAGCTGTGAAATCGTCTTTACATCTCAGCAGTCGCTGGTTAGAGAAGAGACTGAAATAGCCTGACCTGAGATCAGAAACATGAAGTAAAAAGAGCATTAAAATGAACGATGCAGCACACAGGGAACATTCTCAGAACGTTCTCTCAAAGTTATGCACAAACATTCTTAGTAACATTAATAGAATGTGTGTTCAAAGATCTCTGGTCTTTAATAATGTTCTCAAAACAGCACAAAAACTTTATTTATACATCATTCATGGAACGTTTTTCTTCTGGGGTTTAAATTGGGATGTGTTGATAATGTGAAAATTAGATGAAAACTGAGGATAAAGTCGTATGTTTTAATCAACTCATTATCCTAAAAGATCATGAAAAAACAGCCCGTAAAGGTGTTTGAACACACATTCATCATATTTCAGACTGTCAGACAAACTGCAGATGTTCTAAATAAACTATGACTGTTACCACACGTGTGTCCTCAGCTGGAAGAGCCCGAAGTGCTTAAAATACCCCATGTGTCAATCTCCTGATCCCTCTATCTGTTTCTGTGGGAGGCGTTTGAGGATCAGAAGATTAGTCGAGTGCTATAAACGTGGCCGGCAGAGACACTGGACACGAGCTGAAGCGAGACATCGCAGAAGAGAAGAGAACCACCAGAAGAGCCGAAACTCAAGCACACGGTAAGAGATTCTCCTCACCTGAGACACATTTACAGCACAATGAGAAACAGTCAGGTAAAGTACTACGGTATTTATTTCATTTTTACTCAGACAGGCTGTAGTAAAAACACAACACATGATTTACTGAGAGCAGGAATTCTGGGCTGAGGAACATGAGGAGAAACCCACAAAACAGACGAACATAGAAACAAAACAGAGAGAGAGAAAGACTTTCGTGGGCTAATAAAGAACAGACAGATTTAGTGATGGAGAGGAAATAAATAAAAAGGAAAAGCAAAATGTGAGTAAAAATGCCGGACATTCAGTTGAACATTAAACTACAGGTGTTGTGCAGAGATTACCAGGGATACTTCTTTCGGCCACAGAATATAAAGTTGGAATTGCGAGAAAAAAAGTCAGAAACAACACGGAAACAAGCTTCCATAGATTACAGCCTCAAAGATTTAAACTTACATTATGTTTCCAGGTGAAGCTGAAATGTACAGTAGACACTCTACAGCGACAGCCAATTTAGGCAAAAATAGACTATAAACAGAAGCTCTGACACATTTACCAGAAGTAGGCTAGGCTAAATGTGATGCTAATGCCTGGAATTAGAGCGCTGGGCATCTCCTCTACGAGATTAGCAAGATTATGTAAGAGTTTATCATTCACACTGTCTGTATATATCACAAGGCAAACAGATGTTGGTAAATAAATCTACTCATTGTGCAACCAGCAGATTAGGATTAACAAAATCCCAAAATGAGAAGAATAACAGCTAACCTGTTGAGGACATCAGTAAAGGGGACAATATAGTCACTTTTTAAAGGAAACATATTCTGTTTATATTTCAGTAAGTGATAGAAATGGACGCCCCAGCACCCGTTGAGAAGAGAGGGCCACCAAAGTTCAAGCAGAGGACCACTCGCACCTTCAAGAGCAAGGCTCCTAAACCTGGCCAGAAGGGCTTCGGAGATGAAATCCCTGGAATGGAGGGTCTCGGCACAGGTAAAGCGTGCCATTTCAGTTGCCTTTATGGTGTAAATATTGTTTCAGTGTTTTGAATGACGTGCAGCGATGAGCCTGACTACGTTCTTTCTCTGGTTTTTACACAGACATCACTGTGATTTGCCCATGGGAAGCTTTTGGCGACATGGAGCTCAGTGATCTGGCAAAATATGGAATTGTGTAGCGCATCCACCCAGACCTTTGATCAGATGATCATGTAATGTTATAGAATTGTCCACTCACACTGAGACTGAACCAGCGGCAGATGCTTTCAGCCCAACACACAGAGAGGATGCGACATGATTAATAATATTTTTGGGACAAATGACAGTGACTCTCTGCTGCTCTTCTTCACTGCATCAATGGAGCTCTTAGCAGGAGGAATCGATCTCAGAGTCACAGTATCATGCAGTACAAATCGACTTTATTTTTTTGAACTGTAGATGTGATTGTGTCTGTCAGAATCAAATCATCATGGTTAATTAAAACCATCGATTTGGCAGTAGAACACAATAAAACATTTATTTTCCCATAAATTTGTGTGATTGGTCTTTTCTCTTTCAGAACTGATAGAAAATCTTTAAACTGGGTCCATTATGAAATGAGTTCATTAATTTCAGTTTGTTCAAATATAAACCTCTAACAATGAAAAAGTCTCAGTGTGTAAAATCTTATGAGGGACGACACTGGTATGAAATGTTAAAGGTAGAAACATCATAAATGAAACTTTATTGACAACAACAGTTCCTATATCAATATCCAAACCAATAAAATAGCCTTAAAGTTGCCTAAAGATCATCTTACATGGTATACGGTAAGCTTTTCTTGAGAAATCTTGGTTTTATCCATTGGTCATATTAGGCATCAGGACTAACAAAATACAGTCTGAGAAATACCAAGATATTAATTCATATAAATACCTTTTAGAAGGGCTTTATATAAAACTACTAATTTACCAGCATACTTTTAATGGTTGTCAGCACAAGCTCTTCTCGGGTCCCTGTAAAGTGCGTTCATATAACTAACCCCAGAAATTATCCAATTTGTGAAGCAGAAGCGAAAACAAAAAGATAAAAGCATTTCAGCAGATTACGACTTCCTGTTTTTTTTAGAAACATTTAAACATATTAAGAGTAAATAACCATGACTGTATGACAACCAGTGAGAAAAACAAACAAATCACTCAGAAGTGAACATATAAACTCATTGTGTTGAATGTGTGTGAGTGTCAGAGATGCTGTAGATTAAAAGAACAAAGTACCGTCCGGTCAGTCCAGAAACACTCCTACTCTGTTAGAGGGGGATGAAGGGGCAGATATGATGGTTCTCAGATTATTGTGATGGCCAGTGAATCTGTAATCAGAACAGGTCAGACTCAAGGATATTTTGTTAAATCCAAATTTACAGTGTATCCTACTTTTCCTGCTGATTCTTTTATATGTCAATGATATTTATTCACTGACTCCACTCAACCTCCAAGTATAACAGCATCCAGTCAGACTCTCTCTACACATAACCTGACGACACTCATCAAATCTCTCTGGATGATCGGGATATGGCTGATCCTCAAACACGTGTGTCATATTTCTGTTCTCCTCAGACAGAATGAGACGAGTGTCTGCTGTGTTTGGATACAGTGTGAGATTACTAGAATCTGAAGACAAGAAGAGAAAATAAAACAACATTAACCACAGATATGTGTGTGTGGGAACATTCCTGTCATATGAGGACATTAATTAGAATAAACATATTATAAATACGTTTATTTATTAATATATAAAGACACCAGATTTCTGTGGTTCACAGATAAAGTTAATTAAGCAATATCACATGTGCAAGAGTGAAAAAGAGCAAGGATCACAATGGTCAAAGACGCCTGTCTAATGCTTGACTGGCCAGTAAACCCCCTGCTACGGCATTCACCTACTACCTCCTCGTACTTACATTCGGTCTTCCCAGGGCACAGTCAATTCTAGTAGGACCACCTGCCTTGATGATTCTGAAAGGAGGACCATGTCAGGCCTAAGTGTGGTTGTAACAATGGTTTCTGGGAATTTGAGCTGCCTTTCCAGGTCGACCTTTAGCTGCTAGTCCCGGGCTGTTGCCAGAAGTCCCCCTGCAGGGTTCCTACTTTGTGGTGGTTTCTCTCCAGCCTTGACAAATGTGATTGAGCGCTGTGCTGGCTGCTGGTGCCTGCTGAGAGAGATCCCTGTGCTGATGGCTTCTGCGATGACCCTTAGCACCTGGTCGTGGCGCCATGGCTTTAGGGCAGCAGCTTAATTTTGGCATAGAGGGCATGCAGGGGTGTCTATCAGGCCCCAGGAGAAGAGGTTGGTTGGACTGGGGAGGACATCGTAGACTGATCCAGTGTGGCTCTGCTTTCCACAACTCAGACCACGAGATCTTTCGGTCAATCACCTGTTCCCATCGAGCCCACGCCCCTTGTTGTCGCATCCCCACCATCCGGCTGATGCACCTTTTCTCCACTCCTGCTCGGATTTCTTCTTTGACCAGTTGACGCCTGTCCTTATCGAGGTCTCTAGATACAGCCAAGCCTTGCACGTCCTGACGCCACTGTCCCCACCAGCACACTGTGCCACAGCTGCACTTAAGCCTGGTCTACTGCCTCCTGGGCCTTCCACTTCCTACCCGTCCTCACCTCTATGCAAGCCAAGGAGACTTTGGTGTCAGTGGACTCTCTGTACAGCAGCACCTCTCTTGCTCAGAAAACAATGAACTCCTCCGACAGGCTGCTGAAGGGAAGTTGTAGCTTGTTCTTACTCCTGTACATGGCTATGCTGCTGATGCTGCGAGGGAGACCCAACCACCTACGCAGAGAGTGGCTGAATTTTCTCTCAAAGCCCTCAACGGTAGTTAGGGGGACATTGTAAACCAGCAGTGGCCAGAGGAGTCAAGGCTGTGTCCCTAAGTGTGCTGTTGAAGACTTTTCCCAGGCTCTAAACCTGCTTCTCGTGATTGATGGAATTTGGACTCCTCCCAGGGAGAAACAGAATTTGTCGGCTATGTTTCCCTTCCTCACCACAAGGGATCGGGACTTGGCTGGTTTAAAGTCCATTCGGGCCCAGCTGATGAGGCATTCAAGACCTTGGAGGATCCATATGCAGCCTGGTACGGATGTTGTGGTCACCGTCAGATTGTCCATGAATGCTCTGATGGGAGGCTGTCGCACACCTGACCGGGTGAGTGGGCCTCTGCATTCCACCTCTGCTGACTTAAAACTAGCATATTCATGGCTAAGGCGAACAAAATCACCATGTGATTATTCCTTTCACCAGCCTTTGAAATGCAGATGTTGTTGATCCAGAGGTGACTCTCAAACTAAAGCAGTTATAGTAGTTCAGAATGAGGTCCCTGACCCTTTTAAACACTATGAAGGAACTCAAATCAAAAATGCCATGTAAAACCTGTACAGTAGATCACGTGTGGCCACTCAAACATTGTCAGTCCAAGCATAACACGGTTATATTCTTACAAAACCAGCACCAAAGAAGCAATCCATTGATTCTGAGCCAAATAAAACCTATCCTTTCTTAAAGAGATAGTTCACCCAAAAATGAAAATTCTGTCATTAATTCCTCACCCTCATGCTTTAAACTCCAAAGACCTTCGTTTATCTTCAGAACACAAATCAAGATATTTTTGATGGAATCCGAGAGCTCTATGACCCCTCCATAAAATTAAGGTTGAACCACTGGAGTCACATGGACTATTTTAACGATGTCTTTACTGCCTTTCTGGGTCTTGGAAATGTTAATTGCATTGCTGTCTATGGAGGGGTCAGAGAGCTCTCATATTTCATCAAAAATATCTTCATTTGTGTTCTGAAGATGAACGAAGGTCTTACAGGTTTGGAACGACATGAGGGTGAGTAATTAATGACAGAATTTTTGGGTGAATTAACCCTTTAAAGCAGGGTTGTCCAAACTAGGTCCTAGAGGGCCACTGTCCTGCAGAGATTAGCTCCAACTTGCCTCAACACACCTGCCTGGAAGTTTCTAATATGCCTAGCAAGACCTTGATGAGCTGGTTCAGCTGTGCTTAATTGGGGTTGGAACTAAACTTTGCAGGACAGTGGCCCTCCAGGAGCCCTCCTGCTTTAAAGGGACAGTTTAAAATTCTGTCATCATTTTCTCTCATGTCTCTCATTTTTTTCTGCCGAACACAAGAGATGATATTTTGAAGTTTTGGAGACCACTGATCTCCATTGTAAGGAAAAAATATGCTGAGACTTTTCTTACTACAGAGAATAAAGAAAGGCATACAGGTTTGTACAAAACAATCATCCTGGCAACAAGACGAGCAGTCATCAGTCGCTAAGTGGACAAATTGTCACGGTTTGTCATACAGTGTTGTTATGGAGGACAGTTATTATCAGAAAATATCAAACCTCTGAATGTTTGAGTCAATAGAAAACTGTATGCATGCTGATTGCGATGTGTTAAAATATGCGCTTTAAGTATTAAATGGATAACAGTTTTTCACAATTGCTAAGACACTAAAACCCATTCTCGGAACCAAATTTTCAATAGTCTAAACCAATTTGTAGAATAAATAACTATTTCTGCAAAACCTTAAACAAGTTCAGGCAGTTAGACACTGCACTCTTTTTGCTAAACTCTAAACACATTCTCACTCACTGAAACACTGTGATACATTTGAGTCGCAAAACACTGAACAAAAGAGGCAAAAATTAAACACAACTAAAACACAGTTGTCATCGTTTACACACAACGATTCAAAACTGTTCACACTTATTTCTAATGATGTGATCAAACTGTACAAAATATAAGTCAGTTCAGGTGCACAGGTGACACAGGTGCACTGAATGTTGATATGAGCAATAGATGGAAACAGTCTGAGAGGGAGAGGGGGAAGAGTGCATATAAGAGGTGGAAGATGAGGAAGAGCAAGGTGTGGACAGTGTTTTCCCTTCGCCTGGCAAGAGACGACATTGCCTGTGATGTGGACACAGTCTTCAGGCAAGAGCCAGCACAAATACATGATGCTGAAGCAGAATCAGTCTCTCATTGACCTTGATTTTGCAGTTGCACAACTTACAGTATTTGAGTGTACTGTAACATGCTTTTCGTGTTTTATTTGACCTTTTGCAAGTGCTACATATACAGACATTCAGTAGCCTACTATTCAATATTCAATACAATACTATAATTGCAGTACATACAGTATAAAATATATACTCCTTAGTTGCAATTACTATAGTCTTTTATGAAATTGCAAAAAAAATGTACTGTATACAATATATATTTTTCCTGTAACATTCTGGATGCCGTGTTCTTCATTTTTTTTTTTTATGTAGTGTCTAATGTATGATCTGTAGTGCTTATATTTTTGGTTTCAAGAAATGTGTCTTAGCAATTGTAAAAAACGAATAGAAAAGGCAACTATAAATAATAAGACATACTTACATATTGTCCCGACAAAGCGGGAACTGCTCCGTTTCGGGAGAAGCTTTTGTGCGTAGCTGCATTGGACTCTCTTAGGTTCTGGAATCTGTTCTTCGTAAAATAATGCAGTGCACAGATAAATGTTAGGGTTATAATGTTCAGGAACAGTGTTTAAAATAAATTTTAACCACTCTAAGCCTTTGGAAGGTCAAACAAATGAATTTTGGAAACAGCGTCTCTTTGACATAGCGACAACACTGTCTTCTCTAATCCAGACCAACCAGGCCTCACATCTTTTTTGTGTATTCCATGGGTGGGGATTATTTAAATGAGCAACATTGTGACTTCACAAGATCTGAAAAAAATGCGAAAAAAAAGTTGTTCGTGGTAGTTCTTGAAAAGTGGATTCTGTTAAATTATCTTTGGAGTGGACATTGAGATTTGTAAACTTGCAGATCTTTTTTAAACTCAAACAATACACATTAAACTTAAGTTGTAAAAAAGTGGAAAAGCATAATAGGACCACTTTAAACGATTCAATGACCAATAGTAATATTCAGTGATAAAAACAATTTTTTGACAGATCTGCCATTTTATAATGAAAATATTGGCTGAATCAATCAGTTATGATTCATAACTGAAGGTGACGACGAGATGAAAAAACATTTTGCATTTTCGACTAATTTGTTCCAATAACAAATCACTTGAATGCAACAAACTCGTGATTCCGACTTGGAAGTGGGAAATTTCCAACTGTAGACAAAGTCTTTATATAAATCCCATCCGAAGAGCACGAGCACCTCATCAGATATAGATGTGTTTGAATACAGCACAGAATAAACAAACACACATGAGAACATTACAATATAGGTTAATGAGCAGATTATGTAAGGACAGCCAATTGGGATTGTGGATTTGAGCTGCTTATTCTTTAATTAGTAAAGTTCAGCTATAACCGTATGTTTAGGATCAGATTACAGAACAGATTTAAAGAGCCTGACCTGAGATCAGATACATGAAATCAACACAAACGCAAAAGTTTGAGTTTGAGTTTGTTGAAAAAAAGCATTTGATGCTATTTAATCAGCTGGAAGAGCCCGAAGTGCTTAAAATACCCCATGTGTCAATCTCCTGATCCCTCTATCTGTTTCTGTGGGAGGCATTTGAGGATCAGAAGATTAGTCGAGTGCTATAAACGTGGCCGGCAGAGACACTGGACACGAGCTGAAGCGAGACATCGCAGAAGAGAAGCAAAGAGAACCACCAGAAGAGCCGAAACTCAAGCACACGGTAAGAGTTTCTCCTCACCTGAGACACATTTACAGCACAATGAGAAACAGTCAGGTAAAGTACTACGGTATTTATTTCATTTTTACTCAGACAGGCTGTAGTAAAAACACAACACATGATTTACTGAGAGCAGGAATTCTGGGCTGAGGAACATGAGGAGAAACCCACAAAACAGACGAACATAGAAACAAAACAGAGAGAGAGAAAGACTTTCGTGGGCTAATAAAGAACAGACAGATTTAGTGATGGAGAGGAAATAAATAAAAAGGAAAAGCAAAATGTGAGTAAAAATGCCGGACATTCAGTTGAACATTAACTGGTGCCGAGTGTGTCAAAAATGACAGATTTTTTAGATTGAAGTTTGGTCTCTTTTTAAAGACAACACTTGACAGATTATTGCTGAAAAAAACATGGAAAAAAACCTGAACTTGGAAAAAAAGTTTTCATACAAATTTTCTATTTTTATATAGAATATATATATTTTACAAAACACGCTTTAATATAAAACTGTGAGAAAATCAAAGCCATAAATCTAAATAAGTTACGATCTCAAAAAATGAGCTTTCAGTGGTGAATAATACGGGCCGTATTTTAACGATCTGAGCACATGGTCTGAAGCGCATGGCACAGGTGCACTTAGGGCGTGTCCGAATCCACTTTTGCTAGTTTAACGATGGAAAAAACGGTCTGCGCACCCGGCGCATGGTCCAAAAGGGTTGTCCCTAGTCTCTTAATGAGTCATGGGTGTGTTTTGGGCGTAACGTGCAATAAACCAATCAGAGTCTCATCTCCCATTCCCTTTAAAAGCCAGTTGCGCTGGCACCATGGCGGATTCACTATTTACATGGCAGAATTAATTTGTGAGTGGAAGGACTGAACACTTCTCCAGAGAGGAATCCTTTTATTTTTAATATTTAAAAATGTTTGTGTGCTGCTGCGCGTCCCTGTGTGTGTAATAAGCAGAGTGTACACGCGCTGTGTATCCGCCTATAGGCGCATATTACTAACGCACCCTTTAAATAACACAAAAATACTGTGCTATTGACTTTAGACCAGGTTTTTGTTGGTCAATGGCGCAGTCACCTCAAAATAGCAACGCAACAACAATGCGCCTGAACACACCTCGTTTTCAGACCAGCACGCCCATGGGCAAACAGATGGGCAGGAGTGCATTTGCTATTTAAACAATGTGGCGCTGGACGTGAAAAGGATAACTGTGTCAGGCTGAAACTAGCAAAAAACACTTGCGTTGCGCCTGCCGTCGCATTGCGCCGGGTGTATGATAGGGTCCTACAAATTATTCAGTCAAAAATGACTGAACAGCACCAGAGGGTTAAAATACAGGTGTTGTGCAGTGGTTACCACACCATTACTTTACCTTTTTTTTTTTATTCCATGGCGGTACCAAGCTTCCATAATTACAGACTCAAACTTACATTACATTTCCAGGTGAAGCTGAAATGTACAGTAGACACTCTACAGCGACAGCCAATTTAGGCAAAAATAGACTATAAACAGAAGCTCTGACACATTTACCAGAAGTAGGCTAGGCTAAATGTGATGCTAATGCCTGGAATTAGAGCGCTGGGCATCTCCTCTACGAGATTAGCAAGATTATGTAAGAGTTTATCATTCACACTGTCTGTATATATCACAAGGCAAACAGATGTTGGTAAATAAATCTACTCATTGTGCAACCAGCAGATTAGGATTAACAAAATCCCAAAATGAGAAGAATAACAGCTAACCTGTTGAGGACATCAGTAAAGGGGACAATATAGTCACTTTTTAAAGGAAACATATTCTGTTTATATTTCAGTAAGTGATAGAAATGGACGCCCCAGCACCCGTTGAGAAGAGAGGGCCACCAAAGTTCAAGCAGAGGACCACTCGCACCTTCAAGAGCAAGGCTCCTAAACCTGGCCAGAAGGGCTTCGGAGATGAAATCCCTGGAATGGAGGGTCTCGGCACAGGTAAAGCGTGCCATTTCAGTTGCCTTTATGGTGTAAATATTGTTTCAGTGTTTTGAATGACGTGCAGCGATGAGCCTGACTACGTTCTTTCTCTGGTTTTTACACAGACATCACTGTGATTTGCCCATGGGAAGCTTTTGGCGACATGGAGCTCAGTGATCTGGCAAAATATGGAATTGTGTAGCGCATCCACACAGACCTTTGATCAGATGATCATGTAATGTTATAGAATTGTCCACTCACACTGAGACTGAACCAGCGGCAGATGCTTTCAGCCCAACACACAGAGAGGATGCGACATGATTAATAATATTTTTGGGACAAATGACAGTGACTCTCTGCTGCTCTTCTTCACTGCATCAATGGAGCTCTTAGCAGGAGGAATCGATCTCAGAGCCACAATATCATGCAGTACAAATCGACTTTATTTTTTTGAACTGTAGATGTGATAGTGTCTGTCAGAATCAAATCATCATGGTTAATTAAAACCATCGATTTGGCAGAAGAACACAATAAAACATTATCTCCCCAAATTTGTTATTAGTCTTTTCTCTTACAGAACTGATACAAAAAAAAATCTTTAAACTGGGTCCATTATGAAACGAGTTCATTAATTTCACTTTGTTCAAATATGAACCTCTAATTATTAAAGTCTCAGTGTACAATATACAATCTGAGATATTAATACCTTTTAGAAGGGCTTTATATAAAACTACAGCATTCTTTTTGTAGGACCTTTTGCTGGAGCTCCTTCAGTACTAAAATGTATAAGGTGCAGCGTTTTATTTTTTGCTCACCAAATGTCAAGTATTGGTAAACCACTATTATTACTGCAACCCTTTTAACCTATTCTTTCAGTTCTGTAAATGTTTGTAACTTTAAATCGCAATATCCGGATCCTGCGCATGCGATTTTCTGAGGTGAGGCACTTTTATTTCACAACATATTTCAATGAAAAATTCGTTAAAATAACATGAGCGTTGTGACGTTGGGTTTATTACCTGCTGGTAAGTCAAAGAAGAAATACGAGTTTTTCTCTTCAAATATTCCGGTTTTCAAATCTTTCCACACACACAATACATGAAGGGACACATTGACGGCTAGAGGATGTTGAAATTATAGATATTGAAGAATATAAACCATTAGCTCGCTTGGTATAATGTAGAAACACTAAGAATGAACCATGAGCATTAGCCTGTTATTTACAATCTCACATTTTTCTGCTGCCACTTAACCTACATTCACCGAGTGCTTTTACATCAAGGTAAGTAGTTTATAAGGAGTACCATAATAACTTAGAAGTAACCTTTCACAATATTCACCTACTATTATAATATTTGATAACCTCTCCTTATGCCATCTACAATTGTAATACCCAATCAATTGAAATCAAAGACCAATCGAGTGATTGTTTAAAAAAAAAACAGTTTATATGGACATTCAGATACAAATTACATCACAAATGGAATCAGAATATGTAGAGAGAGAAATAGTTCAACTCAAAAACACGGTTACACTGTAAACCAAAGGAGAGTATGTGGAACAGGTATCATATTCATAAGGTGCGAGAATGGAGAATAAAAGAGACGCCATCTTTAATCCTTTACTGCACAAATGGAGGGGATTTTAAACTTCTCACTCCATCATCAGAAGACAAACGCCATGCAAGAATTCCGTCTCCTCGTATCAAAGAGCTCCGAGTTATCGGCAACGGCACCAGCGGTGCTGCTGCTACAGGAGAAACGTACAAGGGACAGAGAAAGAGAAACAAGCAAATCTGCCGCATCTTTTCCAATAGCATCTTTAAAAGCCAGAAGATCAGAATTTAGGTACTGAGATATTTTAATCTCTTATAATACTGTGTAAAGTGTATGCATAGACTGCAAGTACCATTTAAACAAACAAAACAAAGCTGTCTGGTTTAGTGTTCAGACTGTGGTCAGTTTTTCATTAGGCCTGTTTTCTTAGTGTCAATGACACACAACCCCGCATCCACACAAAAAAGCTGAACTAAAATTAGGAAACTTAAAAAAAAAAAAAAAAAAAAAAAAAAAAAAGGCAAAACGTTTTCAGTCCTAGACCCGGTTACAATTACATGCACCTAGAATCTACTGAAACGCATGTCCTGCAAAAAATAAAAAAATAAAATACATGAAATGCATGTGTTTTCACAGATAAAGAAACCGCTGCGGTCTTGGATTGCAACAAGAGGATGCTGCAATTCCATATCCAGCCATTTTGAAATAATTAACGAGCCACTTCAAACAATATCAAAAATCTATTGATAAAAAAAAACAAAAAAACAAAACAATAGAAATTACAAATATGTTCACACACAAATCAAAAATGTGCTTGACTCTTCTTTGGAACCAAAATTCAAAGTAAGCAAAATACCAATATACTAAAGGGAAAGAGGACACACTCTGCAAGAAAAAAAATAAAAAATACTATGTAGTTCTCCTTTAAAAACTGACAAACTTTTTAATCCACTTCTCAGAAAGTTGGGCTGAAAGTTGCATATTTTACAAAACTACGCTAATAAAAGAGCTTGTCGATATTCCACAAGAAGGGCTTTTCAATCCCAAAATCTGAAGGGAAAAAAAAAAAAAATTAAGCATAATTTAAATACTTGCTATAGTCATTATGCCGGTGTTTGGCGTCTTTTTGTGTATCAATGTGGATTCAGATGATGTCCTGCCCTTCATCAAAGCCAACACACACAACCATGAGGAACTAATGACGATAATAATAATAATTAATAATAATAATAATAATGTTTGGTAAAATTTTGTGTCTATTCTAGTTTACTTGCATATAATGACTATTTAATTTTAAAGGTACGCCTCTTGAAAATGGTCTGAACGGAGGTACTGTTTAAAGAACACAAAGCTTTCAGCAAGACGGATTATTATGACACATCGTCCCGTTCGTGTGCGTCACACTTCAGTGATTTGTAACAGCTGTTGGAGTTGCCTTACATCCATGATCTTTCCAAAGAAAGGAAGACCATGATGGTAGTCTCTCATCATGTTGCTGTATTTGGGATAATAGCATCGTCCTCCCTTACAGAGCTGATGGGATCCACGTATTTCAAGATGATCCTTAAAACGGAGACAAGAGCGGTCCGGATGAATGTCTATATTTCTTAAAGAATATTGATCATTATTGTAGTGTGAAACAGTGAAGGGTGACATAAACTTGTTCACTGCAGTCCTGACACTCTGTGCACATGTAGTTCAATGGCCACTAGAGGCAGTCTAGAGCCGTTACTGCATGCATATGTGCAGAGAGACGAGCCGAAGGAAGAAATGATTTGCGCTTCTCAGTCAAGCAGTTTCAGTCAGAGATCTGTTACAATTTAGTGTTCAATGTTGTCAGGTTTCCTTTAAAAAAAAAAAAAAAAAAAAATCCACCTTCTTTGATGTACTGATTAGAGTTGCATTCCTTATTCAAAGTTCGTAACAGACGCGTTTTGCTTTTTTTTTTTTTTTTTTTGTCCAAAAGTGTGATTGGGTTTTTCCCTCCGAGGTCAGCAGCTGTTGGTGAGAGACCGGAAATCTGGAAGTGTATTAAAGGTGTTTAATATGGCGAAAACCGGCTGTATCCTCCTCTGTAGAGAGTGGCCTGTGAAAGAGATGCTTCAGTTAGAAACCTGCGAGCGAGAAACTGAGAGCGTGACGTGTAGTGACAAATTGGGCCCCCCCCGAAATGGGTCTCCTCTAGGACCCCAAGCAAATTCAAATTGCTTTTAATAGGTACTCTCTTTAGCGCCTGATTACAATTCCAACAAAATCATGTTATGATAAATGCTGTTTCAACTATGTTATAATGACAATTTATGTCTGTATTAGGTGGCTTCTATACTAGCATAGCATACAGATAAGAAATTAGGCTAATAACTTAGTTTATACACACATTTGCACTTACCCTACACATTCTCACTCATCTTTAATGTAAATGTGTTAAATGTCCAAATATTTCAGTTATAAATTAAAAAATGTATGATGTTTAATTATTCACTTAATAGGCTATTATTATTATTATTATTATTAGGCTATTTATTAATTAACATTTAATCAAGTGTAAGAAATTACGTTCAACTGGTTTTATTATGCACTGTGTTTTTGCACACATTATATAGTAATCATTCGTATATACTTAGGATAATTATTCACTGACTTGAGGTCTGTTTGGGGAGACCCGATTTTGAGAGAGGACCTGATTTGTCATGACAACGGACATGTAGAGGCGTGGCTTACCATCGCTCCGACTCCATACGCTGCCGCTGCCGCCGCAGGAGCCGCTAATGCAGCCGCGTACGGATCTGCCGCGTACACGCGACCGTAGCTGGACAAAGAGAGAGATGCACATTTCAGAGAGAATAACCATGATTACAAATCATAATCAGGGCCATAACCACCATAGACATTGAGGTACACGTGTGGTTGATGAAAAAGATGACAAAAAGTTTAGACCAGTTTAAATGACCAACAGTAATAACTTTTTTTTGGGGGTCAGATTCTGCCATTTTTTATTTAAAATATTGGCTGAATAATTTACATGATTCATAACTCAGATTGACAAGATGAAAAACATTTTGGATTTATTACTATAAGATCCATTTAAATCCTTTAATGATATAATTCCTTTAACCTAGGTCAACCCTGGTGATTTTGACCTGGAGAGGATTTTCTTTTTTTCCGAAAATGCTAATGTTATCGCATTGGACTAAAACTTACTGACTTTGCTCACACAGAGTGCAACAAGTTCCCCCCCAAAAATTATACATTTTGTGCTTTGTCGACCTTGCTACACTTGTGGTTGGGTATTGTTTTAAATGTAACGATTCCGATTCTGCTTATCGATTCCTAATTTTGATTCCAATAAGGTAAAACAAAAAACTTAGATATTCACATTTATTCTAAGTTTTATTGCAAAACATTTCATTGTGGCTGAATACCATGAACAAAACTCAACAGGCTAAAGAACACTTAAACAAGGAACTTTTGCAAGGAATGGTTTAAAAAAAATACCACAGAACAAACAACTAGCCTAACTAATATAAATTTCAAGCATTATTAAAGACTACACTCAAAAGTTAAAGTAAACACTCAGTAATTAAAAAAAAAGAACAAATTAGAAAATCGCACAAATACATACAAATGAACAAAGACACGATTGAAATAAAAAGTTACGTTTTTCAGGTATTCAGGTACAGAAACTAAATCAAATGAAAAACACTGCAACTTTATACATAATATACATTACAAATATAGTTACAAAAGTTATTCAGTCAAAAACAGCGAGTGAATATTCCCTTTGTCTTTTGTTGTTTAACGTTATTATAGAATCGGCAGCAGGAATATTAGGCTGCTGTCTCTTCAAGGATCTAATATACTGTTGCACATGCATTTTCTTTGTCAACTGTTTACATATTTTTGTGAGTATTTGTCTGTTCAAGTGCAAAAAGACACAGAGAACTCAATATATAGTATCGCACAATATACAGTACGAGAGGCAGCTTTCTGTGCGCAGGCTTTGGATGCGTGTGCAGCAGAAGAAAACAGCGTGTGGGTAATGGTTTAAAGACATATAAAAGGAACACACAAAAGGAATCGATATTTTAATTTTATAACAAGTATCTGATTCCTGACCAACCCCCGGTTTCACAGACAAGGCTTAAGCTAGTCCCAGTCTAAAATGCATGTTTGTGCCGTTTTAACTGAAAGCGACTTGCACTGACATATTTTAAAATATGTCAGTGCCACTGGTCAAGATTTTCTAAGGCATGTTTATAATAAGGGTGTACTCAGACTAGGCACGGTTGCCTTGTACCGTGCCCGGGCGCGATTGTCCAGCCTCCCCACTCCCCCGCTGGCCTGCACTCACATTGCACTTAACGTACCGCGCTGGAGCATGCTTACGTCATTCATGCAACTTTTTGTTTTGAAGAAGACAGGAAAAAAAAAACAAAAAAAAAAAAACGCTTTTGCTAATGGACAGCCTAATAGATTTATCATTTATGCCGCGCAGCGATTTTCACTTGATTGCACTGCTTTACTCGCAAAATACAATTCATGTTCATCAATAAGGTGAGAACCAGGACCGTAATAAACCTAAATAGACAGTAGCGCAGAGCTGTTCCGTGCTCCGGGCCAGGGCACAGAACGGAGCGCTCACACTTGTCAAACGAACCGGGCTTTAGGGGTCAAACGTGCTCGGGCATGGTTCAGAGCGCCTAGTGTGAGTACACCCCAAGTTACTTAAATGCCTAATTGAACCTAATTGAACTTAATTGAACTAAGCCCTAATCCTGGCTTAATCTAAGCCCTGTTTGTGAAACCAGACCCAAAAGTATTTGATTCCAGAATTGGAATCATCTTTCGATTTCCAACCCTATTTTTTAAATATCTATTTATGCTTTTTAAAGATTCAATCTTTTAAAAAAAAAAGAGATTTAAAAGCAATTTAAAAGGCTGGCTTGTTACCTACAAATTAGGTAAAAGATTTTCAACACATCACAAGGGTTAAACAAATAGACCATTACAACCCCCCAATGTTCAAGATACAGCACAGTTTTGCTTATAATATGATGTAATATCCACCAATTCTGGCCTGAATGGCTAACCTGTCACTGTAGGCGGCCGCCGCAGCTGCCGCCGCCGCCGTTGGACTCGCTACGGCCGCCGGCTGGGTGTAGCGATACGCAGTATAGCCGCTCTACAAAGAGAAAAAAAAAAACAATTGTTCAAAATTAACACCAGTAAAATGAGGCAGGTGAAGTGGTTGAGTTAGCAGGAAAAAAAGGACATGAAAACGTTTAAGAAAAGCAAACCTAAAATCCATTAACAAGCAATCTGCCACAATCTGTCAAACAACCCGCATTCGGAGAACCATACATAATTCTGTTACGCACTGTGAATCTTCCTCAGTGGCAAACAATGCACAATCATGGTAAAATAGTAATTTCTCTAATGATTAAGAATTAATTGTTTGTCAAAGAGGGAGACACAAGCAGAAATGGGGATCGTGAGTGCATTAGCGTCAGTGTCATCTTCACCCCCAAACGCAACCAGGGGTGATCAAATCGATTACTGGTGCCATATTCAGACAGACAGACAGATAGTGAGATTAGGAGAACATCCACACGACCACACAGACTGCATGCACCCCAAACTCAATAAAATAACAAGCCATTTCCGCCATTCTCTCCTCAGCATTCTACCCTACGGCCAATCAGGAAACTCTCCCACGATCCCTCGCACTCCTGCAAGAGCGCAGCTGCGGAGGGAGGCAAGACAGAGAGAGAGAGACAGAGAGAGAGAGAGACAGAGAGACAGAGAGACAGAGAGACAGAGAGACAGAGAGAGAGAGAGACAGAGAGAGAGAGAGAGAGAGAGAGAGAGAGAGAGAGAGATGGACTGAGGTGAAGGGAAGAGAAGCAAGTGACTTGAAAATGAAAAGGTAAAACAAAAAAAAAAACAAAAAAAGAGCGAATCATTGCTCAAAAGTCAAGGAACTAGAGGAGAGAGAGAGAGAGAGAGAGAGAGCTACGAGGGAATTAAATGTGATTGCATGCCAACATAGATCGAGTTAACATGCCATAGAGAGAGACAGGGACTCTGGGAAGGGGACAGAATCAGATCCAGTCTGACAAAACCCAAAACATCCAGAGTCCTTAGAACTATCATCTCAAATGTCTGTGATGCACAACAAAAGACCTGCAGAAAGTCATTCGGTTGAAAAACAGCGCCAGACAATTATTTACATTCTCAGAGTCAGAAATGTAAATAATCTACCACTGAGGGCTGGGTGGCATGGTACACGGTTTCTTCCGCAGATGCGGTTTTTGAAGGAATGCGAAAATTGCAAACAGCTCAAGTAGAGGAGACACTCATTTAGGGGTGTTTATTAGGGTGGGTTCACACTTGTAGTTTGGTTCGATTAGTTTGTTTGGCCTGGACCCAAAAAAATAAATAAAATAAATGTAGTCCTGGTCTGCTTAGCATTCACATTGGCATTTTAACACCGAACCTAAAAGCATAGGGATATGTTCACAACCTGATTGGTCGGCTTTTATTGTGTATATTCCGTGACGGAACTTCAGAAAATCCAAAACAATGCTATGTTCTGGGATAAATGCGCCCGTTTTATGAGCTTATAAAATGTTTAAAAGGAGTCAAAACAGTGGCAGGAATCCCTCCGTCACACACACAAATGAAGATCTGCTGCGAGAAGATGCGGTTCTGACGCCTGTACCGAACTGTGAGGGGCAACATCACGACTATGATGAAAAAACAGGTGTGTGTGAGCATTCTGTCCTTTTTAGGGTCGCATGTTATGACATGTCCCATTTCTGGTTCATTTGCGGTCATATTATTTCATTCAAACCGCAGTTCGTCTGGAAGCAGAGCGAGACCAGTCTTTTCAGCGGTATCTGTCCACTTGTTTGGTTCAGATGGCAGCGCTCACACTTATTCAAATGAACCGCACTAACAGAGCAATCGCATCAGGGTTCATTTTAATCAAACCAAACATGCCAAGTGCGAACACACCCTTAGAAAAGTGTTTTTTACGGCACAACCTGACTGGTGCGTTTCACAGGTGTGTGTGTGTGTATTGTCAGTTTTTTCAAATGTTTTATATTAATGTTAGTAATAATATAAGTTTAACAGTTTTGAGTCTTTTGTTTTTAACGGAATAATCTGACCTGGTGGTTTGTCCAAACAAAAAAGGATAATCTGATGACACACAATCATTGAATTCCCTGGAAGAAAAAAATTGCAATAAATCTAAAATAACTCGTACTGTGATAACGGTTTGTGGTCGTACCGCCCAGCCCTACTACCGCTGTTTTATTTTGTATTTTCCCTAGTAAGAGTTGCTGCTGTGACGTTTGATGCTGCGCCAAATTTTTAGAGAGGAAATGTGCAGAATTCAAGCAGAATTTCTTTCTCCCCCTTCCAGCCCTCACTCCTGTCAGATTACTGTGAGTTAGTAGGGAAACAGAGACAGCAATCTCACACGATCAATATCAAACAAATGTATTAATCAGAAGGAGAGATGCACACTATCCGTCTGTGAGCCTACCTGAGGCATTCTGCTACTAACCAGAGTGTCCTGAAACACTATTCTACAGAGAAAACAGAAAAAGCTATCGTCAACCTGGACACGCACACACACACACACACACACACACACACACGTACGTCCAAACACTGAGACACACACACTCTGGCGCACACAGAGCCGTCCGAATCTGCACAACTGAGATGACAAACAAATCAAGTGATTTGTCTGATTTCATTCAACGGATTCAATTTTAACACGCTAATGAAAGGAACATGCATTTCATGTATGTGTTGTGATTTAAAAGACTTCTTCAGAATGAAACGGCTCTGCGTGGCTACAGTTTTCACACGGTAAAGCACTCGGAAAGAGAGAAGGAAAGAGAGAGGAAGTGAAAACCAAGAGACAGGAAGTGTCATACTTACATACAGTTCTGTAGCTCCATAAAACCCATCCTGGTACACCACACTGAGAGACAGAAAAACAAAATGACAGCAAAAAGAAAAGGAAGGAAGAAAGAAAGATGGAAGAGCAAAAAAAAAAAATGGACAGGGCACCACCATGTGGCGATTGAAGTAAAAACAAAATAAAAAGAAGATGGCAGGACAGACGTAGACCACGGAAAAGAGAAAGTGAAAACATTAATTCACACACATGCAGTGCACTTGGTCATAAAACAGAAAAAAAAAAATGCCACTTTGATCCCATTTATTACGAGATGCATTACATCATAACAGATCTACAACCATTAAACAGGCCATATGTTGGGTGGGATAAAATGGCATTTTTGGTGTCATTTGAGTGACTCTGATTGCATATTTATATCGGCTTGTCTCATTATGTGAGCAGAAGCAGCATGCAGCATGCAAAAAACTAGAGAACAATCAAATCTGCTGCGTCTGTGTGCATGAGTGTGTATGTATGAATGTATGCGAGCACAGGCGTGTTACCCGGGATAGGCCTGTATGGCGGGCTGAGGAACAGCGGCGCGCACGGCTCCATAGACCGGCCGGCCGCGACCCCGCAGATGATGAGCTCCTCTGAAGGTCGCCGCAGCGGATGCGGCAGCTGCAGATGCGGCAGTAGGATACGGAAACCCTGGAACTACAGGGAGGGACATGATCATTCATGGAAAAAAAAATAAAAATAAAAAAAAAATAATAATAATTCACACTCATAGTGGCTTCAGGTGATTTACACTGCACTTCTGCCATTTCTCAATGCTAAGAACGCAAGACAGAACAGCCGAATTCGGAAGGACATGAGGACACAGAACACATCTTTGTGCAGTAATCTTGTTGCTTAACTAACCGGCCCAGCACATTTTAAATAGTGGGACTGCACCACCCAATGCAGAATAAATAACAAATGTCAAACGATTAAAAAACATTTAACTAATTAAATCACACATTTTTCTGTAATTAATCGCACCTAACATTAAAGTTAATATATTTGTATATTGTGAAATAAATGTAGAAACAACAAAGACAGTAGAATATATATTAAATATTAGTTTAATGCCATATTTTTATGAAAGTATCACTTATACCAATACTGCTGCTGATGTTTAAGAAACATCCCCCCTCAATTTTAGCCATTAATTATAGGCATTCAGCATTACAGTATAATTGAAAGCTATACATTTTAACATGTAACATTTAATTTAAGTGAACTTAAAACAATCTTCATATAAACCCATTATAATAAATGTCACATTTAGCTTCAATATATCAGGGTTACATTTTTTTTTTCTATTAGCCCAGTCAGACCAGTTCAGATTTTTACTTGCCCTGTCAAAATGCACAAAAAACTTGTTGTTTTTGACCCATGTCTTAAAATTGTACCAAATAAAACAAGCAGTCACGTATTCGTGATCTTGCAGTTGGAATCTCGTGTAAGAAGAAAAATCGTAGTCTTCCGTACGTCGTCTGCCCACGATAACAGACTTTAATGGTGTGAGCCTCTAAAGTATGCATCCAATGCATCAAGAACACATCCGCGAACCTTCATGAGTCTTCTGTACTTGCGTTTTTAAAATATTGGAACTGAACTTTGGTGGCTGATGACGTAGTATGACAACACAAGGACGCAAGAACGCATATTGAGAAACGGCTGTTGTTTAAGATCGTTCACCAGCACACTTGTAAGGCGCCAAACATCTCACCTGCATAGAGCTCCGGTCCGTACATCGCGCCCATCATGGGACTCAATTTCCACCCAGCTGAACCCAAACAGAGAGAAAAGCCTCAGATTACCTGCATGACTTCATTGCGAACAACTGAAGAAGAACTCAAAAACTTTTGTGAGGAGGTTTACCATAGGGCAGCGTGCTAAGGCCTTCTCCGTTAGCATACGGGCTAACCAACTTCTTATTGGTCATCACTCGAGCTGTAGCGTTATTGAC
The DNA here is from genome assembly GCA_039654625.1 of Rhinogobio ventralis. NCBI lineage: Eukaryota > Metazoa > Chordata > Actinopteri > Cypriniformes > Gobionidae > Rhinogobio > Rhinogobio ventralis. Next base: position 3,632,322 of record CM077205.1, on the reverse strand, counting down.
CTGTTCAACAGAGACAGAATGAAAATCTGATCAGAGACAAAGAAGAAAAAGCACTGGTGTATTCAAACTAGAGCTGTTTTTATCCAAACGCCTGTAGTAAACATCATTCTGCAAACAGTTAGAGGACTAAATATGTGAAGATCATATTTTATATTACAATTTACATAGTGAAGTTCACAGATCACCCAAATCTCAAAATAAAAGACATTCTATAATCAATTCTTTGAACTACTGTATATTTACTGCTACAGCAGAAATTGTGGACTCATTGATATTCCCTTATATTGCTTCATGCATCATAAAACTCCCACTGAATTTCAAACATTCAACACAAAAACCCAGAAATCAATGCGTAAAAGCAAAATGAAAAACAGGGCATTCCATTGCTAAAATGGAGGAGAGAGATAAATAGAGAGAAACAAAGAGATCACACATGACGAAATCAATACACTGTGCACAGCTCTTAGCAAAATCACATTCAGCCAATTACAGTTCATTAACCAGAAATGAGCATATCAGCCAATCAGCAAGCATCAGATGCAGCCTATGGACCAATCCAAATACTCTGCAGCCTAAATCCCGCCCCCTCGTGAAAAAAAACACATCATACCGAGAGAGAAGGGGGGGGGATGTTCAGAAACAGAGGGATGCAGGAAAGAAAATAAAAAAAAGAGCCAGTCGACATTCAATGAAACCACAAAAACGGGAGAAGAAAAGAGGGAGACAGACAGACAGAGAAAAAGAGAACAATCCACCCAATCAGAAACGTCAAACTCAAAAAGCCATCCAGTTTGTCATGAACAAGTACACCAAAGTGCGTCAAATGAAAGGAAGCCTGTGATTGGTTGTTGTCAGACCTTGTGAGGAGTGACTGAGTTTATGGGTGAGAGAGAAAGAGAGAGAGAGATGCATATGCTACATGTCACAATAAATGAAATCATGAAGACGGAAAACACCGGCAGGCATCAACACGGTTCTTTCACACGCTGAAGACCAATATGCAAACACCGTCACACACACACACACACACACACACACACACACACACTCACACAAACACACAGTCCAAAACCAAAGACCAAAACAAGCTTGAGTCGCTCATCCTCACATTAATATAAGGGCAGAAATATCGTCTGAGGAACAATTTCGATGTGTGTGCATTTAGGGGCGTTTTTGGCTCATAGGCTGTGCAATAATCAGCAGATATCTGGGCCTGAACTGGTGGAAGCATGATGGAGTGATTCAAACAATCACAAATGAAATGAAAGATGCATGTTAGGGCCGGGCGCTATGACCATATGAAATGTGTCAATCGGTAGAGATTATACAGAAACAAATCGACAGAAAACTGTACGAGAGCGGCACGTTACCATGCGGTACTTATGGTTTGCACTGTACGACCTCCTCCTAATTAACAGGTTTGCTCCAGTAATTTCTAAGAGGACGAATCTTAATGCACTCACTCAATGACATTCTAGAGGACCGTGTGCTTTTCTAAAGGATTTCTGACTTAACTGACCTGCACCAAGCCCAGACCTGAATCCCTTCGAAATGAACTGGACTAGTAGACCCGGTCATTTAACGTCCATGTCTGACTTAACTGATCTTGAACATTTAATTCGCTCCCGCTGCTGCAAGAACAGCTTCACTCTTCTGGAAGGATCTTTCAATAGATCTTGAACACTGGTGCAGGATTGATCCTGAGCATCCGACAGAACAGACGATGATGTTTGGATCTCAGGTGGTGTTCTTGGGTTGCACCCGCTGTTTGTAAGTTCGTACTTAAATTGTAATGTAAAGTCCACACTAGAGGCTTAGTATCTACTTGCTAGTTTTTAACTAATTCTGTACTTAGTTTGGTTGCACCATTAGTTCTTAAGTCAGAACAGTCACAAAATATACCATTACCTTCAATGATCCAATAGCAGCCTTTAAAATCATGAGCAGAAGCTCTAACTTATTTTGCCTCACATAACTGGTACAAATAGGTTTACACTGAAATATGATACTTAATCATGAAATAACGTTTTATGACATTTAGCAACTGTATTTAAAATTAAGGAACAATAAATACTGATAGGAAAAAACATCCTCATGTAAAGCAAATCTCAACTCCTTGATTGCTTGTATAAATGCAAAATGTAAATTATATTATTGCTCCGCTCTAAACCGCTAAATGCAACTATAGGCGATTAAGGTATTAAAGATGATATAAACATTAACATGATTTTCTGCAAAGCTGCTTTGAAACCATATGTATTGTGAAAAGTGTTACAGTACTGTGAAAAGTTTTTTTCCAGCCATTACTTCTGGTCAGAGGCTTGCATTAATATTTAGTTTATGCGTAGTGTTGCGTTTAAATTAATGCCGGGTTCAGACTGCACAATATTTTTGTCTGTTACTATATACAGATTATGCCATTTTGACTCCTAAATCCTTGTTGTGGATATTAAACTAAGACTACACATTGACGCAAAATGACGCGTTTCCATTAACCGATGTTATGTGACTAAAACTTTTTTTTTTTCCTCTCGCGACAAGTCACTCCAAAAATTATGCCACGTATGTTGGTAGGTTTATGTATATCCCAGCCACCGCACTAGCCATTATATTTAAATCGAAGGAGACGTTATCCAAGCATTAATGGCAAGGAAAGCACCTTGGCTCCGGCCACGTATAAAGTGTTTGTGGGTGTTTCTCCCTCATATCTGCTTCAAGGTCTTGATGATAATTTGTGGCATTTCTTTGTTGTTTAGAATCCAGTATTCCTGTAATTCCATTGTCTTTTATGAGTTTAATAAAGAACTCTTGTCTCGTCTTCTGTCCAAACATACCGCGTCGTCTGTAAAGTATGATCGACTTTACGTACGCCAGGTGACCTGTAAATGCGAAAAATTTTCAATTGCAGTTTTGCGAAAATTTCATTTTTCGAATTGCCTAAATAAAAAAAAAACCACCTCATGCGAGTGTAAACTTTTTTGTGATATATGGGAGTTTTTGCAAAATTGACGTTTCCATTGGCCGTATTTTCAATTCGCATTTTCAATTTGCGCAATTTGAAGGGTAATGGAAACGTGGCTACTGTCGTCTTATTTAATTGAAACCAACACAAACACACTCAGCAAAATATTGTCTAATTATCGTTAGAGAAAATACCAGAAAATAAATATATAATTTGTCGCACCCCCCCACCCCATACCCATTGTCGTGTATGAATGATGACGAAACCCTACGTGGATTGTGCCAAAATCGGGCTGATATAGTGTAGTCTGAACCTGACATAAGTTTTGTTTAATGGTGCACCGCAAAAATATTTAGTAGTGCCTAGTAGTGCCTAACTTAGTGTCTCTTGACTTACTCCCAGCTGGTGCAACCGTCTACATTCTACATCATTTGTCTGTTAAATGATCTGATATGTTGGTTTGTACCCATCAAGTTCCAAATTAAAATTCCAGGAACAAAGTAACCAATATTATGAATGTATACGGTTCAGTGTGAGACTCTGGTCATAACGCCCACCCCTAACGAGAGCTCATTAGAACCACAGGATAGATAATTGGATGGATGGATGGATGGATGGATGATGTGGAGGAGAGAAATGGAGGGGTTTAGTGTGGCAGTCTCATCAGCCATGTCAGTGCGTGGGAAAAGTGTTAATGATCATGAGAGCGATGGAGAAAAGAGGAGCAATGGCGAGCACTGGGGAGGGAATATCATTTCTGTCAGTACTCTGTGGTCCTTAGCGACTATAATAGACATGATTTCATAAAGCTCTTTTCCCCCATGCCTCTGATGAACAGTATATCAGGACAGACCTCAGGGAGGAGATGCGATTACGCTAGCCGCGGACAGACGCCACTAGCAGGATGCGTTCGGCCAAACTTCGTAACGAGGACGAGGACTGCCGTCGTCTCCGCAAGGGCTTTAACGCATCTCTGATCCCGCCGAAAATAACAAGCTAATCAGTGCAAAAGAGCGAAAGACCACAGTTTGTAAAGCTGGGGAGGGCTGGAGTTTAGATCTCAGGGGGGTTTGAGTTGGTGGGATTGATCAGGGATGAAGCCGTACATACACAAACTTACCATGAGCCAGGAAACGGCGTGACGACACGCGAGCAGTTACCGTGGAGACTGACAACAATAACAACAACACAGAAATCGTCAAGGGAACAGAAAGGAAAAAGGAGAAAAATGAACCAAAAAAAGAAAAGAAATGAAAAGAAGAGCAAACCAAAGAGAAACAAACAAACAAACAAAATGCAAAGAATGAGTGAACAACCAGAAAAGAGGAAAGGAAAACAAAAAGCAAAGTCCAGTGAAGAACTCAAACTCTTCACTGGACGTGGGGAAATTCTGAGGCAGACATTCACACGGACTTAAAAAACAACAACAAGACAAATCTTCAGGTGATCAAATCTGTCTGTAGGAGTGCTAAAGAGCCTGCAGCCGCATTCGTCTGTGTCATAAAGGAGGAGGAGAAAGGGACGAATGATTAGAGGAACTCAACAAGCACACACACACACACACTCGTAGAATTCATGGGTGTGAAAATGCAGCACAGAGCGAGTCTGCGACTGAGTCAAAGCTGGAGCTTTACGGGCCAAAATAGAAGCAAGTTGACATGGACGTACGTCTAAGAGAGCAGTTAGTGAGACTAACATGCCGGACTAATGACATCACCCAGGGGAGGGGCCTAGACAGTGACATCAGAGGCATTAAAAATAGACACAGGGACAGGAAGTGATGCAACAGACAGGAAACACAGTGAGTGCAGAGCTGGACAGACAGACTGGCCAGAGACAGAGAGAGAGAGAGAGAGAGAGAGAGAGAGAGAGAGAGAGAGAGATGAGTGAAGAGGTTGATGATTGTGCATCGCTCTCTCCACAGATCTGCTCTCCAGAAAACACAAACAAACATTAGGGTGTCATTACATACAGCAAAATATCATTGAATTTCAAAATACTCAAAAGGAAAACAATGGCATTCAAAAAGCAAACAAATGAATCCAAATGAAACTGATTCCGTTATATAGTGCTGCTGCCTAGATTAAACCCGTTTCCTGCTTTCCAATGAATCTGATGGTCTGTAACTATCAGACTCATGCAAACCCAAATGAAGCTCTTGCCGCTGCGCTCCCATGCACAAACAGCCACGGACACCAGGGGGAGCTACAGAGCAAGTGTGCAGGCATCATGCATCTACACCAGGGGTGCCAAACACAATCAAATATGCTATGCTTAAAAACAGAGCATTGGTTATATGGGTAGAATATTCCTTCTTTTTCTAACTAAGCAGAACATATGAACGCTTACGTGTGTTGTGCAAGTAGAACCTTTTTAATTGCATGCAGCTTTTGGTTCATGTGCACATTTGAAATCGAATCTGTGGACGACAAATGAAAAATGTTACGAGCAAAGAATCTCACAAAATTCTCTACTGAATGATTCTTACATGCAATACATTGATATGATTTCAACGCTGCTCTGGGATGACTGGGAAGCAGGATTGCCATTCATTTTTAGCTGACTTGTCAGTTTTGTTGTTCGATTTATATTTCCTAATTACTAATTTCACATGTAAGGCCTCTTGTGAATTAAATCAGTATTTATGCATTTTATAATTTTTTTTAATGCAGGGCTATCTAACAAATAACAAGAAATCTATATTACAAGACAAAAATGATCAAATACATTCAAATACTTTTTAAATGCATCAATTAAACATATCTCCGAGTACAAATGTTGTCCGTTTACATTAAAAAGGGATTTGAATGGAATTATTAAATCTCTCGTTTCAACACAGTACTGGTTATTAAGTAAGTGATAATGTACAGTCAGTCGGTCAGTCACAAAATAAACCCTGAAGTAGCTTTTACGAAAATGGCCAGCTGACTGTACATTATCCCCTTAATAAACAGCTACTTACCATGTAAAAATAAGATGTGAAATATTGTTAGCTTTATGATCATACTTGTAGAGACGGCAGAGAGACAGAATGAACGCAGCTTTACTAACGGGTTTCCCAGATGAGCGGTCAGTTATACAGCACTGGACGACGGTCACTGAAAAAAAGAAAACATTCGACCCACATGACGCAACATTTTGTGCAAATTGGAGTTTGACACCCCTGATCTACACACTAACATTACCCTTAGTCCTAAAACAAACTTCCCAATTAATTTAGAAATAAAAATTACTTGGCCTGAAGTGACAAAAAAGAAAGAATAAAAAGAAAAAAAAACGAATGATTTCCCCCGGTCTATAAGAGACAAACACAGGCAGCCGTCTCAGAGGTCATGCAGGAGGGTGGAAACCCCTGGAGGAGTTCAAGAACTATTAAAACACCCAGAAACCAGCACTGCAACACGCTGGGCCTCACGAGGGGAAACACACGTGGCTCCATGCAGCACTCGACCGCTCACACACACACAGCAAGCAACAAGCTTCTTCTCATCTCCCAGATTCACAGAACAATCTACAAATGCACTAAAAAAAACAAGTACACAAGCATCTGAAAAGTGAGCCGTTTTCTCACAGTATGCACACGAATGCCATAAAAAAGGTACAACACCAAATTTGTGAAAAGCATTCAGAATCATCGGACAGTCCTCGTGTGTCATAAGAATCCAAGCAAATGTTTTATGAACAAAAAAGCCATTCAAACCAGGAGAAACAGAGACAGCATCAAACGCACGCATGTGATTGGCTAACTGTGGGCATGCACAGTACAAAACATGATGAACTCAAAAAAACAAAACAGAAAATAACCACATGCTGTTAATAACCAACAATCAGCCAGACAACAACCAATCCAAAAACAGCCGAGAAAATCAGAATCTATAGTGGACTGCAGTAGAGATGCAACCATGCATTGCTAAGCTCACACACACACACACACATATATATTTCCCATAATGCCACACACACACACACACAGCTTGAGCATCTTGAGCAGTTTCAGGACACATTAGGTCAGTTAAGATGTGAAATGGGAACATCAGAAGGAGAAAGAGAGACTCACCTCGATCTTTCGTCCCTCCACAATGGTCCCGTGGAGACGCTCTCGTGCTTTCTCTGCATCTGCACTGGACTCAAACGTCACAAAACCAAAACCCTGGACCACGACAGAGAGGAATAGACATGAAGAGTCTGACCGCTGAAACACACTCAGCTTAAAAAGGAACAATTCACCCAAAAATGCTCCAACACCGTAAGACGTTCAGTAGGAGCACAAAACGAGATGTTTAGCTGAAAGTTCATGCTGCTCTTGTACATAACAGACAGTGACCGAGTGACAAGATCCCAAACAGTATTCAATGAATAATCATTAAAATTGTCTGTTTCTCACACAAAAGCATCTTATGTAGGGCTGTACGATTAATTGCATTTGCGATAATATCGCGATATGATAAAACACGAATTTTACACCGCAAAGACTGCGATTACAGTCTGGTCACGTGACACGCGAGAGTAAAGCAGTCTACAGAAGAAGCATCAACTTGGCAAGAAAAGGCCTGGCCTACAAGAAAGAACAGTGTGTGTTTAATCAATCTAATATTGTGTTGGTCATACTATACAATAGGGGTGGGAGAAAAGATTCTCTGGATCAATTCTGAGCTTAGATTTTAACTGCAGGTGCGTGATGGAGCTGTGTGTTTTAGAAACACCAGTATTCTGCTTACTTCCATTTCCTCACACACACACACACCACTCAAACCATAAAATAATCTTTCATAAAGTTCGGAAAGGTTGAAGCAAATTACAATGACATTTGTGGGCTTTATTGCACAGGACATGCGCTGTGAGAAACATGCAATTTGCTTGATGTTACGCTTACAGTGTGTTCTCGTCTGCCGGTATTTTCCTTACAAATGCTCTACGAAGGCATCATTTATGTCGTTTGGAATGCAGTGTGCTTATATTTTAAAAATAGGAAAAGCACTGACAGAAGGCTTTCAGTTTCAAAAGCTCGCGCCATGCTTTGTCAAAAGGTGCTCGCGCATGCGGCTGTGTGTGTCTCCGTGTGGTTCAATGTACTTGCGTCTCAAAATGCATTTATGACACAAAATTAGTGTAAACACAGTAATGTCTTAAGGAATTAAACAGACAGGACAAACCACATCTTATATTTCAAAAGAGATCTGTGCATTAGTGTGAATGCAGCTATGATGGGTTTTTGTTGTTCTTGATGTTTTTTTATGCAAATTTTGGAATAAAAATGGAAACGCCAAAACATGCATAAATTCTAAAAATGCGCTCAATTGAGGCGGATAATTTTTTTATCCTATAAGAAGATGTATGCATAAGCCACAATGGAAACACATTTACTAATTAAATCTCTTGATGTTCAACAAGAAAAAACTTGCATTACTTTGCCTTGACAGAGGATGTGATTGGATAACTGGACTAACCAGCGGACCAATCACATCACAGCATCTCAAATGTTGGTTTGGTGGTTCTGAAATGCCTGAGCTATGCAAGTCTGTCATCAGAATGATTTGGTTTAATTCCCTCCAGAAGTGTCTCACACAATTGCGTTCCCAAACACAGCGTTTATTGCGTTTCGTCTGTCGCTCTGAGACACAACTCATTTATGGAAGAAAAAAAAAGAGAGTTTCTTCCCCGGTTGTAGCAACATCAATTTTTATTGCAGATATTTTGCGCCAATTTCCCAAGAAGTGATTTTGTTTTCTTGAACACATGGGATGGAAACGGTACTTTATTTGCAAATTTTTTATGCGAGATTCAAATTTTGTTAAATTCGCAAATTTGGATTGAAACATCCCTGGTCACTGTCAACACAAATCACATTTTATTATATGGTGTTTTTGTGTCATTTTTAGAGGTTTATAGTACAAATCAACATCTGACTTCATTGTATTGGACAGTCTTTCTTCTAAACATCATACAGAATCACAATGAGTAAATAATGACTTCATTCATTCGGGTGAACTGTCCCTTTAGTGTAACAACATCTAACTATTCTATATTATATTTAAAAACATCTAATTAAAATAAGTTTCTTACCTTTGAGCCCCTCTCATTGAAAATTATCTCCACATCCAGAATCTTTCCAAATTGCTATAAAAAAAAAAACACACACACAGAGAGAGAGAGAGAGAGAGAGAGAGAGAGAAAATGCTCAGCATAAACATACACAGCTGTTTGTGTCATGCCATTATAAAAGAGGAGTTGCATTTACAACAATCACTTTAACAATGTCAGTCACCAGGGGGCAGAATTGGCCTTTTTACACGTCACAGTTTGATTCTAAAATCATCTGATGAATAAACCCTAAAAAGCCTCTAGTACCCCGAACATCTGCCGCAGGTCTGGGTCTCTGAAGCGGAAGGGGATGTTGGAAACATGGAGCCGTTTCGGGGTTCCTTTGGCCTCTGAGGACTCTTCACTGCCCGAACCGCCGGCAGAAACACACTGACCTTCTGCCTGAGGAGACCCATCTGACAGCTGAGCGACACAAAGATCATATGAATGAATATACAAATCACAATCGTTTACGATCGTTTGAGACTGAGCGGCAGGAAGTCGTTCGACACGTTTGTTGTTCCAGCTGCCCAAATGGTGCGAGTGATCAGATGTCACCATTTGCTCCAAAGAGCTTTAGCACTTACTTGAGTGCTGGGGTTAGAGGAGGGGGTGTTGCTGACTCCTGCCGGGGCCTCGGTCTGCCCCCCTGTGGGGTAAATACTGCCGCCTCCAAACTCCAGCGCCAGGCCATTCTGAGGGGGAGGAGGCGGCGGGGGAGGGAAGGAGGAGAACGGAGCGACGACGCCCTCCTGAGCTCCCATCGCGTCCTGTGAACCCTGCAGACGAGAGACAGACAGACGAGTTAAACAACCGCCTGGCCGAGATCCACCGACTGGATGGCAAAGAGAAGAAAAACAGCTCGCTTTATAGAGGAAAAATGAAATCAACTGGAATGGAGAGAGAAACGTCTGTACTGCAAGAATTCCTCTCGCAGATGAAACCACTGAAAGCCAGAGATATTACGTTTCTCTCTTTCTGGTGACAAGCGGATTGAGGCAGCTGTTCAATATTAATGAGGGCCTCATGCATAATTTAGTTCACGGGCCTCCAGCACATACGCTAGCACAGAAGACGACACGCAGATGAAGCTAGCACACGCAGTTACCAAAACTCCGCTCAGCTACAAAGCTGATCTTGAAATCGTTAAATATCTCGTTTAGTTAATGGAATTAATCAGCATTAATGCAATGGCTGATTAATGTGCATTATTTGAGTGATTCCAATCAAAACACATTTAGCTCATATTTCACCCCGAAAATCAAAAAGGTGGGAAAAATTACACTTTGCAAAGAAAATTTTAGGACCACTTAAGGGTTTTTACATATTGTGGCATCATGCATTTAAAAAAAATATTATATTCAGCATAAATTAGACAAGTGATGTTTTTTACAGTACGATAACAAATGTTGGGGATGTGCTTTTAGTAAAACAAAAAACAAAAAAAGGCTTCTTTAAATTCAAAATACATTTTGCATAAAGAAAATAAGTATTTTAGGACAGTTTAGGGTTTTTTCACATTGTGGCATTATGCATTTACTGTATTATATATTTTAATCAACAAAAATTAGACCATATAACATTCTAATTCTTGCAATAATAAAAGTGAGTTTTTTACAGTAGGATAACAAGTATTGGAGTTTATTTTAGGAATTTATTATTATTTTTAATTATGGCATTTACTGTATTAAAAAATATTTGAATCAGCATAAGTTAGACAATATATGAAATACTACCATATTATTGTTGCATTGATGAAAGTGTTTTTTTTTGTTTGTTTTTTTTACAGTACAATAAGAAAAATTAGGAGAAACGCACGTCACATCTCCAGAGAGAGAGAGAGAGAGAGAGAGAGAGAGAGAGAGAGAGAGAGAGAGAGAGAGAGAGAGAGAGAGAGAGAGAGAGAGAGAGAGAGAGAGAGAGAGAGAGA